>CM048744.1:136066233-136692733 GCA_026315105.1 Locusta migratoria | reverse complement strand
TTGGACGTGATAAGCGTACACCGAACAGACATTCACATTAATATAAATAGCTATCCGATCGCCATAAAACCGTGCCTAAAGCCTTCCCTAGACATCAGTAACTATACAAATTTTTAGCTCTTTATGTCTTATGGTTCAGACGTGATAAACGTACACCGAACAGATATTCACATTTATAAATATAGATATATTGATGTTCATACATAAAATATTAAATAAATGGGTATCTAAAAAGCTTCCTATGTCCGTCTCCTGCTTCTAAACTACCTCTCCAGCAATTTTGAGCCAAATCGGTTCAGACTTTCGTATATATATGATAAAGATAACGTATGCAACAACACAAACTTTACGGCCGCTGGTAGTTAGGTTAACATTTGGAATTACACGTGTTAGACGTGTGTTTGTGCAGGTGTAGTTGCTCGGGGAAGAAGAGTGGTGGCAGTGTCAGTGTAGGGGAGGTATCAAGGCGACAGGCAAGTATGCGTCTGTCTCGCGTGTCGGCTACGCCGCGGCTCACGTTACTGCCTCCTGACACGATACACCCGCCGCTCTGCTAGCTGCAGTTACAAAGCAACCGCGCTGCAGCCTGCACAAGACGACCACTACATTAACTGCACTCGTTCACACGACAACCTCCCGGAGCACATATCCATTCGGAAACTATCCAAGAGCAAGCGAAAGCGAGAGCAAATTATACGTGCAAACAGTAAGCGCTGTATCTGAAACTGTCGACAATACTTGGGACTGAGGAAGGTTTTCGGTATACACCGTATGTATACAATACTCCCAGATATGCTTACACAGGGTAGGGTAGCATGGAGAGCTGAATCAAACCAGTCTGCGGACTGAAGAGCACAACGACACTAACTGGAGGAGCACGAGCATAAATGTTAACATTACTAGATACAACACGTCGACGACGACTGACAATGTGCCAATATGAACAAGTTACACGCACAGTCACTAGGCGTAGTTTGTAGGAAATAATTTTCAACATTGCAGCTCCAACTGTTTACTTGTGAAATTTTTTTCGAGGCTTATCTAATGACTTAAAATCTCACTTCGCGGCAGAGGTACCACAGAGGCGAAGGAAAACTCGTGCGCCTCTGAGAGCTGGACAGAGGCCAGTCCCAGCAAACGCCACCCCTCATTGGAAAGCGCGCTTTAGGCCGGTATTACACTATCAAATTTATTGAATGAAGTATCTGGATGAAATATTGATCCCGTTTCTTTGACAAAGATCTTTGATGTGACGCCGAAAGGGGGTATTACACTATCATCTAATATTTGATCAAAGTATCTAGAGAATGGCAGACAGTTAACTCATTATGTTTGGCAGGTGCGTGTTTACAAGAAAATTAAAAATGAAATAAAAATTGTAAATTTACTAGAAGCCATGGAAGTCACCGCGAGTTAATACATAAACAACAAAATTTGTGACGGGAACTGCGAGTCGAGGACGTAAAGGCACATAGTTCATATTAAAATTATATGCAAATGGACGATATAGTACATATATGATAATGAAATAGGTTTTCCTGTTCCTCATATTACAACGCAGAAAATTCACCTCAGAAAAGGTATACATTCAAAAGACAGAGCTAACGTTAGGCTCCGATTTCTTGCAACAGTAAAAAGCTACTTTACAGCTGGCACTATAATACTTCAGTGCACATTGACGAATATAATATCTACATCTACATGCATACTCCGCAATTCACCGTAAGGTGCGTGGCGGAGGGTACACTGTACCACTACTAGGAATTTCCTTTCTTATTCCACTCCCAAATGGAACGAGGAAAAAAAAAGAATGCCTATATACCTCCGTACGAGCCAGTTTACAGTAGGCACTAAGATACTGTAGTGACCATAGACAAAAATAACACGCTACGTGTAAAGCACTTAAAGAGGAATATATATATATAACTGTTTGGTACGAATATTGTCATCAGGAACAATATTTAGGTATTTATATTGAAAATTTATTGTTTCTTTAACTACACATTTGACGCAAATTTACGATGCAGATACACACGGCATCTAGAGTACAAAAATGCAAGAATCGAAAAGTACAAAGAACATCTACGAGTATACTGTGTGTGCCGACTCCTCTTATGCCCACTTTTTAGAATGCAACCTCGTAAATCCAGAGGCAGATGTGGATGCCTATGACAAGACTTAACATATCCCAGCTACCCAATCAACACACAAATTCATTTCTTGCATCGTACTCCAACTCTAGTTCTAAATTACTGAACGCCTCATCTGCTTCGTACATTTCTATCAATTATGTAACCAAGAAACACATCTAGAAAACTTAGGCAGCGATCAGGCATGTCTTTCATTATATAATATAGAAAAACGACTAAAGTGATGCTAGCGCTCCAAGCGGTTACGTTTCTCACTGCAGTAAACCGACGACGAACGCTTTCTTTGATCAAATCTAAGGCCAGGCGCTAGATTTGATCAAGAAATTGGACGAAAGGCGAGACTGAACAAAAGTGACCTATTACAGTACGTCCAATAAATTGGACAAATCATCCTTGTCCAATAAATTGTATAGTGTAATACCGGCCTTACAAACTCATCTCCTGCCTGTGCTGCGTGCCGTATGCGCCAGGCATTTCTCTGCCATCTCAAAAAAACTGTCGGAAGTTAACGTTCAAGTCAATAAAAGCACCGAACAATACGTAATAGACGCACAATAATGAAACTACCAACAGCGACAAAATCAACATTCGAGTGTGCAGGTATGGCAAAAACGGAATTTTTCTTACAGAACTCAAAGTCAGCCTTCCTCCGTCAGCTCCGAGAACACCTACGTAAACCTGTGATACCAGCAGGAGGAATTGATTGCCGGGGGACGCTGCCATCGTGGTGTGCTGTGGGTTGGGAGTTAGTGTTGGAAGGGAAGCGTGCCTCGATACCCTAACTAGTTAAGACGACCGCTGGCACGAAACGGAATATCCGGGTTCGAATCTCAGTCCAGCACAAATTTTCAACTTTGCCGTTGGATTTATTTCAATGCTCTGAAACGGTCGAATTGTTTGAGTATTTCGAATTCGTAAACGATAATCTACCGAGGTGAAAGCCTTAACAATGTGCATGTATAAATCTTTCCAAATTAAATGACGGTTTAGATTGATGCTATCTGAAACCACACTAAAGTAATCATCTGACGTTTAAAAAAGTAAAAGGGAGTACCGAAATCATTTAAATATACACTGCACTACGCCACGTTTCACTATTATATGATGGTAAGGACCTGCACGCACTGGATCTTCGGGATACCTAAAAATTTATAGAGATATATTGTTCTCCATTGGTTTGGGATAGGTATAATGTGGGAGGATGGTTGGTAGAAAGGAAGAGATACGGGGTGGAAATAACTAGGATGAATACCAGGCCAAAGATGAAGAACGGAATATAGGGAGCCCTAAAACTAAAGAAGTGATGTAGAGGAGCGTGATACATGTGATAGGAGGGATAGGTATCAGAGCGGACGATGTTGTCAGAGTGAAAGAGTTGAAGGCGAACCAGAGACCGTTTTATTGGCCGAACCCTTAAAAGATGCCACAGAACTACTAAACTGCATACACTACGCTTGCCCGTTCTTTTTTGGAGTATTGCTGCCCAGTGTGGGATCCTTATTAGGTGTGTTTGACGGCGGACATCGAAAGAGTCCCAAGAAGGGCAGCTCGTTTCGCTTTGTCACGATACAGGGGAGACCGCGTTACGGAAATGATACAGGATCTGGGATGGGAAACATTACCACAACGGCGCTTATCGCTGCGGCGTGGGCTACTTAGGAAACTCCAATCGCCAACATTCTCCTCCGAATGCGTAAATATATTGTTGAATACCGCATAGGTAGAAATGATCATCAGAATAAAATACGAGAAATCAGAGCTTGAACGGAGACACTCAGGTGTTCTTTCTTCCCGCGCACTATTCGAGAGCGGAATGGGAGATAAGCAGTATAAAGGTGGTTCGATGAACCCTGTGCCAGGCACTTAAATGTGATTTGCAGAGTATCCTATGTAGATGTAAATGCCTCGGAGTCAGTGGTGGACTAAGGCTGTTGGAGGTCCGGAGCGGTGGCAGAACAAAATGAGGCTTCCCGTCCACTTGGAAATAGATGTATTACTATAAAATAAGTAACTTCTGATACTCCTGATACTGTACGAGGTGGTACACTGTTCCACTATTGCACTAGAGCCGAGAAGGACGCAGATGTGCCCTGCATTGCCAGTCGGATGAAGGGTCGATCTTCTCAGGGGGTGGTCTGTGTGGTGTGACCTGACCACAGAGTAACATCACAGACAAATATATACAAACAGGAAACCTCCGTAAGGGCCCGGTCCTACGCTCAGGGGTGCGGGAGGGAGGTTTTCCAGCAGTTCCGTAAGATGTCCCATTGATGGCGCTGCGGTCAGAAGCAGCCCTTTAAACTGGCCAGAGCAGGCGGCAGGTAGCGGCTGCCCCCACCACCACCTCCCCTCAAACGCCAGCAAGCCGGACACAGCCGTGGCATCGTGGCAGGTGGCACAAGCTCTCCCCTCAGTCTCCCCTCCACGCTACCCTCTGACGTGCGAGAGGCACCCTAAGCCAGCGAACCACCTGACACCTGGTAGCATCTTATGGAACTACGAGGGGACCATAGGACAGTGGTTTAGGGGAGGCTTCTTCTCTGTATATGTTACCACAGAGTAACATATACAGAGAAGAAACCACTGTCCTAGTAGTTCCGTAAGATGCTAGCAGGTGTCAGGCGGTTCGCTGGCTTAGGGTGCATCTCGCACGTCAGAGGGTAGTGTGGTGGGGAGGCTGAGGGGAGAGCTCGTGCCGCCTGCCACGAGGCCACTGCAGCGTCCGGCTTGCTGGCGTTTGAGGGGAGGTGGTGGTGGGGAGAGCCGCTACCTGCCGCCTGCTCTGGCCAGTTTAAAGGGCTGCTTCTGACCGCAGCGCCATCAATGGGACATCTTACGGAATTGCTGGAAAACCTCCCTCCCGCACCCCTGAGCGTAGGACCGGGCCCTTACGGAGGTTTCTCGTCTGTATATATTTGTATATGACCTGACCCATCTCGTCGTGTTGTACGGCCTTCCGTGAACCTTTCTGCACTTACCCGTTGCACACATCACCTAATGCCAATAGTACGCCCTCTTTAAAACTTACTGATTGTACGGTTCGAGAAAACGTCTGCGAGGTGTCTGACACGTCTGCCGAAGTCTCATTGATCCATTCAAAAAATTTCAAATGTTTGTTAAGCTTATGGGACTTAACTACGGGGTCATCAGTCCCTAAATTTACAAACTACTTATGAACTACTTACGAACTAGGACGGCACAAATATCCATGGCCGAGGGGGGATTCGAACCCCCGACCGTAGTGGCCGTGCTGACCGTGACTGGAGCGCCTCAGTCACCTCGGCCACCGCGGCCGGCACTGATCCATTACCTTCTGTTTATAGTGACAACAAAGGTCGCAAGCACGATTTACTAGTAGGTGGTTTTGAGCTGTGACATGGATATTAAACTTGGTTGTAACAGGTCTTATAAGAAGGTAACCCGGTGATGCCATCGGGAGCTGCAGCAGTGAACACGCCAGTGATGTAATTGTGTTGCACCTGTGCTGGGAGCGCGGGCCGTAACACGCGAGGTAATTGGCCGTCATAGTTTTCCAGTGCGTGACCTCGCCGGCATTCTGCAGAGCGGTGAATGAGTGGGAGTGGCTTTTGTGAGCGGCGGCTGCGGTGACGAGGCGCGGTCGTGTGTCAGCCGGCTCGTTAACGCCACCTTTAATTGGGGGACGCCCGGCCGCTATTGTCGCCACCAGACGCGCCGTCGCGCTTCATTACTCGCGCAAGCCTGCCAACCACGGGGAGCCTGCCATTGTTGCCCCTCCCCTCAAAGACCTGCTCTACTGGTCGCCGACTATATTAAGCTAAAGCTGTGTTATTTTATAGTAAGCATTTTTGTAAATGTTTGTTAAGCTTATGGGACTTAATTACGGGGTCATCAGTCCCTACACTTACAAACTACTTATCAACTACCTTATACTAAGGACGCCACAAATATCCATGCCCGAGGGGCGATTCAAACCCCCGACGTGGCCGAGGAGACTGAGGCGCTCCAGTCACGGTCTGCACGGCCACTACGGTCGGGGGTTCGAATCCCCCCTCGGCCATGGATATTTGTGCCGTCCTAGTTCGTAAGTAGTTCATAAGTAGTTTGTAAGTCTAGGGACTGATGATCCCGTAGTTAAGTCCCATAGCCTATACAAACATTTGAATTTTGAACCCCCGACCGTAGTGGTCGTGCAGACCGTAACTGGAGCGCCTCAGTCCCCTCTGCCACCGCGGCCGGCTAAGCAATTTTAACCCGTAACTGGTGATGTTGGACAGTGCTGCCAACCCATGGGATTTGTCCCATATCGTGGGAATTTGACAATTATTTTGCCAAAGGGGCCGCGGTGGAGTAGACGAGCGGTCTAAAGCGTCTCGCTGCGGAGCGCGCCGTTGCTCGCCGAGAGTCCTGTGAAATTGTCACCCCTTTTTTGGAAAATGTACATTTTTTTTTCAGAGTTCTAGACAGATATACAATAGTTCTGGAGTTCTCTGTACAAAGTTTAAATAGTTCTGCAAAATTTCGCCGAAAAAATACGAAAAATTACCACAAAATTTAGTTTTTTTCAAAATAATTTTTTGCCTAATTGTACAAACATAGTTCTCATCACAGTTCTAAATAGCTCTCAAACAGTTCTACAGGAAATCCTAATGACATTTTTCTGTGCAGATTATACTTCATGAGATAATTGCAATAACGGGGAATCCATTTATACGCTACTGTGAAGATGGCACCCCTTTTCTCAAAAATGAGCATTTTTTTCAGACTTCTAGGCAGATATGCAATAGTTCTGAAGTTCTCTGTACAAAATTTAAATAGTTCTCCACAAATTCGCGAAACAATTACAAAAAATTATAACAAATTTTAGTTTTTTCTAAATAATTATTTGCCTATAAGCGTAAACATAGTTCTGATCACAGTTCTAAATAGCTGTCAAAGAGTTCTACAGGAAATCCTAAGAGCATTTTTCTGTGCAGATTATACTTCACGAGATAATTACAATAATGGAGTATCCATTTACATGCAACTGTGGAATTTGCACCAGTTTTTTTCAAAAAATTATACTTTTTTCCAGAGTTCTAGGGACATGTGCAACAGTTCTTGTTTACGATAAGCAGTAATCACTCAGACGTAAAAACAACAAATTGAATGTGCAGCGGATAGAATATCTGTCAAGACCTAAGAAAAATGTATATTTCTCGATTAAGGGGCACAAATAAGACAGCTTATCAGATATTCAAAATTGTGACCATAATTTTTTTCGGGCAATTACATAGAAATATTCACATAAACTCTAGAACTATAGTATATGTACACAGAACCCCAAAAAACAATGTGTATTTCTCGAAAAAAAATGGTGCCAATTTACAGTAACGTGAAAATGAATTCCACATTATTTATCTGATAAAGTATAATCTGCACAGAAAAATGTTATTAGGATTTCCTGTAGAACTCTTTGAGAGCTGTTTAGAATTGTGATCAGAACTATGTTTGTACAATTAGACAAAAAATTGTTTTGAAAAAACAAAATTTTGCGGTAATTTTTCGTATTTTTTCGGCGAAATTTTGCAGAACTATTTAAATTTTGTACAGAGAACTCCATAACTATTGCATATCTGTCTAGAACTCTGAAAAAAATGTACATTTTCCAAAAAAGGGGGTGCCAACTTTACAGGACTCTCGCCGAGGAGGTTCGAGTCCTCCCTGGGGTATGTGTGTGTGTGTGTGTGTGTGTGTGTGTGTGTGTGTGTGTGTGTGTGTGTGTGTGTGTTTGTTCGTAGGTTAGTTTACCTAGGTTTAACTAGTTTGTAAGCTACGGACTGATGACCACGCAGTTTGGTCCGATAGATTTACAAACATTTGATTTCCAAAGGGACAACGGAATCTTTTTCCAAAAAGTGAAATGAATATGGGACATTTAGTTGGCGGCTCCTTTTCTTTTTATCGACTGCTGCCGTTCGCACCTACCTTGCGTATTGATGAAGTCAAGAACGACTTCTGAACCCTAGTATATATATTGGCATGGTACGTCAGTCCATCACTGAGTACAAACAGCGAAAATGTTCCTTTTTAGCATAAAATGTCCCACGGCAAACAAATATATGACAGCAAGAAAAAAGGTCGACAGCTCTATGGTACATGCAGTGTCAGCCGAATATATATATATATATATATATATATATATATATATATATATATATATATATAATTAATTATATATATTAGGGTGTTTCACTAAGTGTGTTTGCCTCTGTAACTTATAAAATAATAGGTGACGGGAAATTTTAATGCGGCAGGTCAACACAAGAAATGTTACACTTTCTGCGGAGTTATGAACATAGTTTATTGTATTATTTTCCACAGAGTTACAGCACAAAGATAATTTTTTAAATGGAACAATAGTTTTTTTCTATCGTGCATTGGAATCGTTTAAACTACTTTCCTATCACTGTTAGTTTCGGAGCTACAACCCTTCAAAATTTCAGCGGTAGATACCACACGCTGTACATAATACATGGCTGTGTGGTGGGTGATGGATGTTATGGCGGTGGGAAGTTGATTTACATGAGATGTTCCTCAATGCGTAATGCAATGCGCCGTCGAAAGGATCTGCGGACGAGATGTAACATCGCCGGTGTGACGGAGCGACATGTGTCCTCGATGCGATCTGGGGATGTGGGCTCAGTGACATAAAATAAACCCGATCCTTTAGATATCCCCACAAAAAGAAATCGGGCAACTTTGCGGGCCATGAATGAGGACCATGGCGCTCCAACCATCTTCCTGCAAACCTGTTGTTTAGTTCTTACACAACAGCACGCGCAGAATGGGCTGGGTGACAATCGTGCTGCATCCATATATGGACCCTCATGTGTAGACACTCATGTTCAAGGAGACCAACCAAACTGTCAGCTATAAAAGCGCGATCTAACTCACCTGTCAGTGTACCTGGGAAGTAGTGTGGACCGATGATTTCATCCCCAAGGATTCCACACCACACGTAAGTAGACCACCTACGTTGGCGGTCGACAGGTCTTACCTACCGTGGATTGTCTGCGGCCCAGTAGTGCATGTTATGGCAATTCACTGCACCACAATTTGTGAACGTGGACTCATCGGAGAACATAACACTTTGTAAAGACTCCAGCGTGTAATTGCGCATGACCCATTCAGAGAATTTCACTCTTGCACGGAAATCGTTCCCATGCAGCTCCTGGGTCAGTGACAGGCGGTACGGGTGAAACCTGTGGCCGTGTACTATACGCCACACAGATGTGAGACTGACACCAGCGACTGCAGCAACGGCTCGTAAGCTGACATGAGGATCGTGGTGTAGTGCAGCTAAAACAAACACCTCTGTCTCCTCACTTCTTGCAGGTCTTCGTCTGTTACTGCGGCGCATTACCAAGCTGCCTGTTTCACAAAGTCGTTGTTCGGCACGTAAGAACATAATGGCTGCCGGGGATCTTCGCCTAGGATATCTCACGGCATACGCCGTGGCTGCTCAGTGGCATCGTGTAGGCACTCGCCGAGCATTAGCAACATGTCAACGTACTCGTTCGTGTACGCCATCGTCATCCGATGTCAGTAACTGTGGTATATTGAGCCCCGGTTATTTGTGTGGCTCCAACTGTCGGGTATACGGCCGTGTACGGCGACAGTCGGCAGTTAACAGCGCATCGAGGAAGCTTCTCGCTCCGTGACATCGGCGACGTTACAACTCGGCCGCACCACATTTAGAAGGCGCGTTGCATTATGCGCAGCGTTTGTGCTATCTGCCCCTGAAACTTTGAAGGGTTGTAGCTCCCAAACTAACAGTGATAGAAATGTAGTTTAAATTGATTTGGACGCAGCTGGTTTCAACGATTTCAATGCACGATAGGAAAAACTATTGTTCCATTTAAAAAATTATATCTTTGTGCTATAACTCTTTGGAAAATAACAATAAACTATGTTCATAGCTCCCCAGAAAGTGTAACATTTCTCATGTTGATCTACCGCATTAAAATTTCACCTATTATTTTATAAGTTACAGAGGCAAACACAGTGAAACACCCTGTGTGTATTATATATATAATTTGCTCGGCTGTCACGCCCACCGCGGAAAAACGCATGCACCATGAAGCTGTCGACCTATTTTCTTGCTCTCATATTTGTTTGCAGTGGGACATTATGTTGAAAAGGGACATTTTCAATTCCTGGATGGGACGTTTGAGCTTCAGACGGCAACACTGATGTTCGGAGCCACCCAGCTGAACATTTGAAACGCCACTGTTACCAGAATGTTGCGAGTACGCCATTTCGGTTCCTATACCTTCAAGTCAATTCATTCAAAGTCGGGTTGAAGTGTGTAACTGAACAAAGCGGTGAGTTGTTGGATCTTATTCGTGATTGTTTTAATATTGGGTATTTTTAACCTAACCTGACCTGACCAGTTGAACTTTCTTGGAATACTCTCGTTTTCCATTTGATAGGTAGTATGGCGTCTAGCAAGTTGTCCATGGAAAATATGTTCAGATGTTTGTAAATCTATGGGACTTAACTGCTTGGTTATTAGTCCGTAACTTACAAACTACTTAACCTAAGGACAACACATACAACCATGCCCGAGAGATGATTCGAACCTCCGACGGCGAACGGCAGCGCGCACAGCAGCACGGCGTCTCAGTGCGCACTTTTAATCCTCGATGCGGTTTTCATCAAAGCAGTTATTGCCAGAAGTCAGCTTATATATAAGGATTTACTTATCCAACAATTCCGAGATTCTCGTGTTCCTATTTTCAACCAACGTGATATCTAGAATGTGGTCTATGATACCCAGTGATTCTGGATTTGCTGATTGGGCGAGATTTATACTAGAGGAATCAAAGTGAATGTAGTAGGGACAAATAATGTCATGAAACCAGGTTTCGAGAAGTGCACAGTATACTCAAGTCGACGCACAAGGCAATGAAATGCGAAACACTCTTAGTGACAAATTTATGTTCCTGTCGGTAATCAAGTAAAATTAGATATATTGCCTTCAATTCAGAAAAATACATAAAAACAACATCTAGCGATTTACAAGAAAGTTGAATCAATAGAAACGAAATTAAATTCGTTGTCTGCGATACTACAAAATAGTTTTGTTAGCGAACGTAATAAGGATGGGGGTAGAGTTCTCCAGAATATTTTTACATGCAGGGGGGTCGCACATTCAGACAGGTTGAAAAACACTGCTGTAGAGTAATAGCTTGCAGATTCTTGTGTGTAATAATTTGTCAAAGCATGTGTTTTCTTAAAGGCTCACTGTTCTTTCATAATGTACTATTTTTAAAAATCTGGCTTATTTGTTTATATTAAATTAGTCACTGAGATTTTGTAACACGTTGCAAATTTTTTTACTGGCTTACAGATATTTGAAAATCTATCAATTCAGGTAACTTATTTTCTTCCACCAAACGTTGTTCAGTGATACATGCCTGATGACTTGTGGAGAGACATCCGGTACAATTTTCAGCACAAAAAAGGGGAGTAATCAGAAGAACTTTTTTAACACCTACCCATGGATGGTAAGACCACAGCACACAAAATTAACTCTGTAATACAAAATGAGATCATTTGTACTGATAGACAGGTTCGTTTCGTGTGTTTGTACAACGGTCTATGGGCATATTTATCAAATGACTGCAGTAGAGTGTTGATATTCAAGTTGCGAATTCGTGCTGAAGTTCACATTTAACTTTTCATTGTGATTTGTTGACTCTATTTAGTATTTGCGTATTTGTTCTGTAATGGAAACGCTGCATGTTGCTTACAGAGAATACGACATACGATTTCCTAACCGGAGATTTTTGAAAAACTATGAACATCCACATTTCCATTTGCTTTAAGTTTAGATTACATACTAACATCTCTGTACTCATTAAACATTGCACACGTGGTGTTTGGTATTTTTATCGCAATTCTTCTATATTACCACCTACTTAAATGTTTAAAATTCCTCCTGATTTCGACAGTTACGTTATTTTCAATAATTTTATAGCATTAATCTCTTACCGTTCTGGACGTCTGCATTACATGTGCCGAAAATGTAATGGCTGTCAATTTGTGGACGAACAAAATAGATTTAATTAAATGTTTTTATATCGTTGCAGAAGAAAATTATTCCGTATATTTTTCTGTACTTTAAGGACATTCACTGTTGACCATTTCCAGATTTCTCTTCCAAATATTGTACATTACTATATACGCAATAAGTGTTAAATGCCGCGGCGGAGCGGCCGTTCCCCGTCGGGGGTTCGAATCCCGCTCAGGCATTGATGTTTGTTTCGTCTTTAGTATAAGTTAGTTCAAAAGTAGTTTGGAAGTTTAGGGACTGATTACCCCGTAGTTACGTTCCATAAGCTTTACAAACATTTGAGGGTTAAATCATGCCTATCACAATTGATAAGAGAGTAGAAAATCAGGATACTGTCTGTAATACACGACGATACTAACCCAGCGGCAGGCGCGCTTAAGATTGTTACGTCAGAGGGCGCGTGCGGCACTGATAAGTACATAGAAAAGCTTTTTTTTATTTTTGGGTGGAATTAATTATTTATTGTGTATAACATTCTTAACAGCAATTTTAATATGATCTGTATACATATATAAAGGGTGCATGGGAAAATTAAAATTGTTACATAAGTTTCCAGGGTATTTCGTAAGCACTACTTTAATAACAAATTCTAAATAAATTATAACCACAGATATGATTTGATTGTTTACCATTGTGAAAGCAAGTTTTACAAAAAAGTGTAATATATGTAAAATCTTAGTAGTAATAAAAATAAAGAATAAGGCAGTCAGCAAATACGTATCAAGAACCACACACTTTCTTCCTCCAGAGAAGCTCTGTAATCATTACATGTGACAACATTGTAGCAATGTTGCTTACAAACGACTCTTTTGCAGCTATTTTAAGTGACAGTTTCATTACTTTTTTTACTACCACAAAGATGGCACCTCCCACACCTTACAGAAGAAGACGCTTAATTTCTTCTGGTGTTAGTCCTTTCCTTTGTGCGGACCTGGGAGACAAAATAATTCTAATACCAAAGCAATATTAATAACTAAATCATCATACACCCACAGAGTTGTAAAACAAAGCTTCTAATCATCAAAAGCCGGCCGCGGTGGCCGAGGAGACTGAGGCGCTCCAGTCACGGTCTGCACGGCCACTACGGTCGGGGGTTCGAATCCCCCCCTCGGGCATGGATATTTGTGCCGTCCTAGTTTGTTATGCAAGTAGTTTGTTATGCAAGTAGTTTGTTATGCAAGTAGTTTGTTATGCAAGTAGTTTGTTATGCAAGTAGTTTGTTATGCAAGTAGTTTGTTATGCAAGTAGTTTGTTATGCAAGTAGTTTGTTATGCAAGTAGTTTGTTATGCAAGTAGTTTGTTATGCAAGTAGTTTGTTATGCAAGTAGTTTGTTATGCAAGTAGTTTGTTATGCAAGTAGTTTGTTATGCAAGTAGTTTGTTATGCAAGTAGTTTGTTATGCAAGTAGTTTGTTATGCAAGTAGTTTGTAAGTTTAGGGACTGATGACCCCGTAGTTAAGTCCCATAGACTATACAAACATTTGAACATTTTAATCATCAAAACATCCGATAGTGGTGCGGCTACATGTACTTACATTACAGGGCGCGTGCGGTACGCAGTGCCGTCTCGGTGCAGTCGTCCACTCCACACGTCAGTCACAGCTGTTATGGTGAGTTGAGTTGGCTACGGTTTCATGGTTTCGAAACCAGGTTTCGATACACAGAACAGTTTCAGTGTTTCAATACCGGCATCTTTCACGGTTTCGAAACCATGCGGTTTCATTCCGATCTGTTTCGGATCACATTCGCGGTCTATTGTCGATACACTGAAACCGTTTCTTCCTGTCGGTTTCACGGTTTCGTGTCGGTTTTACAACACCAGTGTTTCAAACCACTAATGCAGAAAGGCGGAACAGACTAACGGTATGGAAATGTGGTGTTTCATTATACTGAAGAGTGTCAAATAGTAGTTGACACTCTTGAGTCTGCAGCTTATGATTACTGAAATCAAGATTCGTTTGCAAGAGACTGCTGTATTCCGAAATAACAAGCGAAGCCTGAAATGAAATTTTTTTACGAACAAGGGTACATCGCGTATTTAATCTCGTGTTAAAGAGTTAGTTTCTACCGAGTGAAAACGATGTTACCTCCAAAAGTTAATTTTTCTACAGTCATGTTAAAGGAATTGCGGCGGTGGTGTAACGGTCAAGACGTAGAAGTGGTGAACGTTTCTCTTTTTTTTTTTTTTTGTAATTCCGTAGCATTATTTGTGATTATTTCGTGTGCCCTTCATTCCATATAATTTATTTAGTATGTATAGAAAGTAGCATTTATGATCCATCACTGTAATATGCGTACCATATTGCAGTTTGTGAGTTCCTAGCGGAGTAAACTTTTACCTACCATACCGGTGGCGTCGTGTGACTATGTTGGCAACATCAACACGGGAGAAATTCTTTATCAACATGTTTCGTACAGAGCAAGAAGTAAATATATACTCTATGGTTGACAGGTTCTTGTATGTACACTTGTCCACATAGTGAAAAATATTGCCCTCCTAGAACGAAGATTTCAGGATAAAACATACATTGCTTCACGGTTTCATGGTTTCGAAACAGTGTTTAGCATCTAAGCATATCTAGCACCATTGCTGCGTGCTCGGCACGCTGACGTAATTATTGAAAGAAAACAAAATTGGCGGCACTGTATGCCGCCACGCGCCCGCCGCAGGGTTAAACATGTGTGTTTCCTGTTATTGGTAGCTGCAGTTTAGTGGCTACAACAAGCGGTGCAATTACAAGGTTGCACGGCAATCGGCGACGTGCGATCAAATCAGCAGATAGTGGCTCGATTGCTTAGCGAGGAACACCACGGATGTACACGAACACTGGTTTAATCAGACCTTGCTGCACCGCAACAAAGCGCGCACCGAGTAATGTAATTAACTGCAACGCGGAAGGTCCGTGTTTACTGGCGTTTCTAGGTCACACGATATCGTAACACAGCGCTCCAAGTTTCCACGTAACAGTTACATGAAAATGTTTTGTGATGACGTTTGATATGCCAAGTATCGCAGCAAAAGGACTCGGTACAACGAAACTGGAAGCTAAAACTATCTTCCTTGAAGCGGGATAATACAGTAGCCCATTTGTCTTAAAAATTAATGCTGTAGTGACATATAAAGTTGAAGATTGCTGAGGTTGCTAGTGACACTGTGTTATTACGTACAAACAGACGTGAACAAGCCATTTACGGATAGCTAGTAATACGACCCGGCTTCGAACGAATAGCACAGCATAAATAGCTAATTATTTTTCCTGCCTTAGTATATCAGTCTGTTGCGTCGAGCACGTGAGTGAGATTAAAAGAAACTATGTTCATCCAACTTTTTTTTCTTTTAATGCCCAAAACGGTATGAAAATCCATCCAGTAGCAAGATTGTGTGGCCATCTTCTGCAGCTAGTATACAATATTTCGTTTTTGGCAATGAACCAGCCTTTTTCCTGCTGCAATTATTTGAAACAGACGCATTTCGTCCCCTTCTATTTAAAGCCATCATCAGTGGATTTATTAACTAAATATTAATTTGTACTGTATAATGAAAATAGTTACTTTTTAATCGAAATAAATGAGGGCTACTAACGTTTTATTCTCTTGCGAATTTCATCTCTGTTGTCCTTTCCACCTGGTGACAGGTTGAAAGCGCACAATTCCACTATTTATACGCTTTCTTCTCCATTTTATCACTTTTTCGTGTGTTAACTCACGGTCTCTCAGTCTTACGTGTAACTCATTTCACAATTCGTTTGTGTCCACATGTTGCCAAATTAACTATGTACATTAGGCGTACGTCTTGTGTGTACGAAAAATATGGCCGATCATCGTCAGAGGTTTGTGTCTGAGGATGATTCTCAAGACCAGTGTTTTTTCAACCTGTGGCTCGCGACCTGCAGGGGGGGGGGGAGTGTCACAAAATATTGCTCAAGGACTCTATACAGTCAACTTTGTAAAAGGAATAGGTTTAAATCAAGGCAATCGCTAAGGAAATTTCTATTTACTGAAGAAACATGGCCGGATGGGGAATGTTAAATTTCATTCGTCATATTGCTACGACAGATAAAAAATATAACTCGATCTGCAGACCGCGTGTCATCTGCTATACTGTGGCAGAGAGAGAGAGAGAGAGAGAGAGAGAGAGAGAGAGAGAGAGAGAGAGAGAGAGAGAGAGAGAGAGAGGAGAAGAAGAAGACGAAGAAGAAAAGAGGCATTCCACCAGAAGATGGCGTACAGTCAATTGTTAAAAACAGTGACCACAAATAGGAGCAGGGTAACTACTTAGTAAGTGGCGGTGGCTGAAACGACAGTGGCCTATGCGCGGCCGGGTGAGAATGACCACCTCACGGCAAGAGGGCCGAGAAGGGGTCGACCAGGCAATAGGGAGAGGCTTAACCTCCCTAAGTTTGTTTTCTTGAAGGGAAGGCCAATGCGCATGCCAAAGTGAGACCACACGTCCAGAAAGGATGGAACGAATGTCAGCTGAAGGGATAGAATACGTAGCAGGACGAAGGAGGAGGGCTGCACATTTTGCAGCAGCAAGGGCAGCCTCACTACCCGACACCAACATGACCCGGGACCCACAGGAACAGAACAGTGGCGCCATTGGCAGTAAGTGAGTGAAGGCACTGCCGCGGTGGAGTAGCCGAGCGGTCTTAAAGCATCTCGCTGCGGAGCGCGCGGTTGCTCGCCGTGGAGGTTCGAGTCCTCCCTGGGGCATGGGTGTGTGTGTGTGTGTGTTTGTCCTTAGGTTAGTTTGCCTAGGTTTAAGTAGTTTGTAAGCTACAGACTGATGACCACGCAGTTTGGTCCGATAGAATTACAAACATCTTTTAGTGAAGGCACTGTTTAATTCATTGCACTATGAAGTGGACGAAATAACACGCATAGGCTCTGGAGTACACTCAGGGAGTCTGAGCATATGACATTTAGAATGCTGCTGACGACTGTGGGATGTTCCTTTACGAGTATAATTCTGTTACGTCTTCGCTGAAATAACAAACATTCGTTATATTAATTTTACTTCTCTGTCGGAAGTCATGTAAAGGTAGAAATTATTTATTTATTTACATTTGACGCCCACATTGGAGCACTTTAATCAATCCATATACATTTAAGTCTTAATCCTAGTTGTAGATTTGGCTTTCCTCTTCTGCTCCCAAAACTACATCCTTTCCGCCCTGGCTGCCCTTTCTTCATGTGTCGCGGTGTATTTTTTGCGTGTAAATGTCTTTCATTTAAATCTCGTGTCACTGAGTTTCAGGATCATCTTCTTTTCTCTGCCTTCAATTTGTTGCATTGTCAAGCCTAACTCATCTAAATCAGATTGAACTTCTTTGAACCAGTTGTTGTTGGTCTTACTTTTCCAAAAGTAGATGAACAGTTTTTTCACTAGCCTGGTTTCTTGTAGTCTGGATATGTGGCAGAAAAAAGCAACTCTCCTTTTCCGCATTGTGTCAATTACTGACTCAGTTTCTTTGTATACAACTTCGTTAGGTAATACTCGCCACTGTCCCTCCAATTGGTATTTTTTGTTTATTATAGTTCTAAGGATTCTTCTGTCTGCTTTATGTAGTTGTTGGTTTGGTGTTCATCTTTAACATATTTTTACTAGCATATGTAGAAATAATCCTATTAAAAATGATTGTATAAAATATAATACTATACATTTTTTAAGAAAGTATCAGCAGAAAAAATTACGTTCCTTGGTTTTGAAATCTATGAAATAATAGCGTTATTGCTTGGGGATTTCAAGAGTGAAGATAATTTGCATGGACTCAAATATTTTGTTTCAGTGTGTAAATGTTTTGGTTGTCATGCTACTCTCAATTTCGGAGAGATAAGACACTTTAAAGCTTACAGGGCTAAATTTACGTAGGATACGAGAGTCGCGCGCATTGTACATTTCTGTGGGTCATTAACATACTCATCTCCCGCTACGTGAAATACAGAAAACAAGCGTATGTTACAGGGAGGGGAGGGGGGAATCATGTCTTCCATTGCGCCATTCCATTGCTCATACGTGTATTACATTTGAAGCGAAAAATGAATTGGCTTATTTTTGTGCCATCGTATGTGAGTAACCCAGTATATTACGTGCCCCTTCAGAGGAATTCAATTTTGAGGGAACACCGCTACTCCGAATACCTATGGAGCCGCTGGGAATAGCTCCGCATTCCATATTTCATACCGAGGCGGCCAGAATGTCAGCCATGCATCGGTTTTCCCTGCAGTATATATACCAGTTTCCAATTTCCTCCTCGTCTGTTTTGCCAGAGAAAGAAAACAACGTCCTTTCATCTTATTTCTTGTACGACGGATATTGGTACGATGTGATGGAACTACGAGCGCCTAGGGACTCAGTGCTTTAACTATTCACAAAATCTAGGACTCAAATGGGCACTGTAATAGGAAGTAAATGACTCTAGCCACATAAAACAAAGATTTGCCTTTAATCACAACTATTAACAGTTTTGTATAATCGCTATAATGGAACAGAGAGCAGCAGAAGATAGAGAAATTGTGGAGTAGTCGGCACATGGTTTTTAGCTAAATATTTCTTAAACATGAAATTAATCTTCAGTGTAGTGTTTGTTTCATCGATGTATAGATAAGTACATACTGCTGCCGGTACAACGATTTATTTCCCAACAAGTCTTAATTACTGAGGAAGCCTGACGAACGCGATGAAACAATGAACAGAGTACCCATGGAAATATTTAGGTGTTGATTTTTATCAAGCACTTTGTGTGTGTGTGTGTGTGTGTGTGTGTGTGTGTGTGTGTGTGTGTGTGTGTGTGTGTGAATTCCGGAGTGATCATGTAGACTTCAGAAGCTTCTTAACGTCCGCAGACCGTACATAATCCCTCCTTGTTAACACTCAGAGCGTGCGAAGAAAAAATATTAATTTACTTAAATTAGACATGTATGGCCATGAACAAATGTATATGACCTTATTTCCCAAAATATACTTTCTTGTCTGTACGTAAAATTGAACATTTTTGGTTAAACACACACGCAAAATAATTATATACACTACCATTCATTAATTTCAATACACCCTGGTATTTTAGATTTACAATACAAATCGTACGTTATTTCTCACATAATATAATTATATTAACTTACACATATATAATACAATCACAATCATTACGTTTTACTTTCATCTAAGTATACTCCTTTGTATTTAATGACTGCCCCACAAAATCGAGGCATGCAGTCAATCAGTTTTTGTAGGTATCGTGAATCTATATTATTCCACACATATTTCACAATATTCCAGAGATGTTCCTAGCTTCCCTGATACGTCTGTCCACTTCATCCCACACTATTTCAATGGGATTACATTCGGGGCTTTGGGACGGCCATACCATAACTGTCAGTACTTTATGTTTTTCCTTGATGCACTGAAGATCCTACAGTATGCCGACCAATGTTTTGGGTAATAATACTGTTGTAAGGTGAACCCTTTCCCTATTAAGCGCAATCCACTTGGTATTGCATGATTTTGAAGCATGCGGTGGTACTGCATCTGATCAATACATCCTATTTTCACAACGTCGCCAACTCTTATCTCCGGCAAAACATCCCCAAACCATAACAGAACCTCCACCGTGTTTAACTGTAGGTAGAACACACTACTGGGCTACCCTTTCTTCTTGCGATGTCCAATTACGATGTTTTCTAGCCCAAGAAACGGTTTTCTTGCTCCGGCTTCAGTTAGTCTCCTTTTTACTGTTGCAACGGATATTTTGTCGCGTTCATTTCTACCATTTCTGCACGAATTTGGGGCGCTCTTTTAAATCTATTTCTTTTAACGGTAATTTTGATTATATATATAAATATATAATCACTTTTATACTCCGTTCACCGAAACGAGAGAGAGATTGTAAACAGACCATGGCGCGTGAACAGGGGTGGACAAAAACTGGGCGCTCGCTTAGTGTCGCTACGTTGTGGTTCCATGCTGTAATGGAATAGGGACTGCGACTGTTGGTCCAATTTTAATTCCAAATTATTAACTTTTGCACCAACAGCCGTAAAGCTTATGTTGTTTTATTTGACTCCCGGTTTCGGTATTACATTAATTCTTCTTTATATTTTGTGTGACAAGACATATGTGCAGCATCCACTCCCATGAACCACAGACATTGCCGAGGTGGGGTGGCTTGCGTGCCTCAATGATACAGATAGCCGTGCCGTAGGTGCAACCACAGCGGAGGGGTATCTGTGGAGAGGCCAGACAAACGTGTGGTTCCTGAAGAGGGGCAGCAGCCTTTTCAGTAGTTACAGGGGCAACAGTCTGGATGATTGACTGAGCTGGCCTTGTAACATCAGCTAATGTGGCTTTGCCACACAGCTACTGCGAACGGCTGAAAGCAAGGGGAAACTACAGCCGTTATTTTTCCCGAGGACATGCAGCTCTACTGTATGAACATATGATGATGGCATCCTCTCGGGTAAAATATTCCGGAGGTAAAATAGTCCCCCATTCGGATCTCCGGGCGGGGACTACTCAGGAGGATGTGATCATCAGGAAAGGCAATACTGACATTCTACGGGTCGGAGCGTGGAATGTTAGATCCCTTAATCGAGTAGGAAAATTAGAAAATTTAAAAAGGGAAATGGATAGGTTGAAGTTAGATATAGTGGGGATTAGTGAAGTTCGGTGGCAGGATGAACAGGATTTCTGGTCAGGTGAGTACAGGATTATAAATACAAAATCAGTTGGGGGTATCACAGGAGTAGGATTGATAATGAATAAGAAAATAGGAATGCGGGTAAACTACTATGACCAGCACAGCGATCGCATTATCATTGTCAAGATAGATACGAAGCCAACACCGACAACAGTAGTACAGGTTTATATGCCAACTAGCTCTGCCGATGATGAGGAGATCGAAGAAATATATGAGGAGCTAAAGGAAATTATTCAGACAATTAAGGGAGAGGAAAACTTAATTGTTATGGGAGACTGGAATTCGGTAGTAGGACAAGGAAGGGAAGAGAAGATAGTGGGTGAATATGGTCTGGGCAAAAGGAATGAAAGAGGAAGCCGCCTGGTAGAATTTTGCACGGAACATAATTTAGTTATAACAAACACCTGGTTTAAGAATCACAAAAGAAGGTTGTATACGTGGAAGAGACCAGGAGACACCGGGAGATACCAGATAGATTTTATAATGGTAAGACATAGATTTCGGAACCAGGTTTTGAAGTGTAGGACATACCCAGGGGCAGACATAGACTCTGACCATAACTTGTTGGTTATGAACTGTAGGCTGAAACTGAAGAAACTACAGAAAGGTAGGAACATAAGGAGATGGGACCTAGATAAATTGAAGGAACCTGAAGTTCTTAAGAATTTCAGAGGGAGCTTCAGGCAACAATTGACAGAAACACGGGAAAATAAAACAGTTGAGGAGGAATGGGTAAAATTGAGAGATGAAATAGTGAAGGCAGCAGAGGACAAGATAGGTAGGAAGGCAAGACCTACAAAGAATCCTTGGATATCACAGGAGATACTAAATTTAATCGATGAAAGGAGAAAGTATAAAAATGCAGTAAATGAAACAGGCAAAATGGAGTACAGACGACTAAGAAATGAGATTGACAGGAAGTGCAAAATGGCTAAGCAGGAATGGCTAGAAGGCAAATGCAAGGATGTAGAAGAATGTATAAATAGGGGAAAAATAGATACAGCCTACCGGAAAATAAAAGAAACATTTGGCGATAAGAAAAACAGCTCTATGAATATCAAGGACACTGATGGAAAACCAGTTCTCAGCAAAGAAGGGAAAGCTGAAAGGTGGAAAGAGTATATAGAGGGGCTCTACAAAGGAAATGAACTTCGAGACACTATTGTAGGAAGGGAAGAGGATGTAGATGATGATGAAATAGGAGATACTATACTGAGAGATGAATTTGACAGAGCACTGAAAGATCTAAGTCGAAACAAGGCCCCTGGAGTAGATGATATCCCGTCAGAGCTACTGAAGTCTCTGGGAGAACCAGCCATGACAAAATTGTTTCACATTGTGTGTAAGATGTATGAGACAGGTGAAGTACCCTCAGACTTTAAGAAAAATGTTATAATCCCCATTCCAAAGAAAGTGGGTGCAGACAGGTGTGAAAACTACAGAACCATCAGTTTAATAAGTCATGGTTGCAAAATATTAACACGAATTATATACAGAAGGATGGAAAAGCTGGTAGAAGCCGACCTCGGGGAAGATCAGTTTGGGTTCAGGAGAAATGTAGGAACACGGGAGGCAATACTCACTTTACGGCTTATCCTAGAAGATAGATTAAGAAAAGGCAAACCAACATTTCTAGCTTTTGTAGATTTGGAGAAGGCTTTTGACAATGTTGATTGGAACAAACTATTTCAAGTTCTGAAGCAAGCAGGAGTAAAATATAGGGAGCGTAAGGTTATTTACAACTTGTACAAAAACCAGACAGCGGTTGTCAGAGTTGAAGGGCATGAAAGGGATGCAGTGGTTGGAAAGGGAGTAAGACAGGGTTGTAGCCTTTCCCCAATGTTGTTCAATTTGTACATTGAGCAAGCTATAAAGGAAAGCAAGGAGAAATTTGGAGAAGGAATTAAAGTTCAGGGTGAAGAATTAAAAACATTGCGTTTTGCCGACGACATAGTAATTCTGTCAGATACAGCAAAGGACCTGGAAGAGCAATTGAACGGAAGACAGTGTGCTGAAAGGTGCATATAAGATGAACATTAACAAGAGTAAAACTAGGGTAATGGAGTGCAGTGTAAGGAAATCAGGTGATGCTGAAGGAATTAGATTGGAAAACGAAGCAATAAAGGAGGTAGATGAGTTTTGTTATTTGGGCAGTAAAATAACAAATGATTGTCGCAGTGCAGAGGATATAAAATGCAGAATGGCAATGGGTAGAAAAGCGTTTTTGAAAAAGAGAAATTTGTTAACATCGAATATTGATTTAAGCCTAAGGAAGTCTTTTCTGAAGGCATTTGTATGGAGTGTTGCCTTGTATGGGAGTGAGACATGGACGATAAGCAGTGTGGACAGAAAGAGGATAGAGGCTTTTGAAATGTGGTGCTACAGACGAATGCTGAAGATTAGGTGGGTGGATCGCATAACTAATGAGGAGGTACTGAACCGAATTGGGGAGAAAAGAAATTTCTGGCATACCTTGACTAAAAGAAGGGATAGATTGGTAGGACACATTCTTAGACATCAAGGAATTGTGAATTTAGCGTTGGAGGGAAGTGTGTGGGGTAAAAATCGTAGAGGGAGACCAAGAGACGCGTATAGTAACCAGATTCAAGTGGATGTGGGTTGTTGTTCTTATGAGGAGATGAAAAGGCTTGCTCAGGATAGAGTAGGGTGGAGAGCTGCATCAAACCAGTCTCTGGACTGAAGACCACAACAACAACAACATGTGCAGCATGATGTTCTGGATACAACACTGACTTGCACCTTAATTTGTTATAGGGCCTGAAGATGGTATTAATGCAATACCTAAACTGGTCGTTATATAAAAGAACGTAACTTTACGGCTATTGATGGATAAGTTAGTAATTGGGAATTAAAGTGGTTGTGTGTTTTGCTATATATCAGTGATATTAGACGCCACAGATATTCAAAATTCATTTCTTTTAATAATTCATAGAATCTCTGATAAATTGCCTAAATCTTCATTTTCGTTTATGACAAGAACTATGTCAACAAAACAACAAATCTTTTACCTTCGTTCGCATGACATTTCTGTGAAAGTCATCAACACTTTCTGTAAGCTTCTGTAGTGATGTTTTTTTGGAGACTTCAAAGAGCGTGTGGCCTTGTAATCAATTACTGTATCATAATCTGAGAAGCAACGAACACCCATAGATGCAGCTGTTTTTGTAACAATATCTGTCATTTATTGTTCTGGACACAATAGCTCCGTTTCATACACATTACGAACTTAATGATTTCTTCTCTGGTCGCTTCTTGCGTGGATTCAAAATGTTGGATGACATAATGAGTTTACACTTGCGTGATACAGACGAGAAAGAGAGAAAGAGAATATGAAAGCTTAACCTATGGTACTATTCAGCAACTGGTCCTTTAAGATGAAATTTGTAGTAAGCCTTTAATATCACCCCTCATAACACACACAAACGCTCTACACCAGAAACGGATGCGGCGACATTGATTGAGCGCCCCTGTTTTGTCCACCCCTGGTCACGCGCCTCGCTGTGTTTACAGTCCGTCTCTCGTTTCGGTAAACGGAGTATAGTTGTTTTACGAGGTCGTCCTGGTCGTGGTATGTCCGTATTGCTACCTGTTGTCGACTGGCGGCAAAGAGTGTATTGCACCCAGAAACCATATGTTATGTATCGTAGCAGTGCTTTACGTTCGCTGCGGAAACCACATCACTACGGGGAACAACACAAGTGCAGCAAATGTGGCATCCCTTGGCAAGTAGGTAAACAAACGTATCAGATAGCTACATAAGGTTTATGTACACAATATTGTTGAATACTATTTTATTTCGATGAACACAAACAAAAATCATGGCATGTGGACAACTGTTGTACTATTCCTTTGCTTCCTCAACGGTACCCACGGTAGTAGATCTTGTCTACGGAGAACTATATGCCAATTATTGGGTATATGGGTAGAAAAGCGTTCTTGAAAAAGAGAAATTTGTTAACATCGAATATTGATTTAAGCCTAAGGAAGTCCTTTCTGAAGGCATTTGTATGGAGTGTTGCCTTGTATGGGAGTGAGACATGGACGATAAACAGTGCGGACAGGAAGAGGATTGAGGCTTTTGAAATATGGTGCTACAGAAGAATGCTGAAGATTAGGTGGGTGGATCGCGTAACTAATGAGGAGGTTCTGAACAGAATTGGGGAGAAAAATTTCTGGCATACCTTGACTAAAAGAAGGGATAGATTGGTAGGACACATTCTGAGACATCAAGGTATTGTGAATTTAGCGTTGGAGGGAAGTGTGTGGGGTAAAAATCGCAGAGGAAGACCAAGAGATGGATACAGTAAACAGATTCAGACAGATGTAGGTTGCCGTTCTTATGTGGATATGAAGAGGCTTGCTCAGGATAGGGTATTGTGGAGAGCTGCATCAAACCAGTCTCCGGACTGAAGACCACAACAACAACTTGAGATTCCTGAGCGGTAGTGTATCTGAATGGCTACTGCAATTATTACAGGATGTGCGAAGACGGGCTAAAGTGTATTTTCGCAGGCACCTGTTACACGCTGTGAATTTTGCTGAATCTGTTTTGAGGAAGAGAAGGAAATGGAAGCAATATGGCAAGAAGCAACCCAACGTCGAAATCGTTATGTAAAAGTCGTCGTAGCTTACATGAATGAATCAGCTAGGCAGATGCAGGGAGTGATACATGGGAAGCGAGTAAACGTACATTATGAAAGCAGGACAGGGTTAGATCAACGCTCTGCTAGAATACAAGTTCAGTGCCTTACTCAGTATGCCACCTAGCGAGCAGGACTTCTAGAGAAGCCTCGCCGTGCTAGCTACCTCAGAACCGTGCCGCCTGCGGCTAATATGGAGAGACCAGTTCCAGAGGTGACCGTTGTCGCATATGGCAACCGGCTCCACGACGTCCTCTGTCCTCGACGCCCATGCCTGCGAGTTGCTAAACAAAACACACGATACAGGGGGACCCCAACAGAACTCACACGCAGAGGACACCTACTCGTCATCGTCGAATTCGTCCAAATTTATGGTGCGTGTAGAGCGTGGTGAGACACGAAAATGCCCCAGGTTGGAACTCCAGCGTTAGTGAAATATAAAATTCGATACGGATCTATCACCATATGCATCTTATCAAGTGTCCCTGTGACGGCGTGTTTAGGAAGCGGGAAAAGCTCGGATTCGTATTGAGGTCATACGTGACCCCCAATCAATATATACTTGACTGTGAGTACAAATCACTCAGATAAATTACTGTGGTTTAATACTGTTTGTTTACATTTTATTTCTACTTAAACATTTCACAGCCTTTTCAACAGGTATATACATAGTACAATTAAGTATGGCAGAGTAATTACATGTCATAACTTACAATATTACTCTAAGTCATAATTTGTTTCACTCATAAATGTTTCACAATGGTTTTAAAATTACAGAAAATGTGATGAACAACTCAACAGGAAACATAATTCAAAAACTCTAACCGAAATTGTACCATAGCCGTCTGCACAAGTTTTGCATGTAGTAAATAATTCAGAATGTCCCTTGCAAACAAATTTGTTACTCTTTTTGCAGGTTGAACTGTATTTTGTGTCCTTTGGTCAGGGGCAAATGGAGCATCTGCCTCACTTTCTTTTCTGATTTATTTCGTATGGATGTCCATTGCCTAATAGATCATCAAATCCACACAGTTTGATACTACTAATAATTTCTTTGACCCTTGCTTGTGGTGAACTCAAACGACGTTCCACTTGGGGCTTCGCCGTTTCTTTAGTTAACATCATTAGAAAAAGACATCTGTGTTTTCTCAACAGCAACAAGACGAGTGTATAGGCATTGAGCGTAGCTAGCATATAATACTGCTAATGGCCAACGTTTTTTACCGTTTTTCACACTATAGTACAGGCTCATTTGATCCAACGTATCAACAACTGATTTTCTTGAATTGTATTACAACACTACTTCCGGTTTACGCTGAAACAACAAACGTACGAGGTTAGCCAACAAGAACTTCCAGTTTGAGGTTAGTTCTGAATAACACCTGAATTGAATGTTACCAACTCAAAATAACTGTGAAAGAGACTGATAGTTAATCTATAAATTCTATGAATGTTACATACAGGGTGTTTCACTAAGTGTGTTTACCTCTGTAACTTATGAAATAATAGGTGACAGGAAATTTTAATGTGGTAGGTCAACACAAGAAATGTTACACTTTCTGCGGAGCTTTGAACATAGATTATTGTATCATTTTCCGAAGAGTTACAGCACAAAGATATAATTTTTTAAATGGAACAATAGTTTTTTCTATCGTCCATTGCATTCGTTGAAACCAGCTGCGCCCAAATCAATTTAAACTACATTCCTATCACTGTTAGTTTGGGAGCTACAATCCTTCAAAGTTTCAGGGGCAGATACCACACGCTGTACATAATACATGGCTGTGTGGTGGGTGATGGATGTTATGGCGGTGGGAAGTTGATTTACACGAGATGTTCAAATGTGTGTCCATGTTCCTCAATGCATAATGCAATGCGCCGACAAAAGGATCTGCGGACGAGATGTAACATCGCCGGTGTGACCGAGCGACATGCGTCCTCTATGCGCCGTTTTAGAGCATCTGGGGATGTGGGCTCAGTGACAAAAACACGATCCTTTAGATATCCCCACAAAAAGAAATTTACTGGTGTTAAATCGGGCGACCTTGCGGGACATGAATGAGGATCATGGCGCCCCAACCATCTTCCTGCAAACCTGTTGTTTAGTTCTTCCACAACAGCATGTGCAGAATGGGCTGGGTGACCACCGTGCTGCATCCACATACAGTCGTCAGTCTAACAGCGCAACGAGGAAGCTTCTCGCTCCGTGACACCGGCGACGTTACAACTCGGCCGCACCACATTTAGAAGGCGCGTTGTATTATGCGCAGCGTTTGTGCTATCTGCCCCTGAAACTTTGAAGGGTTGTAGCTCCCAAACTAACAGTGATAGAATATAGTTTAAATTGATTTGGACGCAGCTGGTTTCAACGAATCCAATGCACGATAGAAAAAACTGTTGTTCCATTTAAAAAATTATATCTTCGTGCTGTAACTCTGTGGAAAATGATACAATAAACTATGTTCATAGCTCCGCAGAAAGTGCAACATTTCTTGTGTTGACCTACCGCATTAAAATTTCCCGTCACCTATTATTTTATAAGTTACAGAGACAAACACGCTTAGTGAAACACCCTGTATAATCTGTCTGGGGTCATAGTTGACCCCAACAGCAGTTTTTGTTAATTATTGATGTAAATATTGCCTCAAACTCTCTAAAATTTGTATGAAAGAACTCTAATCCTGTGTGGTAAAATTAATAAAATTCTAGATTTCTACAAGGAAAGGAGATGTTTTATCCATAGTAAAGATGCTTGGGGTCACCTATAATCCCAGATAGAGTCCTAGGGCTAATTGAGAGAGTTCACCTGTATCTCGTGCTCCTGCCCACGAGAAACCTTACCATCGGCTCGCGATATAAATTCACACGGTTATGGCACTGTCTTTCCCTATGCCATTTCCTCGTGTGAAGTAAAGAAACTTAACCGAAAGCACTTCGTTATCACTAAGTGGCAACAGTGCAACATTCTTCAAAGACTTGTCGCCTGCACAGTTGGCTCACGTGCGACGATCGAGTTCTCGCTGCAACTTCGCTACTGTATTTTAGACTTCAAAGGTCAAAGAGCAGCTCCCGCAGCAGATACACTGCTCGCGCGAAGTCTTCCGATATTTCCCTTTTTCTGATAACTGATGACGCGACAGTGTAAGAAGCTACTGGAAAAGGCAAAGGATTATACATAATTTACTAGCCTCGCCATTCACTATCACATCGAATATTCAAGTAACTCTCCATCAGGAGGACCGGGGGCGAATTTGAAACGCTGTCTTCCGAATGCGAGTGTGTTCCCATGTGCCACCTCACGGTGGAACGGATAAAACTCCTTTTTTCCCAATTAAATAAATCCGAACCAAATTGTGGTTAGTTACTGCTGTACATAGCAAAAGCGTGGTTAACGAATATCGCCACAGATTGGTGACTAGATAGTTAATCTACTGTCAGAGAGGACACAGTTTGTAGTAATCGATGGTAAGGCATCGACTAAAACACAGGTGATATCCGGCGTTCCTCAGGGTAGAGTTATAGGCCCTCTGCTATTCGTTATCTCCGTAAACGCTTTGGAAAAAAATTTTGAGCAGCTCTTTCGGTTGTCCTCCGTCAGTTATCGTCTAGTAAAATCGTCTGAAGATCTAAACCAACTGCATAACGATCTAAATAAGACATCAGTTAGGTGTAAAAATTGGCAATTGACTCTAAATAAAGGGAAGTGTGAAGTCGTCCAAATAAGTACGAAAATATCCGCTAAACTTTGTTTACAAGATAAATCATTCTAATGTGAAGACCGCAAACGCCACTAAATACCTCTGAATTACTATTACATCAGACTTAAACTGGAAAGAACACGCAGATAATGTCGTGGGAAAAGCGAACCAGAGACTGCGTTTCATTGGTAGAACCCTTAGAAGATGCCACAGAACTACTAAAGAAACTGCATTCACTACGCTTGTTCGTCTTTTGAGTATTGCTGACCAGTGTGGGATCCCTATCAGGTGGGTTTGACGGAGGACATACAAAAAATCCAAAGAAGTGCAGCTCGTTTTGTATTGTCACGATACAGGGGAGACAACGTTACGGAAATGATACAGCATCTGGGAAGGAAATCACTACAACAAAGGTGCTTATCGCTGCGGCGTGAGCTACTTACGAAACTCCAGTCGCCAACATTGTCCTCCGAATGCGAAAATATATTGTTGAATCCCACTTACAAATGTAAAAATGATGATCAGAATAAAATACGAGAAATCAGAGCTCGAACGGAGAGATTCAGATGTTCGTTCTTCCCGCGCGCTATCCGAGAATGGAACGGTAGATGAATAGTATGAAGGTGGTTAGATGAACCCTCTGCCAGGCACTTAAATGTGATTTGCAGAGTATCCCATGTACATGTAGATGTTATCCAATATTATTATTATTTGAGAAACCAGCGTATCATCTATCTTAGACTACTCAAATTTAAAAACGGGGTAAAAAGTAACACGGCGAAGCATAGGGGTACTTTGCGAGGCAGTGCGGTGTCACCTCCCACCTATAAGAGTATACTTTTAAAGGACCTGGTGGCATTATTTCGTAAACGACGTATTCCTGGAAGAACTGTGCTAACGGAAACATGTATACGGCGGCGACTACCTCCGCGAAATTTCCTCAGCCTGCAGGATCTGAGCAAGGCGTACCAGTCTCTAATTAGCAGGAGACGCGACTTGTATACCCTACCAGCGAAAGTTGCCCTGTTGCCTAATGCAGAACTTTTAATTATCCGGCCAATTACAACCGGAAACTACGCCGGTCTCAGGAAACAATTTAGGAGACACTGTAATAAGCTCACTCGTCGGTGAAAATGGGTTATTTTCAGTTTGTTATAAAGTTCTCACTAGATTTCTGTGAGATGTTCCGAGAATTTCCTGGACATAATACTGAATTATTTCTTTTTGTTGAGTGTTCAAGACGAGGTGGCGTCGCTTAATATGCAACGGGCAGTGTACAAAACAAGGTAAAAAGGTAAAGTACTGTTTAAGAGTTCAGTGCAATGACAAAGTCGAAGTACAAGAGTCAGAAATAAAGAGGCAAATCGGCCGTGCCCTTCAAAATAAAGGGTCCCTGCAGTCGCTGTTTTACGGAGATAGCACTTTGCTGAATGGATAAGTGATAGACTTAAAACAGACGTGATTCAAGTCTAGGCAGGTTCTGAATTTTCTCTTGTCAGGTAGCCTTTCTTTCAAAACTATATTTTGTCAATGTCCGTAAGTTAAGTACCCTCTGCCATGCACCGAACGAAATTTATACAGACAGTGACATTTCTCTTGTTTTTAAGTTCAAGTGGGCAAAATTTCGTGAAGATTGGAATGAAACTGTGGATTTCGTCCGTCTGTTGGAAAAGTATCCTCCGCCATGCACCTTAATTCTGTCCTGCCGCAAAATACTTTCTTAGTTGACGTCTTATACCTATAAACTACATATCGGCATAATTTCAGCTTCACAGGTGCAGTAGTTTTAGATATTTCATGTTTAGTTCAAAATGTTCAAATGTTTGTACAACTTATGGGACTTAACTACGGGGTCATCAGTCCCTAAGCTTACAAACTACTTATGAACTACCTAAGACTAAGGACGGCACAAATATCCATGCCCGAGGGGGGATTCGAACCCCCGACCGTAGTGGCCGTGCTGACCGTGACTGAAGCGCCTCAGTCACCTCGGCCACCGCGGCCGGCTCATGTTTAGTCAGTGAGTGAGTGCGTAAGTGACGCTTCGCTTTTATATCTATGGAGATATATCTCCTGAATTGTGTCTCCTACAAAAACATTATCTACCAGATACGTAGGAACTGCCTGCGAAATGTGTTGTAAATGGAGTCAGGTAGCAAAGTAGTAGTAAATTACAATCTCATGCTTATTAGGGCGAATTTTAATGCATTCCATTGTCTTTGAGGTCACAGCACCTGAACTATATGTGGTGTATATGTAAAATGCCTGCAAAATACGTCGCGAATAAATTAGTAAAAAAGATGTAATAAAACGTCATGCTTGATGAGGCGGTTTTTTGTGAACCTAATTATTTATGGCCATATCTCATGAACTGCTTGTCGTACTATGATAAAATTCTGAACGTACGTTCAGTGGTATGTTCGTATACTGTCTGTAACATTTCTTTTTAACACAATAGCGTACGAGTAATAAATTGTAGCGTCATGCCAAATGCCTTAATATTACTGCATTAACGCCTAAAAAGTAGTAAGCGACAAACTATTTTCCTTTCATCATTTTGCCGGTGTTGTCAGCGAGAAAAAGTTTCCTAAAGGTTTGACATTATGTTTAAAGTTTGTTGCAAGTCGCTAAGCGCTCTCCTCCTCAAATAGTGGACTGATCAAGTCACACTATCACGTGCCGCAAGACGGGGAAGTTTTCATTGTTTATGACGTCATATCTCGTGAACTATGGGCCCTATAACAAAATCCTTTCTTACCTGACGTCTTCTACCTATAAATTACATTCCCGCCAAATTTGAGTTTCATACGTAAAGCAGTTTTCGAGATGTCCTGAGTGAGTGAATGAGTGTCCTTTCGCTTTTATATAGATAAATGCAAGAAAGATTCTATTTTGGGCAGTAGCGACGAAAGTACTTTGGTTAACATTCTAATGCATCTTGGATCGACTTCGAAATTTAATGATTTCAGAAGTACGGACGAAAAAAATGACACAAATTAAGGTATACTCACTAAACTCGGTGCCGCTCCGCTCTTACTTGATGTCTTATGAAATGAATGGGACAGTTATAAAAAGAATTCCTTCAACCAAAGATGTAACGAGAAAATACATCAACCAAATCAATACCTTGCTTTGAAAGGCAGTGGCAACTTTAAAAGAAAATTAGGAAAAAATCACGGAAGACTTTTCTCAGAAAATAATTTATTGCAAAGCCGCTAGATTTATCAAATGCTTGTTTTTCTGTATTATCATAACAACAGGATGATTTACCGACTCTGGAACACGCGACGTATGATTGCTCTTAAGAAAAGCAATTCGTTTCCTACACTATCTACTCCACCAAACTCATCTGTCCATTTATCTCCTCCTTCCCATCTATTTATCTCTTAGCCCTCCTTTGTTGATCTCCCTACCCTATTCAACTGCTGCTTCGTCCCCTCTGTGTCGATCCCCCCCCCCCCCTCTCTCTCTCTCTCTCTCTCTCTCTCTCTCTCTCTCTCTCTCTCTCTCTCTCTCTCTGTGCTATTCAATGACGAACCTTTCATTACATACGGAAACATACGTTATAGAGACCAGTAATTGATGTATTCGTAAATAGCATCTAATGTAATTCTGAATTTCTCTTAATGTATGAAACGCATGCCTTGTTAGTTACGAGCGAGGTGGCGCAGTGGTAACACACTGGACTGTTATTCGGAAGGATGGTGGTTCAAATCCACCTCCGGCCATCCAGATTTAGGTTTTCCGTGATTTCCCTAAATCACTGCAAGCAAATGCCGAGATGGTTCCGTTCAAAGGGCACGGCCGATTTCCGTCCCCCCATCCTTACCCAAAATCCGAGCGTAAGAACCGTCTCTAATGACCACGCTGTCGATGGGACGTTAAGATTCCTTCCTTCCTTCCTTCCTTGTCAGTCCATTAATACTGCTGGCTAGAGACGTGTGAAAATATACATCTACTTTATTTTCGTGTCACAAAATGAACGGCAGCAATTTGGAATCAGGCTAGCGATGCATATTCAGATGTGATTGGCGGAAGAGGTTTAGTCTCCTACTTCTCGCCATAGGACTGGAGTATTTGCCCTAGGTCGCGAGTAAGGGCGAAGCGCTTGCGACTGGTATCGGCAGGCAATACGAGGGCGTCAACCCCGGCGGCCCCTTTCATGTCCGCCCACCAGCGCAGGGTGTGGCCCTAAGTGGCCTCCACCCTCTCCCTTCCTTTCGCTGCGTGATCACCCGTAATAAACACACCGGCCCACAAGTGCTCATTACCGTCACGATCGTCAAACAGTCGCACGGCACGAGTTAATCCGGCGCCAGATACAGTTACCAAAAAAAAAACACCCATTACGTAAACACCTTACACTCAAATTTACATCAAATCTCTAACTTGGTAAAAAAGAATACAGTGCATAAAACACTTCTGTACTAATCATAATGCAAATGAACAATAAAAAAGTTCAAAATCAATTATAAAGGGGAACGGAATCCAAGCTTAGAAAAATAGCATAGCCCCTCCTTTCGAATTGCTAAGTGGCCCGCGCTGAACGTTTACATTTCCATTCACTTGGACAAACAGACTGCATTCCTCTCCCCCCCCCCCTCCTTTCCTGTCCACACTCCTTCCCCTCCTCACTGGAGGACTGATAACCTCAGTATTTTAGTCCCCCTATCCCAACCAAACAACACAACACCACTTGGACAACCTTCACCCCGTGACTACATAATGCCCTTACACAAAAGAACGGGTGTCAAAAACTGGTAAGTTTATATCTTCGATGGTTGACTATGGTACTTGGGGAACACCCATAGGGTTTGTGAACCGTGTGTATTAAAACATGCGTCTTAGATTTACCTTGTACAGGATTGTCAAGTGGAGTAGCTCCTGTAGGACACACAGACCGAGCTCTGTGTCTATACAGGGGGTCGGCAACGCGTCGGTCGCGAATCTACTGGTAGATCGCGATTGCTTATTTGGTAGATCGCGTTAGTACCGAGTGCGGAAGAAAAATTGATGAATAAAATTGACTATTGTGTTTCGTAGCAGTCAAAATGTGCGGTTTTTTATACAAGTTTATTTATTAACATTCGCATACGACTATTTTCGACAACTACCTTGAACTTTTATAACTTTGTTTTCCCGCATTGGTGCAATGAGTCACTACCTGTGGGCCATTCGTTCTTACACTACTTATGCAATGTGTAGTATTGGTTCGGTACGTGGTTGGAGAATGGGTCGAGTTTTATACTTCGTGCCATTCAAGAAGATTAGAATATTAATTTCTTTGGTGGTGTAAACTACGAACTTCTGCGATTTAGTGTGGACGGGATACGACTAAGATATTCAAAAGGTTTCTTATACCAAGAACATGAAATAAAATACCAAACATTAACATTTATCAGAAGTATTGCATAACCCAAAACCTGTTGGGCTCTACATCACTAGGAGAAATACTCTGTATTAATGTTGCATTTAGGCCTTGCTTGCTTCCTCTTACTGTACTGTAATTGTTCTCAAATGTGACATAACGCATACAAGGTTGACTTACGAACATCTTGACTCTTTTATTTGACAAAGGATAACATGTTATACATCAAATATCAAGGCCGCTGTTTACGGAACATCTACTCAAGTATCAGGTTAAATGTAAAATATTATGGAATAATTATTTCATGTTTTGAACAAATGGTGATGTAAAAGTTTATTGTCGAATATAGTTGTTTTATGGTACTTAAATATTGAATATATTGAAAGGAATAGATCACTCTGATACAATTGTATGAAATAGTAGATCGCCACGGCTTTGTGGTCGCCTACCCCCTACTCTATATGTACCATGAAGCAAGATATTTTGAAGTGATCCAGTCTTCATACTTCACTCGTTGCGATTAACCTTCCAGAATGTCCGCTTTTGTATTCTAGTGGACAGCATGCTGGGTTTTCACGAAGGGGGTCTGGGTTCGCTGCCCGGTCGGGTCGAAAATTTTCTCCGTTCGGGTACTGGGTGTTGTGTCGTCATCATCATCATCATCATCGTCGTCGTCGACACGGATGTCGCCGAAGTTGTGTCGCAAAAAACTCTTGCACCAAGCAGGCCTAACACGACCGCAGTTGGGGCCTAACGGTCATAAATAACACACAAAAAAATCATCGTCCAAAATCGGAATCTCTTCATTTATAAAGGTGATACATAATGTTAACTTAGGTTAATAATTAAGTCGACAGTTCACGTGGATTAGCAAATTAGTCTGTTACGACATAATTACAAACATTTCTTTGGTAGCCAACCGCCGACCGCGGTGTCTGAGCGGTCTGCGGCGCGCCAGTCACGTTCTGCACGGCCACTACTGTCGGGGGTTCGAATCCCCCTTCGGGCATGGATGTTTGTGCCGTCCTTAGTATTAGCTAGTTCATAAGTAGTTTGTAAGTTGAGAGACTGATGACCCCTTAGTTAAGTCCCATAAGCTCTACAAACATTTGAACATTTTTGGTAGCAAACTTTATTGATTTGCTATCCTTATTACATCCGTTCCTGCAGCGCTCTCATGTTTAAAATATTAAAATTATCAACATTTCTGTGAATACATATAATATTCGTACGAGAGTATACGCTAAGTTCACTCACTGCGGAAGATTCATGAAATGAATGGCCCATTAATTAAACCCATTCAAACTACAGGAGACCCCATTTCGAACTCAGATTCGCCTCAAATTTTCAGCTTTCCCATTGCTGTAATTTAATGCCCACTGGCAGCTAATGCGTTTTGTTGTTGTGTGTCTTTAAGATATCCTTGAAACTAAGAAAATATACATATGAGTCATTTGATGTTTTATCTAGCCGCCTACAGAGGAATAAGTGGAAAAAGTATGGTTATTTTTAAATATTTTCAATTATACTTCTTGGCCCGAGTTTGCAGGTTATTCCTCGATGTGACGTCCGCTTTCAACGCAAACATAAATTTTATGGTATTTTTTTTACCCTTAAAGGTTTCAGTGTAATGGTTATTTTTTATCTTGTGTACTATAAAAATGTTGTAACAAGTACTCAAAAGTTATCATCTACACATTTTCATTCATGACGGTATTATCTTAATAGTTAATGTTTCGAAACAGACGTCATTTCTGATCCTGCACTTATTCTTTCATATTCACAGAATATGTGACATCTGAATGTGCAAAGCTGGAAATGTGTACCCAGCTGCTTTCTACGCAGTTGCGCTGAGACCCCTACGCCACTGGGGACACAGTGATCACCGCACCTGCAAGGACTACCTCAGCACGCCTCTCGTCAGACACAAAATCCCAGCTTTACCCTTTATCTGCTTAGGTAGTCCTTGCAGGTGCGGTGAACAGTGTCCCCAGTGGTGTAGTGGTCAGCGCAACTGCCCAGAAAGCAGGATACCCGGGTTCTAATCCCGGCTGGGTACACTTTTTCAGTTTATATTTAAATTCAGTTACCCTGTGACGGTTTTTCGTCTCGAATATGTTCAAAACATTACAGAAAAAGGAGAAGCAATGATTTAAAATTGGTGGCGCGGCCGGGAATCGAACCCGGACCTCCATGCTTACCAGGCAGACGTCTTACCGTTAGACCACCGCATCACTAACGATTAAAGCGCCTTCACGTCACAAACTTTAATTCAACTACTGTGTTCCATATATAATTGCCACTACTGCCAAGGATCTCCATGGTGCGGAATAGCGCCTCGGCAATATACATGGTGGAACATTCCTCCTTTATCTGTAATGTCTGACTTATTCGAGACGAAAAACCGTCTCAGAGTTTCTTAATTTGTATTTAAACTGACATTTGTATCATCTTAGCAGGAATGTTCCACCATGTCCATTGCCGAGGTGCTATTCCGCTGCATGGTGATCCTTGGCAGTAGTGGCGATTATCTATGGAACACGGAAGTTTAATTAAAGTTTGTGACGTGGAGGCGCTTTAATCGTTAGTGGTGCGGTGGTCTAATGGTAAGACGTCTGCCTGGTAACCATGGAGGTCCGGGTTCGATTCCCGGCCGCGCCACAAATTTTAAATCATTGCTTCTCCTCTACCTGTAATGTCTTACCCATTTTCAGCTTTGCCCATTCGCAGTTGATGCCATATATTCTGTAAATAAGTGGAAAGTTCTCAAATTTTGCTACAGATTATGATCGTAAAACTAAATTATGTTGCGCGAAGCGTCTTAGGCACACCGTTTTTTCCTTCCTCCTCTGTCTGTTTACACTCACTGTCACACACCCCGTTTACAAGGGCTCCCAAAACCGGATTTCGTAAACCTATTTCCCAATTCCGCGTTTGGTTGGCAATGTAAACACTCCAAAATCGATTATGGAAATCCGCTTCTCTAAGGCGGTTTTCCAGTTCCACAATCGATGTTCGTGCCCATGTAAACAAAACCGTTTTTGAAGCGTTCTTGGCTTCTCAGATTGTGTTTTCTTGTTAAGAATTTTCGGCACATATGGAAAGAGTGATATTTTCTAATGAGAAATAAAAGTATAAATATTAGAGTGAACATAAATCTGTGTATTTAAATAAAGAAAAATAACGATTGTGCAACTTAAATAAGGAACTGAATCAGCTGTTTTCCAGCCGCCATTTTAAGTGAGCTACGAAATCCGATTCAGGCTATGCCATGTAAACACGACAGCGAAAAACGGTTTACGAAAATCGGTTTTCGTCTTCCGGAAGACGTGTTCCATGTAAACGTAGTGACAGAGTCCTCTGCAATTTCAGGCAGTCGGGTGTGGTGAAAACCTATATGGGTAAATGGTGGCGATGAGCCGTGTGTATCTACATCTACTCTACATCTACATCGATACTCTGCAAATCACATTTAAGTGCCTGGCAGAGGGTTCATTAACCACCTTCATAACTTTTCTCTACCGTTCCATTCTCTAATAGCGCGCGGGAAGAAAGAACACCTAAATCGTTCCGTTTTCGATCTGATTTCTCTAATTTTATTCGGATGGTCATGTCTCCGTAAATAGGTGGGTGCTAGCAAAATATTTTCACATTCAGAACTAAAAGTCGGTGACTGAAACTTCGCAAACAGATCACGCCGCAATGAATAACGTCTTTCTTTTAATGATTTCCACCCCACTTCGTGCAACATTTCCGCGACGCTTTTCCCCCCGTAACGTGATAAAACAAAACGAGCTGCCCTTCTCTGAACCTTCTCAATATCTTCCGTCAATCCCACCTGGTGAGGGTCCCACAAGGGGCAACAGTACTCCAAGAGAGGACGCACAAGTGTGATGTAGGCAGTCTCTTTGGTGGAGCTGGTGCATCGTGTAAGCGTTCTGCCAATGAAACGTAACCTTTGGTTCGCCTTCCCCACATTTTCTATGTGTTCTCTCCAGTCAAAGTTGTTCGTAATTGTAACTCCTAGGTATTTGGTAGAATTTACGACCTTAAGGTTTGACTGATTTATCGCGTATGGCGCGTACGTAGGCGGCAGCTGCAGCAGAGAAGACAGTGCCAAGGTGTTGGTTTCCAGGAAGACGCCTGCAGCCGGCGCGCGGTCCAGACAGTAGCCGCGCCGCCAACAGGTGGGTCGATAAACCAGTTGGCCGTTATAACCCGGCGGCCAGCGCCGCCCGCTCTGCCAGACCCCGCCGAGCGTCTGCGCATGCGCGGTGGCGGGGCGCCCACCGGGCCCTGCTGCAACGCCACTCCACGCTGAGGCAAGGCGAGAAACCGTCTCAAGCACAGCCTGGGAGTGGTGCACGTTAATGGCGTGACGAATGCCAGAGTGACCGATCACAGTAGAAGCACTAATTTGCGAGTAACGGGACTATTGGGTATTATGTCACATTAACTATTAATACCGTCATGAATTAAAATGTGTAGATGATAACTTTTGAGTACTTATTACAACATTTTTATAGTACACACGATAAAAAAGTCGCACTGACTTATTTTACGGCCCACTTTAGATTTGTAGTTTTATAAGTTTTAGCAAACATTTTGGACCAAAATAATAATCTAAATAATAAAAAATTAATAGGTGTCTGAAACCCATATAGGAAAAAATTTGGCTGGTGGCGGTTTCCGAATCGCTGACCTTCAGCATCAGTCCAACACACTACCCACTACGCTACAGCTAACAGTTGTGTTCTTTAATCTCATACTATTGATGGCCGTTGTTAACTGATGCTAATAAGACATTTGTAGACACTAGATTATCATTTGTCGTACGAAGAACGACGTATTTTTGTTAATTCTTCAGTGCGCCATTGCTTTGAAATGACAACGTGTAAGATACAATAAGAAAATCATCAAAATTCAATGGATGGTGTCAAAACTCCGTTATTTTTGCAAGTAATCAGTTTGGAAAACATTATTTCCTTGTTTGGAATAAACAGCGAACTTATTATTTAATGGTAAAAATAACAGTCCAATCCGCAAATTATTTTTACAATTTATTAATATAGGTGACCGGTTTCGATCTAGGTTTAGATCATCTTCAGACCTCGCTCTAGATGTTCAGATGATAAATTCGTTTATTCAATTTTCGCGTCAGATGAACCGTTTATTTGCAATTAAAATTACATTACAAACGGCATTTTTTGGTATTACTAACGTATTTCTAGTCCGAATATTTCAAAAAGCGAGGTTCTGGTCTCTGGCAGCCAACAATTATGTCTGTAAAATTTGGTGCCGATCGGTTGAACGGTTCGACCTAAAAATTGGGAACACTTTACAGCCAGATAGACATCGTGAAATCGCCGTTATTTTTGCAAATATCTCTGCAACGATGCAAGATATGAAAAAAACATAATAGAGCAAAGTTGTAGAGAATTTTCCCCTCTACCAATCAGGCTATTCAATTGTGTCAGATGAACGGTTCGTTTGCAATTATATTACAAACTGCTTTTTTGTATTACTACCGTATTTTTTGTCCAAAAAATTTGAAAAACGGAGGCTCTGGTCTCTGGCGGCCTACAATTATCTGTGAAAAATTGGTACTGATCGGTTGAACGGTTCGTCTTAAAAACAGGGAACGCGTTACGGACAGACAGACATCCCAAAATCGCCGTTATATTTGCAAATGTCTCTGGAACGATACGAGATATGAAAAAAACATAAGAGAACAAAGTTGTAGGGAATTTTCTCCTCTACAAATTCGCTTATTCAATTTTCGTGTCGGATGAATAGTTAAGCCGTTATTTTCATTTAAATTTCGAGCTGTCAAAAGACGATCGCAAAGGCCTACTTTCAGTGTTACTGCCGTAACCTAAAGTGGGCCAAAAATAACCATTACACGAAAACTTTAAGGATAAAAAATAACATAAAACTTATGTTTGCGTTGAAAGCGGACGACACACAATCGAGGATTAGCCTACAAACACGGGCCAAGAAGTATAATTCAAAATCTTTAAAAATAACCATCAAAAATCGTAGTGCTTCGTAATATGCACTAAAAGTTCGTCGCGGATGTCTATATAAGCACTCATCTCAAATAATATCACAGAATATATGTATTCTCCGTATAGGATTTCTTTACAGAGTTCGATACGGTAGCTGCGAGTAACGAAATGTATTCATGAGTAACGATTCAGTATTTCCAATCAGCTAAAGCTTCGTTACTCAGTACCGAATTCATACGGTTTGCTACAGCTCTACTCCAGTCAGAGGCAAGGCGAGAAAAGTTTTTCTGAGAGCCATCTCAAGCACGGCCTGAGAGTAGTGAAAATCTATGGCATGTTAGCGGCAATGTTTCTGTTTCGGCGCGTGGGCATTGCACAGCCCACACACCCGCAGGAACTGTCAAAATCACTACGTTTGCATGCGACATCTTCCGAAAGACCTAAACCGAATTCTGTAAACACAAGGTGTATACGTGGAGAAGAAGAACAAAATTTTCGGTAGGGACTGATGACCCCGTAGTGAAGTCCCATAAGCTCTACCAACATTTGAACATTTTCGCATTATTCCAGAATTTCCCAGGTAAGAAGTAAATTTTTTTCCATGTGAAGTTAACACTTCTTTTCGGGGGTGAAATACAATGTTTCCCGCGTGAATTGCGCTTTTGTCCCACTTTAGGTTACGGCAGTAACACTGAAAGTAGGCCTTTGCGATCGTCTTTTGACAGCTCGAAATTTAAATGAAAATAACGGCTTAACTATTCATCTGCCACGAAAATTGAATAACCGAATTTGTAGAGGAGAAAATTCTCTACAACTTAGCTCCCTTATGTTTTTTTCATATCTCGTATCGTTTGAGACATTTTTGCAAAAGTAACGGAGATTTGACACCTTCCATGGAATTAACGAAAACCAGCCGTTCGGAGATGTCACGTGATATTCCTCGCCCAGAACTCTCTGATATACGCCATATTGCGTTGCGTATTTGATGAATTTCATATTGTAACTTACACGTTGTCATTTCAAAGCCATGGCGCACTGAAGAATTTAGAAAAACACATCGTTCTTCGTACGATAAATGATAATCTAATGTCTACAAATGTCATGTCAGCATCAATTAACAACGGCCATCAATAGTGTGAGATTAAAGAATTCATCTTTTGATTGATAGCCGTAGCGTAGTGGGCAAGGCGCTGAAGGTCGATAGTTCGGAACCCGCACCTACCTCATTTTTTCCCCCTAAATGGATTTCAGACACACTTATTAATTACATTTTTATTATTTAGATTATTATTTTGGTCCAAAATCTAAGGTTAATGTGGCATACACCGGCGTACAGCCGGGAAGTGTTATAAAAAGCATCATCATAGACTCATTATGCCTTTCAGTGTTCAGTCTGAGGCATAGTACGTCTAATAAAATTCCCCCATGAGTGAAAAGGAAATCACATGTCAAATTGCGTGAAAATGTAATCAAATGTTAGTTCTAGTATAATATATTTGTCCAATGAATACCCGTCATCTCAATTTCTCCTTGGTGTAGCACTTTTAATGGTCAGTAGTGTAACTGCGACTCATGGGATCGTGATTACGAACGACGATGCATGTACTGTAACGTGTTTCCACACTGAAAACGGTTGGGGGAGGGGAGCAATGACAACTGAAGAATGGTTGAGGATGCACCTGCATGTGTTGCCGTACGCTTTATGTCACCCGGCACATATTCGATGGTATTTAAATCTGATAATGGGCAGACCAGACCATTCGCCGAGTGAGGTTTCGGTGCAAGAACTTTTCCAGCTGCGCTGTTCTGTCTGGTAGCACACTGACGTTACGGGCGAGGTTAGCACGAACGGGCGACCCTACCCCAGCGAAAAATATGTGCTGGCGCCCCCTGCCGCTGCACAAAAGGTTTTTCTTTTTTCGAATTTCTCTTTGAAAAGTACATCTTGTGTTCTGGTTTGTGAACAATTCCTTGGAGCACGAGAATTCCAATAAGGGTTTTTATGTCATCACTTTTAGTACCCTGCCAACTGCGAACCCTAGAGCGTGGCGCTAAATTTGAAGAAGGAGGTATGAACTGTTCGGCATTTAACTTAGTCTGTTCGGTTATTTTGCACAAAGCATGATCAACAACACAGTCAAAACAAGTCATCACGTCTTATTGTTTCAGAGGAGTAACTGTACTAGTATAGTCACTGAACAAATGTTGATTGCGAATTGAATGAGCACGGACAAATGCACTAGGTACAGTCTATTGCAATAGGGTCTCGTCGTCAGAAGTTTACGAAACGAAGTCAGTTTCACTAGCCTCAACATCGTGTCTTGAGAACTATTAGAACTGTCACTGAAATTTATTTCTAAAGAAGCTGCTCTCCCTCTCCATCTCCATCTGATAAACGGCCGATTTCCGGCATTTCAAACGATCATTCAATAACGCTGTTGCTTCATTGGACACACACACACACACACACACACACACACACACACACACACACACACACAATCGATGCGTGGCATAGAACGAACTGTTATAATTAGTCCAGAATACGCTGTGTTGCCTGATGCGAGTTGCCATGTAGTGGACGAAGCTCGCCTAATGCCACAGTTGCTGTGTCAGGGCAAAATGTCTTCATTCCTTGGAGCTATTAGCCACACAACACGACGGACAGATGTATCTGTCATTTGCAGTTGTAGAGTTAAAAAGAGAGAAAGGAAAAAAAATCACAACAGGTCCAAATGAACATATGGGAGCATGTGAGCATTTGATATGTTTAGTAACTGCCGGGATGGTTCCTTTGAACGTGCATGTGCGAGTTCCTTACCCATCCTTATGCAAATAATCCGACCATCAGCTCCACCTCTAATGACCACGCCGTCGACGGGGCGTTAAACTAAAATCTTCCTTCTCTCATCCTGTCCCTGCACCCATCCGTCATATCGTGGCATGAACATTATTAAGAACTGAAGGGAGACTTCTATACGTCGAGCACTAGCCACCTAGGGACTGATTTCTTTATGCTGTTAAGTGCACACTAACTCCATTTTATCGGAACTAACAATATACAGGTACAGTTGACAGACAACCAAGGATTCCTACTGACATCTTAACAGCTCTTTGTCCTGGGCACTACTAACTTTTGCGAGATTACCGAATCACCCGATACCACTAGTATGCTTTCATCCATGACGTCATTAGCGGGAACATACCAAACAGTAAAAAACGCGGAAAGCAACATTCCGAAATACAAAAATACTAAAAAACTTTCCATTGCGCAGAAAAAAAATCGCCTTCCAATAGTATTCTGCCATGCAGTTGCCATTACGAATTATCGATGTATCAGGTAGTTGCTATTTCTAATTAAAACGGGATGGGATAGGTGGATGGGTGAACGTAAACTGATCAGTTTGTATTGTAAGAATGTTACATTCGTAACAGAAGGAAAATGATCAATGTTTCGATTCATAACACGCCGACGTCATAGGCCAAAGCGGACAGGTGGTATCGTGTGCTTCAGTTGACTCGCTTTTACATATCTTACTGCACAAACGCGAGTAATACCTAATTGCTAAGATAGAGTAAGTATTTATTTACTGGAAGAAGATAATAGCATTTTACTAACACTGTTTTAGTGTGTGTGTACACTATCATACAACCTGAACCAATTCCTGCACGGCCAATCAGTGACTGATAACCTGCTGCTTGATTACGCAAATCACATGATTAAAATTTATGGCGTACCGTGGTGAAATATGAGGGGATATTCTGACCCAATGGACCAACATTGGTATGCGGACGCGTATTACCGCTGATTCGCAGCCTTGTGACTCAACGTCTCGCAGCGGGGCACCCCGTCGCGTCATGATGCCCACCCCTGCCAACCAACCCTTCAGTGTCTACGAGGAATTTCCAGTTAGCAGGACACACGGGAATCATTCCTCAGCCATTACCAGGAGGCACAAAATCACAACAAAGTGAACTACGTCAAATTGTGTAATCAGGGTATTCGCAGCTGCTGTATGTCACGATGAAAAAGCGGGGGGAAAATATTATCGTGTTTTACAATATTGGTCAATTTTACTAATAACTCACACAGCCACCACTTCTTTAAGGTTTCTCATTTTTATAAGGAGTCAGGAGGACGAATCTCTGTTCTACGATCGCCGGCTGCAGGAAAGTTCAAATGTTTCAAAACCTAAGGTTTTTCTCGTCCATTAGACTTCAACAGCTCAAATCAACTCTCTTACGCAAATACAACCTCCTGCTACAAATCAAACGCATCTGATTTATGTTCTGCTGCAAATGCAAGTCTCTTTCTTCTGTTGATTTTACTGATGTATGGATTGATACGAGCTGTTCGGCGTCCATACCCATCTTCATGAAGAATATTTGTTACAGAGAGGTGGAACAGACCTTCCTGTACCCATGTGAAAAGCAATAGGGAGTTGTGGATCGCTCAGTTTCGTACTTTTGATGACTTCTCGCAGTAGATGTCGTTTCTCCATCTTTGACAGAACTGCAGGACGACCGTTTCGTGATTTGTTTTCATTCTTTTTGCTGTGATTATACCAGTGTATAATACTCTTTACTGTACTGTACGCTTTCTCTGATTTCTTGAAAACATTTTCCTTGCCGAAACAACCTAACGCGGAATCCTTTTTATCCGTTTGTAATTTGGCAACGTTTACGACCCATATTACATAAATATCAACGGCTATCAGACTGGAGACAACTATTCACTGTGCTGGATGGAACACATCTGCGTGAAGAACGCCAGAGGGGCGTGTGACGGTGTGGCGCAATACCACAGAGATTGCTTACTGGACGAATACTTGCTCGACGTTTAGTGGGCGTGATCGTGTTTCTGGTCACAAATTCTGCGACTTATAAAGCATAAATAAAAGTTTTATTTGAAAGTGTAAATATCAACCAATCTAAGGAAATAGTTATTCATTTCGCAGCTACATCTACTGACTGTGCATATTGTAGTCTATGCACCACGGTTGAACGAATGCTTTGTGGAATCACTGTACGTAATTAATATAGCTATGAAAAGTGGCTAAGCGTTGTTTAGTGAGGACTTTGATAATTCATATGGGTGACAACAGAATTACGATAATGTTAAACGATTCCACAAATATCTGAGGTGAACAGCTTAGCAGAATCACTCTGTATATTTTACCACAGGCAGCAGGGTACACAAAGCATACGTCCGACCGAGCGAGGTGGCGCAGTGGTAACGCACTGGACTCTCATTCGGGAGGATGGTGGTTCAAATCCACCTCCGGCCATCCAGATTTAGGTTTTTCGCAATTTCCCAAAATCTCTCCAGGCAAATGCCGGGACGGTTCCTTTGAAAGGGCACGGCCGCTTTCCTTCCCCATTCCTATCCAAAACTCCGAGCGTTAGCTCCGTCTCTAATGACCAAGCTGTCGACGGGACGTTAAACCCTAACTTCCTTCGTTCCCTGCACACGTCCGTCATCCTCAAGCAATGAAATTTATCCAATTTTATTTCACACCGGAAAAGAGCGGGCAGTACGGGAGACTGGAATCGTGCTTGTACGAATCACTCCATTTACATGAGCTCCCAAAATCGGATATCGTAAACCGATTTCCCAAATCCGCTTTTGTTTGCCCATGTAAACGCTACCGTTTTTGAAGCGTTCTTGGCTTGCCAGATTGTGTTTTCTTGTTAAGAATTTATGGCACATATGGTCAAAGTGACATTTTGTACCGTGAAATGAAAGTATGAATATTTAGAGTGAGCATTATTCTGTGTATTTTAGTAAAGAAAAAATACCGATTGTGCTGAGAAAATCAGGAATTGAATCAACTGTTTTCCGCCATCATATTGAGTGGGCTAGGAAATCCGATTCAGGCTGTAACATTTAAACAGAGGTACCAACTTTTGAATATGGCAAATAGTACGTAATGCGACCTAATGAGTATGAGTGGGGAGGGAGGGGAGGTAGGAAGGGGTCCAAGGAAGTAAGTCAATAAGGAATAATGAAATTATGAAAACAGTTTCTGTAAGGTTGCATATGACATGCAAGATGTATATGTAGATGTAGACATAGGAGAAGCATATTACTACATGATTCTGATGTGTAGAATAGGAATGTGTGTGGGTGATGGGGGGAGAGAACAAAACCAGTTATTTTCTTCCTCAGAACCGAACGTCAGAGATTGTGTTTTCCAGTTTTATATTTATTTATATACATATCTATAGCTAAAAGAATGTACTCATCAAACATTGCAAAGAAACAAGATGACGTAAAGTCATAGTTTTTACGCAGTGATTCACAATCATTTTCACGAGGATTAGTTTTTCCTGCAACAAAACTTCATTTTACGAAAAACGATGAAAATAGACATTTGTGATTTTCTTGTAGAACCCTATTTTACAAACAAACTGATCATCCCACACTTCGGCACAGCACATCACAAACAAGTAATAGCTGTTTTAGTATATGCGATGCAATAAAAAATAAAACCAATTTCTGAGCACAGATTAACGAACCAGGATGTATGATGAACGCTGTGTATTATTGCCGATACACTTTCAAGATTTTCCTTGTAGTTAAGTGACATGCTGCAGTTTCTTTAGCAGCTGCTAGATTCCACAATTGCGCGCCTTTGTGGATTCACCGCATATGTCGTTTTACACAGTTTTCGAGTTCGTTCAAGTTACTGTCAATACGGATCATTTCCAAAAGTACAAGCTAGAAGGTGTTGCTCATATGCAGTTTATTTTTGTTGATGACCTCACAAGAACTCTGAAGGAACCGAGTTTTGCCGATAGCAAAAATATGACTCCGATTTGTTATTTAAACCTGAAAATCGGAATTCTACATCTACATACATACTCCACAATTCACCGAAAGGTGTGTGGCGGAGGGTACACTGTGCCACTACTAGGCATTTCCTTTCCTATTCCACTCCCAAATAGAACGAGAAAAAAAAAGAATGCCTATATGCATCTGTACGAGCCCTAATTTTTCTTATCTTGTCTTTGTGCTCTTTACGCGAAATGTAAGTAGGCGGCAGCAAGATCGTACTACACTCAGCTTCAAATTCCGGCCCTCTAAATTTACTTAACAGAAATTCACGAAAAGAACGTCGTCTTTCTTCAAGCGATCCCCAATTGAGTTTCCGGAGCATTTCCGTGACACTCGCGCATTGGTCGAAGCTACCGGTAACAAATCTAGCTGCTCGCCTCTGAACCGACTCTATGTCTTCCTTTAAACTGACCTGCTGCGGGTCCCAAACACTTGAGCAATACTCAAAACGTGGTCGTACAAGCGTTTTATACGCAGTCTTCTTTACAGATGAAGTACATCTTCCCAAAATTCTCCCAATAAACCGAAGTCGGCTGTCCGCTTTACTCACAATTGCCCTTACATGTTCGTCCCATTTCATATTGATCTGTAATGTTATGCCTAGATATTTGAACGACGTAACTGCCTCAAGAAGCTCACTACTAATGCTGTATTTGAATATTATGGGATTGTTTTTCCTACTCGTGCGCATCACCTTACATTGAGAGCTAGCTTATATTCTTCGCACCAACTAGAAATTTTGTCTAAGTCAATCTGTATGCTATTACATTCAATTAAAGACGACACCCTCCCTTACACCACAGCATCATCAGCAAACAGCCGCAAATTACAACTTACTCTGTCCATCAGATCATTTATATAGATAGAGAAAAAATAGCGGTCCTATCACACTCCCCTGGGTGCACGCCTGACAATACACTCTTCTCTGATGAACACTCGCCGTCGAGAACAACGTACTGCGTTCTATTACTTAGGAAGTCTTCCAGCCAGTCACAAATCTGTGAACCTATTCCATAAGCTCGTATCTTCGTTAGCAGTCTGCAGTGTGGCACCGCGTCGAAAGCCTTTTTGAAGTCGAGAAAAACACAATCCGCCTGTTGCCCTTTATCCACGGCTCGCAAGATGTCGTGTGAGAAAAGAGCTAGCATTCGAACCATTCCAATCGTAAACTCCTAATTTTAAATAATTTTCGTAACAATTATGGTTAAATCGTAATGGTTTGGAACCTCTGTGTAAAAAATGTTTACGAAATTCGGTTTTCGTCTTCCGGAAGATGTGTTGCATGCAAACGCAGTGAATGTGTTGTGCTACTCGAGTCATAGTCTCCCAGTCCCCCGGTTCTCGGGTAGCTTTGAGATGCTACTTGCGTATCTCGATGTGAACAGGGCCTACGAGCGCGCAGCTATTCCCTCGCGTCTGCACTGCACGGCAGTGTCGTGTGGACAAGCGCGCCGGCCTCGCTCTCCCTACCCTACCCCAGGGTCGTGGCGATCGACCCGCGGCCGGCGGCAATTAGCGCAATTATCAGCGGTCGGCCGGCCAGGCGCCGCGGCCGGAAATTCAATCCGGCGCCGACAGCGGCAGCACCAGCGCCGCCACTTTGTCGCCTACGGGAGGCGACAGGCGAGCACAGTGGAATGAAACAGAATGGGGCACGCGCTGCGCTGCAAGACCGTTTAATGGGGCCCCGTCTGCACTGCCTCTGAGGCGCTGCTCTGCACCAATTTCCAGCGGCAATATCTCGCCGTTTGTCTCGCTGCTCGTATCGTAGCTGACGGAACAGCGGCACTTGTGCCCGTGAGAAGCGAGTTAGTTTAGCACGGTGCTGCTGCTGTACATAGCTGCTCTAATTCCCCGAGGACTGGTTGAAATATATGCAATAACTTGTGTATAGCAATCCGTAGTTCCACTTACAAAACACTGAAGTTTATTGGAATTTCTACTTCACACACACTAATTTCCCTACCGATATGTCAAATCTGAATACACACACGAAACTTTATTCGTATTTATTGCAAGAACACAAACTGAGAAACAACTCTAATATTGACATACGTAGGCAAACAAGTGACCTCAACGAAACATTCAGTCTGCAGCGGAGTGTGCAGGAACCGGGACTCGAACCTGGGACCTTTGCCGTTCCCAGGCAAGTGCTTTACCATTGAGCTATCACGACACGACTCACGGCACCGCCCCACAACTTCAATTCTGCCAGTATCTCGCCTCCTACTTCCAAACTTCACTAAAGTTCTCCTGCGAAATTTCCAAGACTAGCACTCCTGGAAGAAAGGATATGGCGGCGACATGGCTTAGCCACAGCCTAAGGGATGTTACCAGAATGAAACATCCCTTAGGCTGTGGCTAGGCCAGAATGAAACACCCCATAAGCTGTGGTTAAGCCTTATCTCCACCATAACCTTTCTTCCAGGAGTGCTAGTCTTCCATGTTTCGCTGTAGAACTTCTGTGAAGTTTGGAAAGTAGGAGGCGAGGTACTGGCAGAATTGAAGTTGTGGGACGGTGCCATGAGTCGTGTCGGGATAGCTCAGTGGTAGAGCGCTTGTCCGCGAAAGGCAAAGGTCCTAGGTTCGAATCCCGGTTCCGGCACACAATTTCAATCTGCCAGGAAGTTTCAAACAAGTGACCTGTTTAACATTTTTTACATCATATTTATAAAACAAACAAAACATTTTTACACCTCTTTCCACTTTGAACAGGTGTAGGTGAAGAATATGAATCCAGCTCAACAAAATCGGTCAAAATAATGACAAATGTATGCAACTTCAAACATATCATGACTTACTGTGGCAGATGAGAAAAATCTTTACAACTTTAAACTATTGCTTGTATCTGACTCTGGAAATTGGGTTGCAAAGCATCAGTCATGTACATTTACGGCGTTTAGTAAAAAACCTACTACAATTTAAACACAAAAGGCAGAGATGACACACTGTATTGGGCACGCCCGTATTCCCTGTCTTCCGCATAGTGTTCGATAGCGTGGGAGGGGCGGAAGGGGAACAGATAAGAGTGGTACGGGAGGCAAAAATGTGACTAGAATCTTGCTACGCCTGCTCGTCGCGGCAAGCTGGACTCACTCGCTGTTCTCTGTTCTGCAGTGCTCGTGATCGACTAGATTGTCGCGACGAATAACGGTCACTTTTATAACCGTGGTCCCCATTCTACTCTAGGGGCAGGGGTTTAGAAGGGGAGATTCAGAACACCTCCCTGTGTAACGCTTCATCTTTGTAGGGACAGGCGAGCAGAATATATTGCTGACAAGAAGGACAAAACATTAAATACACACAATACGCTAGGAAGTTGTGGACCGCTTTGGAGAGCGTTTTTCTCACTTTCTCCCAGTGCAGACTAAAATAAGTTGTCACAAACGCACAGCACATCATTGCAAGCAATGAATGGCGATCGCCGTATTACAATGGTTTTCAGATGACATATCTAAATCATCGCCAAATATTCAATTCTCGTTATCCGCAGAGTCATCCAGGACGTTTCTCCTGCCGGCCGCGGTGGCCGGGGGACTGAGGCGCTCCAGTCACGCTCTGCACGGCCACTACGGTCGGGGGTTCGAATCCCCCCTCGGGCATGGATATTTGTGCCGTCCTTAGAATTAGTTAATTCATAAGTAGTTTGTAACTTTAGGGACTGATGACCCCGTAGTAAAGTCCCATAAGCTATACAAACATTTGAAACATTTGAACGTTTCTCCTCTTCAATGCACATTTTTACAAAAAAAAAAAAAAAAAAAAAATCGACGCAACAGCACACCAAACGCATGAAACAAAACTCTTCTGACGATCGTGAAGTATAGCAGTCATCTTTATGACATGCTGTGACGGCGCCACTCACGGGAACAGATTGAACCAAGTTTGAAAACAAGCGGGAAGGATGTACCTACACACTGTAAAACTTACAAATATGCAGAATGAAAAACTATATGTATTTTTTTTTAAATGTGTGAATTTCTTTTGGAATGACACTCGTACTTTGAAGTTGCAAAGCAGTCAGCAGCCTGAAGGTTGGTTAGACGCCATAGCCCTTTCGAAGTTACGGCATTGTTGAAGATGGTAAGCATTTTATCCAACTTAAAGAACCGAAAAATTTGGAAGAACATACAGTTCAACTTTGATTAAAACGCTCTCCAACTCTCATGTCAGGTATTGTACAGGGTGAGCGCCGCTTTGATTCTCAGAAAAAAAATAATAATAACGGGAGATCGCAGAACTACAGTTGGTGTACTTAAGATAACGATCCGCAGAATCACTTCAACAGAGTTTACTGTAAGACTGTGTTCCACTACCCAAAAATGGCTGTTTCCCAATCGTTATTTCTGTAGTAGTTTGCACCGCTTTCGTTGCTCGGTCGTGGAACTCCCTTTGTTTGTACTATTATAAACCGAACCGCCCTTCACTTCAAAACGGTCCTGCATGCTATTTTCATTAAATGTCACTGCATCACCGTTTTAGTTCAATTATACGTTCCGCGCGCCGGTAAGCCATAAAGTGGTCAAAAATACACACTATGCTTGTCTTTATTTTAGTATTGCTGCCCAGTGTGGGAACCTTGTCGGGTGGGTTTGACGGAGGACAACGAAAAATGTTCAAATGTTTGTAAAGCTTAAGGGACTTAACTGCGTGGTCATCAGTCCCTAAACTTACAAACTACTTATGAACTAACTTATACTAAAGATGACGAACATCCATGCCCGAGGGGGGGGGGGGGGGTTCGAACTCCCGACGAGGAACGGCCTGGCGCATCGGAGCATAGCGCTTCAATGCGCTTGGCCACTCCGCCGCGGTGGACATAGAATGAGTCCGAAGAAAGGCAGCTCGTTTTGTATTGTCACGATACAGAGGAGGCAGCGTTACGGAAATGATACAGGATCTGCGATGGGGAATCATTACAACAACGGCGCTTATCGCTGCGGCGTGGGCTACTTACGAAACTCCAATGCCCAACATTCTCCTCCGAATGCGAAAATATATTGTTGACTCACACTTAGACATAGGTAAAAATGGTCATCAGAATTCATCAGAATAAAATACGAGAAATCAGAGCTCGAACGGAGAGATTCGGGTGTTCTTTCTTCCCACGCGCTATTCCGAGAATGGAATGGGAGATAAATAGTATAACGGTGGTTCGATGAAGCCTCTGCCAGGCACTTAAACGTAATTTGCAGAGTGTCCAATGTAGATGTAGAAAATACAGCTATTCATTTTAGTATGAAGACAAAGACCATCATTCTTCGTTAGTATTTATAGTAGTCTGTTACGGAGATTGATGAAGCCCCATCTGTAACAAAAAGGTACAAAAGACTCGCCATCAGAAGTCTACGAAACGAGTCTGCATAACAGTAGTTTGCGCTTTCATATTCACTGGCGGAAAACTTCCAAGCGTACACAGCGTCAAAGGTCGTTTGATGTCTTGCATCGCCAGGAATGAGGGCAAGGAATTCTCCAATACCATCTTTAAGGAATTCCAGTAACGCCCAGAGTTTAAAGGTACGTTAAACATAATGCATACAGGCGTACTCACGTCATAGTAGCAAATGCATTTGTGAGGAGAAAGATAACACTGTAGAAAAGGCAGATTCCACAGAGCAGCGGAATTCAGTCTAAGAATTTGCGCATATCACCGATGTCGCAAAGGAAATTATCGTAACCCCACGACTAAAGGGCAACTCTTGTGTCCGTTATCTTATACAGAATACGAGAATAATTACAGTAAGCGTTTTACAATATTTAATGGAACACGTTCTTTTTGAAATTCTGACACCTCAGAAATAAACTACTGGAGATTATCTATAGCTTTTACATTAACAAAGGTCTAAGTCTCTGGTAATCAAGGTAGGCAATATTTGAGAAGAAAGCGTGACTACTTTTTTCCGATATTTTACTCGCTCAGCAAGCAGTAAGCGGCACAGAAGAATTTGGAAGGTCAGATTAACTGAACGCACAGTGTCTCGAAAAGGAGTTCTAAGATGAACATTTTAGTTGTGTGTCTAATGCTGTGGAAATTAGGTTGTGAAATGAAATACTAAATACAGGTGAGTTGCATTCCTGGGCAACAGCATTATGAGTAGCTCAATTCCCGCTGATTCGCACGCGTAGACTGGATGGTTCACATTGGTAGTTTCTACTTCTAAATATAACTTTTCATAGATTTAGCTTTAAAAATGCTTTCCTAATCAAGTATTTTGATACTACTTGCCACCCCCTATTGCACCACTGGTGGCAGAATTCGAAACATCCCGAAACACATGCTTGTGTAGTTTTTGCTGAAGAGCAAAATATTAACACGTACAATTTAATATCTGTTGGTAACTTCCATACATTCCACCCCCTTATCGTTACCAATCCTCTACCAGCATAGTCTGCAATGGGAGACATACCTACTAGCACAAACAAACACTATTTGTTTGCGAAGCGTAGCTTTGGCTGCAGAGTGAAATATAGGCACAAACACCTCAATTTTTGTAGATATTAAGATATATGAATTGGAGGGCATTAGAAAGAAAACCGTGTCTGAATGAGAAATGTTACTATCGAATATGAATTTAAATGTATTTTCTGAAAGATCTGCAATTTAAGCTTTTACGGTAGTGAAACGTGTAAGACTGGTAGTTCAAACAAAAAGTGAATAGAAATATTGAAATATGATCGTCCAAAAGAAATGCGATGATCAACGCTTACAAAGTGAACTCTCCCTGTGTAACTAACACAGTAAAAGATTCGCAGGCTGAAAGGAGGCGGAAAATGGAGAGATCCGTGTTTTGACTTAAGTGCCCAATGGTCAACACTTTCGGAGAAAATAAGTTTCGTTAAACTTAGACATATAATCACGCTATACGGAAAGGGGGGGGGGGGGGGGCGCGCATGCTTTAGAATGTCTGCAGCTCAATATATCAGACGCGTGATTACAAACTCTTTCCCTGTTCTTACAATTAGCCAAGTACCGGTATGTCATAGCAACAGCAGGCGCTTGGAGACTGCAATGCTATAGTGTGTACAATGACATGACCACTCCAGGTTGCAATTCCGATTAACAGATTGTTGGGATTCGTCTCGATTCTCCAGACATTGCAAACTATGTCCAGACACAGACAAAATACAGAATCTTCCGAAAAACAACTTCTCGTCAAGTTCTGTCCAGACCAACAATTTGAATTTACCATGCACTTTCGTTCACTTCATTGACGAACAGAACAATCGTCCTCTAAAACACAAAGTCACGTCAAAAATTTGGCATTTTTAATACGGTCAAAAAAGAACAAAAAATTATAGCCGTGTTGTCCTCAGCGTGTTTGTCGCGTTATTGCACTACGGCACTATAAAGGATGAGTTAATAAGTGAGTTTAACTCTTGACGTAAGATTTTCGAATTTTGCATCTTTTTCGGAATACTAATAAAGAGCAGAAATTGGACGCACCAAAAATATAGTACAATTTAAAAGTGACTTAGAAGAAACAAACACTATTTGGAGTATTTCTCTCTCTTTTAAAATTTTATTTTAAATATAGCTGTCGCTCAACAACAATTGATCGGTTGAATCAGCCAAACCAGTTGCATAAGACGTTGCTTCTGGTACACTTGACCTAGGTTTCGACAAACATTGCTGTCTTCTCCAGGAAAAAAAATTGTTTTTATTACTATGCTGGATGTACTTTTAACAGCGTGTTCATTGTTAGAAGTACTGTAATTACTATTGTGTCTCGAAACCTTAGGTCATGTATACGAACTAAACAGCTGATATGTAAATCGTTTGGTTAATTTCAAACTGTGCAAAATAGTGGCAGATCATTTATTTACATCTGTATGTTTGTAGGTTGCAGACTTGACACATTTCTTTATATACAAGAATTAACAGTTATGCTCAGAAGTCCACGCTTTACTTCAGGGGTGGTCTAGAAGAAGCATAGAGGTAACACAGAGCAGCTGGGAAATCGGGATAAAATCTAAAATCCAACGCCTATCATCCCAACGAAAGGCAACCCGCCATACACAACTTCAACCGTAGGAAGAAATAAAGAGGCACATAACTCCGCATTTGACACACACTATTAATACGTGAAAACGAAAACTGCAACACCGTTTTTAATCGTATTTTTCTTATATAAAAAACAAGAGTTTCTTTTTGTGTTTGTTTGTAATTAATACAAATCAACAATTTTAGTTCTATCTTGATGGAATTTTGCATACTTAACCGTCAAAACCAGAGTATAGTTTACAACAGACTGACAGCGTTTAAATAATTATTAAAAACATTGTTCGTGTATCACTGTTTTCACGGGGAGGGTTTTTATGAATCTCAAGTCAGCTTACGATGCATGGCAATGAACTTTAACAGTGTTTCAATGATCAACACAAAGTTGACAATCTTGGTCAAAATAACAGAGGCACCTGGCAAAGGTTTGGAATAAAGTGCACACTTATTAGTAGACCTGTTTTTTACTATGATAGTAACAAAATTTTACGATGTACAGGAACCATTAAAACAGTCACATTGTATCACAGTCAGTTATATAAATAACACAAAATAATGGTATTCAAAAGAATATGAGACCACAGAGTAAAAAAAACAGACGCAAGTATTTTGTACTTGATCGCAGTCTTATGAAATTTACAGGAAGTCTTTTTTTGCATAGGAGTGCATTAGTACTTGGTGGGGTAACCCTTATTTTTAAGGATTGCCGTGCATTTCTTACCCATAGAATCTACTAAACGCCTGCATTCGTCGCTACTAAAATGTTTCAAATGTTTAGGTTTCAGAAATTACAGCAACCAGTCGCCTTTTGTTTCTTCTTAATGAAGATTTATTTAAACCATTACCGGTTTCGAGCTGCCTAGCAGCTCATCTTCAGATGGTATAAAATATTACAAGTTACATTTCAATAGTTATGCACTTTACATGTAGTTTGTCCATATTTGGTCCGCTTATTGATAGAATATCAGAACACTTCTTTTCCATCATCATGTCACAACAAATCACACTAAAAATCACACTAAAATTAGTGTGATTTGTTGTGACATGATGATGGAAAAGAAGTGTTCTGATATTCTATCAATAAGCGGACCAAATATGGACAAACTACATGTAAAGTGCATAACTATTGAAATGTAACTTGTAATATTTTATACCATCTGAAGATGAGCTGCTAGGCAGCTCGAAACCGGTAATGGTTTAAATAAATCTTCATTAAGAAGAAACAAAAGGCGACTGGTTGCTGTAATTTCTGAAACCTATTTCAATTAACAGTCGCAGGTTCCTACACAATGGATAAAAGTTTCGTTTCAAATGTTTGTATAGCTTATGGGACTTAACTACGGGGTCATCAGTCCCTAAGCTTACAAACTACTTATGAAATAGCTAAGACCAAGGACGGCACAAATATCCATGCCCGAGGGGGGATTCGAACCCCCGACCGTAGTGGTCGTGCAGACCCTGACTGGAGCGCCTCAGTCCCCTCGGCCACCGCGGCGCTACTGATCGCATACCAGGCGTTCTGAATTTCTTCCCAAAGTTTACCTAAAGATGTAGCTTTTGAGTAGTCAATTCTCTTTACGATCGCCCGTAACGGGTGATGCGTCAGGAGATACTTCGATATTGTGATCTTGAAAAACTGGCTTTGATTCTTGCAGTATGCTTTGGATCGTTATCTTGCCAGCCGGGCGGAAATGTTGGCTTCTTTTTTTTTGTGGTTTTTAGGGCGCACAACTTCTATGGTCATTAGCGCCCAGCCAAGAACATAGATTCGCTATGATCTAAAAAAATGTAGACTGTCAGAACATCAACAAGAGGCTAAAAACGAAAGATAAAAGACAAGTAAAAGAGTTAAATATCCTTGGATAAGTTGGCCAAGTTGATAAAACGCAAAACTCGAGCAGCTGCTCGTGTGTCATCAGCTAAAATTTCCTCCAGAGTAGACGGAAAGTGAAGGGCTACACGGAGATGATTAAAATTAACACAAGTCAGTAAAACATGTCGCACTGTCAGCAGTTCACCGCAGGAGCATAGCGGTGCAGGTTCGGCGGATAGCAAGTGACGGTGGCTGAAACGGCAATGACCGATCCGCAACCGAGCCAGGATGACCTCCTCCCGCCGAGAGGGGCGTGAGGATGTCCTCCAAGCGGTCGGAATCGGTTTGACAGTTCGCAATTTATTGTTGTACAGTGAAAGCCACACACTGTGACATTGCGACACGATACTCCGGCGAAGAGCCCGTTGAACATCGTCCGATGGGACGCAAAAGGTAGCCATGCGAGGCAAAAGAGCTGCTGCCTTGGCTGCTGTGTCGGCGGCCTCATTCCCGGGCACACCCACATGGCCAGGGACCCACAGGAAAGAAACGTGACAGCTGTCATCCGCCAGCAACTGGAGGGAGCGTTGGATCCGATACACGAGAGGATGGTTCGAGAAAGGGTCCTTAAGACTCTGCAGGGCACTAAGGGAGTCAGAACATATGGCATAGAAAGGGTGGCGGTGGCGGCAGGTATACAAAACGGCCTGGTGGAGGGCGAAAAGCTCAGCCGTGAAGTTTGAGCACCGGTCAGGGAGCTTGTATTGGAAACGGTTGTCCCCGACGACGAAGGCAGATCCGACACCGGCAGTGCTCTTGGAACCATCAGTGTAAATAAATACGGCATTATCGAACCGCGAACGGAGTTCGACAAGCCTCGAGCGGAATACCAAATCCGGAGTGCTCTCCTTGGGGAGCGAACTAAGTTCGAGGTGTGTGTGAACCTGGGCCTGATGCCACGGTGGCAATGGGCTTTCGCTCAACCGAAGGGTGGAAGGAAGGGTAAAATCGAGCCGCTGTAGCAGGCGGCGAAACCGAACTCCCGGTGGAAGCAAGGCAATCGCAGACAACTGATATTGGCGATCGAGTGAGTCGTCAAAAAATAATCTGTAAGATGGATGGTTGGGCATCGACCGTAGGCGGCATGCGTACCGACACAAGAGTATGTCACGTCGATTGGTCAAGGGTAATACAGCAGCCTCGGCATACAGACTTTCAACAGGGCTGGTATAAAATGCACCGGTCGTCAGACGTAATCCACGATGGTGGATAGAGTTGAGACGGCGGAGAATCGACGGCCGTGCTGAAGAGTATACAAGGCTTCCATAGTCGAGCTTCGACTGAACAATGGCCTGGTAAAGGTGAAGCAGGACGGTACGATCCGCTCCCCATGACGTGCCACTGAGGACACGAAGAACGTTAAGGGATCGGGCACAACGGGCAGCCAGGTAGGACACATGTGTGGACCAGCAAAGTTTCCGATCCAACATGAGTCCCAAGAATTTTGTAGTCTCCACGAAAGGGAGAGCAACAGGGCCGAGACGTAGAGAAGGTGGAAGAAATTCCTTGTATCTCCAGAAATTGATACACACAGTTTTCTCAGTGGAGAATCGGAAGCCGTTGGAAATGTTGGCGATGTCTGTATTGGACCAATGCCGTACCATTGAAAACATACCCATACCGTAACACTTCCGCCACCGTATTTCAGTTTTTTAAGTGTACTTGACATTAAATTCCAGTTCAAATGTTTGTTAAGCTTATGGGACTGCGTGGTCATCAGTCCCTAAACTTACAAACTACTTATAAACTAACATACTAAAGACAGCACTAACAGCCATGCCCGAAGGAGGATTCTAACTCCCGACGGGGAACGACCTCGCGCATCGGAGCACAGCGCCTCAATGTGCTCGACCACTCTGCCGCGAATTAAATTCCTGGTTTGTTGGGCGCTCCACATAGACTTTTCTGTGTAAGTCAAAGGTATTATACTTGGTTTCATCGGACCAAAGGATGTTCCTTCACCAAATATTAGGTTTTTTTTTTTTTTTTTCTTCATTTCTTCTGGCAAAGACCATATTTTCCCGAGCATTATCTTTTGAAACATGTGGCTTGTCTCGGAATCCGCCCATTCAATTTTGCAGATCTCAGTCGTCTTTGAATCGCTGATGCTGATCGTGTCTGTCGCTAAACAAAATGCCTTTCAACCGTGATGTCTACAAAAATTTGTCTCTCTTTACTTCCCTAGTGATATGTCTACGCGAGTAGTTACACGAGGTCGCACCCTGTTCCCCACCTGCGGATTTGTTTTGATTGTCTAACGGCGTTCTGGACTCTTTTTCGGCAAACGTGTAAATGTTTGGCTATTTGATTCAGGGATATCCCACTTTTCAACTTCCGGAACATTACTGTACGCTAATAATCACTTGTATGCCATGCTCTGCCTATCTAGAAGAACGTAAACAAAACCAAATGTCAATTTACATAAAAAAATAAAAGTAAAAAATCCATCTGAACGGGATATCTGTAAAACGGCTCTATTATTTTGACCCACAAGATTCTTACCTTTATTCCTCTTTTCGCACGTGTAGCACAGACGGTTTCTTTCGCACGACTACAGATATCAGCGACGTCTTCCTCGATGTTGTCTAAAAGGGACTGACAACGCGGCATTCGTGGACATTTCGCGAACTAAGAGATATCCTAGTTCTTAATCTCGTAAATTGAGGTGGCACCTTTATTCTGACCGCCACTGTATGTGTGTGTGTGAGAGAGAGAGAGAGAGAGAGAGAGAGAGAGAGAGAGAGAGAGAGAGAGAGAGAGAGAGAAATATCCAGGCAGAGCCGGTTTCAGCTTATAATTTATTTTTCCCGACAACGCCTCCAAAAAAAATCTTAAGATATTCAAAAATTCTGGAGATACTTTAGTTTTCGAATGTGGCAGCCTTACGGCAATAGTACGTCAGACGTCAGCGGTTCTCCGTTCAAACATTTCCTCAAATGAAAATTTCAATTTTTTTTTTTTATCTTCTCAAAATAATGATCTGTCCGGCCGTTCATTGGCGTCTCTATTCGCTGTAATCATTTTAGTGTCTTTTTTGCGACGGCACCGCAAAATCGTGCGATTAGCAGATGAAAGGAATTGCCTCCCCAATGGGAACCTAAAACATTTTATCGCAAGGTGATAGGTCAACCGATTCTTCCACAGGAAAACAAGTCTGATCTGTTCTATACGACACTGATGACGGTATGTGCGTCATATGAAAATATCTTGTCGACCCACCTAACTTGTACACTCGGTGAATGGGTACAGAGATTCTACCTTACCCGATTTAGGTTTTCTTGTGGATGTGATAATTACTCCCAAAAAATGACGAAAACATAAAAGTTTGTCACATAAACTGCAACAAATGAATGCAACTGTTTCACAGTCTGAAAATAAAAAAAATGACAATTATCGCCTGAATGAAAATTTTCCCCTGTGGAAGGCTCGAACCAAGGACCTTTCGCTCTGCAGTTCACGCTAGCCACAAGACTATGGCTCTACTGCGCTCACTATCTGCTCTACGTTGCTTATCTTTCGCATGGGCTGCTCAGTTTTTATATATTTTTTTCATAGTTACACAGAACTTCTGCCTGTTTTCTAGGTTGATGTGTGTTCAGTTTTTGAAGGCCTATCCACTGCACCCGCTTTTAATTAAATCTGAGGGGGTGCGATGGGGGAGTTTCCTTATGAGACGGCCTCAACCAACGCCACCTAGATACAAGGCCTGTGCGCTGCCTGCCAAGAGTAATAACAACACAACCATTTCTTTGTCTTTTGTAGCGTTGTTTTGATATAAAATATTTATGAACTATTAGTAAGATATCTTACCGATATTGGGAATCTCACGACTCGTATTAGGCATTTTGCATCATACCAGCAAAAATCTGCACGGAGAACAACAGACAATACGAAAAACATTCTGAATCACAGTGTGCAACGTGTACGTATTCCGAAACTCAGCACAACGGTACACAAGACATAGTTTGCTTGTGTTATGACTACAACTGGCAGGTACCGCATAGGCATTGTATTCCGACGAACATTTTTCACTACACATCGGCCACCGCATCCGATGCGAACCATAGCTGCAGACTTTAAGGACTGTTAACTGCGTTTGAACAATTCCATGCATTACAGTGCGCTGCGATGACGTCAGCGCGGCCGCAGCAGCTACGTGACCCACATAGTAAAGTACGGCAATTACTGCGGTTGCAGCTGAACGTGGCTTCCACCTGTGCGGGCGCACGCCAATCTCAGTGGCAATAGCCGGGAGCGATGCGAACGATAGCGGGCGCAGTGACGTACCTGGACGAGCGGTTGGCTTAATGAGGAGGCCGCTTAATGAGGCACTGGCCTCTGCAGTACCTGACTACCTGGGTCTGGGTCACGCGCCGGCCGTGGCCGGGGCAGACGGGTACACTGTCTGGGTCAGCCGCCGTCTGCACCTGCTACACTACACACTAGGGATGGCGGTTATAGCTGAAACAACCGCGGTTTTACCGGTTCTTTTCATCTCCAGTTTAACCGCACCGTAAAAATTGCACAAGATAACCGGATCTTTAAATAACCGTAACCGGTTTTTTATTGCTATTATTTCCAGTAGAGTTCGAACGAAACATATTTTGCGGCCGAAACAGAAACCGTAATCGTCGGTTCTTCTAGTTTCGGCCGAAACAGAAACTTAGGAGGTTTAGTTAAAATTTATGTAAATTTATGTTATACGACAAATCAATAGTCTTACTATATTTTGCAAGGTGCGCTCCCAACACTACGCCTTCTTGAGTGTGTGTAAGCCTAGCCAGGAGTCTGTAGAAGACGATATACGAAGCATACAGATTTACTGACCTAGTATTTCCATCCGGCAGTTGCGAATATTGACCCAACCACTCCGTAAGTTGGACATGTGACCCAGCGCATACGAATATCTCGTGTGTATATATATATATATATATATATATATATATATATATATATATATATATATACACACACACAACTTACATGTCCAACTTACGGAGTGGTTGGGTCAATATTCGCAACTGCCGGATGGAAATACTAGGTCAGTAAATCTGTATGCTTCGTATATCGTCTTCTACAGACTCCTTGCTAGGCTTACACACACTCAAGAAGGCGTAGTGGCTTATATATGTGTTACAGACAGTAAATTAACTTCAGTCAGTGCTGCAGAAGTATTTCGAAAAATAAAGTCACAGTTCCGACTAACAGTATGATTGTTGTCAGTGTAAATGAACGCAAATTGAACTAGGAAAGCTCTGTACCACATGATCAAAGAATGTCCAAATGGGTGTGATTTCTTATGAGACCTAAATGCTTAGGTCGTCGGTCCCTAGACTTACAAACTATTCAACCTAACTTAAACTAACTTACGCTAAGGACAACATATACATCCATGACCGAGGGAGGAGGGAGGACTCTAACCTTCGACTGGAGCAGCCGCGCAGTCCGTAACATGGAGCCTCAGACCGCACGGTTACCTCGCGACGCACCACATGTTCAAATGTGTGTATAGCTCAAGGGACTTAACTACGGGGTCATCAGTCCCTAAACTTACAAACTACTTATGAACCACCTAACACTAAGGATGGCACAAATATCCATGCTCGAGGGGGGGGGATTCGAACCCCCGACAGCACCACATGATCAATGTTACCTAAACCCATATTGGTTATTAAAAAAGCCCCTCGCTTTCAACGAATCACATTAATAAAACTTGTTAGCATAACAATATGATAATACATTGAATGTTAGTATTCCAAGCTTAGAGTACATCACTTACATAATAGGTATATGAATCGAATTTACCTTCTCTTCCAAGGAACATTTTGGATGGTTTCTCCTTAATGACACAGCATGTTTTTAGTACCCCCACCAGTTTTCAGCTTTTTAAAGCAAATGGAGCATTATACCTCACTGCTACCGTACTTCGTGTAGTACTTTCACACTCGGGATGGTGCCATTTAAGACACAACCGATGTCTGGCGACGACAGCAAGGAACTGCCGCATGACCAGACGGAGGCAAGTCTTGTACACTGCCGGTGCACGCGCGTCGTGTAATAGGCCACGCTATACGGCAACAGGTGCATCGATGCCTCAATAGCTGCACCAGTTCATAAGTTCTTATGCCACGCGTTTATTGCGCGTTTCTGACTGCCGGGATTGTTCTTAAATTAACACTGATCACTTTTATTAGTTTCTGCGATGACCTAATATTTCACAGCAGTGGAAATTTTAGGAATAGCTCTAAATATTAGTGTCTACTAGTTTTAATTTTTTTAAATTTACAAAAAAAACATTTTGAACCACTACTACAGGAAGTAGTCGTATAGGTTTTTTACTCGGTTCTTGGCAATAACTAAAATAAACCGGTTACAACTGTCACCAAATAATTACCGAAAAAACGGTTATTCAAACCTAAAATACCGGTATCGGTTTAACCGGTCGGTTTTCCCCATCCCTAGTCTACACCTGCTACACTCCACACTCGCCTGTCTTCTATCTAATACGAGGCGCGACCAGAAAGTAAGTTCCGTTTGGTTATATGAAACGAACGGGTACAGATACAGAAAAAAATATTGATTGTACAAAAATCTATAACTGTTAAACTACTTTTCTACATAGCTTCCGACATTTTGTAGGCAATTGCCATAGCATGGCACAAGGTTTTGTGTGCCTTTTTCATAGAATGTTGCCGCCTGTGTTTTCAACCATGTGGTAACATGTTCTTTCAGCTAGTCATCATCGTTAAAGTGTTGTCCACCAAGGACAGATTTTAGGTGTAAGAAGAGAATTACTGTAAAAAAATTATATATATAATTTCGATAATACCTGACCTCACACACCGAATGTGACCAAACAATTCTTACGAAAATTTCAATGGGACCTGTTTGATCATCCTCCATACAGCTCGGACCTCTCTCCTAGCGACTTTCATTTCTTCTTGCACCTAAAATCTGTCCTTGGTGGTCAACACTTCAACGATGATAAAGAGCTGTTACCACATGGTTGAATACACAGGCGGCAACCTTCTGTGAAGGCGCATGCAAAAACTTGTGGCACATTATGACAAGTGCCTACAAAATTCGGCAGTTATGTGGAGACGTAGTTTAAGAGCTGTAGAATTTAGTGCAATAAAAAATTTCATTTTATTACCAAACGGAACTTACTTCCTGGACGCGCCTCGTATATAAAGCAGAGTGTCCGTATGTATGTACGTGTTGCATACAAATCTACAGTTTTGTTCCAATCTTGATGAAATTTTGTACACGTAAGCTTCAATCCATGAGAACGGTCGCCGTAAGTGTAAGAATCACATACAATATATAGTTCACGAGATATGACGTCATAAACAATTAGATGCGCGAAAAACCGCTGCATTTTGCGACAATGCTGCTCATTTCCTCCTATACCACTGGACCGATTTCAACCAAATTTCGTACACACATTCCTTAAGGTAACAATTGCTGCAGGGTTAAGAACCTCAAGACATTTTTCAGCCGATATGACGTGATAAACAATACGAAAAGCAAAAAATGCAACATATTGCAGTGAGGCTTAATAAATACGCTATAAGAGAAAGAGTACTTAGCGACTTTTAACAAACTTAAAACATAATTTCAAACCTTTATTAAACTTTCAGTAAAATGATCAAAGGAAAAAAGTTTCTCGCATACTACTTTTCTGCTGTTTATGGAGTAAAACTACGGCTCTCGGTATAACGTTACAATTTATAATTTGAACACTACAAATTGTAGGTACACGAAATTTTGCAGACAGTAAACACGCATATAGATGAATGTACCTTCTAAATTGTATCACAGTACGACACATAGTTCATGAGATATGAGCACGTAAACAGTAATGTTCATGGAAAACCGCCCCATCACGAACTAAGTTTTAATCTATTACTTCTTTACTACCAATTGTATTCCCAAAGAATTTTACAGACAGAGCCCTTATATAAAGTAATATATATCTGAAAAATGGTAGGAATACGAACGCACCTCAAAACTACCGCGCTGCGATGACGTCACGGGGTAAATCTGTTCAGTACCACCTCAGTTACGCGATCCCCCACCTAATCTTCAGCATTCTTCTGTAACACCATATTTCAAAAGCCTCAATCCTTTTCCTGTCCGCACTGTTTATCGTCCATCTTTCACTCCCATACAAGGCAACACTCCACACAAATACCTTCAGAAACGGTTCCTTACGCTTAATATTCGATATACATGTATCTGACATTTTATGACATAGAACAACACTTTTGTCAATTTGATAAAATTTGAAAATGACTGAATTTTGTCCGTTATATTGTTCAGTTTAGCTTCATCTTGACATAGCTTTATAGAGAAAGCTACACCTGGGTAGGTCCTTGTATCGCAACCTATGTTATATGTCCTAGTATTCAGTTGCTTATTATTCAAAATTTGACATTTCCGTTAAATTCTGCTCCGTTGAATTGTGCTGATGTACTGCTCATCTGTTTTAAGATGTACGACAACATTTTTCCTTGGTGTCTCCATCACACAGAGCGAGGTGGCGCAATGGTAAGACACTGGACTCGCATTCGGAAGGACGGTGGTTCAAATCCATCTCCGGCCATCCAGATTTAGGTTTTCCGTGATTTCCCTAAATCACTAGGCAAATGCCGGGATGGTTCCTTTCAAAGGGCACGGCCGAATTTCCTCCCCTAATCCTTCCCCAAAACTCCGAGCGTATGCTCCGTCTCTAATGACCACGCTGGCGTCGGGACGTTAAACCCTAAACTTCCTTCCTTCTCCATCACTTTCGTTGTTCATGAATACAACGACTATGTGCGTCAGAAGCAATACATACATACATATGGTAGTATGGTAGTATTGTACATTCTTCCTGTATTCGCCGTAGCTCAGACGGCACCGTAGCTATCAGGCAGAGGGCCTGGGTTCGATTTCACATGGACGTGCAAGTCGCCGAAGTGGCGTCAAGTAAGAGTTGCACTAGGTGGCCGAACAATCCCACGCGGGATCTCCCAGCCAAAAGTGCCATGGGCTTATTCTTTCATGTAATAACATTTCGGAATGGCGACACAGAACGTCGAATCCACTTATGAAGTGAATAAATAAAGTGTGTAAAATGTTTTACAGCGACTGTGGCTTCTGACATTTTAAATGAAGTACAGAATCGCACTCCTAAATGACATATATAAAACTATAAAATGTAGGACAATAACATAGTTTATCACTATTAAAATGAAACTTGGGGTGAAATGCAACTTTCTGCACGGAAGACACGCAGTACACTATTTATAAAGACGTGTTACTCTTAAGCACTGTTTCGAGAGTTCGAGGTCGAAGATGTAACTCGTGTTATAGCTTCATCCACACTTCGCACGCCACATTACGTGTGTAGAATAGGTACTTTCTGCACCAATGGCACTTTGCCTATGGTTCGCGGGAAGAAAGATTGGTAGGACGCCTTTCTGTAAGCTCCAAATTCTATCTTTGTGGTCTTTTCGCTAGATACGCGCACAAGGAAAAAATGTATTGGCTGCCTCTTCTGGACATGAAGAAACTTACTACCTCGAAATCTTAACAGTAGCAGAACGCCTCTCTTGCGGTGTTTGCTACTGAAAACTGCCACACATCTCCGTCACGTTTTCGCGCTTTCTAAACGGGCCGTAACGAATCGTGCTGCCCCTCTTTGACTCATCTGTATTTCCTCTATCGATCCTATCTGGTTCGCGTCCCACATTGACGAGCGATATTGAAGTACTGGCCCAACGAGTGTGTGTGTGTGTGTGTGTGTGTGTGTGTGTGTGTGTGTGTGTGTGTGTGTGTGTGTGTGTGTTATGCTACTTCCTTTCTTGGTGGACTACACTTTTTGAGCATTCGTTCTATTAATGTCCCTCTGACATCTTCCTTACCTGCGATTAATTTCGCGCTGTCGTTCCACTTTAAATAGCTCCGTTTTATTATACCTACATATTTTCTGCAACTAACTGTTGTCCTGCATTAATGCAATATTACGATAACGTTTGTTTCGCTCCAAGTAAACGCAAGGCGCAATATTTATTGATGCTGCGGGGCAATTGCCAACAGAAAGAAGAGCCGATTCTCTGAACGTCTTCCTACATTTCACTAAAATTCTATTTTGTGACTTCTTTGTCTACGACAGCGCCATTTGCGAAAAGCATCGTGAATTTTCAGACGCTCATCTACTATGGAGAAGTGATTGTCGTTGGTATAATACTCCACTGGGATTGCCCGAAGTCGGCTGAAAACCAGTTTTTTTTTTTTTTTTTTTTTTTTTTCAGAAACGACACCGTTTCCATTTCTTTCTTTGATTTGGTGGGACAGATAGATAATTTTTTCAGACAGGGACTAAAACGCGTTTTCTTTGTTATCGCGAGAAGATCTCAGCTATTAGACTGACACTCCAGTTATAACCACAAGTTGTTATCGCTTAGTATTTCTTAACACTAGTATTCGAGTTTCTCCCACAAGGTATATGGCAGTATCCACAATTACCGGGTTTCGACTCACGCCCCACGACAGGTGATACATGACGCAGATATCTTTATATCAAAAGCCTATAAATTGAGTAGTGCCGGAACCCATTAGTAGACGACTTCTGGAATTTGTATTTATTATAAGTCAAATTCCAATGTTAAAATGTAAATCTATAGGACTTAACTACTGCGTTTATCAGGCTTACAAACTACTTAAGGACAGCACACACCCATGCCCGAGGGAGTTCTTAACCTCCGACGGGAGCGGGCGCCCAGTTTCTGACAAAATGTCAACAGCGTGGTCATTCCCGCGCGCCTCATCCTAAGGGTACTATTTACGGTGAAAGTTACTTTGAACCTTTCCCTCCCTTTAACGTACGAAGCTTTTGCTGAATTCTTTTTTCCTAACCCACAAAATTTGCATTTTTAGTAATTTTATTAGTGCAAGTACTTACTCGATTAAAGCTACAGCTCTAGCCATAGCCAAATGTGTGCTGTTTCCATATATTACCTGCAACAAAACAGAAACGAATAGATTAGTACAATTACTTATCCTTTGTGACAAGCGCCATCTCAAATTACAAAAATGTAAAGAAACTTTTTTGCTAAGGAAAATAACGAGAGGCAACACCGAATTTCATTTACATTAACTACTTATTTACCAGTGGGTAATGAATAGACAATGCTATCATCGAAACTTGTTTCTAGAATACACACCATGTCGTAAGGAGTTCTCTCACTCTGAAATATTTCAGGAATGATTTTTTGCCTCACGCTAAGGAAGTCTAAACTACGTATACCAGACGAAATGGGCGCAATACCAGTGCCGCTAACGTTTAACACATACACTATCAAGGAATGAAAGGTTTCGCCGCTGTAGAGGGAAACGTGACATGTTTGGCTAACGATTGTCTCATTCTGTGCTTTTTTTTCTTTAGTTTTAGGGCGCGCAACTGATGTTATTAGCGCGCGAATCAATGCTGAGGTATACTGAAGGATAATAAGACTATAAGAAAACAGTTGAAAAAATAGGGTAAAATGCAACAAAAGGAATAACTAAATGTCCTTTGATAAATTGGTCAAATTGATAAAATTAAAGAGTCGAGCAACAGCTCGTGCCTCATCAGCTAAAATTTCTTCCAGGGTATTCGGTAGATTCAGTGCAATACGAACAGGAATAAACTTTGGATAACACAATAAAACATGGCGCATCGACAGCGGGTGACCACAGGAACATAACGTTGCCGAGTCACCAGTTAACAAATGGCGATGCTGAACCGGCAATGACCTCTTCCCGTCGCGAGCGGCCTGAGGGGGTCTTCCAAGCCACCGGGAGCGGTTTAATGAATGTTTGTTTGTAAATCTATCGGACCAAACTGCGTGGTCATCAGTGCGTAGCCTACAAACTACTTAAACCTAGGTAAACTAACCTAAGGACAACACACCACACACACACACACACACACACACACACACACACACACACAATGCCCCAGGAAGACTCTAATCTTCCACCGCGCGCTCCGCAGCGAGACGCTTTAGACCGCTCGGCTACTCCACCGCGGCTTAATGGTTCTGAGCTTATTATTTGTAAGAGAGGACCAAAGATTAAGCCACGACGATCGAATATCATTCGAGGTAAGAGAGCTGCAGCCTTGGCCGCAGCATCAGCAGCCTCGTTAGCAGGCACGCCTGCGTGGCCACGTACTCGTGCTGAGACTAACCTACTTGACATGTTAATTATCTGATAAACAAAAAATATATAACCAATGCAAAAATACTTTCTACAGTAACTATTCCGCATACAACCGAAGTCTCTTTGTGTATAACACTCTTCATTTACTGAAGAGTCCCAAAAGAAATGTATTATCGGAGGTGAGTCGATAACAATTTTAAGCACAAGATTCGTATAAAGGTCTGAGAGTTCGTCGAAAACTTTAATTTCCCGCGGTTTTCCCCATATTAGCGTCCTACCCTCGTACAATTTGTGCCAGAGATGCGCGAATAGCTGCTTTTATCGGTGCTGTCGTAAGTATTTCGTGGTAACACGTATCCTCTTTCAGTGGATCAAAATTTATGGTATACAGCAAAGCAGAGTCCTGAACAGATTTGAACTATTGCCAGTTTCTGAACTAAGGTTGAAACAGGCCTCCAAGTCCCACACGAAACCTGTGGGCTAACACCTGGAAGTAACACTGTCAGGAGCAATGGACCAAAAGTAAAAATAAAATGCAATAGTAAAGTTAAAAATGTAGTCATCTGTTAATAAAAGATTTTGGAAGTGTAGCTAATTACCCAGACAGTGTTGCCACTTCACAAGCAATTTGGCTGAAGGGGCATCGGTTTCCTGTGCAATCGGTTCTAATTTTATTCATTTATTTATTTATTTGTGATCAAAAGGTTAACATTATCTACTATGGCATTTTCTTGTATTTGATGGGAAAATTTTCTGCAACGGTATGGAGATGAACTCCAGATTGTCGCAATCAAATGGTTCAACTCCGCACATGAAGGAAACGTACTTAGAAGTGACTGCAACTTGGCCATAAGATGGAAAAATGCAGCAGATGTAGATGATGCTTGAGGAAGAACAACATGGATTCAGGAAAGACCGAGGTACTATGGTTGTTTTTTTTAATATTTTTTTGGCAATAAGAAATGCTAACAGAAAAGTACTGGGAATATGGAAGAAATCTTGTTATATTTGTAGACATCGAAAAAGCATATGGCTGTGTTCCTCGAAGCAAGATATGGGAATGTTTGGAAAATCTAAAGGTGCCTGATTGATAAAGTCAAAATGCTATACCAAAAGTGTTATAGCTGTGTCCAGATAAGCAACGGACGATCAGAATGGTTCGAAACAAAGAGAGTTGTCCAGCAAGGAAGTGTCCTATCAGCACTCCTATTTGTAATAGTCATGGACACAATTATAAAATCTATCAAGAAAATAGACAGCGAACCTAATGCCCTTGTTTTCGCCGATGATTTGATGGTATGGGGAGAGACAGAAGCTGAAGCACAGAGGAAACTGAATGATTGGAACAACACATTCAAAAATTTCGGACTAAAGATAAGTAAAACAAAGACAGTAGAAATGACCATCAACAGGCAAGGAACAACATCAAATATATTTCTAGACGGGGCCAAAGTAGAATCTGTTTCTCATTTCAAATACCTAAGAAGTATGATCTCTAAAGACAACACCGTTAAGCAGGAAATACTCAGCAGAACACAGAAAGCATGCATTTTTTACAGTCAAATAAGAAATAACCTCTGGGATGATAAAATGCCACAAAAAGCAAAAGCAACTATGTACCGTACCTATTTCGTTCCAATCATTACATGAAGCTTATAAACATATACTCTACTAACCAGAGACTTCAGTAGAATTCAGGCAATGGAAATGAGATTCATTGAAACTGTGAATCAAAAAACCAGACAGGATAACATTAGGAATGAGGTGAATAGAAAAGTAGCTGGTATTGAGGTTCCTGTCACCGGATCATAAGGAAACTTAGACATCAGTGGTATGGGCACTTAATGTAATGAATAGTGAAAGAACTGCTAAAAAAAAAAAGTATTTCAACATCATCCTTAACGGAAGAAGACCACGGGGAAGACCAAGGAAACGGTGGATAGAGACTGTAAGATCAGATGTGGAGGAGAAAGGACACAAATGGGAAGATATTCTGGAACAGGAGATGTATGAAGGACAGGAGATGTATGAAGGACAGGAGATGTATGAAGGACAGGAGATAGCGAGCGCTTGTACACCACATCCGGGAAACTGGAGTTGGAAAATGATGATGAAGTAATCAAAACCGCAAATAAAGCTGCTTCAAACAGAATTATGATATTCATGACAGAATGCCTACTCTTGGAACTCGCTTCGTACGGTGCATTTTCTCCTAACCGGAATGCTGGCAAGTTACCCTGGTGCGGCCGGCTTGGAGTCGCAGCACAGCGTGTCCCGACGCCTATCCAGGTCTCCACGCACGACGTGATCGTCGCGCTGCCAAACTATCTCCTCGTGGCGGGAAACCAGTTCACCGTCTATCTCCTTGGACGCAGCGGACGTTCATTAAGAAGCCTCTGCGCTCAAAGAGAGTGACTGCTTTCCCTAGAACTCGATGACTCGCATTACTGATTAGAAATCTAGTTCAACGTAAGGTCGCTTTCAGCAGCTGACTACAGTGCGTTTAACAGTTTGCTTCCCTAGCGTCGAAAGCAGTCCGTGGTTTCAAGCCACGCGCTCTCAGCAACTAGGAGGCGTAGGAGAGGTAATTATGTAACGTACTCATCTCCAGACAAAACGCAAAAGCTTACTGCCAGAACTAGATTAATTCTCTGCACTCCTACAACACCAAGTAAATCTATGCTCCGTTCACCGAGACGAGAGACATACTATAAACACAATGAGGCGCGTGACCAGGGGTAGACAAAACAGAGACGCTCGCTCAGTTTCGCTGCATCCGTTTGAGGTGTAAGGGCGTTATATATCAATATCAATGATATTAGACGCCAGACATTTAATTTCTTTTAATACTTTATGAAACGTGATTTTCTCCGAAAATTTCCCAAATCTGCCCATCTTCAGGTGCGATAGACACAGTGCTGGGCCTTGCCGACGCGTTTCTGTTTATATAATTCTAGGAAGGGAAAAAACACACACACACACACACACACACACACACACACACACACACACACACACACACACACACACACACCAGGGAGGACTCGAACCTCCACGGCGAGCAACCGCGCGCTCCACAGCAAGGCACCTTGGAGCTCTCTGTCACTCCACCGCGGCTGCATGCACAAAAATTAGTTCACGCCTGCGCGTTCCATTCCGAGAATGATACAAACTGCAATGCGTCGGCCATGGCTCAGTATTGTGTCAATTGCACCTGATCATGTAGGTCAGTTACGCCGACTAAATATATTGTACGTACCACAATAACTGCCGACGTATGGCCCGAGAACCATATTTACAAGAGATCAAATGTAAAAACCGCAAATTCAACTAAACATTTAGAAACTGTTACGACCGACAAATTGGAAAGAACACACATCAAACGTTACGAGATAAGCATTTTCCTTTTCTTTTTTCGGCTAAATCTACTTACGAAAATTCGATCATTGCCTTTCTCCCGAGAACACAAAAATATATTGTTGACTACCTCCTACACAGAGATAAATCATCACCCAAACAAAATAATCTGTAAATCTATCGGACCAAACTGCGTGGTCATCAGTCCGTAGCTTACAAACTACTTAAACCTAGGTAAACTAACCTAAGGACAACACACAGAGACATGCCCCAGGGAGGACTAACCTCCACGGCGAGCAACCGCGCGCTCCGCAGCGAGGCGCTTTAGACCGCTCGGCGGCTACTCCACCGCGGCTGTGTTTTTTCTATTTTTTTTTTTCCTTCTTCTCGGGTACAGTTGTAGAGTGGAATGGTAGGTAGATACTATTAAAGTGGTTCGATGAACACTTTTCCTGGCACTTCAGTGTCATTTGGTGGAGAGTATCGATGTAGATGTCCTTTTTATGCTAGCCAGTCAGATGCCAGCACACGCTGTCTTCGCGTCAAAACATACGTCCATAGTCGGTGTAGTGTCTTCTTTCGAACGTATCCGATGTGCGAAAAGAACAAACACCACGCCATCTTCAAATGCAATTTGTCTGAACCTGGCGAAGTCTGTCACTTTTATTCGGCACTTCTACAAGCTAACGAATGGGAACACTGTCTGTTGTGAGGCCCCTTTTCACCACACAGTTCCATCCCGCTAATCAATAGCAGTTACCGAGAATACAGTCATAAGCGAGGGCTCAATTCGACTCCTGTGCAGAGAAACGCATTTTCAAGTGCTTTATTGTGCTCTAGGTACCGGAACATCATCATTAACCGTGATAGATTCAGATTTCTGAAGTAAAGACTACTCTGATTACACTGTCACGTTCTACATCATTACAAAATGTATTTAGGATCTTATGATAAGTATTAATCTAAAGCGACATTCACTTTAAAACGCAACCTTGGCTTCACACGGCCAAAGAGTTAGTATTTCTGTCCTACCAGGACTGCTAACCGAATCCTCTACAAACTCCGAACCAAAACTATGATTTAACCTTTCCAGGCAATCGCTCTATCAGCAGATGTTTGTAGTCATGACTATTTCCGACTTTCGATAATAGTGCTTCTGTACGGTGCTGCCATCTGCCGCAGCTTTAAGAACTTTTACTGCAATGGATGTTGGAAGCACCGACCCTCATATGGAAATTTCTCAATGAGGACAGTCATGTAGCTTCCGGCCATAACCCATTAAGAAGAATTATGGGAAGATCGGCCCACGAGCTCTGGGCTGCAGAAAGCCGCCTTCGCGAAGTACCTCACCGCGTCGAGATAATGGCCGAAGGAAGGTAACACAGACGCATCCAAGATATGAGGTGTTCCAACATATTAGCCCCTCGTAATCGCTGACGACATGTAGACGGCGTCGCCATTAGAGAAGGATTAATGTAATCACACGTAATGGATCATACGCACGGAGAGCCCATTAGTAAGAGTAATGTAATCACCTCTAACTGGGCGAGGCAGTACTGCCATCTAATGAAGGGAGTGTGGTAATACACCGGGGGCAGTAAGGGATAGAGTTGTGGTAAAATATAATTGTAACTCCCCATAGCCAAGAGGTTGTTAAAAAAAACTAAATTATGGAAGATCGGGGAAAAGAAGCGGTCGAGATTTTTTAAATTTATCAATTATTTTCCACGGTGCGATCGTAGAGCCGTGGTAAAGCTGTATCAAGAAAATACTAAAAACCTGAATCAGAATAGCTGAGTAATGTTTGTAACGTGACTCTCACGAATTCCGTATGCCATTCTGTCTGTTGCTTAGTTCAGGTGCAAAGAAATTTTAGATGATCAGTCACGCAGAGATGCAGAAACCTCAACTGTTTAGGCCGAAAGCAACCACATATTGTTTTACAATGCCAATGCCACAGGAATTAATATGTGTAGGGCAGAAAAAGAAAACATGTAAAAACTGTTTTCGCTTTTACTATATAGGAGAGACCGCATTTTGTGTATCTAGCGTTAGCCGTTGCTTGAAGAGGAGGTAACATTCAAGATTTCGCTCCATTTAATCTGGGTGCGCGTGACAAGAGTTAAGCTTAATTTCACGATTTATTGTGGTATAAATATGTAATCAGTTGCTTTTATGGATGTTTTTATAATACCATAACATTTTCAAGCCACTGAGGGCTATGCACCAGTGGAGATATTACAGCAACATAGTTTCTTATACCGAGCGTAGCTAGATGCTGCGGCGGTGGTTTGAGGTTTACTCTTGGCACTGATTCCAAATCCATTACCATCTCGAAATGTTCAAATGTTTTTAGAGCTTATGGGACTTAACTACGGGGTCATCAGTCCCTAAACTTACAAACTACTTATGAACTAGCTAACACTAAGGACGGCACAAATATCCATGCCCGAGGAGGGATTCGAACCCCCGACCGTAGAGGCCGTGCAGACCTTGACTGGAGCGCCCTAGTCCCCTCGGCCGGCTTATTTTTAATAAAAGTAAAATGTACGGGCAATTTTTGTCAGTGCTTGGTGCTAATAGGGATAATAGGAGTGCCATCTGTCACAGAACACCTTGAAATACTAAATGTCAACTGTTACCACCAACTCTTACAACGTAATCGTGCAGCCCATGCGATGTCAAACTTATTGCATTAACATATTACACTATCTTAAAATGTGTAGCCTATACATTTTTTGATCGCCCTTGTACCTACATAAATGAAAGCACCTGCACCATTATAACATGGCATAAAATTATGAAGTTATGGCTTGACTGGCACTTAGACGCTTACATTGCCCCAAAGAAAAAACTCAGCATTATGCTTTTTAAAATTTTATTAATTATTTATGTTTTTATACATCTTCTGTGTAAATATTACTGTATAGATCTGCAGCCGGCTGCGGTGGCCGAGGGGACTGAGGCGCTCCAGTCACGGACTGCACGGCCACTACGGTCGGGGATTCGAATCCCCCCTCGGGCATGGATATTTGTGCCGTCCTTAGTTGTAAGTAGTTCATAAGTAGTTTGTAAGTTTAGGGACTGATGACCCCGTAGTTAAGTCCCATAGACTCTACAAACCTTTGAACATTTTGAGATCTGCAACATTATATCAAAATACGACACAAAATTCAGGAGATATGACTTTATAAACATTGAGATGCATGAAAAGCTGCCTTCTAACAAGGAGTGCAAATTACCTTTCAGTGATCTAGTGTTTGGTAGTAAAGTAAGGGAGCCATATTTCGGATTAGGTTCCCAATTTCGGATATGGGGATTTCTCATATAGTAGGTGCTCCTATCTACTGGAAATCATATCACTTAGCTTCTGGTAGTAGTAGGAGAGCATGCTGGGAGTTATTCAATTTTTGTTTGTGATCCATTGTAGTTGGAAGCTTCGAATATGTTTTATTAAGATCAGAGTTTTTTTTCTGTGTTTTCTGAGCCAAGTTTTTACACAGAAGATAAGGCTTTGTTACATTCTATTTGATATGTCTAAGCAACATACTTAAATATTTTGTAACATATTTAAGGTAGTGTATCAAATTAAGCAGAATTTATTACTATACATGACATATGTTTTAAATGGGAACTAATTTACAATGCTCTGCCCAGAAATTCAAATTCGCGCAAGAGAGGTAAAACTCCTGTGATTACGAGTTGTTCTTACAAAGTGGAACCACGAGACTCATTAGCGAGCTCCGAGTTAAAAAGAATGAAGCTGAATATCGCCCCCTACAAATTTCAAAGGAAGAACTTTAAAGAAAAGACAGCCTATATAAAAGTTGACATCTCAGTCGTCCAGAGAGAGGAGTTGTAGAAAGAGAAATACCAACTCTGATGACTCTTCCTCCGAACCAGTCTTGTTTAGTACGGACGATGAAGATAGTGCAGCTGAGGCACGCGTCTACTGTCCTGAGCTCTACAAAAATGATCAACGTGGTCAGAAGTAGATTAAATGCATTAAACGTCTCCAGTGGCCCCGCGAATTGTGTGTAACTACAGAAAAACATGGTTGTAGAACATATGTATGTGATTTATGTTCTTCTAAATAATTTAATGTGCCAGTTAATGCTCTTGAAATAGTTGTTTCTTTTTGTTTTTCAAAAAACCATGTATTTTCTTTAATATCAACCATGAGAAATTAGGGACCACTAACATCCGAAATTAGGAGCCCTTTTCCAGGAGTTGTCTAAGGCGCACTTCTTTAATTCCATTAAATTAGTTCAAATATTTTAAGAATACACAAATTTTGAACATGGATCCTTAAAGGATATAGAATAGTGAGTTCAAGAACGAATTTTTATTTTCTGTGAAATATTACTGTTGACAAATTCTGTGAAAATGTAAACGGTATTAGAAATAAGGCTACTTTACCTTAACAATAGTTAGTTGCTTACAACAAGCTTTAAACAATTTCAAACAATGTCAAATTTTTTTCTAGATTACAAGCTTTAAGTGAAAATGTCTACCAGACTTACTCATTTGTATTCAAATCAGACATTTGAGGCAGTTCTGTTCGTAAGAATTCGATTCTTTATGCAATCGGTAGGTATTTCTACTTGTAATAATAAATCCATGTGCCGTCCTTAACTACGTGAACTAACCGTAATCACTAATAACTGGTTTTAACAAAGGAGTGCCGGCCGCGGTGGCCGAGGTGACTGAGGCGCTCCACTCACGGTCTGCACGGCCACTGCGGTCGGGGGTTCGAATCCCCCTCGGGCATGGATATTTGTGCCGTCCTTAGTATTAGTTAGTTTGTAAGTTTAGGGACTGATGACCCCATAGTTAAGTCCCATAAGCTATACAAACGTTTGAAACATTTTTGAAACATAAGGAGAGGCATTGAATTAAAATTTATGCTGTGGCCGGGATTCGAACCCGGGAGCTCCTACTTACTAGGTAGGTGCTTTAGACCACTCGGCTAACACAGCGTCGTAGCCAAAGCAACTGCACGGACTGTCTTTAAATAACGTCTCCCTCCACACCACATAGTTTAATTCTGTCTCATGTTCCATGTGAAATGCGTATCAAACTGCCAGGGCTCTTCTGTATTGGAATAGCACCCCGGCACCTAGTAAGTAGGAGGTCCCGGGTTCGAATTCCGGCCACAACATAAATTTTAAATCAGTGCCTCTCCTTATTTTAAATTAAAACCTTTGGTATAACGAGACAATGTTATCTCAAGGAATTTTATTATTTGTTGATATTTAAACTGGTTGTGTTTCAAATGACTCAGGGAATAGCACTACATGACAGGCAATCTTCTTGGAGGTTTCGTGTAACTGTACAGAGGTCAGACATTACGGCAAGAACTTCACCTTGCGGCGTCACGTAACTGTTGGTAATTGCCGCCGCCTGTTTGGAGTCCCCGAGGCCTGCTCTGACTGGGCCATGGAGGACGGAACCGCTGCGGCGAGTTCCACGCAAAAGCTCTTTCGTGGCGCAACGCCCACACCTGTTTGCTATCACTCGCCCATCCGCTCCGGCACACTCGCAGTTTCTGTTTGAACTGCGAAAACAGAAAGGGCGTCGAGTCAAAAGGTTCTTCGCACGTCCCCGAGACGACAGAAAGCGAATCTCTGTGTCAACTGTGCGTCACTGGGGCAAGGACTACTTGCCCGACCTACAAGGTCGGCCCACCACTTGACGCGTGTCACGGCCGTTTAAACATTTGCTCAAGATACCACAGTCCTTGCAAATGCTTTTCCACTACCGTGCAAAGCGTATGAAATGTTAACGGGTAAAAGCGTTGTGTGTCTGAAATTTCAAGTGTAAGTATCTTAACTCTTAGCATGTACTGCGTAATAAAATTTTCAAATGTTGCTTTAATTATAACAATTGTTTATTACTATAGGACCCATTTCGGCTTAACCGCCATCTTTGATGGTCGTGACACTCCTAGATATCGTTTGTTTTCGTGCTGTCAATCTATTTGGTTGTTCGTAAGTTTTATGAGCGCAATATTTGTTCTAAAAAAAGTTTTAAGATGTTACTGACAAGGAGACCACATGGGTATCAGACTTTAGATATATTTTATATTTATGGTACATGCAGTTCAGAACTCAAATAACAATCAGCCAAAGTCGTTCGACGTAACTAAAAAATTCTCTAGAAAATCTACTTTGAAGTTTTACAAGTAAGCGTAAGTTGTTGTTGTTGTTGTTGTTGTTGTTGTTTTTGTCTTCAGTCCGGAGACTGGTTTGATGCAGCTCTCCACAATACCCTATCATGAGCAAGCCTCTTCATCTCCACATAAGAACGGCAACCTACATCTGAATCTGCTTACTCTATCCATCTCTTGGTCTTCCCCTTTGGTTTTTACCCCACACACTTCCCTCCAACGCTAAATTCACAATTCCTTGATGTCTAAGAAAGTGTCCTACCAATCTATCCCTTCTTTTCGTCAAGGTATGCCAGAAATTTCTTTTCTCCCCAATTCTATTCAGTACGTCCTCATTAGTTACGCGATCCACCCACCTAATCTTCAGCATTCTTCTGTAGCACCATATTTCAAAAGCCTCAATCCTCTTTCTGTCCGCACTGTTTATCGTCCATGTCTCACTCCCATACAAGGCAACACGCCATACAAATGCCTTCAGAAAGGACTTCCTTAGGCTTAAATCAATGTTCGATGTTAACAAATTTCTCTTTTTCAAGAACGCTTTTCTACCCATTGCCATTCTGCATTTTATATCCTCTGTACTGCGACCATCATTAGTTATTTTACTGCCCAAGTAACAAAACCTCATCTACCTCCTTTATTGCTTCGTTACCCAATCTAATTCCTTCAGCATCACCTGATTTTCTTACACTGCACTCCATTACCCTAGTTTTGTTCTTGTTCATGTTCATCTTATATGCACCTTTCAGCACACTGTCCATTCCGTTCAATTGCTCTTCCAGGTCTTTTGCTGTATCTGACAGAATTACTATTTCGTCGGCAAAACGCAATGTTTTTAATTCTTCACCCTGAACTTTAATTCCTTCTCCAAATTTCTCTTTGCTTTCCTTTATAGCTTGTTCAATGTACAAATTGAATAACAATGGAGAAAGACTACAACCCTGTCTTACTCCCTTTCCAACCACTGCATCCCTTTCATGCCCTTCAACTCTCAATCATGAAATTGTGCTATCTGTTGGTTTAGCTCAGGTGGTAGCATTCTGGCAGAACAACGGCAGGTTCGGTGGTTCGAATGCTGCCGTGACAGTTGTTTTCTCTCTTTTGTGTTTGAATACATACGCAATTTTAATACAGGGTGTCCAGAAAAGGGCTCCCTGATTTCAAAATTAAATGTCTCGAAAACAAAGATCGATAGAGGAATGCAGTAAACGGTATGTTTATTGTGAAAGCTGTAAGAAGTTTATACAACAGTTTGAAATAATAGGTACAAAAGCTGCTAACAGATGGCGCTGTACGCTGTACAGCTCATATCAGCATACATAAGTGAAATAATCTTATGAAAACACTCTTTGCAAACAATCACATCACATTGTTTTCAAAATGTTCACCATTGGCACTACAGAGGTGGCGCAAACAAAGAATGAAATTCGCCATCACATTTCGTTGTGTCTCAGCCGAAATGGATTCACATGCCACCGAGATCGCCGATTCAAGCTCGACCAGCGTGGCGGGATGCTTCGGGTAGACCATGTCTTTCTCTGTGCCCCACAAAAAAAAAAAAAAAAAATATTTCAATTATTCTGGGGGGTTCTGTGCTTTGGCATACTAAGAAGGTTGGATTTTCTCGTTGATATTGAAACTCTTCTGATGTCATTCTTGATCATCCCTCTTCTAGTGCAGCCGTCTGTCTTTCTCAGGAACCTCACCTCTGCAATTTGGTTTTTATTTTCTTGTCTCTTTGCAGCTTTCGCTTCCATAGAATAGTGCCCGGTACTACAGTGGTAGAGCGCCAGCTTATAAATCTAAATGTCGTGGTTTCGATCTCCGCCAGGCACTAGGATTTTGATGTCAGTTCCCACTTTCACTTCTGGCAGTGTTGTTAACGTGAAAAATATCGAGTAGTACCGTCGTTCGGAACCCACGTTAAACTGTAGGTGCCCCTATAACTGGTTGGATAAGTCAGTTTGAAGGTCAAAGGAAGGCAACGGAATACCATCTCCAAACAGGACCATGCCTAGTAAAGCACGGTGGTGGTCAAATCAATCTTCGGATTGACGGTTTATTTTCGTGAAAAGAATTGCAACCAGCTGCCTTTTTGGATATTACTTATTTAATCCAGAACTAGTTTTCGAGCCACTGCAAGCTCATCTTCAGTGGATAACTTTACAGGAACATTTCCGCTAAGTGTAGGTTATGCTGCCATGTTGGTTCTGGTGACATAACTGAACTTTAGTAAGCGAGAACAGAATAAACCGAAATTAAACGTATTGTATTTTTATGAATTTTTCTGTGTTCTTATTGTAGGTGTAACCAAGTTGTGCATTGGGCACTTACGTTTTTTAACACGAAGTGTCCAATGCACAACTTGGTTACACCTACAATAAGAACACAGAAAAATTCATAAAAATACAATACGTTTAATTCCGGTTTATTCTGTTCTCGCTTACTAAAGTTCAGTTATGTCACCAGAACCAACATTATAGCATAACCAACACTTAGCGGACATGTTCCTGTAAAGTTATCCACTGAAGATGAGCCAGCAGTGGCTCGAAAACTAGTTCTGGATTAAATAACTTCCAAAAAGGCAGCTGGTTGCAATTCTTTTCATGAAAATAAACCGTTAATTTACGGTACAGCTGCAGTTCGTGTCCAATATGGATATTTTGAATTCTTCGGATTATTAACCCTAGAACGGTCGGCCGAAAAATAGTTTCAGGAACGGTCGGGCTGGGTCTGAGGGACCCAACAATTAAAATTCTTATGACAAGTGCCAAAACAGTGTATTTACATCAAATGATTTTTTATATTGTTTAGGCCCTACCAAATGTTGTACGGACATTATTTTAACGTTCTGAATTTCCCAATTGCTGTAAAATAAAAATAAAAAAAAAGTAGAAAATATACTTCTTTGTAGTAATAAATGTAACCACACTAGAAGTACAAGTAAATTGGATTGAAATACAAATATAAATGAGAATAATTTGTAGAACTGAGAAGCAGACTTGTTGAATTTATGTTACATAAATCGAAATTGTGCATATAATGAATAGTTTGTGTCATATCGTCCTCTAAAGTCGTCACTTTTTCTAACAGACGACACAAACCATTTCTGCATGCACCAAGCACAACTATATTTTGCAAATTTTACAGAAGTATTTCGTTTTGCTGTCCTTCCACTTGTAGCATCTTCCCCTTCATCCCCACTTATTTCACTCTTGCTATCATGATCACTGTTTATTTCGAAGTCTGGGTCCGCGTCAGAATCGTCAATTTCATCATCATCATCATCATCATCATCATCATCATCATCATCGTATAATATGTTGAAAATTTCACAGTATGAAACACTTTCTCTTGAAATTTTATATTTTAAATCATTGGCATCAGAAATAGTTCACAAAGTCATTTGAAACTGGATGAAACACCAAATACAAATACACCCGCACTGGTAGAATTCAATAACGTAAACGATCGGGATGGGTTTGACAGACCCTCCCGATTTTTAGAGAACTGCCGAACATTGTCTAAACGATTTAAAACATTCATGAAAATCATTTCCAATCCATGTCGTCTCTGTTCAAATAAAATTCCTCTCATTTACAAATACCAACATAAATTATAAACTTCTGTCCTGCTTAATAACCTTCCTTTCGTTACATTTGTATTCAGATAGCTAGATTCCACCAGTCCCGTCTTATACATCGGCTTCCTATGTCACTCCCCACCCACATTCCCTCAGTCTGTACAAGTCGGCGGAGCAGCACACCACGCCCGCCCACCGCCCGTGAGCGCAATTGTAAACATGGGCTTATCTTGTGTCATCAGAGACCACCGCTTCAATTAAGGTAATCTTAAAAATCGGTTTTATGTTTCTCACATCTTTACCGAGTATGTTCCAATTGTAACTCGTTGTTACCCGTACATTTGTAGGGCCTCAAGGAAAGCCAAAAAACATTCCAGGAAAATAGAAACACCGCAATAACAACTTACGGTGTCACACCACGGAGAGCGCATTGTAAGCTTTGTTTACCATTTACACTGTCTTCTTAACACAAAATAAGCCCATGTACCATTATAACCGTTTGTAATTCCGCCTTGTTATTTTGTGTAAATTCTGTCGCGCAGATAATCTGAAGATGCCCTGCTAAAGGGCGAAAAGCGTCATTGACTAGTAAAAAATTTGCAATCAAGACTGTTTGAAGGATTATTTATTATTCCTTATTCATGATAACGCTCTCTCTTGCATGTTTCAGGAAGCTAGCAGAGCGCTCGAGTCAGTTCAGCGACTATAAGCATATAAATTCGTTGAAATAGAAACTAGTGGGTCTCTCAGACCCAGCCCGACCGTTCTAGGGTTAATCTTCGGATTGTTGACTGATTTACCTCTCAAGGTTTCTTCAAGCGCAAAGCACGTATAGAGCGTACTTCAACCGTCGTTTTAAACCAGAAAAGTAGACATGCGCGACACGCCATCGTTCGTAGGTCGAACTATAGTCACCTGTGTGATTATCGTTGAGGATTGAAATAGATTCTAAGTTTCCTGCAGGGAAATAAACATCGTGTGTTGTGGCGGTGTCGGCGGCAGATGAAGTGAGGCATCCATCGGCAGAGGGAACTCGTGGAGGACGATATCGACCCGGGCGGCTGCCCCAGGTCATTGTTGGTCAACTAGGCACGACACGGTCCCCCGTGACGTCACGGAGGGCGGCCAACGGCTCGCCTGTTGGAGCCCAACGGAATTATGCAGATTTACTTGTGCCGCCTGTCCGGGCCCGTGGGCGGACGCCCGTCACAACGGCCGCACGAGGGTCTCTGCTAGTCCCCAGGGCAATGCCTGCACCACAGCTGGCACATAAGAATAGAAGGGAAGTCTGCCGAGAACCACTGCTCTAACTGCATATAACGTTGCCCTTGCTTCGTATGATGCCATAATTGTTAAAGTAGATTCCGCGATTATATTTTTTGGAGAAAGAATTGATGGTACCGAATGTTTGAACTTGAAATAAGAATGAAATTCGCCATCACATTTCGTAGTGCCTCAACCGAAATGGATTCACATGTCACCGAGATAGCCGATTCAAGCTCATCCAGCGTGGCGGGATGCTTCGGGTAGCCGTATCTTTCACTGTGTACCACAAAAAAAAAAATCTTCTGGGGGGTTCTGTGCTTTGGCATACTAAGAAGGTTGGATTTTCTCGTTGATATTGAAACTCTTCTGATGTCATTCTTGATCATCCCTCTTTTAGTGCAGCCGTTTGTCTTTCTCAGGAACCTCACCTCTGCACTTTGGATTTTATTTTATTGTCTCTTTGCAGCTTTCACTTGCATAGAATAGTGCCCTGGAGTACAGTGGTAGAGCGCCAGCTTATAAATCTAAATGTCGTGGGTTCGATCTCCGCCAGGCACTAGGATTTTGATGTCAGTTCCCACTTCTTTCACTTCTGGCAGTGTTGTTAACGTGAAAAATATCGAGTAGTACCGTCGTTCGGAACCCACGTTAAACTGTAGGTGCCCCTATAACTGGTTGGATAAGTCAGTTTGAAGGTCGAAGGAAGGTAATGGAATACCATCTCCAAACAGGACCATGCCTAATAAAGCACTGTGGTATTCAAATCAATCTTCGGATCGACGGTTTATTTTCGTGAAAAGAATTGGATGTTTTTTATTTAATCAAGAACTAGTTTTCGAGCCACTGCAGGCGCATCATCAATGGATACTTTACAGGAACATTTCCGCTAAGTGTAGGTTATGCTGTCATGTTGGTTCTGGTGACATAACTGAACTTTAGTAAGCGAGAACAGAATAAACCGGAATTAAACGTCTTGTAATTTTATGTACTTACTGTGTTCTTATTGTAGGTGTAACCAAGTTGTGCATTGGGCACAAAATGAACATTAAAGCAAATAAACCGCGGATTGCATATTAAAGTCGGGCACCATACAAGCAACAGCACGTTATAAGACTTACGGAAAGCATCTAGCTGGATCCTGCGCTTCGTATTGTAGAAGCTGGAAATAATAACTTTTATGTCTTATTTAATAAGTGAATGTTCGAGATACTTTCCGTAGGAGATCAATGTTCAGACTGTTCACTTCGCTTTTCATTGTTGTGTGACCGTGGGTGGAACATGAAGTTACTGGTAATGATAAAATGATTAAAAAAATGATCGGACTTCGTGAAATTACAAAAGAAATGACTGCAGGTTCTAAAATCAAGCAAAGTATTGTATAAAGATGATTGAAATTTTGCAGACAATGCGAAGCGATTGTAATGGCGCCTGAACATTAAACTATTACGGAGGCGAAGGAGCTGAAAACAATAGAAAATAAGTATTTGACGTGGAGGGATTCATTTAAATAAAAGCCAAAGAGAAGGCATGATTTTAAATTTAAGTAATATATTTTTACAACTTGCATCACTTACATTGAATGGATACATGAATGGAAGACGTCCGTACAGAACGAACATAGACAAGAGAGTGAGTAAAACTACTATCTCGGTTCCGTCTTCTCGCTTGTTTGGGAGTAAAAAATGACGCACGAAATTAAATTAGTTGCATTGCGAGTCAGAGGGAACGGAGGCGGTAAGTATCGCTGATCAAATATAAACAAAAAATAAAAATTTCAGTGTATCGTTACATGCACTTGCTTCTGTTCAATAGCCATCTACCTTACTGAACGCAGAAATGGTTCAAAAAAATTTTCAAATGTTTGTAATCCTATGGGACCAAACTACGTTGGTCATCAGTCCCTAATCTTACAAACTACTTTAAGTTAAACAAACCGAAGAACGACACACACATCCATGCCCGAGGGAGGATTCGAACTTCCGACGCGGGAGGCCGCGCGATCCGTAACGTGGCGCTCCAGACCGCTCGGGTATTCCCGCGCAGCCGCATAAATTGCACCATCTTATTTGCAGGTCCCATCTAATCGTTTCCCGGTTCACCACTTGCGAAGAAAAGCTATATTCCAAGCACCTGAGATATTAGCTGCAATCTATAACAGCGACAATTATTTGTTACATTCAAATTATTTTTTTTTTTTTTTTTACGGAGATGTGTGGTAACAGCCGTAATATACTTTAAAAACTGCTTATTGCTCATCATCAGCTGTTTATTATATTTTAACTTCCCAGTTTCGTTTATGAACCATCATCAGAAAAGTAAACTCCTTTCGTACATTGTCACTTTATCCACGTTAAGCAATAAAAGATCAATATTTAAAATATTAATTTCATTTCGTTTAATCATTCATCACTACTTTCATGAATTCTTACTGTGCAAGTCTAAACGTAGGTCTTATCCATCAACTGCTTGAACATCGAATTACAAATCCATTCTCAAGTTCTTATACTTTCCGCATCTTGTGTTACACAGCTCTTAGCAGAGAAGATTATTTTCCAGTGGCTTCGATCGGAAACGTCACCAAGTTGGCATTTCGTACATCTAAGGCATAGGCTGACCGCAGGAATCCGCTATATAAAGCACATTCCAAAACAGTTCAGTTTGTTCACCGAATTGTGAACAAAGCGAACAAAGCGAACTAACGTATAAATTCACTGTAAGGTGGTCCGCCAGCTTTTCGATGCAATTCCAATTTCAACAAATCATCCTCCCCGCCCCTTTACGTTGACAGAATTGCCGTCCTGTTCTCTATTTAAAAACAAAACCAATTGAAAGTAATAAATTTTATAACATCATTTCGGGATTTTAAGGTTTCTGTCTCTGAGCCTCAAGTTCATTTTCACAATAATTGTTTATTTGTCTGGCAACAGGGAATTTTATTGAACTAAGTCAAATGAAGAAACATAATTTTTACGAACAGGTCTTCCCGAGAATATGACTGCTTCCTAGATGTAACTCCACAGTAATATTTAAACAACTTGAGAGTCCGTGATGGTTACGACTGCCGAGTATTTAATGTCATATTACAGAAAACGCAGCTAGATAACCTGGCATTCTCTCTTCGTTGCATATGCACACAATTTTGACTAATACTTATTACTAACTGAAAAACCGGAGTTGCCCGGGTATTTATTTCTGCCATTTTTTCTGGTATAGATTCATTTGTATAAGGGCTGTATGGCAGTAAAATCTCTTGGGAATACAATTAGTAGTAAAGAACTAAGATTTTTTTTTTCAAATTTACCGAGAAACAGTTTTATATGCCTAACCCTGAATAGAACTGGAGAAATATTCGCGTAAATAGCAGAGTGACATGTGTCGACATTTTTCGATGTAGCTAGTCTGATCGAGATCAACATGGGATTACTAATTTAACCTTGGTTCAAGTTTCACTGAAATACGGAAAGGTTATGTATTGGTTTACAGTGGTTACAAACTTGCCTGGCAGTTCAATGATTGTCTCTTCCATATAATTTTGACAGGGAGTAGATATATTCGTCTAGGGGTGGGGGTTCAGTTCTTAGGTACAAGCCGTTGACGCGTGTCAGTATCCAAAATATCTGTAGCTGAACTGTCAAGCCTTTCGAACTTTGAAATTTGAACACAGGTTGCACCACGAACGACTAAAACAAGCATTTTGGTTATGACTGCGGAAGGATGCACCAGCTCCACCAAAGAGACTGCCTACATCACACTTGTGCGTCCTCTCTTTGAGTACTGTTGCCCCTTGTGGGACCCTCACCAGGTGGGACTGACGGAAGATATTGATATTGAAAAGGTTCAGAGAAGGGCAGCTAGTTTTGTTTTATCACGTTACGGGAGGGAAAGCGTCACGGAAATGTTGCACGAATTGGGGTGGAAATCATTAAAAGAAAGACGTTATTCATTGCGGCGTGATCTGTGATATGTGAAAATATTTTGCTAGCACCCACCTACTTAGGGAGACATGACCATCCCAATAAAATAACAGAAATCAGATCGAAAACGGAACGATTTAGGTGTTCTTTCTTCCCGCGCGCTATTAGAGAATGGAACGGTAGAGAAAAGTTATGAAAGTGGTTAATGAACCCTCTGCCAGGCACTTAAATGTGATTTGCAGAGTATCTATGTAGATGTAGAAGGATCCGTTCTCTCTCCCGTGAGATATCTACTCTCATACACATAGCGACGTAAAGTAAGAAATCACCCTTGGGTAGAAATGTCAGTTCAGTCACTTCCATCAGAAAGTAACACCTATAAAGTATCCGGAGAACGTGAAACTGTTTAAGTTTTAGTGAACAAAACGCCGATACGTTTACTGCGAATTGCGAGCTGCAAGTTTCGCCTCTTGCGGACTGAACTGTCGACGGAGTTTGCCTTTCTCCTCGCGCAGCTGGCGCGCACCGCGTCCTTATCGCGAAAACTTGACGCGCAAAAGCCAGCGACACATCACGACGCGACGGTACGGAGCCGGTGCCATCTGGGTGCCTATTCTTTACGGCAAAGAACGGTCGTTGGTGCTGCGACCACAATGTATTGCAGCTGAAGTTGCAACGGCCGCAATAAAACAAGGAGAGAGCTACGATTGTCTTAGCCCAGCCATCTGCGGGCTCTTTGCTTACGGCGGTGTAAAAAGGAAGGAAGATGAGGTTTTACGTTCCGTCGACATCGTCGTCATTAGAGAACGGAGCATAAAGAAAATCATGGAAATCACTTGTTAATGCCGTAACAGAAAAGCAGAGATCGGTAACGGGCATCGTTCACGTGGTCCAGGTGCTATGTTGTCGAAAGACATAACGCAGCATGAGCATTGTAATACTGGATGGTGTAATACGAGGTGCATTCAAGTTCTAAGGTCTCCGATTATTTTTCTAACTAACTACTCACCCGAAATCGATGAAACTGGCGTTACTTCTCTACGTAATCGCCCTGCAGACGTACACATTTTTCACAACGCTGACGCCATGATTCCATGGCAGTGGCGAAGGCTTCTTTAGGAGTCAGTCTTGACCACTGGAAAATCGCTGAGGCAATAGCAGCACGATTGGTGAATATGCGGCCACCAAGAGTGTCTTTCATTGATGGAAAAAGCCAAAAGTCACTAGGATCCAGGTCAGGTGAGTAGGGAGCATGAGGAATCACTTCAAAGTTGTTATCACGAAGAAACTGTTGCGTAACGTTAGCTCGATGTGCGGGTGCGTTGTCTTGGTGAAACAGCACACGCGCAGCCCTTCCCGGACGTTTTTGTTGCAGTGCAGGAAGGAATTTCTTCTTCAAAACATTTTCGTAGGATGCACCTGTTACCGTAGTGCGATTTGGAACGCAATGGGTAATGATTACGCCCTCGCTGTCCCAGAACATGGACACCATTTTTTCAGCACAGGCGGTTACCCGAAATTTTTTTGGTGGCGGTGAATCTGTTTGCTTCCATTGAGCTTACTGGCGCTTTGTTTCTGGATTAAAAAATGGCATCCACGTCTCATACATTGTCACAACCGAGGAAAACAAAGTCTCATTCATGCTTGTCGTTGCGCGTCAACATTGCTTGGCAACATGCCACACGGGCAGCCTTGTGGTCGTCCGTCAGCATTCGTAGCACCCACCTGGATGACACTTTTCCAATTTTCAGGTCTTCATGCAGGTTTGTGTGCACAGAATCCACAGAAATGCCAACTCTGTAGGCGATCTGTTCAACAGTCACTCGGCGATCCCCCAAAACATTTCTCTCCACTTTCTCGATCATGTCGTCAGACCGGCTTGTGCGAGCCCTAAGTTATTTGGGTTTGTTGTCACGCGATGTTCTGCCTTCATTAAACTGTCGCACCCACGAACACACTTTAGACACATCCATAACTCCATCACCACATGTCTCCTTCAACTGTCGATGAATTTCAGTTGGTGTCACACCACGCAAATTCAGAAAACGAATGATTGCACGCTGTTCAAGTAAGGAAAACGTCGCCATTTTAAGTATCTAAAACAGTTCTCATTCTCGCCGCTGGCGGTAAAATTCCATCTGCCGTACGGTGCCGCCATCTCTGGGACGTATTGACAGAGAACGCGGCCTAATTTTAAAACAATGCGCATGTTTCTATCTCCTTCAAGTCCGGAGAAAAAACAAATCTGAGGCCTTAGAACTTTAATGCACCCCGTACTATAAGAGTTGTTGGAACAGCGATGTGATAGGCGCAAGTTGGCGTGACGTAGCTGCTAGCAGATGGCTTAGAACAAGACTTCCATATAAGGGCGTGAGTAAGGTTCAGGCCGAGGACTGACCGAGCGGGCTAGACACGAAAAATAACAGGCTACTGGCAAGATAACCAAATAAAGGCACCAGAAAAGCCAGCTCTCACTGGAAGAAGGGTTTAGAAGTCAGGCTAGCCAGCACCACAGAGTGACGAGAGCCATCGGAGTCTGTCATGTGGCCCTTAACAAGTGTTGGCAGTATATCTGAAGTATTGAATAGGCGCAATACATGTTTCTGTATAACAATGCATTGAGTTTACGATAGTGTGAGTAAACAGAAAGATAATAAATCACTTCCTGAAAGGAGAGTGTCCATTTTAACTGTTTGACAACTAGCAGCACTATAGCACAGAGTAACATATACTTGTCTGTGACTATAGCCACATTCGCCATTTCTGTAAGAGTGAGTGACCAGCGCACCCACAGCTGCTGTTGGGACGCACTTTTGAAGACGCGAGGTTAGTGCTTCCAGAAACAAATGCAAGATGTGACGGATTTGCCTATCTCCAACAGAAACAATTGACACTAAATAAAGGAAAGTGTGAAGTAATAAATATGACCACCAAAAGAAATCCGCTGAACTTCAATTACGCGATAAATCAGTCAAACCTTAAAGTCGTAAATTCTACCAAATGCCTAGGAGTTGCAATTACGAACAACTTTGACTGGAGAGAACACAGAAATATTGTGGGGAAGGCGAACCAAAGGTTACGTTTCATTGACAGAACGCTTCGAAGATGCACCAGCTCCACCAAAGAGACTGCCTACATCACACTTGTGCGTTCTCTCCTAGAGTACTGTTGCCCCTTGTGGGACCCTCACCAGGTGGGACTGACGGAAGACATTGAGAAGGTTCAGAGAAGGGCAGCTCGTTTTGTTTTATCACGTTACGGGGGGAAAAGCGTCACGGAAATGTTGCACGAATTGGGGTGGAAATCATTAAAAGAAAGACTTTATTCATTGCGGCGTGATCTGTTTCCGAAGTTTCAATCACCGACTTTTACTTCTGAATGTGAAAATATTTTGCTAGCACCTACCTACTTAGGGAGACATGACCATCCCAATAAAATAAGAGAAATAAGATCGAAAACCGAACGATTTAGGTGTACTTTATTCCCGCGCGCTATTAGAGAATGGAACGGTAGAGAAAAGTTATGAGAGTGGTTAATGAACCCTCTGCCAGGCACTTGAATGTGATTTGCAGAGTATCTATGTAGATGTAGATGAAACCGCACGTTTACAGTTGCTCTGTCACAACTAAGGGCTGGTGCACGCCTTGCGAACTCAAGTAGGCCGTTTCAGCATCCCCATCTCTAAAACGTCGGACAATGTATCCTCAGTGACCAACGTTACAGTGGCACACTATTCCTATCCTATGGGCGTCTTTTCAGGGTGTGTTTCGGCCGAAGCTCATTTTTATGGATTACAGTGCACGGCCGCATCGAACAGAGCTAGAGCGGCAGGCCTTGGTACGAGAAGATATTCAGAGAATGGGATGGGCTGGCCGTTCCCTCAATATAGTACGTGCGGGCGGGTAGACGTTGCAGCACGTCCACAAGCACCAGCCACCATTCAACCACTGTGGTGGACGGCTGCAACGCTCTAGGACAAGAAATCGTCGCCAACCTTGTGCGTACTATTCTACACGAGGACGGCGGTGCCAACGCTGAAAACTGGGAGTTAAATTTGCAGGCTAAACAGTGCGTTAAGAACGCCACGTTTTAGTGCTATGCCGGCCGCGGTGGTCGGCGCTTCAGTCACGGTCTGCACGGCCACTACGGTCGGGGGTTCGAATCCCCCCTCGGGCATGGATATTTGTGCCGTCCTAGTTCGTAAGCAGTTCATAAGTAGTTCGTAAGTTTAGGGACTGATGACCCCTTAGTTAAGTCCCATAAGCTTAACAAACATTTGAACATTTTAGTGCGATGTTTGCGTTGGGTATATGCTGTACACAACGTATTTCTGGCGTAGGCATCGACTTTAGTACATCTACATTTCTAAATCGACATCTGCGCGTAGGTATATGTATCACAATTGTATGATTAATAATACGAGAAGCGGAGACGACGAGGTAAACACTCTATGCTTGAGAGTAGACTATGAACAGTACAGTTTCGCCGTCGGGGTTCGAGTCCTCCCTGGGAAGTGAGTGAGTGTGTGTGTGTGTGTGTGTGTGTGTGTGTGTGTGTTGTCCTTAGGTTAGTTTACCTTAGTTTAAGTAGTTTGTAAACTACGGACTGATGACCATGCAGTTTGGTCCGATAGATTTACAAACATTTGATTTTAACAAGTAAAAGTAAAGAGAAAAGTTCATACAAACATATGTCATACAAACATGTTTAACTACGGCGTTACGGCTATTAAAAGATTTTGACAGATTTAGCAACCTAGCTAATATGAAACCATCGGAAAACTGTAAGAGGTTAAAGTAAAGCACGCTTTTCACTTATGCTGTTGTTATTGATCAGACGAAGGTAATAAAACATATCCCAGACGTGTACGTGGAGTAATTTTCTAGATGCTCCACAGATCATACAAATAAATTTGTTACTTCCATTAAGAATATTGGCAACCGTACTACGCCCTTAACAGGTTTTTTTTTCTGTTTAACGTGAATTCACGTGTGCTACTGTATTAAAAGCAAGTTATCTGACACATTCATACGGTTTTAGTTACCTTTATTTTCACCATTTTTCAAAATTAAATTGTCTGCAATTTCTGTGTAATCGTCAGGACTTGAAAAAAGGTTGGACGAAGTAGTTAACAAATTACAAATTTTCACAAATTAATTCTACGATTCTCTGGAATTTCTGAAATACTACTGCAGATCCATGTATGTGACATACTTCATTAGATTCAACGGATAAGGAACAACAAAGCACATGGAAATCTTGCTTTATTGTAGCCTCTTACAGTTTTGCGATGGCTTCATATTAGAAGCGGCGGGATAGCCGTGCGCACTAAGGCGCGTTGTTGCTGTGAACTCAGTCATTTGCAGTCGGAGGTTCGAGTCGTCCTCGGGCGTGCGTGCGTGCGTGGTGTTTTTACGACAAGTAATTTTAAGTATTTTGTAACTTTAGGGACCGATGATCAATGCAGTTAGGTCCTATAACTTTACAAACATTTGAACTTTTTAGCTTCACATTAGCGAGATTGCTAAAATTTCAGGCAGAATCTTTTATTAGCCGTAACTCTGTAAGTAAACATTTACGAACGTATGTTTAGTTAAACTTTTTTTTTCTTTATACTTACTTGCAGAAATATTTGCACATCTTCGTGTACATGCCCTCTATATGATCTTACTTTTGGAATAACGTTCATAAATGAACTACAAGCAAAGAAGAATACGAAATTAAATCACAAGATGATGAAGAGTAGACCGTCATAATTATTGTAGGGGCATCAAAAGATAGAAGCCATTACTGACGAAAACTTCGCCTTCCTATCATAGCCAAGTATTTACACTATTTTCACGGTACTCTCCTTTAGAAACATCTTGGATTTAAATAAATGCGGAAAAAATTATGAAGAGCACCGAATAAACGAGTAAAGAATTCATCGCGAAGGGTATGCGCCCTAACGGTAATAAATGCTCGCCGATCAGACTCTTAGCCGTTACTTTAAAAGCCCCGCTTTTCAGAAGAAGAAACTTCGCAGCGATAAAAAAATTAATGAAAGTAAAGCGTCAGTGCTAACGACCGGTAGCTTCAGAAAGCAGCGTCAGGTAATCCAGGTTATGGGTTCGCCGGGGAAGGCACTCCATAGTCGGCGGAGCGAACTCTGCGCTGGGGGAGGCAGAAATCACGGCGTTTAATTATGCGGAAGTCGCAAGCCGAGGTGGTAGCTCGGCCAGCTGCGATTAACGAGGGGGAGGTTGGGGGGGGGGGGAAGAGGAGATCCAACCACCGCCCGCATCCCAATACTCCATTCCGTCCGATTGCGGCTCTGCGCACACACACACACACACACACACACACACACACACACACACACACACACCGGACCGTGGTATGGAGCAGCTGCTGCAAAAACAAACACACACACACACACACACACACACACACACACACACACACACACACACACACACACACACCGCTCTTAACAAGTTCGATCACCACAGTAGCCTTCCGCATAAATAGTTCGCGATCGGGAGCGCTGACTTTAGTTCGTTCTTTCAGTTCATCCCATAGACCTATATAAGCAGCATAGACTGGCCACAGCGCCGCCATAGTTGCAGCCAATTGGAAAGGTTGTCGCCATTTTTGAGAACGTCAGTGTCACGCCAGGTGTTACTGGGCGTTGCTAACAACTGAATAATAGGTTTTATATTAATCATTGCCAGTCTCGATTTTTTCTTAATTTCTGGACGGCGCATTTCGAAAAGTAATTCCCACTTACTACTGCATCGGAAGTGTAATATTTACAATCGTCGAACTCCTGCATTATTTGACGTTACTATAATGTCAATAATCGTTTGTATTCGCCGACATATCTTCCCTCTTTAAAATCTTTAATTACCTTTATTCTGCCTGTGGTTCAAGTGATGTTTCTTGCTTTGAAGTGTATTACGTATTTATCAAACTCTCCACAATTTGTCGTTTCCTTGGTACTCTCCTTACAGCTTTTGGTTTCTGTAGAGGCCGGCCGTGGTGGCCGAGGGGGACTGAGGCGCTGCAGTCACGGTCTGCACGGCCACTACGGTTGGGAGTTCGAATACCCCCTCGGGCATGGATATTTGTCCCGTCCTTAGTATAACGTAGTTGATAAGTAGTTTGTAAGTTTAGGGACTGATGATCCCGTAGTTAAGTCCCATAAGCTATTTGAACATTTGTTTCTGTAGGTGCTTAGGGAACGAAAATATTGCTGGAATGGCATTTGCCAGTAGCCGCTTTCGATCGCTGGTACCATACGCAACCTTTCTTCAAAATGACTAGAGCATATGTAACTATACTTTGTAGACTGCCACTTATCACGCCCCATACTGGTTACCCATTGGGTTAGCATCTCCTTGTTTTTCAAAGGAAATCTGTAAAAAGAATAGTTTAATTAAAGTTCATATACCTACGCTACTTCCGAATGGTTAATACGCTTTTGTACACTATATAAACGACTGTCGTTACATTACAACACACCAAATACATCCGTCTTCTTCCTAGCTTTTTGATGGTCGTGAAGTGAACATAATTTTGAAACTTGGTAAATGCGAAAGTTAAGTATAATGAATGTTTATAGACAAATACACGATGATATACAACGAACTATGTAACTACATCTCTCTTTCTTTATGTATATTCCAACAGTTTTATCACTGCGGTTGCTGCAGTTGTACGCCGAACATACACTGGGCATGATTAACCACTAGTAAAGCGCTTACAAGTCAGTTTAGATTACAAACGGAAGCGTCTGCTCACTCTGCTGCTTCAAACTGACGTCCTCAAATATGGCGTCCAATGTTGCTTAGTGCTGCCACCCAGAGCGCTGTAGCTCGCCTATAACCTCTTTATGTTGTTTAGATACCTCTGGTTCATCCGCTCCCAGTGACGGCTGAGCGGCGTGGGCTGCGCATGCAGGTGGAGGGAGAAGTTCCCCCACCTAGCTGCTTCATGCGCTTGCTGCTTGAGCCAATAACGATATCACGCAATTGGATAATTTCTCGCGTTTAAGTTTAGAGTTCTCAATATCTTTGCAATGTCTGACTAATAAATTCCATAATGCTGAGTGCAGAATACTTCAAAACAAAAAATTTTGTAGCACTGAACTATGTAATCTAGCAGGCAGACGCTCACCTCGAAATGGCTCTCATCACCAGAAGGCAAACACGAGATTTTTAATTCTGCTGCGCGCCCTCTCGCTATTGCCCGTCGGTCTTCGGAAAAGAATCCGACGAACTGAGAAGCGAGATACGTTTGGCACAATAGTTCGCGACCGGTCGCGAAGTAGGTTGCTTTTTGGCTTTTGCTACCGCTACTAAAAGAGCTCTTTCTTTTGTTATGACAGCTTTTTTATATAATAATCAGGGCTGCCCAAGCGTGTGCATTTACCCGTATTTTTGGGCAATTAGACGTCAAATACTTAAATATTTGCAATTCCTGGAGTAAATCTAATCTGTGACCTTTGTTGTCAGTGTGCAAAATATTAAGATCGTGAATGGCTTTGGGTGCGTGATCTTTCACGATCTTAATATTTTGTTTTTGGGTTGATTGGTGACATTCCGCCTGCACTCACTATTCATAACATTTGCTGCTGACATATGTTTTTCCCACATGAGTCATATTACGTAACTAATGTATAGTATGAAAATTGCCAGGGCTACAAAAGAGACCAGATACGTTTACGACATGAGGAACAGATCATAATCTAGTGACAGAAACGAAATTTTCTTCGGGAATGGCATTTGAACGCAGAATCTTATGTTTTTTAAACCAACTGCGTAACCACAGAACCACAACACGTTTGCTGCAGCTGCTTCGACGTATCATACGATTGGACTGTTCAGCTTTTATTTTGCTTTTTTTTTTTATTTATTTTTTTATAGCTCCGTATACAGTCTTCCTGTTTTCGTGAGTTATCTGTTATCAGTTTTTTTCTTTTTACGAGCTATCCATTACACCATTCTTCCACTGAATCCGAGGGGGCTCTCGATGTGGAGTTTCCTTTGTGAGAAACGCACTCACTGGAGCTGCTAGATGGCGATTTTGTGGAGAACACTCAAACCACACGACATACCAGGTAGTCATAATGCGCGAAAAAATCCAATATCTCGAGAGCCACAATAAGTTATGCCCATATATTCACTGGCTAATACAGAGCCCACAAACCGTACAACAACATACGTAATACCAGTGTCAGGCTTCGTACCGTAAAATCGGCAAATACATACACACTGACCAGTTGTAGCCAACTACTCTGATCGAGTTAACATCTTAGGACTCTTACCAAGATATCCTAGTCACAATTGTCATACTGACATGGTGTATGACTAGGTATTTGTAACGTTCCGTTGGAATTATGTTACAGTCTAATATTAGAGGCAATAGTCTGCATAACAAGGCAAGCGGAACAAATCACTATTCAGTAGAACTGTAACGAAAAACTACTAACACATGCTCACTGTGTTCTTACACTTCAAAGGCATTGTGCATAAGGAGGTCTTCGCGCAATGCAGAAGGAAAAGTACTTTTAAGTTAGATTGGAGCGAACCGAAGAAGACAAGATTTTTTGCGAAACACGATTTTCTGCACCAATGTAAAGTTTGCCGCTCAGCCTTTGTTGGTTTTTCGTAAATTTTGGAGGAAACTACTGCAATAATCGACTCGTTGTCACAGCCACGGGAGAAAACAGTCAGCATATTTAAGACGTCCAATACGGATGATTTATTGTGATTATTTCATTGAAGGTAGAGGCGCCTGAGAATGGCGACACAGGTTGACCAAACCAGTTGCGCCGTGTTAATAAATACGGAAAACAGGGAAAAAAGAAACACTTGGTTTGTGAACATATTATACATGTGTATCAATAACAAACAATCCAAAAATTCTTTGTAATCTTGACCTGCCATTTTTTTTTATTTTTTTATTTTTTTATTTTATTTTATTTTTTTTTTTTTTTTTTTTTTTTTTACATATGAGAGGATGAACAAGAGCCTAATATGACTTTTTCGCGCGATTTTCAAAACTGTGTGTTTCACATGTCGACGCCTCTGACAGCCACTCATTTTAGAACAAAACGGGAGCATGTTAACATTTCTTCTAAACACCATAGAAGTAAATGAAAGGACGAATTGCAAACATCTCCGAGACTGCGTGAAATAGACGAGCAGAGAAACGTAAAGTAAGACGTTTTGCTCAAACTAAGAAAGGAGTTAATACTTCAAGTGCTCACATCACAGGAGCAACTTTCACTGTAAACACAACCAAGCAAACGCAACGGATGTCTAGAGGATTTTCAGTTGCGTCAAGAGGCAGTTATTTCCCAGCGGGGAGGCTGTTCGGAAGTGCACATATTCAACAACACAAAAGCGCTCTTCTTCCACCGGATATCCCAGAAACTTGTTTACCACTCGACACAAAAGACCTTATGAAATAATAGCGAGCGCCGTAGACCGCCTATCTGCGCGAGTTAAACTTCAATATCGTCCCACTCTGGTGGATAACCAGCTGCTGCCTTTTAATTAAAAACTGCGACAGCCGTTGTGAATGCCTCACTGGGGTTTTGAATTTCCGCTGGTAATCTTAACTGCTTCCAGTTCATACATTAACGGACCGTAATTACTTTAAACTCAAATATGGAGCGATCCCCATCTATTTAAGTGCGTATCTTTTTTGTGTTAAGCTACAGAGCGTCCAACAAATGACTCCCTGATTTTACAATTAAAAAATGTGAAACATTTCGATAGAATAACAAGAACGGTATCTTTATTGCAAAAGCTGTAATAATTTTAGACTGAAGTTTCGAAATAGTAATAAAAGCTGCAGACAAGAGTCTCGACGCTGTACATTTCTTTGAAGCCTGTATACATCTCTTATCAGCATGCCAAAAAAAAATCGTCTATAAGCAGTCTTTGTAATTACGGTCGTAGCCCAAGTATTATATTTGCCATTTAATCTTTTAGTATGTCATCGTAAATGGGTCCAGTTGTCTCACAGATCGACGATTCTACCACGTTTAGTGTGGTGAAATAGTACACTGTAAACAGTCGTTCAATGTATCTCACAAACAGTAATTTCAAGCACTGAGCTCGGCTAAATATAGACGTCTATATATTACGTGAAGAACCATAATGAGTTGTGAACCACAATATTAATAATATTAAAAATTTCAGCTTGGTTATGTTATAAAATATTTATTTAAAAATGTAGGTTATCTATTTCGTTTATCGAATGAACGTCCTCAGTTCAGTTTTAACTCCAGGGAACTAGTGTGCACCGCTTAAAATTTTGTATAGTTAAAATACATAAATTGACACGTCAGGTGTGCCTTATATATTGCAGTTCAGTTGAATACGTAATGCACACCTGAAATGTCTTATGATTTTTAATGCAAAAAATTAAAATAAAATTCAAGCGGTGTCCGCGAGTCCCATGGAATTAAAACTGCTCTGTGGATGTTCATTCAAAGAATGAAATATATATATGTTACATATTTAAATAAACAAATTAGTATCTTCCACTAAGCTGAAATTATTCTTGTTATGAAGTCAACATTTTATTGGAAGAATTAAAAAATTTAAAATGTTGTCAACCTACTTATTACGGTGCATAATTCTACTTTGAAAGTTTAACACGATTAGACAGGTATTATAGAACTGTTAGGATTACTGGATGTCATCCTTCAAAAACAGAGGCCATTTCTAAACTCTCACAAAAATTTGGAACATTATTCTAAACTGAAATTATTACAAGCCGAGTTATTTTGCTCTTTTACATATATAACGTAAAGTTTTTAAGTTAGCGCGTCGAAGACAAGTTTTTCACGATAATTGCCACCGTAGTTTCAATTGTTCTGAAATCTTGACTTGTACTCTGAGCGGCGGCGGCAACGACCTATGAATGAGGAAAGTATCCCAAAAATTTCACACTGCTGAAAGAGATGTTCAATTCTTTAGAGTTTGCGATTATGCGACTGATTCTCCAAAGAGTGCTATTTCCGCATTTGGGAGAATGAGAAGCCAGTGGTTTCGCTTCACATAAATGACCATTTTCGTTATCTCAATATAGCTAGTTTTGTTTATTCACGAATCCATTTGCGGTTCAGATGCAGCCAACAGCAAATCCTTTTTGTGACTGAGGAACACCCAAGTCTGTACAACACAAATTTATTTTCGCAAGTTAGTCTTACAAGTTTTGGTAACAAGTGTATGTTGCCACGGAATAATCTCTTGACGAGGCGAAGTAAAGAAACAACACACAAATAAAACTACTACTGGAGTTTACGGAACTGAAGTTCTCTTCCATCACTGCACGGTAGCGTCTTGAAACTGCGCACGAGAAGTTAGTGACCGTAAAGTCTACTTTAGGAATAACAGAAATACTGAAGTTTACCAAAGAGAGAGGAACTACGTAGTAGCGCCAGAGTCACAGTCCACGAAAAGACGAGCGAAAACAAAGTTCAAGACAGCCCCGATGCCTATCGAGGATGTCTTACAAGGGGAACACCAAGTATGGCACAAACGAATTTTAATGGGTCGCAGGAAAAGTTGTGCGGGAATTCATCCAGACTACCAAGCTAAATGGATTTGTTCCAATGTGCCTTGGTTTCCACGAAAACCGAGATCAAAATCCAGCGCGTAACAGCTATACCTCTATGTAGTCTTCAACGGTACTTAAGGCAACGTGGTGTGTTTCTCGCTCCACCTGCAGGAAGTAGTGCACGTTAGATTTGTTGTGGTTACCAAGCACACTTACCGGTAAAGTCGTTTGCCGGCGTATAGGGGCTATCCTGGAGCCAGCGTAACACGTTCAGTATCGGTTACTGTGAGAAGCTGGTTCGCAAAGTAGGTCCTTTGTTGCAAATCGAAAACGGGTACGACCTTTATCGATGGAAACATTTGTTGATTGTTCCTCAGAATTCACGAAGTGGCTTCAAACAAACACGTGTTGAAATTCTTTGAAAAATTTGTACGAAGGTCGTAGAAAGTAAGGGTGACTTGGGATGTCCGTACGAATGCTTTAACATCGCTCCTTCATTTGCTGATGGTTTCGTTGTTCTGCGGTAATTGACGCCGACAGAAAAGTATTCCGAAATTTGAGTCGGATACGAACGCGCGTATAAGACCGACGTGCGATTTAATTCCTCACTGCTGAAGAAGTTACACCCGACTGAAATACATCGACGCTTGCTAAATGTGTACAGAGACGATACAGAAGACGAGAAGCGATGGATACGGCATTTTCAAGATGTTGGAAAGGTGGTGCATTACAAGCCACGATACCAGTTGATGCTGCACTGCTGTCGTTCCGCGCAATGAAGAGAGTCTTTATCAACTCATCCGTGCCGATCGGCGGTTAACGACCAGTGAATTGTGTGCAAACCTGAATTTCTGTTGTAATGGCTTGGAAACAATGACCTTGGCTATCGCAAAGTCTGTGCGAGATGGGTTCTACAGGGGAAAAAAAAAAAAAAAAAACCTTATCGGATAGAAATTTGTAGGAACATGCTGGACCAATAGAAGTTGAAGGTGACAATTTTCAATTTTCTGAATAGCTTTGTTACCAGAGATGATACGTGGTGTCACAGCCACAAGCCGGAAACTAAATGACAGCCAATGGAATGGCGAGATGGGGATTTTCAGTCAAATAAGAAATTCACGACGTACCCGCGTGCTGTCAAAATATGTACAGTTATCAGGAATAGCCAGTGTGTGGTCCTTCAGCATGTCTTATATCTTGGGAGAAACCGTCAATTCAGCACGCTACTAGACGAGACTAAGCTGAAATACAGATTTTCTAGGATAAGGCTACAGAAGAAGACTAACTTCCATCACCAACATAACGCCACGCCGTACTTCGTTTCGCTAACACGCAACTCGCTGCAAAATTCGGCTGCACTGTCTTACCACATCCGCCGTACAGTCCTGATCTAGCGCCTTGAGACTTCCGACTGTTTCAGGGCTCTGAAACATGGACTCCAGGCCGAACATTTTTATAACACTGTTGCTGTTCAAGCGGTAAAGGATGTACACACTAACAAAAAAAAAATTCCGGATATTTTTCCAGATTTCCTCAAACTACACTTTTTCCGAGTAAAACAGACTTTTTCCGCTTGTTGGTGAGAAGATAAATTTTTATACTGCAAGGAAAAGTATCAATCTTTTAAAAGGTAAGTTTTATGCACCGTTTTATGACTTCCCGAGAAATATTTATACTGTATCAAGTTTAATATGCCACGTCAAGCTGCTGTAAACTTAGCAACAAAAACATATAGAATTTGTAAGTTCATGAATAATTCTTCAAATATACTATGGCAGTAACGTCAGGTGTTATATATGAACGCCGGAACATCGTAGGCCTAAGTCAAATTTTCATATGTAATTTCGTAACTGGAAATTCTTAATGACATGTGAAATTACACATATACACTGCTGAAAACAGTTAGGGAATGAGATACCATACACAATATACATATGGTAAGGTATTTGATTCAGATATTGGCTACAAATGTAATTTGTGTATATTTTATATGTACGATACTTTGCTGGCGCAACGCTTTACTTATGATTTACATGGCGTTTACTTAGAGTGACGCTCGATGGGGCTATCATAATAGAGAAAAGGTCATCCACGTTACCCTCTAATATGGTGTGAGATCACCTCTGACGGCCAGTAAAGTTGCACACCTGCGTGACATGGACAGTATGAGGTTATCAATCAGCTCTTGACGGATATTTGGTCATACTTCCAGTTCTGAAACCGTTCTGGGAGGGGGGCTGCTGGACTGGCTGCAATGCGTCTGCCAAATGCATCCCAGACAGATTTATATCAAGGATTTCGTCTCTATAGCTCTGAGCAGTTAAAGCGTCACACTGAACGATATAGGCAATCATTCGACCGCCATTCATTACGACTCCAATCCTGAGGTTCCTCCACCCAGTTTCTAAGGGGTAAATCGTGTTGTGGTTTTAATGTGAGACATACCATAGGCCTCCCTTGCGCAAATGCCACATTCCCGAATGCGAGTTCCTAGTGTTTGTGTTGATATTGCTCGTCCTGTTGCTGCCTGGAGAGTGCGTTGCAGCCGAGTTGCATTCAGCCCTCTGTCTCGACGGGCTGTTAACCGAAGATAACAATCATCTCTTACTGATGTTCCCTGTGGACTACCTTGGCTTTGTCTTCTCTCAACCATTCCTGTTGTCTGAAATCGCGTCTAGGAAATTACACTTTGGGACACTTCAATAGTTGCAGCCACCTCCCTCTTCGTCTGTCCCGATTCCAACCTTCCTACGACTGTCCATGCCATAGCTTCACCGTAAGTCACTTAGTTGTTACATTGCACTACCTGCTCACTACACTATCTGAACCCAACTGTTTGTGTAATTCGTTTGGTATAGTAAACACAAGTCAACAACAATCCTGCAACAACTTTCTGTTATTACCACAACTTCGGTTCTGATGGTGTATCCACTCCGTAGAGCCGACAGACGTAGAGTCATTTTAGTTCATTGTGCCGATGGCCATACTTCAGGACCTAGATGATGATGATGACTGTGTGGCATTTATGGCCGTTAGATCTAACTGGGGTCGTGTTCAGCCTGCCTTGTACAAGTCTTTATCTGACGCCACTTTGGCGACTTGCATATCAATGATGGAATAATGTGCTGTTTCAGGCTTTCCCGACGTAATATATTTTTGAATGGTTCACGGGAGTACCGTAGGATCGTATTGTAATAATCACACATCCTGATGCAAAAAGGATATTTCTGGCTCAAAAACGGGCGGTTCGAGCAATATCTGGTGTAAGTTCGCGAACGTCATGTCGACCCCTCTTCAGTAGTCTGGGAATTTTGACTCTGGCGTCAAAATATTTCTTTAATGTCGTTTGTTGTTAATAATATCAGCTTATTCCTACGAGTTAGTAGCTTTCACTCGGTGAATACTAGACAGAAGTCTAATCTACATTTGCATCACATCACCTTAACACTTGTGCAGAAAGGGGTACAGTATTCTGCGGCATTCATTTTCAATAAGCTGCCACAAGAACTAAAGAATCTTAGCACTAATCCACACGCTTTCAAATCTAAATTTAAGAGTTACCTCATGGCTCACTTATTCTGTCGAGGAACTCCTAGAAAAGTTAAACAATTAAGTTAATTTATTTTTTCTTTATTGATTCTTTTCACTTTGTCTTAAGATTGTCGTGTGCGAAGGACTACTTAAAATTTTTCTATTACCATTCTTGTGTAACAATGTATTGACTTGTTCCATGACCATGGAGTCTCACTCCTCAATTGTGTCCTATGGAACAGAAAAAAACAATAAATAAATAAATAAATACTAGGACTCAAAGAGGCCGTCGAAAAACGCATCGCAAAAGATTTAATAGAGACACGGGGTTCCAACTTAGTACAGCATCAGTCGCAGACAGATGATTGGTGACAATCGACGCTGATGAGTCATCGAAGTCAAGACTCGTAAAAGACGCACTTTTTCCTCCGGTCGCCAGCGGCCGCGCCTGCGCAGACCACCAGCAGACCTTTCCACGGCCCTCCGGTAGGGGGCTCTCCATGTTTACGCCGTCACGTTCTGGTTTGCGATGACGCCACAGCGGCGGCGCCTGCGCCGTGGTAACAAGCCACCACATATATTGCGAGCAGAGAAGCAACAGCAGCAGTACACCTGAAGATGGCGAACAGCTATCTCGCAGAAATATTGTGTGATTATTATAATACGATCCGACGGTATTTCCGTGAACCATTCAAGAATGATGGAATAATGTTGAGGACGACAACGCCCAGACCCCGAGTGGAGAAAATCTTCGAGCCGACCGGGAATCAAACTCGGGTCCCTGCGCGGTAAACCAACACGCTGTCCACTAGACTACGGAGGCGGGCATGACCTAGATATCTCAATTGATCCCCGAATTGTTTGGACCGGTGTATATAATTGTTCCATAGACGCAAGCGCTTGAGAACGGGGAACTGCAGAAACAGCTGTCTCAAATATTAAACATGGCTTACTGATACCGAAACGTTGATTATACAACATATGAGGTATTACTTGGCCGAGTTTTGCACCTGCTACTTTCAGACTATCAGACTATGGTGGTGACATTAGCCGGTGGCTGCAGCAGAGGGCTTTGCGCAGGCGGACGGCACTTGGCGGTCATCAGCCGCTGCAGACGCCATTGTCCGCCTGACACGCTTTGTGCTCGCCGTAGCATAGCCGGCAGATCCTCAAAAGCAGGACTCAGCTCTGCCGTAGCCTACGGCCTGCGCTGGCCCAGCGCACAAGCCCGCTGTGACCCGCCTTTTTCGCCCTCGCTAACAAAACGCGCCGCCTAACGACCCGACAACACTGCCGCCGCCTCTTCCTACTGCCACTGCTCACTACCCATTATAACACTATGCAACCCAAGCGAGCCTCCAGTCACTTACCTCCTTTTAAACTCACGCAATGTTTCTCAACGTTTAATACCCGACCCCATCCGAAGTATAAATTTCTGGCGACCCTAAAGACCCGCAATAAAAATGTGGTATCAAAAACAACATTTGAATTTCTTGGCTTTAAATATCATCTTTATATATGATGCTGTGTGTGTGTGTGTGTGTGTGTGTGTGTGTGTGTGTGTGTGTGTGTGTACGTTTTTTAGGGCGCACAACTGCTGAGGTCATTAGCGCCCGAATCATAACAGATATATATATATCTACATCTACATACATACTCCGCAATTCACCGTAAAGTGCGTGGCGGAGGGAACACTGTACCACTACCAGGCATTTCCTTTCCTATTCCACTCCCAAATTGAACGAGGAAAAAAAGAATGCCTATATGCCTCCGTACGAGCCCTAATTTCTCTTGTCTTTGTGATCACTATGCGAAATATAAGTAGGCGGCAGCAAGATCGTACTACACTCAGCTTCAAATTCCGGCCCTCTAAATTTACTTAACAGAAATTCACGAAAAGAACGTCGTTTTTCTTCTAGCGATCCCCAATTGACTTGCCGGAGCATTGCCGGCCGCGGTGGCCGAGGAGACTGAGGCGCTCCAGTCACGGTCTGCACGGCCACTACGGTCGGGGGTTCGAATCCCCCCTCGGGCATGGATATTTGTGCCGTCCTTAGTCTTAGTCAGTTCATAAGTAGTTTGTAAGTTTAGGGATTGATGACCCCGTAGTTAAGTCCCATAGACTTTACAAACGTTTGAACGTTTTTTTGCCGGAGCATTTCCGTGACACTCACGCATTGGTCGAACCTACCGGTAACAAATCAAGCTGCTCGTCTCTGAACCACCTCTATGTCTGCCTTTAAACTGATCTGCTGCGCGTCCCAAACACTTTAACAATACTCAAGTCGTGGTCGTACAAGCGTTTTATACGCGGTCTCCTTTACAGGTGAAGTACATCATCTCAAAATTCTCCCAATAAACCGAAGTCGGCTGTCCGCCTTACTCACAACTGTCCTTACATGCTCGTTCCATTTCATATCGCTCTGCGATGTTACGCCTAGATATTTGAACGACGCGACAGCATCAACAAGCTCACTACTAATGCTGTATTCGAACATTATAAGATTGTTTTTTCTACTCATGCGCATCACCTTACATTTTTTTTCCACTTTGAGAGCTAGCTGCCATTCTTCGCACCAACTAGAAATTTTGTCTAAGTCATCCTGTATGCTATTACAATCAGTTACAGACGACACCCTCCCATAAATCACAGAATCATCAGCAAACAGCCGCAAATTACAACTTACTCTGTCCATCAGATCATTTATATAGATAGATATACCCAAGGATAATAAGCCTTTATAAAAACAGCTAAACATAGGGTAAAATACAACAAAAGGAAAAACTAAATGTCCTTCGACAAATTGGTCAAGTTGATAAAATTCAATACTCGAGCAACAGCTCGCGCGTCATCAGCTAAAATTTCTTCCAGTGTGTCCAGTAGATTCAGTGCAATCCGAACAGGAGTAAAATTTGAACAAGACGCCCGCGCGAGAAATTTTGCACACGTAACCTTCAATCCACTAGGACGGTTGCCGTAAGTGTAAGTATCACGTGCAACACACAGTTCACGAGATATGAAGTCAAACAATGAGATGTGAGGGAAAACTGCTGCATTACGCACATTTTCTCCTAAACCACTGGTCCGATTTCAATCACATTTGGTACACATCTTCCTTACGGTGAGGTGCCAGTGCGGTAATGGTACGAACCACATGCGACACATGGTTCAGAAGACATGACTTTTTGTTTTGTTTTTGTTTTAGGGCGCAAAACTACTTAGGTCATTAGCGTCCAACACTACCCATAGTAAAATCGAACCGGGGTTTGCACTTAAATGGTTTTCGCCATTTTTGCACCATGTATAAAAAGTAAAACTCGTTCAGCAGAATGCGGATCACCAGCTAAAATATCAGACATTTCAAATGGTAAACATAGATCATGACGGAGACGATTAAAAAACGGACATTGCACTAAAAGGTGGTACACAGTAAAAAAGTTCATCACAGTGCTCACATAAGGGAGCAGGATCACCACGAAGTAAATACTGGTGGCTATAACGGCAGTGGCCAATACGAAGCCGGGCCAGAACAATCTCCTCTCGGCGGGAGGGTCGAGATGACGTTGACCAAACATCAGGCACATGTTTAATGGCTCGCAATTTTGTTCCCTGACAGAGATGACCAATGTAAAAACCAACGTGAGATGATACGCCGGGAGACTCTAGCACGAAGGTCATTAGAGATAGTAGAAAAGGTAGACAGCCGAGGGAGGAGAACTGCCTCCTTGGCAGATGTATCCGCAGACTTCCCCAACATTTCCACGTGGCCAGGGACCCACAGAAACGTGACAGTAGTTCCGAGGAGAGATGACGTCAAACAATGGGAGTTGCCAGAATCTGCCACATAATGCGACGGGACTATGAATACAGTATTTGAGAACGAGATTACTTAGAGACTTGCAACAAACTTTAAACACAATTTCGAACCTTTATTCAACTATTTCTCGCTGACAACCGTAGTGAAATTATCAAAGAAAAAAGAAGTTTCTCGCTTACTACTTTTTCGCTGTTCATGGAGCGAAAGTACGACATTCCGTATGACGTTACAATTTATAATTTCAACACTACAGATTGTAGTCGCAGGAAATTTTACAGATAGTACACATACAGGAATATACTTCATAAATGTTATCACACGACACGTTGTGCACGAAATGTGAGAACATATACAGTAAAGTTTATGGACAATCATCACGCACCAGGTTTTGATGTAATACTTCTTTACAACTAACTGTATTCGTAACAGATTTTACTTGCATACATCACTTACACAAATGAATATATACCTGTAAAATTATACAATTGTACAACATATAATTCAATAAGGAAGGAAATTCCTGAAAGATGACAGAGCTGTTGACAACTTTGATTTTTCCTACAGCTGTTTGCGCTACACAGTTCAAAGACTACTATAGAGCTACAGGAAAGAGAATAGAATCAAACTGTGTAATCCAACGAATAGCCATTATTTACGGCGGAGAAAGGATAAAGTACGAATTCAATGCTAGAATAAATAAATACCCAAGCAACGCAGGGTTTTCAGCTTGTTTTCTTATGAGAAAGGCGGATGTACAGTATTTGACATTTTTATATTTATAAACGATTAGCGGAAAGCTGGACGTTGCCCGGGTATGTATTTATTCCATTCTAATGTCAGTTCATCCCCCTTCTTCCCCTCTGTCCATCGCCCCCGCCCCTCTCTGACCATTTCACCTGTACCTGTAGTGAATTTCAGCCTCTTTGATTTTCTTATGGCTCAATCATTACGTCACGGTTAAGCAATGCGTGTATCAAATTTGCTTCATATAGGAGATGTGCAATCATGTCGCGAGATGCAGCAGTTTCTCGCGCATACCATTGTCAATACCGTCGTATCTCCTAAACTGCGTGTTGTACCTGATCCTTACACTTAAAGTGACCGTCCTGTTGGTTTGAGGTCAAACATGCAAAATTTCATCAAAATCTGAGCGAAACTGTGGATTTATACGAAGTCGGTAATTAAAGTATCCTCCACCTAGCACGCATCTCCTGAACGATGTGTAGCAGATGATTCTTATCCCTAGAGCAATTGTTACCTCATTAAGTAATATGTGCACCAAATTTGCTTGATATTGGCGCAGTGGTTTAGGAGATGTGCAACTTTGTCGGGTGATGCAGCAGTTTCTCGCGCATTCTATTGTTTATGACGTGTAAAACAGCTGAACTATGTGGTGTATATAGAGATCCCTGGGTGCACGCGATCCTTACACCGGCGGCGATCTTCCTCTGGTTTGAAGGTCATGTGTGCGAAATTTCATGAATATTGGAGGGAAACTGTATATTCGTACGCAATACAAACACACGGACACGCTGGTTTATACATACAGAAGAGTCAGGAAAGAATCTTAGCAAGACTTTGCGGATGATTATGTTTATCGGTTAGTAAAGTCACCCTAAATAATGAAGTGTGAAGTCATCCATATGATCACTAAAAGAAATCCCTTAAACTTGATTTACATGATACATAAGTCAAATCTACAGGCCGTAAATTCAACTCAATACCTAGGAATTAGAGTTACGAGCAACCTTAATTATGACAATAATAATTTCGTGTGTATCAGTGGACTGATGCAAGTCTCGACTGGATGCCACTTCATCGAACTGCATGTGCCTAATCTACCCCAGTAAACCAACAGAGGAAAGGGGTCCTACAGTTTAACGTACAATCCAAACCCCGCGTCGTTTCTGGTGACTCCTCACATCGTTGAGAAGTGAAGGTTGTGTTAAAACGCACTTTGGAAAGTCAGTGATGTGGCCCGTTTTCGAACCCGTAACCCTTCGATTTCCAGTCGAGCGATTTACCCAGTGACAACCAGGCAAATGGAAAGTGTAGATAGAAAATATCGTAGGGAGCACAAACCAAAGACTAGTTTTCAGTGTTATATTTTCTAACAGTTCTACTAAACAAACTGCGTACACTACACTTGTCCGTTGTATTCTTGAGTACTGGACGTCAGGGGTGCACTATCCTAAATGCAAAACTGTTTTTATGGCATGCGGCTTGTTTAAGTTCCACCTTCATAGAGAGACACTACTGTTTGCATATTTTAAGTAAAGACCTCTTCATATATTTTTGAGAGCTAAAATATCGTCAGTGTAATTTCCCCCATAATACTTCATCAAAACATCTGTAAACAGAAAGGACATGTAGAGACTAGCGGGATGGGATACAAAAAAGTAAGGTTCTTTAAAATTTAATTACGTAGTCTTCCGCGGCCAGAGTCAGATGACATAAAAGTTTTCTGGGTGTTGTACCGCGTCATGATGTAAGAAGGCTATTACTTAAATAACCGACGTTTAGACCAACGTTACAGTGGCCTTCATCTGGGTATACTGATGAACACTACATTCGATTAGGCCAACACAATAAACCTGCAGTAGCCAAACACCAGCAAGATTGCAGCAAAAAAATAAAATTTAACGATGCCAGAATACTCGCCAAGCAACCAGTTATGGTTAAACGCGAGATAAGGGAAGCCATCGAAATTGTAAAACACCCTAATAACATGAATAGAGAAGATGGACTCAGGCTTTCCCCCTCTTGGCTACCAGCCATCAGAGCGAAATAGGCTGCACTGACAACACAACACGCGAGCGTCACTAGTAAGCTACTGCCGCCGCGCGGCCCACGGCCAGCAGGAGAGAAACGGAAGCCCTCACCCCATTCGCCGATGAACACCAATCATGTCTCGCTATGCAAGAAGCAATAGGCAACGGCTAACCCCCACTCCCTCCACCTCAGCATCCTATCATAATAAACTTTCCATTCTTCTGCCAAAAGTCCACCAATAACATCACTGATTTTTTTTTAATGACGTAATGTCTAATTGAAAGTAAATATAAAGTATACTAACAACCAGCTCAAATCAGTATACCCAGATGAAGGCCACTGTAACGTCGGCAGAAACGTCGGTTATTTAAGTAATAGCCTTCTTACATCATTACGCGGTACAACACCCAGAAAACTTTTATATCATTCTTTAAAATAGTTTGACTTGCTTTACGAGTAGCAAAATTCGAGCCACAACAGTTTTTTGTGCTCCCGTGTAAAGTTTAGCGAAATGTGGCGACAGTTTACCCTCTGACGATTCTCCTCCTAGTCAGTATCTTCAATATTATCACACAATATGTGTCTCGAGAAACTGAATTCGTGTTTGATATTTATATCACCTACGCCTGAGATACAATACAGAACTGTTCCCATCAACGTCCATTGTTAGGATGGTCTTCCGATACTGCAGAGCCTCCGGAACAAATACGTATTACACAGGGGAACAAGGGGCAGAATTAAAGTTTGGGTTGGGGAGGGAGACGAGCTCTAAAAGAGTCATATAGTCGCATTATCAATAAAAGCGCGTTATCTGAGTGAATAAAGTGTCTGCTAATAAGCAGGAGGTCCCGTGTTCGAATCCCGGCCGCGATACAAATTTTAATGCGACTCCACTCCTATTCAATGTCCAGAAAACAATTATGCAAGAACAGACTTGTTACATTTCAAACTATGTAAGTCACCGAGACACACAGCATTAACGGCATGAAGACAAATTACAGAATTTCCTGGGATTATCTGTAACAGTTACTGTAGAGGTGAAGCAAGTCACTGACAAAGTAGCGGTAAGACTGGCCCTGGCCCAGATTGAGTCTGTGAACTGGACGTATAAGGGGATCAAAGCCTTGAAAGCGGCGAACCTGCCTTTCATCTACCGACAACCTGTAGTACCACATTTCTTACTCGCGCTGTCTTACTTCCGTCTCCACGGCCGGTCTGCAACGGTTCCGTGCGGATCAACAGCAGCAAACAATTTACGACAGTAACCGAAATGAAGTGTGAACTTCTAGTCACTATTAAATGAGTCCTGTAAGGATATGAAAGTATCAGGTAACTTATGTGCATCTGCACAGTAGTTATCTAACAACTGTTGGTAGTAGGAACGAGTTGACAAACTTTTGCTAAGGAGCATTCTTAAAGACAATATTCCGTAAATTAGAAACCTGGTGCCTTTGTCAAACGATTGTTCCACGTCGAGGGTAGGCACTTACCGAGCAGATCCATAAACATCGACTCAACTGAACGGCGTCAATGAATGTAACAATCGGTCAGTAAGTGAGCTTTTGCAAGATGACTGAATGTGTGCTAATTTGCCTGTAATATCAGTATGCATATTGTCATCTAATATATAAAACAGAGTGTCCGTATGTTTGTACGTGTTGCAGTCAAATCTACAGTTTTGTTCCAATCTTTATGAAACTTTGTACATGTAAGCTTCCGTCCATGAGGACGGTCGCCGTAAGTGTAAGAATCACGTACGATATATAGTTCACGAGATATGACGTCATAAACAATGAGATGTGCGAAAAACTGCTGCATTTTGCGACAATGCTGCTAATTTTCACCTAAACCATTAGACTGATTTCAACCAAATTTGGTACACACATTCCTTACCGTGACGTAACAATTGCTGCATGATTAACAATCACATACGGCACATGGTTCAAAAGATATTACGTCATAACCAATAGAAATAGCAAAAAATGCCATATAATACGGCGAGACTTTCGAAATATATTGTATGAGAATGTCAGTACTTAGCGAGTTGCAACAAACTTTAAACATAATTTCAAACCTTTATTAAATTTTTTCTCGCTGGCAACCACAGTAAAATGATGAAAGGAAAAAAGTTTCTCGCTTATTACTTTTCCGCTGTTTATGGAGTAAAACTACGGCTCTCGGTATGACATTACAATTTACAATTTGAACACTACAAATTGTAGCCGCAGTAAATTTTACAGGCATTAAACAGACATATAGTTGTGTGTACCTTCTAAATTGTATTACAGTATGATACGTAGTTCATGAGATATGAACACACAAACAGTAACGTTAATGGAAAACCGCCCCATCATGCACCAAGTTTTAATCTATTACTTTGTTAAGATAAAGCAGTCAATAACCCACAGATTGGTTTTAACACCACAGTGCTTTACTAGGTACTAATTGTATCCCAAAGAGATTTTACAGACATACAACCCTTATACAAATGAATATATACCTAAAAATGGCAGGACTAAATAAATACCCGAGCAACGCCGGGTTTTCAGCTAGTAGTAAATACAAATGCATCGGAAGTGTAAACTTCACAAAAGAAGAAATACTCTTAATATTACTTCAGCCCATATACAAATTACTATGCTCTCGTACATGCTAAAGGAAGGTTCTATTCCACGTGTAATCATCGCATTTGGATGCAACACAGTAATTGTCTCTGAAATGAGTTATGAATCGTTCAAACAGCCCATCCACGGAAATGCTTTATGCTACACTTGAGCCTGGCCCAGACAGAAAAATGCAGATATTTAGGCCAGACGATTTTTGGGGCCCTATTCTACCATGTCGGTTCATTTCAAAATGTTTTATTTTACAACTGAAATGGCCAGTGACAACATTCGTAAACCACGTTCCCCAAATCATAGGCAAGGGGTGAACTTTTAGCCGAAATAGAGATCGCACAGAAAACTTTGCATTTCAATTATTTTTTGTACTAGATGGAACAATATTTCACTTTAAATCACTGACTCGCAAATAGCTCGTTTGTTGACCCATGTTCACCGAAACTTTTTTGTTCAATGAAACAAGGTTTACTGTTTACTGTTACTAGTCATTTTATTTTACTTTCACAATGCGAGTCATCAGATGGGAATTTTTGTATTAATGTAGCATGTGTGTGTTAAGAGTTTAGGGTAGCACGGTCTATAAGGCGTAAAAAAAACATACTTCAGAATGTGACTTTGTAGAGGTCTTTCAATGATGATTGAACGTAAAATATGGGAATATCCCAGTGACCACAGGCTGTTATTTGATCTGTCGTAAAACATCAGTAACATTTGTTAACGATGATGGTGTCTATAAGATGGAAAGAACACAACAAAAACATGGAAGGTTTTTTCCTACTGTAGCATTGTTTCACTCAGTGTTTCGCTGTTCATTACGATACCTCACGATGCACATAGCAGGCAACAGCGACGAAAATATTGACTTAGAGAAACAATGACTACGAAACGGACTCCAAGAAAAATCGGATCAGAAGGTCCTATAGAAAATAACATATAAGAAGGAAAAATAAATAAAAAAAGGCTGTATATTGAAAATACCACAGATGCCTGACAAGATTTTTTGAAAGCACTTTAATTAAAAGATATGCAGATGTTAGTAACAATTCTAGCAAAGGAAGAGTAAAAATACAACGGCGGAATCATCAATGACGAAAATATGAAGAGTCAGGTATAAAACTGTGTAATGTTATTGCTTAGCTTCTAGAATTTTGACAGCAAATGCGGAAATTAAAAGGCTCCGTAGCGTCAGTGTTTTCTACAAGCCTGAAGGCAGGAAATAACTTATTCCGCAACATGTATCTTTTGGTTTTAGTTACGAACAGCAGGGAAATTTAAAAATTAAGTTTGTGAGACCCATCGACAGAGCAACGCCAAATTACGTTGGTGCTTTATTCAGTTCAAGCATACTAACTAGCCACGACAGCGAAACACTGAACCTAACGAAGGACATCAGCGACTGCTATTGCTATCTATGTGCGTCGTTAACGATTTAATAACTGACTGAACAACCAATAATAGAATATCACAGACTAATTTGAGGTTACGCTAGCTTTGACATGACATTTTCTTATAACGATGAGCAAAATGAGTTCACTCCGTCACAGAGAGGAAAGTGACATGTCACACAGACTGTGTGTGTGTGTGTGTGTGTGTGTGTGTGTGTGTGTGTGTGTGTGTGTGTGTGCATTTACTGTAACAGAATCGCTTTTGTCGGAGTCACTTTGTATAAATGACAGCTTATGCTACTTAACAGGTATAATTACGTCACGTCATTGTCATTGGAATCGTCCTGGCAACCATACATTGACGCTGTCATCCGTATCTTCATTATACATACGAATATCGAAATAATTGGCGTGTTTCATATTCGTCCAATTCTTTCAGTATTTGAGTAGGGGCCAACTCAAAAGGCATGAAAAGCTTCAAAACGAAATTTAGCAACTATGTCAAATTGCTAATGAAAAAGTATATGAAGTTAGCTAAGACCGATACAGCGACTAGGGGTGTAAATACCTGAATATAAGACAAATTTGTCACAACATGTGGCACGAACAAACTGCATGTAGGAAACGTGATTTATGTACTTCTGAAAAAAAGACTCAAAATATGCAAGTATAATCACTCAAACAGAAATTAGTGAAAAAAAATTGCCGGCCGCGGTGGCCGCGGGGACTGAGACGCTTAAGTCACGGTCTGCACGGCCACTACGGTCGGGGGTCCGAACCCCCCCTCGGGCATGGATATTTGTGTCGTCTTAGTTCGTAAGTAGCTCATAAGTAGTTTGTAAGTTTAGGGGCTCATGACCCCGTTTTTGAAAAAAAATTCCTTGATGTTGACGCAAATACTAGTTCAATGTTCAAATGTTTGTTAAGCTTGTGGGACTTAACTGTGGGTCATCAGTCCCTAATCTGACGAGCTGCTTATAAACTAACTTATACTAATGACAACACAAACATCCATACCCGAGGGAGGATTCGAACACCCGACGGAGAACTGCCTCGCGCATCGTAGCATAGCACCTCTATGCGCTCGGCCACACCGCCGCGGCGCAAATACTACTATCATTTGTTTCATTCGACTGAACGAAAGACGAACCGAATGGGCATTCGGGTGTTGATAACAGTCGGTTCTTAGTAATTAAATGACAATACCAACAAACAAGAAGGCACCTCTGGTAAAACGCCAAAGAAGAGAATGTACAGGGAGCTACAATTAACGATACAATAGTTCATTTACATGCAGTATGATACTTAAAATCAAGAAAATAGCAAACAACCACATTACCGGTGTCCAACCTTTCAGTTTACGATCAGACGACTCTTCATATTTACCTGCATTTTACCTCATCTACATTTTGTTTATGCTCATAAAAAATTTTGCCTTGCGGCTAAACCTTCTTCGTTAGGTGGTGCCCTACAGTACAAAAAGTAGCCGAGCGGTCTGGAGCGCCACGTTGCGGACGGGCTCCAGCGTCGGAGGTTCGACTCGTCCCTCGGGTATGGATGTTTGGGTTGTCTTTAGTAAGTTAGTTCATAAGTAGTTTTTTTTTTTTTTTTTTTTTTTTTTTTTTTTTTTTTTTTTTTAGGGCGCACAACTTCTATGGTCATTAGCGCCCAGCCAATAACAGATTCGCTATGATCCCAAAGAAAAAAGGTGACTATCAGAGCATCAACAAGAGGCTAAAAACGAAAGATAAAAGACAATTAAAAGGATTAAATATCCTTGGATAAGTTGGCCAAGTTGATAAAACGCAAAACTCGAGCAGGCTGCTCGTGTGTCATCAGCTAAAATTTCCTCCAGAGTAGACGGCAAGTGTAGGGCTACACGGAGATGATTAAAATTAACACAAGTCAGTAAAACATGTCGCACTGTCAGCAGTTCACCGCAGGAGCACAGCGGTGCAGGGTCGGCAGAGAGCAAGTGACGGTGGCTAAAACGGCAGTGACCGATACGCAACCGGGCCAGGATGACCTCCTCACGCCGAGAGGGGCGTGAGGTGGTCCTCCAAGCGGTCGGGATCGGTTTTACAGTTCTCAATTTATTGTTGTACATTGAAATCCACGCACTGTGCCATTGCGACACGATACTCCGGCGAAGAGCCCGTTGAACATCGTCCGATGGGACGCAAAAGGTAGCCATGCGAGGCAAAATAGCTGCGGCCTTGGCTGCTATGTCGGCGGTCTCATTCCCGGGCACTCCCACGTGGCCAGGGACCCACAGGAAAGAAACGTGACAGCTGTCATCAGCTAGCAACTGGAGGGAGCGTTGGATCCGATACACGAGAGGATGGTTCGAGAAAGGGTCCTTAAGACTATGCAGGGCACTAAGGGAGTCCGAACATATGGCATAGAAGGGTTTGCGGTGGCAGCAGGTGTACAAAACGGCCTGGTGGAGGGCGAAAAGCTCAGCCGTGAAGTTTGAGCACCGGTCAGGGAGCTTGTATTGGAAACGGTTGTCCTCGACGACGAAGGCAGACCCGACACCGGCAGTGCTCTTGGAACCATCAGTGTAAATAAATATGGCGCTATCGAACCGCGAACGGAGTTCGACAAGCCTCGAGCGGTATACCAAATCCGGAGTGCTCTCCTTGGGGAGCGAACTAAGTTCAAGGTGAGTGTGAACCTGGGCCTGATGCCACGGTGGCAATGGGCTTTCGCTCAACCGAAGGGTGGAAGGAAGGGTAAAATCGAGCCGTTGTAGCAGGCGGCTTCCAGGTGGAAGCAAGGCAATCGCAGACAACTGATATTGGCGATCGAGTGAGTCGTCAAAAAATAATCGGTAAGATGGATGGTTGGGCATCGACCGCAGGCGGCATGCGTACCGAGACAAAAGTATGTCACGTCGAGTGGTCAAGGGTAATACAGCAGCCTTGGCATACAGACTTTCAACAGGGCTGGTATAAAATGCACCGGTCGCCAGACGTAATCCCCGATGGTGGATAGAGTTGAGACGGCGGAGAATCGACGGCCGTGCTGAAGAGTACACAAGGCTTCCATAGTCGAGCTTCGACTGAACAATGGCCTGGTAAAGGTGAAGCAGGACGGTACGATCCGCTCCCCATGACGTGCCACTGAGGACACGAAGAACGTTAAGGGATCGGGCACAACGGGCAGCCAGGTAGGACACGTGTGTGAACCATCAAAGTTTACGATCCAACATGAGTCCCAAGAATTTCGTAGTCTCCACGAAAGGGAGAGCAACAGGACCGAGACGTAGAGAAGGTGGAAGAAATTCCTTGTATCTCCAGAAGTTTATACACACAGTTTTCTCAGTGGAGAATCGGAAGCCGTTTGCGATGCTCCAGGAATATAGACGGTCAAGACAGCGTTGAAGAGAACGCTCCAAGAGACACGTCCGCTGGGCGCTACAATAAATTGCGAAATCGTCAACAAAGAGAGATCCGGACACGTCGGCTGAAAGGCAATCTACGATCGGATTGATTGCAATGGCAAAGAGCGCCACACTCAAGACGGAGCCCTGTGGTACCCCATTCTCCTGGCAAAAGGTATCTGACAAAACAGAGCCCACCCGTACCCGGAACTTGCGATCCGCCAAAAACGCTTGAATGAAAAGAGGAAGGCGGCCCCGAAGGCCCCATGTGTGCTATGTGCGGAGAATGCCCGGTCTCCAACAGGTATCGTATGCCTTCTCCAAGTCGAAGAACACTGCCACTGTTTGACGCTTCTTTAGAAAGTTGTTCATTATGAAGGTCGACAACGTAACGAGGTGATCAGCAGCAGAGCGGTGTCGACGAAAACCGCATTGGATATTAGTCAGGAAGCGGCGAGATTCGAGGAGCCAGACCAACCGAGCGTTAACCATGCGTTCCATCACCTTACAGACGCAGCTCGTCAGAGAAATGGGGCGATAACTGGAAGGAAGGTGTTTGTCCTTCCCTGGCTTGGGGATGGGGACAACAATGGCTTCACGCCAACTTGTGGGAACATGACCTTCTGACCATATGCGATTATAGGTACTAAGAAGAAAGCACTTGCCCGCAGGAGAGAGGTTCTTCAGCATCTCTCCACGGTCAGGCCAGGAATCGCGGAGTGGACCTTGATGCCGGATAAACGGCATAGGCCACCCCAGACAACCGTGGAGGGAGTAAAACGGTTAAAAGAACTAGTAAAAGAAGTCCAGCAAGCTTTCTTGCTGTCGTTTATGATACGACGGCACTGCGCTCTCATACGTTTACAATTGATGCAATTCTCCAAAGTTGGGTGTCGGCGGAAGGTGAGTAAAGCACGGCGCCGGGCTCTAAGCGCGTCGCGGCAGGCTGCAGTCCACCAAGGGACCTGCACACGACGTGGAGAAGAGGATGTACGAGGTATGGAACGTTCAGCAGCGGTGAGAATAACCTCTGTGAGGTAGTCGACCTGACTGTCACAGTTGGGAAAATTCTGATTGTGAAAAACAGCCATGGAAGAATAAAGCCCCCAGTCGGCTTTAGAAATGTTCCAACTGGTGGGACGTGGAGATGGGGAGTGATGTAGGAAGTGGATGATACAAGGGAAATGGTCACTTGAGTACGTGTCAGAAAGTGCATACCACTCAAACCGACCGGCAAGCTGAGGAGTGCATATTGCGAGGTCTATATGGGAGTAAGCGTGTGTTGTGTCTGAAAGGAAGGTCGGTGCACCGGTGTTGAGGCAGACAAGATCGAGGTGTTGGAGAAGGTCCACCAAAAGGGAGCCTCTCGGACAAGGTGCCGGAGAGCCCCATAGGGGGTGGTGGGCATTAAAGTCGCCTACCAACACGAAAGGTGAAGGGAGCTGGTCAACAAGGTTTAGCACATCTGCCCTAGTAAGGGCAGATGACGATGGCGAAATATATTACAGAGGGAGAAGGTAAATGTGGATAGGGTGATGCGGACGGCAACTGCCTGTAGGCGAGCGTGCAAGGAAATGGGATGGAAATAGACGTCGTCTCGAAGGAGCATCAGAACCCCTCCATGGGCTGGGACACCTTCCACGGGTGGCAGGTCGAACCGCACAGAGGTGTAGTGTGGGAAGTCTGCACGATCACGTGGACTCAACTTAGTTTCCACTGGAGGCAGACTAGAAGCGGGCAGTGCAATCGAAGGAGTAGTTTTAACTCCTCCCGATTAGAACGAATGCCGCGAATATTCCATTGAAGGAGCGCCATGATAAAAATGAGAGAAGAAATAAGGATAAAAATCAACTAGCAAGCGGGGTCACCTCGACGGCCGCTGAGGACCGGATTTCGAGGGAGCACTGCTATCGCTGTCCAGGGGCAAAGGGTCGTGCTCCATAGGTTCGACCGACGCGCCTGCCACCTCCCTGAGTTGATCAGGAGGGGGCAGTTTCCACCGCCGGTAGAGGGCCGGGTGCCCGACAGACGGAGCGACCCGGTGAAAAAGAAGACGGCCGAGGCCGGCAACTGTTGGACGGCGTGACGGATGGGTCACGCCTCGGCGGGGAAGGAGAGGAACCCTTTTTCTTGTCAGCTTTTCTGGAAGAGTGGCGGCGGGAAGAGGCAGTTGATGGTTGGGAAGCCTGAGTACGCAGAAAATCCTCACGGACGGGTTCCTTTTTCAAGGTCCGGGCATCTTGTTTAGGTGCCCGCGGTTTACTAGAGGTAGTTGAAGACTGTACCTTAGAAGCAGCAGGAGGAAGCGGGGACGTGGAACGGGCAATCTTCGGGCTGGCGGATCGCACAACTGTGTCAGCGAAAGTGAAGTCACAAGTCTGGGTACTGGAATCCTTGGTAGGTCGAGTTGAGGTGAGGCCCTTACTGTATGTACCCGCTGGGAGGACAGTGGGCTTTCGACTCACCAACAACTTTCGAGCGGCAGATGTCGATACCTTCTCCGTAACCCGAATTTGCTGGATTACCTTCTCATCCTTTTATACAGGGCAGTCGCGAGAGGAAGCTGCATGGTCACCGTTGCAGTTTAGGCAGTGAGGGGACGGAGGTGGGCAATCCCCCTCATGGGCGTCCCTACCACAAGTGACACACTTTGCTGCATTTGGGCAATGTTCACGGGTATGGTTGTACCTGTGGCACTGAAAACAGCGCGTTGGGTTAGGTACATAAGGGTGGACGGAGATGACTTCATACCCTGCATTGACCTTCGACGGGAGGTCAACTCTGTCGAACGTCAAAAACACAGTACGAGTCGGTGTCAGTTGGTTATTGACCTTTTTCATTGACCATATAGGATTGGATGTCTTCATCAGACAACCCGTCAAGGGATCTCGTGAAGACTATCCCCCGTGACGAGTTGAGTGTGCGATGTGCTTCCACCTTGACAGGAAACGTGTGTAACAGTGTAGTCCGGAGTAGTTTCTGAGCTTGAAAGGCACTTTCCACTTCCAGCAACAATGTGCCATTGCGCTGACGTGAACAGGTTTTAACAGGGCCAGCAATTGCATCTACACCTTTTTGTATAACGAAAGGATTGACAGAATTGAAATCCTTTCCGTCGGTGCGAGAGACAACCAGAAATTTAGGTACATTAGGCAGAGTCTTTTTAGGCTGAGGCGAGTCTAACTTACGTTTATGGGTCAACGTCACGAAAGAAGATAAGGAAGTCATCGCGGAAGTGTCCCCCGTGATTACCGGCGTCTCCGATGGCGCGCTCCTTCCTAGTGGGGGCCCTCTCCGAGGGCTTACCCGCCTTAGGTGATTGTTCACACCTCAGGTCACACCTCCCGAGAACTGACGGAGGGACCAATCGGCACGTTCGGAAGGTACCAGCTCGGGTAATCACCCCTCCCTGGGCCTAGCCTTTACCAGGGGGTACGTACGTGCCCTACTTGTCTACCCGGGGCGGGGAATTACGCGTTACCCCGTCACCTGCTACGCATGATAATGCGTGGGTCGGCCTCCAGACACGCACAGGGAGGAAAGAAGAAGAATAGAGGAAGTGAAGAGAAGGAAGGAAAGAAGTGTCTCAAACGCTGAGGCGGAGACTAATGAGGAGGAGGAGAAGAAGGCTAGGAGAGTACAAGGAGAGAAAGACAGAAACAAAGGGTAAGAAAGGAAGGAACGAAGGAAGAAAAACGACAACAAGAACCACCGTAGCTCACGAAATATGCTCGTCTCCGGGCGAAGGCATAATCCGGGATGGAAAGTGAAGCAGCCTGGGGCAGAAGAAAGACTGCTCCGGCTCGGGGCCCCGTGCGCGCCACACACGTACCCACAAAAGAACTGTGGGCCCCCTGGGGGGGGATAAGTAGTTAGTTTACGGACTGATAAACCCGCAGTTCAGTCCGATACGTTTTGTAAACATTTGAACATTTTTATCGTCTTACGATTAAGATATATATTGTGAACAAACTTTCTGTAAAGGAATAACAATAAAAAATTCTATCTTAAAAGTTTGTTACCAGTTTGTCTCATTAGTCATACTTACGTTCAAGTAAGACATTTCAATCGCTTTTTCGTATTGCAGGACACCACCTAAACAAGAACTTTTCTCCGCAAGGCAATATTATGAGCAGAACCAAAGTATAGATGACAATTGTACGTAGACGTGAACAGCCGTCTGATGAACTGAAATGTTTGAAATCTGTAACGGCACTATTTTGTAAGTAAATGGCATAATTAAATGTGGTTAGTTGCTGTTTTTCTCTTAAGAATCATCCTGTATTTTACTCACACTGGATCAAAATTTCAGTTTTCGACCAAATAGTTCATTTACGTGGCCATGAATGATTACAATGCCCACACAAACCACGAATGCTCGTGACACCACGAAACAATAAAAAAAAAAAAAAAAAAAAAAAAAAAAAAAAATTGCCTGCGTCATTTCCATGCAAAAACGCTTGCATTCTACCGTAAGTTACATTTTAATAAGGAGAAACTAATCTATATCTATAAATGTGAATGTCTGTTCGGTGTACGTTTATCACGTCTGAACCACAAGACATAAAGAGCTAAAAATTTGTACAGTTACTAATGTCTACCCGGGGAAGGCTTTAGGCACGGTTTTATGGCGATCGGATATCTATTTATCTATATATATTAATGTAAATGTCTGTTCGGTGTATGCTTACCATGTCCGAACAACAAGACGCATAGACAAATATTTGTACAGTTACTAATTTATACCTGAGGAAGGTTTTAGGAACGGTTTTATAGCGATCTGGTAGATATTTAGTAATTTGAAGAATATAACGCGAAATGCGGAACAATAATTACTCTTTGAAAATGGTTTTATTGGTTGTATTGTTGCTTGAGGGTTGATAATTATAAAAGGGTGGAGTATATTGGGATGGAAAGTTATCGGTGTATATAAAATTGTGTGTGTGTGTGTGTGTGTGTGTGTGTGTGTGTGTGTGTGTGTGTGTGTGTTTTAATACTTCGCTCTGCAGTGAAACCTATAGAACGCAAACGAACGGTGTGTGTGTAATTGTTGTCCGAAGTCTCTCGTTGTCCACCATAGCAGTTCCATGCCGATTGCTATAAGGGGGTGGAAGATATGGTGGTTGAAAGTCGTCAAATTATTAAAAAAAAAATTCGGACTGAAGACCAGCGATGACATTTGCAATTCTATAGCAAGGAGGTTACATACAGCGAAACGTTATGGCACAGACATATCTTTGGTCTATGTGTGCTACAATGTCTTCAGCTCTTTCTCTGTAAAGATAAGCATACGAATAAGGAAATAAAAGAATAAATAAATAAAACAGTAAAAAGGAAATTACTTTTAATACAGACATACAGCACTTATAGAAAGAATACATATCTGCAAAATTATATAATTGTACAACATATTACTGAATAAATATGATATCTTACGCATTTCATATGTCATTTGTGTTTTGATTACTATCTTTCGTTGTTTGGATACTTATAATTTTGTACATTATGCGAGACAGCCTTATTTCTTATTTATTCTCCGATAAATATAACGTGTCTTTAGATAAAAGGAGATGGACAGAGAGAGAAAGGATAGGACAAGTACTAACTCAAAGCAGGAATAAAGAAATAAAAACGCGGGCAAAGCCACGTTTTCAGCTAGTACGATATAAATACCATTTCAGGTAAATAATAATACTCAATTCATGGACGTCAGTGTACCATTACAATTTGAATCAACAGTGCTTAGAGTGAAAAAAAAAAAGTTTAAAACACAATGAAGCTACGTTTCAATTCGCACATTGTTCTCTTTCCACTTTATCTACATCCTTCACCTGCACTTTGAAGGATAATGTAAGCACTATTGGGTGTGTAAGCTAGTTTCGTTTTGCCTTGTTATAATTACTTTCAACACAGTTTCGGTACTGTTGACTAAAAATGTAGTGATGCGGTTGTCTCGGCGTAGCGCGAGATGCGTGCCCAGTCAGTGGGCACGGTCAGTATATGGGGCAGCGCCTGAGGCAGCGGGACTAATAGGAGGCGGCTACTGCGACAGCGACAGCCGGCGGCGAGATTGGCTGTGAAGCGGCTCGTTAGCGGCTAATCCGATTCGCCGGAGCCACGGCTCAGCGGCGGCGCTAATACTCCGCTACCTGACCGCCGAGCCGCGCTTCTTCTGCGGGGAATTACACCTCCTGTGGACGACACCGACCTATTACCGCTCTACTGCTGCTGCGACGTATATCCACACCACCCGTGCATCTAGACGTGAACGATTAGCGTGCCGCAACCTGAAAACCCACGCTGGCCAGTCTTTCCAGGTTAATGTGTGTATTATTAGAAACAGTTCTAGTAACATGTGTAGTAGTAGGAACAATCAAGGAACACCACCAACCGTGCATCTCAACGTGGACGTTTATCGTGCCATGTTTCTGATGCCACAAACTGGAAAACCCATGGCAGTCTTTCCAGGTTATCGTGTGTATTATTAGAAATTTTGTGCACCACCCTCGTCGCCAGTTACGAGTCTAGTTTCCGCCGGTTGTCCTGGGTGTCGGTGGCCGAGTAGAGAGACTGACACAGGAAAATAAGATGCACGCGTGTGCAGGTACGGAGGTGACCAGCCAGTGGGACAGTAGAAACCCTAAGCTAGATTAGTATAAGAGATATATTTCATAGAAATAATACATTACTTACCTTTGAGAACAGCAGACTAGTAGAATGTTGATACACAGTTTAGATAGACGCCTGCCTACTGACGATTCCTAGTGCCTATCCGATAGCCAAGTTTTAACTGGTGCCTGATTCCCAAGTAGCCGATTAGAGGTCTGCACCTCGCTCGGTTGCTCGCTCGAATCGCGAGATACATGTTCTATGACAGTCCGGCTGGTGTCGGCACTGCAGCTTGCGCCAAGGCGTGTGGCTGCGCTCGACTTCCTGCACGCTCGTTCCTCGGGGCACGCTCGACCGGCCCGACCGTCCACACTGCCCGCTCGCCACTCGGTCGCCCACCGCAGAGCCACACGAGACAAAGGCGAGTGTCGGAACCAAACTAGACGCTACAGAATAAATCCTGACTGCGAAATTTTGAATTTTTTTCCTTTCCTGGGTGCTTAGAAAGCAGTTCTCTCGATCTAGTTGAACTAGCTATTCAGTTTCGCATTTTGTACTTTACCATACAGGTTATTATACGTGATTAAAGATTCTGTGCTAAGATCATTTACTAAATGAGTTTTCCAGGATCTTTCTTTCCCATTTTGTGGACTGTTAGTGCCTGTTTAGTGGTAGGTGTAACTTGCCGTCTTAACGAGGAAATGATTTTATTTAATGTCCATTCCTCTCATCACTCTCAAGTCCTGGAATACTTTGTGCGTCTTTTATATTGATATTAAATACTCCTATATTGATGTACACCCATTAGGTGCCGGCCGCTGTGGCCGAGGGGACTGAGGCGCTCCAGTCACGGTGTGCACGGCCGCTACGGTCGGGGATTCGAATCCCCCCTCGGGCATGGATATTTGTGCCGTCCTTAGTATAAGGTAAATGATAAGTAGTTTATAACTTTAGGGACTGATGGCCCCGTAGTTAAATCCCATAAGCTTAACAAACATTTGAACATTTTGAACCCATTAGGTTAGGTTTGTGAATCTCTGTTGCACCCTGTTAATATATATTCCCGTAGCATTTTGGCACTGTGCGTGGTTGGTGCGCCTCTACCTTTTCCGAGTGAGTCCTTAAAGGGAATTTTTCCAGTTGCAACATTGATATATCCCCCACTGCCACTGTCGTCTTTCTTATCTACATAATAAAGAACGTATGCAAGCTTTTGTGCAATACATAGGATTCTCGCTTTCTCTCGTGTCTTGATAAGAGATCGGCCTAGGTACATTGCAGGGGAAGTGTCAATTGGGGGGGGGGGGGGAGATTGATTTTATCGAAGTTGAATCTATGGAATTAGTCTTTTATCAAAAGATACTTTCATACCAATCATCATAAAAATCGCTTCTCTAGCATCTAAGATATCGCCATGTTTCTATATTAGCGACAATTTTGGAGGGACCGTTTCACCCCTTAAATATGTTTCTCCGTCGCTAAAAAAAAATACGTGTCCCATAGTTTTTCATGTATTATAACATATGCAAATTTCATAAAAGTCGGAGAGTGACACTTGGGTAGGTTTCCTTGCGAGTACAGCGGCAGCACTCCGCTGTGCGCCCTCAGCCCGTCCCGTCCCACGCAGCCTCGTTCGAGTGTCAACACGCTCGCTGCGAGCGAAACACACTCGCGCGCCACCGCCGAGCGTTGTGCACCCGACCGAGTACGAGCGAGCGAAAACGACGATTTGCAGACCTCTATAGCCGATACAGTTCAGCGGTGGCCACGAGCGGAGTTGCAGCAGCGGGCGCTCGTGGCTGACGTCGTAAGAACGCCGCGCCGTGCGTGCATGGCGGCGCGCGGCGAAAGTACGTGGCGCGCACTTTAAACTTGTGCGACACCACAAGAAACATTCATTGTAACAAGATTGTAGTAGTAGGAACAATCAGGTAACGGCGAACCAAGAATGGAAGGCAACCTGTTGTTCTGAGGCTTCCACTCTTGGCTGACTGAAGGCTTTGGGTTTCTTACATCCCCTCCTCCCTCAAGAACTTTTCTATCTTCTACTTCTGATCTGTTCAAAATAATAAACTTAATCATATAAATTGTTCAAACATAACCACCGTCAAGGTAAACACAAAATAACATTACTAAATACCGCTGAAAATCACAATAAAGGACAATATTCTATTAATAGCACGTAGTAGCAGTAGCGCCGCCAGGCGTCGGCGACGTCGGCAACCGCGGACGGCCTCGCGCCTGTGGGGGCCTCGCAAAACATTGTTAAAATTTTAGTTTTTTTTTTTCTTTTTTATATTTGATGTTTAACGGCGCTTTTCAACTGCTACATTATGTAGCGACGACCTACGTCTAACTTACACTAGCTTAACCGAAGGACGAACACAACATCCATACCCACGGGTGGGATTCAACCCCCAAAGAGAAGAATCTCGTTCACCGTGGTATGACGTCTCAGTGCGCTCGGCCATATTTCCGTGTAAGTGCAACAGTGGTGCAATTTTTAGTTAAATACTTGCAAAACAACTTCTGCACATTTTAGAAAACAGGTTGGAAGAATTATGTCCAAATGTTTATATAACAATGAGAATCATGCAAACAGTTACAGTCAGTACAGCTTCGGCCGAGAGAAACTTAAAGTTGAAATTAAGACTTACTTGAGAAGCACAATGAGCCAAGAAAGACTATCTGCATTGCCATATTATCAATTGAAACTTAAATAGGGCCAGTATTAAGATCTGAACTTAAAAAATATCTGTGACGTGAAAAGCAGAAAAGTCTATTTTAGTTATTGTTTGTTTGCTGTAACTTTTGTCACTGCAATAATACTTGTATAGTATTACACTAATAAAATTTTAGTATAATGATTGATGTATAATTCATTTTATTTAAAATTTTCTTCCTTACTGAAAAAATGAAAGCGGCCTCGCAAAGACGAGTTCGCAGACGCCCAGTTTTCGTGTAGCGCCACCACTGCGTAGTAGTAACTTTGAATGCAATACGCAGATTTAATTATCAGATTTTAGATGGAAATTGTACAGTCAGATTACCCCTAACAAGTTGGCAGCACGTCATGAACTCAAGCTCGGCGGGTCAGCCGATTCAACAGCTAGCAGGCGTTATACCGTGACAAACAAGTGACTGTAAATAAACAGAGTATTCTGGAGCCTAATTTGGCCCTTCTCGTACAGAGGTGGCTGAGAACCAGCTAAGTACTCCTACGCCGGCTAGCGATTGGAAGGCGACCGCCTTTTAGGGACCAGCCAGGCGACTCGCCAGTCAGTCTCGCATCTACCGAGCAAACGATAGCCTCGTGGAAGACTTCGAAGAAGAAGCCCGCTACAGAAGAAGTCACCGAAGACCGGCGCTGTAAGATTGTGTTAGAAACCATTAGAAACCATTCTACTTTTGCCATACACTGCACTCAATTTACAATTTTTTTTCTATTACAATCATTTTTACTTTATTTTTGGTTTGTTGTTTTCCTACTTTTCACTTTTGTTTGTTAAAATATATTTATGTTCAAACTTCCTGGCAGATTAAAATTGTGTGCCGGAACCTAGACTCTAACCTGGGACCTTTGCCTTTCGTGGGCAAGCGCTCTACCGACTGAGCTATCTCGACACGACTCACGATGCCGCCTCAACTTTACTCAAAATTATCCGCAATGTAGCTATAAGTTTGCTTACATTGTTCATACTGAATTTCTTAGTTTATTTTATTGCTATGATGTTGTGGTCATGTTATGAAAGTTTGATACTAAGTCCTTCGTTTGTCTTCCTGTTTTACATAATCCATGGCCGCTCCATTAGAAGTTTACACCAAGGAGGACGAATCAGCAGTGGGCCGAAGGCGCATCAGGGGCCAAAATCCATCAGACTGTAGCCACCATACGGCAATAGTGTCTTGCCACAGCAGAGTGTCTGCTAATGGACTGAGAAATTAAAAAGACAATGTGCTTGCACGTGAGATGGTCCTGTTCGACGAGTGACTACTAATGTGAAGTGGTACATCATCTGCAGAATTATTAGTCATGGTTTTGCCTACGAAATCAAATGTTCAAATGTTTGTAGAGATTATGAGACTTAACTATGCAGTCATCAGTCCCTAAACTTACAAACTACCTATGAAATAGTTAATACTAAGGACGGCCCGAGGGGGGAATCTAACCCCCGACCGTAGAGGCCGTACAGAACGTAACTGGCGCGCCGCACACCGCTCGGCCACCGCGGCCGGCCCTACGAAATCATCCACAAGCTAAAGCCTGCAATTCGAAGGAAACTCTGAAGACTCCTGTCGAAAGGTTTGTACCGTTGCACAACAATGCCCGTCCGTGTACATCTGCCTACGTTGCTGAAACACCCCGGAAGCTGAATTCTGCAACAATGGCTCATCCTCCGTATAATCGTCATCTTGCCCCTTCTGAATGGAGTGGTTCACTTGAAGAGGCATTAACGAGGCTGTCGATTCACCTCGGTCCAAGAAGTGAAGGTCGCTGCTCCGCCGAAAACCTTTTCTGAGGTTGTCAGGAGACTTCTGCGAAGCCGGCCGCGGTGGCCGAGGAGAGTGAGGCGCTCCAGTCACGGTCTGCACGGCCACTACGGTCGGGGGTTCGAATCCCCCCTCGGGCATGGATATTTGTGCCGTCCTAGCTCGTAAGTACTTCATAAGTAGTTTGTAAGTTTAGGGACTGATGACCCCGTAGTTAAGTCCTATAGACTATACAAACATTTGAACTTCTGCGAAGATAGACTTGGTGCGTTGAAGAGAAAGGAGACAATATTGAAAAATGAAGTTCACCCGCGAGAACTCGCGCCTTTAACAGTTACGCATCGTTTGCATGTATAGCATTTTTCTGACAATCAAAGAACAGGTTGTAATGTACTTAATAAGTCTAAATAAGTATTTCTAGTTGAGTTTATGCTCACGCGCAAATGCTCGCGGGTTAACTCAAGTCCTATTCGTATTGCAATAAAAGTAATAGCTACCTTGCGGATAATTTTTTACTTACCCTCCAGTGGTGGCGTTAGGTTCATTTCCACGCCGCAGATGCGTAAACATTGTTTGAGCTCGAGCGGGAATGCAGGATGGTGAGCAAAGGAGGTCAACGAAAAGGACGTTAGTTCCTTATAGTGTAACTTGTGGCGGTCGGTAAGCGTCCTCTGACAGCCATATGGTTTGATTTGATTTTTTCAGGGAAGTCAAAACAGTCTTGGTCTAACCCGCCACTGCCCGCATCGGTATCGCTCCCTGTATATCTAGTAAAGCCAACCAATGCCCTTGAACAGTGCAAGGAGTCCCTTTACCAGTTCTTTATTAGACAAAATTTCTTCGGGTATGGTGGTCCCAAATGTTCTTTGCCTTTTACTCTCAAATGCAATGCATTCGAAGATTAGATGTGATGAAGTTTCATCACAGATTCTACATTTAGGGTCCTCTTCTGTTATTCCCATTGTATGTAGGTGTTTTTTGAAATTCCCATGGCCTGTCAGCAATCCAACCATGAGTCTAATATCTCTCCTATAGACACCCAGGATTGCAGAGCTTCTTTTAAAACAAGGCATTGGCATCATTACCTTGCTATGCTTTTGTTGATGGACTTTGGTCCAATATTCTATGTGCTGTCTTCTGAGCCAGTTACGTAGCTCCAATTTGACCATTGCCTTGGTGATTGTCAGGACAGGTTCCAGTCCAATAAATGGAGTCTCTACCCCTATCCTGGCTAATCTGTCGGCATGTTCGTTGCCACTCATCCCCGAGTGGCTAGGGACCCACAATAGGTTTACTCTATTGCTTTCCCCTAGCTCCACCAGAACCCTGTGACATTCTGCAACAATTTTAGACGTTGTAGGAGCTGCCAGTGATCTCAGGGCTGCCTGGCTGTCTGAATAGATATAGATGCTACAATCTTTGTAGCACCTACGCAAATTCTCCTCCACACACGCCCTGATGGCAGGCCATATGGTTTAGGCGATCGCTGTTGCCTTTCACTAGTCGTCATTAAACTGTTTCAATCACATAGTGCAGCCAAGGATAATCCTTCCCATCGTTTCCCCCTTTCCCAGTAACAGCCGCACACTAGTCACGTGCTGGTCCGTTCGTAATGTAAACGGCCGTCCTGCACGGGACGCTCTGGCGACCTCCTTCCCAACTCCGGGCATCTTGTGCCAGCTGTTCGACACTGACCTGGAAAGGAAATCATCCCCCAAAGTTTCCTTCTGCATTCGGAAAGTTTCAAGTGACGCCTTGTTGAAGTTCACGCAAAACTTTAACGCATAGCGTTCCTCTCAACTTTTCTTTTTCGTAAGTTCGACGCGACCACTTCGTCGAGATTCACGGAAGAAGCGTCCTAACTCCCAAAAAGCGCCGAGCAACTGAGTAACCTTCCATTCGGAAGAAGATTCAATCTCATCCCCCCCCCCCCACTCCCTCCCAGTGATGTGACTGCACTGCGACATATCGTCGCTTCACTAAAAAATACAACGCACTTCCTTAGGAAGACACCTTGTATTGTACATTAGCCACTTCGCCAACTGCACAATTATTGGCTTCCAAATGTTTTATGTTTAACTATGAACACAATAGAACCTTTCGTATTTTCTGCAAAGTTATTGATTGAACTATTGCTTACATGTTTTAAATATTGGGTATTACGATTATCTGACATTTGTTGAAATCATCTCACCAATTTTCTCGCCGACTTCACTATCTAAATTATACTGACTAGTATTGCCTGTGGTCGAAAATCGGCCAATTGTGTTTACAATGGTCACTGGGGGTAAATTCTACGTATCATGTCGGCGGGCTAGCGTGATTATGTTGGCAACATCATCAACAACACGATAGAAAATCTTTGCCCATTTGTTCGAACCACATAGAATGACTATTACTGTATCGTACAGACCATGAAGTAAACAAATAATGCTGTTCCTGCTTTATGGTTGACAGTTTCTTGTATGTACCCTCGTCCGCTCAGTAAAAATAATTGCCTCGTAAAGCGAAGAATTATATAGCTTTAATTAGCCTAATATTTAAAATGGAACTACAATTTCGGTGTTCGTATATTTATACAACGCTAAGAAATAATGTTATTTCGATACTGCGATATTCAGAATTCCAGAGCTGACAACATGTCGACTTCGTTGTTCCATCCCAGCACCGCTAGATGCCTCTCCCGGCGCATCGTCCTTTATATCGGCATTCATATGAAAACATCCATTTCCTTTAACCACTTAATCACTGCGAAAATGAAGCATTTGAACGGCAGAAGGAAGTGAGTTGGGAGCACTTCATGTTTCATTATTCACGTATTTTAATACGTTACTTTAATACTGCAGATGCGCTGCATTACAGCGTCTTTGGTCGAGGCTAATAGCCAATCAGTGAGCTGATTGTTGGAGAATGTAGAATTGATCCAAGCTGTAGATAGGAAAACTTCTACTCCCTTTTACCACTTTTAACGGCTAAATGCACACATAATATGTATATTCGTGAAATCTACGACAAACAATCTTTCGAATTATGTAACTTTCATTGGCCTTCTTGTACGAATAAATTAGTAATCTGTACCACAATTTTCGTGTTAGCGTATTTATATAATGATGATTATTGAAACTATTTATCAATCTGTACTACATAGCAATCTAGGTAAGAAAATTAACAGTTCTTAAGAACAGACTTTAACAAATAAAAGATATAACCGTGTTTTTCATTTTTTCTGTAAAATTTTATGTAAAAATCAGACATACGTATTAAAGCGCACTTTCCAGAAGTTTCGCCCATGTTTATGTCGGAAGTGAGGATTTTCACAGTTGCAGAGAATCCACATTACACTGTAGCCACACCCCTACCCCAGTTGTAACTCACTGGGTCAGTCTAGAACAGACTCTTGAGGAAAGAAACAACGTACCACTTCCTACAGGATCGTAGCTAGTAAACCACTGTGGTGGTCCAAAGAATCTTCAGATTAATGTCTGCTTTGCTTATAAGGAGTTTAATTTCATGGAGGAAAAGTTATTCGTTATGATCACGTTCGTTCTCCGAATTAAAAAGTTTAGGTGGGATGTTGATGGCCTTCTTTAAATGAGATTGGGCAAGATTTTGCCAGATTTCCCCACCCCTCTCACCCACTCAATTTTGACCTCTCGTGATACCTGCGCCCCCCCCCTCCCTCACCGAATCTTATTTGACGCAGTTGAAATGAAAAGTTTGTATAGCTTATGGGACTTAACTACAGGGTCATCAGTCCCTAAACTTACAAACTACTTATGAACTAGCTAATACTAAGGACGGCACAAATATCCATGCCCCATGCCCGAGGAGGGATTCGAACCCCCGACCGTAGTGGCCGTGCAGAACGTGACTGGCGCGCCGCAGACCGCTCGGCCACCTTCGAGGCAGTTGACTTTTTTCCCTTTCTTTTTTGTGCGACAGCTCGTCATTTTTTCAGATATTCGACATACATAGTAGTTATAAATGACTACTGTATTATATCGCGGTGAGATTCTCGAGTTTTCTTCGAGAAAGCCCGTTGAGTCTCATGTAAAAGCGGCGTTAACGCAACTCGTCGATTGCCGTTTATGCATTTATTCCCGTTTTCTTGTTCCTTAATTTTCCCTACGCCTTGCAAAACATTTACAGCGCTGAAAGTAATCACTGTTCCTTGAAAAGGAACTGCAATTAATTAGCATAGCGAGGTAAATCCAAACAGTGTCACTATTCTTGAGTATACTAAGAGAAAAAAATTATCAGGTTCTTTTCATTGCTATTGTTACTCTCCAAAGAAACATCGTTTTGCTGCAAGAGGACTTTTGTAGTTTTTTTTTTTTTTTTTTTTTTTTTTTTTAGAAATAAACGGACTCGTCGGAAGTGCAGACTACCTTCTTTAACCGATTTAGCCAACCGCGCTGTTTAATATTCATCAGGTTTATGAAACTTAGATACTCTTAAGAAACCTTCAGCAGCGCATCGTAGTGGAGCAGCATTAGTGCCATCCAGTTCTGTGGATAAAATCAAATTGTGCGAAAGACGCGCAAAATTGATGACTCTATATGTACACGATGCCTTTATTAGAAGAAGACATGTTCACTGTTCCCCGCCTCACTTTCAGTCTCTACTATCATGTCTTCCTGACCTGTCATATGACCAAAAAAAACAAAAGTTTGTATAGCTTATGGGACTTGACTATGGGGTCATCAGTCCCTAAACTTACAAACTACTTATCAACTAGCTTATCCCAAGGACGGCACAAATATCCATGCCTGAGGGGGGATTCGAACCCCCGACCGTAGTGGCCGTGCAGACCGTGACTGGAGCGCCTCAGTCCCCTCGGCCGGCTGTCATATGACAGTACGCTACGGAAAGTCAATGGAAAAACGCAATGTTTACATCCTCGCAGCAATTGCACTTAATGGATCTCAAGAAGTATGGAGAAGGAAAGGGAGTCGCTATCTAAAATGTATTGCACTCCAACACTACCACATGCCGGAGGTTTGTAAAAGTTTCTCTCTCTCTCTCTCTCTCTCTCTCTCTCTCTCTCTCTCTCTCTCCCTCCCTCCCTCCCCCCCCCCTCGATATATGAGGGTTTGCCACAAACATTAGGCTATAACCAAATAACAAGTCAATTTACGTCGAAACCTTAGTGACATTTGTTCGTCTAGCGATAGTATTTGAATATAGGCGCTCGCGTTTATGACAATCATTCTGACGAAAGGAAAATTAATTTTCCCAGCGGAGATCTCCAATGTAAAGACTATCGTGGCGGTCAAATTACAAGATATGAAAAAAGGAAAAATTAGGAAATTCGTTATTTCGCGTCAATGCGATAATGGAGCAAGATGCGGTTGGGATTCCTGCACACCCCTGTGTTGAATATTATTTAACTGCCGGAAGTGTCATTATTGTCTCTTAGTTAACTGTTCAGTGCTGTACTGAGTTCAACGCGGTGTCGCACTTTTTGCGAATTTCGAGGTGGCAGGCAAGAGAACCCAAGCGACTGAAATTTCGCGTGAAACTTAAGAAAAACTTTCCAGAGACACGCCGAATGATGGAGGAAGCATACGTGAGGTCTTACGCTGTACTTAGTGTTAACGGAATACGGATGCGTAACGTGGTTTCAAAACGGGCAGACGGAAATTTAAGATGGCCCTGTTTCAGGGCGCCGTTCGATAGTTTTCTTCGACTTTGAAGGATTAATTTATCATGAACCCATGCCACAGAGACAAACTGTGAATGGATGGTACTATTGCGACGCGTTCCGTCGCCTGCGAGAATGAGACGGAAACATGTGGCGCGACAATATTCATGGCTCTTGCATCACGAGATTGCAACCGCACATTTTATCTGTGTTGCTGCGTGACAAAAAACGAAATCACTGGGCTGATTCAGCCTCTGTACTCTCCAGAACTATTCCCTGCGGATATTTCCAAAGTTGAAAACCCCCTAGAAAGGCCGACGTTTTGCAACGAAAACCGAGATAAATGTCTCAGGTGGCGTTTTGCGCGATGCAACAATACGTGTACCGAGACCGCTTCCAGAAGTTTTAACGGAGTCATGCACATTAAGTAGGTTAGCGTAGAAAAATCGTGCACAAAGTTGCGGTTATTTAATTTTTACTTATTTATTTGAAGAATAATTCTCTTAACTGTGTTGTCTAACAGTGGTTAAATGTATTACAAGGCATTGTGATTAATACTGAAATAATGAGCAGATTACTTAATTTCTCCCAGGTGTCATCTTTTATTTTGTCCGCTCCTAACAGATGAGAGTGGGTTGCCTGCTTTCCATTCACTTAGGAACATTTCCTTGCCGAAGGTACCCTCGTTAAATTATGGTAGTGGGGACTAAATCCGGCTAAGATTCTGTGTAGAAACTGTCATTGGCCCTGTTCGACCCTGGAGTTTCATTGTGGTTAGGGGTGTTTAAAGACAGCTTCTATCTTTATCATTAATTACAAGTCAGTCGGCAATATTCCTTGAAGTTCCTGTGTAAACTAATCCAGGTTCCTGTCTAGTCTAAGAGTGTACTTTTTTGACATTGACACCTTTCACGTCCCCCATAATTTTGCCTTTTTTCATGATAAGATCTACCTTGTTCCTACTTTGGAGAACACAGATTCTTAGGAAGTTCATAATTTTGTTTCTATACGTTGGTGACAGTAGTATACAGTCCTTCGGAATGCAGTATGTGTAGTACTAGTGCCCTTTGCAGTTCTTTTAAGACTGTACGAAATTACAGTGTCCATCGAAAACTCCCGAAATCGTATCCTGCTATGCCTATAATCACAAAGCTGCCGCGCTGCAATAATCATGGTTATCGTACTTCCACTATTCGACAAAGATTATTGAAAATCTCCACATAAAATATTCAATTTTTATCTAATCTGTATATAGTTGTAACAGAGCTTGAAAAATGATGCGCAACTGTACCACTGCGGGTCTTAATACCACAGGTTCCCTAATATTAACGCACAGGCTTAATTTAAGAAAAAAATTAAGTGTTTGTAAAGCTAATGGGACTGAAATGCGGGGTCATCAGTCCCTAAACGTACAAACTACTTATGAACATGCCCTAGGGGGTATTCGACCCCCCGACGGGGAATGGCCTCGCGCATCTCATCATAGGGCCTCAATGCGTTCGGCCATTACGCCGCGACTAGGCATAATAAAAGTGAAATTTAGTTTGTTAATTTTTAATAGAATCTAGATTGCTTCTTATAAATACAATGTGTGTACGCTGAATAAGCGAAAAGCCTGGGAACTTTTTTTCAGGAACTAATCGATAGCTAAAGCAACACAAGTTACAAATGTAATTTTGAGAAATTCGAAGGAAAAATAAACATATTTGCTTATTTACAAACTGACTATACAACGCAACGTTGCCTAACGAACATAATAATCCACTTTCAACTCTTACCTGAAATGCTAACCACTTCTTATTCAAAAAAATTTTCAGTCGGTAATCGTGTAAGAAATAGGATATCTCCAATTGAGAAAAAATTCGTCCAATAATCACGACTGCCAACTTTGAGGTGTTCGTAATCATACGGCAAATGCGCGTGTGTGGAGAATTCAGGAGACCAGAAAAATTTTGTAATGTCATTTGTCATTAGTCTTGACAAAAGGTTATTTCTTGCATTTTTCATAAAAGAGCTAAAAGAATCCTTAGTAGTTAACCCTACAGACGCGATGTTTTTTTCCTTGTGAAGTCATTTCAAGTAAAACTTTCCTTTCCATTAAGTAATTGGTTTTTGTTATTTATTTAATCGTATTGAATGGAAAATGCTTCAGCTCTATGGTACTCATTTATTCAATCAACTAGTTCCGTTTATTTATTGTTCTCTTTTCTTAACTGTGCTGAGCTATTTTATTACAGTTTTAGGTGCATTAGGAGACTGTTCCGTCTGAACTGTAGGCCTGCGTTCGTAGCGAATCGTCGTGTAAATCTTGCCCGGACAGGTGTAGTAGTCTACTAACTCTGAAAGAAAATCGCTACAATATATCACACATTTTAGTAGCACACAAACGTCAACATGTAAATAGTACCTTTTCGGATTTTTTTTAAAACAGCTTATCGCAAAATGTATATTTCCGTAAGTTTTTTGGTTATTTCTCAAAGCCGTAACAATTACGGACAATCCGGAATACTTGATCCTGAGTGACATATTATACAGCACGTTCTTCTACACCAACAAAAGAAAAAATCGTTGCCCTTCAGATAACACACATACATAGTTTAAATATAAATTAAGAAACCCTGAGACGGTTTTTCGTCTCAAATATGTCCATGACATTAAAGATAAAGGTGAAGGTGAAGCAATGAATTAAAATTTGTGACGCGGCCGGGAATCGAACCCGAACCTCCATACTTACTAGGCAGACGTCTTAACGTGTCCCCCCCCCTCCGTGATTCACCTATTGTTTTTACTGTATACCCAAATCAAATGTTTGTAGAGCTTATGGTCCTTAACTACAGGGTCATCAGTCCCTAAACTTACAAACTACTTATGAACTAACTAATACTAAGGACGGCACAAATATCCGTGCCCGAGGGGGGATTCGAACCCCCGACTGTAGTGGCCGTGCAGACCGCGACTGGCGCGCCGCAGTCCCCTCGGCCACCGCGGCCGGCACTGTATACCTCCATGTAATTTATGCTGTAAGTTTTTGTTCTTTTTGTACCGTTGGAATTTTTATTTTTCTTGTCTTATATTCTGTACAGTGCTTAATGCAATAAAATTTACATTACAACAAGAAAGGTTGGTATCTGAAAAATATTTTATTAGTAAAAATTATGAAATGTTGTTTTGTACCATCTGGTCGTAGCAACTCGAAATCGGTACTAAGAGGTTGTTCTTTATAACATATGAGACGAAAAACGGTCTCAGGGTTTCTTAATTTATATTTAAATTGATATTTATATCATCTTAGTAGGAATGTTCCACCATGTCCATAGCCGGCGGTGCTACTCCGCTGCATGGAGAGCCTTGGCAGTAGTGGCACTTATCTATGGAACAAGGAAGCTGAATTAAAGTTAGTGACGTGGAAGGAAGTCGTACTTAAGACTATTCCGAGGCGCCTTAATCGTTAGTGGTGCGTTGGTCTCACGGTAAGACGTCTGCCTAGTAAGCATGGAAGTCCGGGTTCGATTCCCGGCCGCGTAACAAATTTTAATTCATCGCTTCACCTTCATCTTCAATATCACACACAGTTGTTTTATAGCTAAGTGAGGAGATGTAACCAGATTATTTTTACTCTGAATGGGGCTTCGTACTGTAGAATGTTGAGAAACACTGCCCTACCCTGACCGCAGGCGCTGCCTAGTAAACAGCTGGTAGACTGGATGCGCGGTGAGTCAGACGGCGCAGCAAGTCTGGGCTTGCCCGGGTTGCTAACCAACAGCTGAGCGTCTGGGCGCCGCACTGGGACACACACACACACGTCACAGACTGGTCGATACTGCGGCTAGGCGGACGAGCAGACACGCCGCCTTCAAGGCGTAGTCTCTTTCCTTCTGTTCGCACCTCTCCCATTCTGTCCGCGCCTCTTCCACAAAAGCAAAGATTGGAGTGGGGGTATGGGTGGGGGGGTGTTCCCTGGCCAACTCATCGGACTACCACATCACACATGAGCGCTTGCTGGCGATAGTCCCAGTTTCCTGGAAAATAAATTCCTCTCAGCCTGCGCAGAACTTCCACATATTAAAACGCTAACTCATCCAAACTGTACTACCTATTGGCGGGCGTAGCTAATGTGTTTCTACACGCATCCATTTTGCTTTTCACGCCCGTTGTGAAAAATAAAGGCTTCACTGGCGCTTTGCTGGCAATTTCCCCAAGCAAATGGTAACACTGCCATGGGATCTGGAAACTTCGGGAAGTCGTTCATTCATAATAACTGATGCCTTCCGAAGCCAGTACTTTCGAGAAAACCTTCGCTTCCTATAGAATCTGCCATGACTCATGCCGCGTTCTACGTACTCGTTTTCATACAAGGACTGAAGTGATGCGCAGTCTTAACGAATTTTGGGTCAATATACAGCGTGTTTCAGGAGGAATGGGTGGTAGTAGACACGAATTGCAATAAAATTACCACATGTCTCCATTTTTTTATTAAGTAAAGAAATACAGCTATTAGCATGTAACTAAAATAAAGCAAAGGCAGAAAGCACTAAACGTTCAAATGCTTGTAATTCCATGGGATCAAACTATTTTGGTCATACGTCCCTAGACTTACAAACTACTTAACAGAAGTTAACGCAGATAGGACTGACGTCCTTCCACAAGAACGAGAATGGCTTCCTACTTTATCATTCTTGTATTTAGGAATTCTTGCACAGTGTCGTATTTTATTTCTTTGAAATGCCTGCTCCCATTGCAGATCAATTTTAGCTTTTATTGTTGATTGCAAAGTAGTTTGATACGGCTTAGAAGTTTAGGTTCATACCAAAGATATTTAAGACTTCCCCATAGTTGGGTTTGTATTTCTTTAACATTCTTTAATTTTTATGTCATTTATCTCTATATATTTAATTTTAAATGATATTTTAATAATAATTATTCATCCGGTTAAAATTCTAAAACATTCTAGTTGAAATCCTTCCAGAAGGAAGGGCAATATGGTGAAACTAATGGCGTCATTGTGAAAAAATAATTTATAACGATCTTGTGCAGTCATTAAGGTAAATAATAGCTTCTGAAAAAAAAAAAAATAATAATTCCGCTCAACTGGGTTAAACTAACCCAAGGCCAACACTTCCATGCCCGAGGGAGAATTCGAACCTCCGACGCGGGAGGCCTCGCAATCCGTAACGTGGCGCTCCCGACCGCTCGGCTACTCCCGCGCGGCGCAGAAAGGACTTTTCACGATTCTACCGTCTGTGATCACATTGCATTAAAAACCAATTGTATGTTCTACACGTTTATTGTTATTTGGATAACCGGTTTTCGGCTTACAAGAGCATCCTCGGACTTTTAAGTGTGACGTATCCTGCTTACTAGGCAGAATCGCTGTCCGCTTCGCCATCCCGACACAGTCGTCACCACATCCGCACGAACGAAGCTAGCACTCTTCCCGCCAGTCCCAAATTCTTAACTTATTCACCTACTACTTACGTAGCCTTGCTCATTATCCTGATTACTCGAGGCATTTCCTCGATACCCGTTCGAGCGTGGTGTGCAAGTGAAATGCAGGATTTACTGAAGAAGAGATCTTATAGTTAACAAGCGAACCCGCCAATGCCTCACAATTCCTTTCTATCTTTGACTCTGTATTTTTTTCTTCAATTTTTTTAAAGATTTGTGCCGCTGTTGACCATCAGTAAAGCATGAGTACGAGAAAAAATGGCTGAGAGATTAAGAAGGATGTACCTGAAATCAATTACACATCCTCATTTGCTTATCGTTGCAGAAGTCTGAATGACGAGACCGCGCAAGCGTTGTGTTCTAAAACAATACACGCATTTTCACAGATGGAGGAGGCAATAGAGTTCGACAGAGAGACGAGATGTTGATTGGCAGAGAGAGAGAGAGAGCGAGAGCGAGAGCGAGAGCGAGAGCGAGAGCGAGAGCGAGAGAGAGAGAGAGAGAGAGAGAGAGAGAGAGAGGAGGGGAGTGGACAGAGAGGGGAATAAACAGGTGGACTGAATGAGAATAGGGGAGGAGAGTTTAATTAATATACGTGCCCGGATGACACCGACTTTTCAGTTACTTTTATAATACGTTTAAAAGAAATGATTCTAGTGGGTTCAGATTTTTTATCGAATGAGGTACGGCACCCCAAGAAGCTTTTCTTTCGATATAAAATAATTTAAATAAATTTACAAAGAAATTTAACTGGCATTAGTCTCTCAAAAGAAATGGGGAAAGGGGGAAGGGCATAAATGACGATGAGATCCAAATTGTAAGGTAGTATCTAGGCTCCATCCTGAAACCAGGGATGTTACGGAGGTTCGATTCCGATAGTTGGGAACTTCCGAACTGATGAATAACGTGTGTAATTTTATTTTATTAAATCTACCATTAACAGTTTAATACAGCTCTCTTTTGCCTCCAGTTCAGATATAATCACTTGGGTTACATTCCTATCTGAAACATGGGAGGTGAAATGGTAGTTCACAGCGGTGTCCTGGTGGTACGTTATGAAGGCTGCAGGTTGAGGCTAGAGCAGGGGGAATGTGCGTTGGACAGCAGGCACAGCACAGGCAGCTGTCACCACGTGGACGCCGCCCCTTGCAGCCGGTGCGAAACTCACGGTGGGGAACGCACCCCTCCCTGCAGAGCGATCGCGTGTGAAACAGAAGCCTTTTTACCCAGCACCGCCGCGTGCAGGTTCTCATGTTCCCAGGCAGCGAACACCTCACGCAATTCAAACTCTCTCTCTCTCTCTCTCTCTCTCTCTCTCTCTCTCTCTCTCTCTCTCTCTGTGTGTGTGTGTGTGTGTGTGTGTGTGTGTGAGGGGGGGGGGGTTAACATAAGGCGACCAACTTTTTCAAAACTCAATGCGAGACATTTCGAGGATGTCAACGATTAAGGCAACGTGACTCATTATGCCAGTTATCCTGAAACTAGAAAAAAATTCAGGCGAGCAGAGTAGGCCTACTGTTTTACTTTTGAAGTAACATATCTAACATGAGTTACATTTTATTCTTAATTTTCAATCTTTATTTGCTGTTCATAAATATTTCTTCGTGCTCTTATTTTGAATTTTTGACATACTCGTATTCTTTCTCTGTTACGTTTTTTCGATCACCTTCGTTGTCTGTACTATTATTTGTTCCAGCTCTTAAGAGCATCGTGCTCCACACATTTTGATAAGTAGCTTACTCCGCCGAAAGAATTATGTTTTGCAATAACCACAAGTTAAATTGGATAAAAACTATTTTATAAGCATTTTAACTATATGATAGAAGTTATTTCGATAGTTGAAAATTGTGTCTTACTACTCGCAATCCTCACTCACTTTCAGTGACGTGAAGGAAGTAAGATGAATGCTAATATTGTATTTCCATGATGGATTTTAAATACGTTTATACTGACTGTGATAATATTACATCATGATTGCCATCTTGAGCACTGAATAATATCTCAATACGCTTACTGAAACAAACTTAAGAAGGCACAGAAAATACGCCAAAACAGTATTCTTTAATAAATCATACTATCACCAAATGCAGTAACAGCTTAAAACAAATACAACATCCACTGCTAGCGAATTTGTCAGTTTGAAACAGTCGTAAGTTGTATATCTCTTTTTTTCTTTTGTATTTATTGTAAGACAGGCATTTATTCGTAGATGATGCATTGTGAAGTTGACTTGCAAGAAGTATGACATAACGTGCCGTACACAAATAGTTCCGCCTTGTACTATTAGACGAAAAATTTTAAAATAACTGGAATGCGGGACAGTATCCCAAAGCGAGGCAACGACTCTAAACGCGGGACTTTTGTTTGTACAGCTTATGGAACCCAGCTACGGGGTCATCAAACTACTTATGAACTAGCTAATACGAAGGACGGCACAACATACATGCCCGAGGGGGGACTCTAACCCCCGACCGCAGTGGCCGTACAGACCGTGACTGGAGCGCCTCAGTCCCCTCGGCCGGCTGCGGTACTGTCTCGCAGAATCCGTGACGGTTGACCGCCTTAGGTTAACAGTATCACACTGGCATGATCAGTGGAATAAATGGTAGTTCCGAGTGGTCGGTAATTAATAAGCTCATATGGTGATCGTCGGTCTAGAAAGGCATGGTGTTCAAAGTCAGCCCAGCCCGGAGTGAATATATAGAGAAACAAATCCGTATCGCAGGGAACAGTGTAACAGAGTATCAAATCAAATGTTTTTGATATGTCGCGTTTTGCAGCTCTTAAATATTGAAGAAAAGACATTTTTAAATATGCACCAAAGCTGCTTTTATTTAAATGCTGACGACTAGTTTCGGGCTTTGCGCATTTTCTAAGTCACCTATTACAGAGAACAAAGTGTGTTTTATATGAAAATACATTAATATAGTGATGTTATATTGATTATATAGGTTATAATTACTTACATTCATATACATTTATATTTGGTTACTGTTTATGTCACGCTGTTTGTCGTAATTACGACATAGTGATGTTATATTGATTATATAGGTTATAATTACTTACATTCATATACATTTATATTTGGTTACTGTTTATGTCACGCTGTTTGTCGTAATTACGACAAACAGCGTGACATAAACAGTAACCAAATATAAATGTATATGAATGTAAGTAATTATAACCTATATAATCAATATAACATCACTATATTAATGTATTTTCATATAAAACACACTTTGTTCTCTGTAATAGGTGACTTAGAAAATGCGCAAAGCCCGAAACTTAGTCGTCAGCATTTAAATAAAAGCAGCTTTGATGCATATTTAAAAATGTCTTTTCTTCAAGAGTATCAAATAGTATGGTATGCGAGCTTCAAGTGGCAGCAGCGAAGTGGGCTTACGTGCCAATGAGCAAATATTCAAGCACGTATATATAATTTCGTGCGGCTCATTGGCCTGGTGCAAGTCTTTCAATTGGACGCCACTTCGGCGACTTGCGTGTCCCTGGCATACCCCAATTATCCAACCGGGGAAAGGGAACCTACAGCTTAACGTGCAATCCGAACCACGTCTCGTTTCTGTTGACTCCTCACATCGTTGAGAGGTGAAGAATGGGTTAAAGCACACAATGAAAAACTCCGAGGTCCGGCCGGGTTTCGAGTCCGCGAACCTTCGGTTTCTAATCGATCGCTCTACCCCAAGACCACAGGGGCCGTAAATCGTAAATCCGTCAGAGATGTGCTGCCTATTGGAATGCGACACACGGAAAGACCCTCTAAACGGTGTAATAGAGTGAAGCTAACTGCGACATGTTCAAACCTTTGAGGAGGAAACGTTCTGTTAACATCAACGTTATAAATAGTGCAAAAGTCCAAGGTTGCCTACAGTTCAATGATAACTGCAACGATTTAAAACAATACTGCTTGTCTGTCTTGCTGCCGGAGTGTGATAAAGATTCGGAGGCTCAAGTCTGTAATGAATACTGTATGTAGCTCTATATGAAAAATGTAGCCTTGGCGACAAAAGATTTTATTTATTAAAATACTATACTGTACCGTGTATCAGATAGTACGGTAGTATCTGCTGACGAAATTAACATGTACAGCGTGTAAGCAATAACGTATTTATAAGTTACATATATGTGGCGTCTGTTCTTTCTGGCATGTATATTCATATTCAGGGAATGAATGACAATTGCGGATGGGTATAGTTGGAAACGTTACCCAACCGGGAATCTAACCCGGGTCTCCGGTTTTCCAGGCAGTTGCGCTGACCTCTGCACCACTGTCGATACAGCGATCACCACACAATGCACGGAATTAATCAAGTACGCCTCCAGTCAGATACAAATTCTCAACCGTACCCTACACACTAGAACTCATTGTTGTTGTTGTTGTTGTTGTTGTTGTTGTGGTCTTCAGTCCGGAGACTGGTTTGATGCAGCTCTCCACAATACCCTATCCTGAGCAAGCCTCTTCATCTCCACATAAGAACGGCAACCTACATCTGTCTGAATCTGCTTACTGTATCCATCTCTTGGTCTTCCTCTGCGATTTTTACCTCACACACTTCCCTCTAATACTAAATTCACAATTCCTTGATGTCTAAGAATGGTGGGACACAATCTATCCCTTCTTTTAGTCAAGGTATGCCAGAAATTTCTTTTCTCCCCAATTCTGTTCAGTGCCTCCTCATTAGTTACGCGATCCACCTACCTAATGTTCAGCATTCTTCTGTAGCACCATATTTCAAAAGCCTCAATCCTCTTCCTGTCCGCACTGTTTATCGTCCATGTCTCACTCCCATACAAGGCAACACTCCATACAAATGCCCTCAGAAAGGACTTCCTTAGGCTTAAATCAATATTCGATGTTAACAAATTTCTCTTTTTCAAGAACGCTTTTCTACCCATTGCCATTCTGCATTTTATATCCTCTGTACTGCGACCATCATTTGTTATTTGACTGCCCAAGTAACAAAACTCATCTACCTCCTTTATTGCTTCGTTACCTAATCTAATTCCTTCAGCATCACCTGATTTTCTTACACTGCACTCCATTACCCTAGTTTTGCTCTTGTTAATCTTCATCTTATATCCACCTTTCAGCACACTGTCCATTCCGTTCAATTGCTCTTCCAGGTCCTTTGCTGTATCTGACAGGACTACTATGTCGTCAGCAAAACGCAATGTTTTTAATTGTTCCCCCTGAACTTTTATTCCTTCACCAAATTTCTCCTTGATTTCCTTTATAGCTTGTTCAATGTACAAATAACATTGGAGAAAGGTTACAACCCTGTCTCACTCCCTTCCCAACCACTGCATCCCTTTCATGCCCTTCAACTCTGACAACCGCTGTCTGGTTTTTGTACAAGTTGTAAATAACCTTGCGCTCCCTATATTTTACTCCTGCTTGCTTCAGAACTTGAAAGAGTTTATTCCAATCAACATTGTCAAAAGCCTTCTCCAAATCTACAAAAGCTAGAAATGTAGGTTTGCCTTTTCTTAATCTATCTTCTAGGATAAGCCGTAAAGTGAGTATTGCCTCCCGAGTTCCTACATTTCTCCTGAACCCAAACTGATCTTCCCCGAGGTCGGCTTCTACCAGTTTTTCCATCCTTCTGTATATAATTCGTGTTAATATTTTGCAACCATGACTTATTAAACTGATGGTTCTGTAGTTTTCACACCTGTCTGCACCTGCTTTCTTTGGAATGGGGATTATAACATTTTTTCTTAAAGTCTGAGGGTACTTCGCCTGTCTCATACATCTTACGCACCAGGTGAAACAGGTTTGTCATGGCTGGTTCTCCCAGAGACTTCAGTAGCTCTGAGGGAATATCATCTACTCCAGGGGCCTTGTTTCGACTTAGGTCTTTCAGGGCTCTGTCAAATTCTTCTCTCAGTACAATAACTCATAGTTATTGTAAACTAATTCCCGTAAGATTAAGGACCTAGGAGTGCCTCAGCACTGAACGAAGGATCGTTACCCGTCAGCGGCATATTGTATAATTTATATACATATGGCGTCTTTTTTCGGATCCTTTCTTCAGTGCGGATTCACTATTACGACATCACTCTTACAGAAATTACTTTACAATAACTACGAGTTTGAGTTCTAGTGGGCAGAGGTACGGTTGAGAATTTGTATCTGACGGGAAGCGTACTCGAGTAATTCCGTACATGTGTGGTGATCGCTGTGTCCACGGTGGTGTAGAGGTCAGTACAACTGCCCGGAAAGCAGGAGACCCGGGTTCGAGTCCCGGCTGAGTACACATTTTCAACTGTACCCATTCGCAGTTAATGTTATAAATTCTGTGAACAATTCGCTATTGTTGTCTGTCATTACGGCCACCAACGCGTTTTTACTTTATTACTGCTACAGAATATGCAACTTTTAAATAGGAAATAGATCTTTCCCTACAGATCATAATATTTAATAGGTTTATTACGTAAGTTTGCATTAGTTTCAAACTAATCATCTAACCACAGACAAGTATTACTAGACTGGCGAACTTGCCTCTGTGACTGATGCCGCCGTACTGCTCTACCTAACGCCAAAATGTTTCTGTATGGTACTACTATGATGATGATTGACATGAAACGACGTTGTAAGCTTTACTGTTTGGTTTCATCATGCTTTGCGTTTGTGTTCATTCCTCAATTGTATTTGAATTTAACACAGACATTGAAAAGTCTTATGAGAACAACATTTTATAGTTAAATCAGGTTGTGTTAATCGGAAAAACACTCCAAGAATAAAGATAGGTGTTATCCACGACAAGAAGCACATTTGTAACGGTCATAGAATTTAAAGAAAAGACGAAGTTTACAGGTTAGCAGGTTAATAAAAACAGGAAATCAATGTTAAACATTTCTGTTCTTGTTAGAACTTTAATATGAACACTCAGCCTAAACATATTACACGACACGAACTGACCATTATATCAAAACTCTGAAGACAGCGTAATTACGCCATTTCATCCGTATTTTTTATGACTGTTTTCTGTAATTACAAGACTGCTCACAGGTTTAGAGGCTAGAAATATAGCGGCGAGATCTCAATGGCAGCAATCTCTATATAAAAGCGAAAGGACACTCATTCACTCACACATTAACTCACTGACTAAACGCGAAATCTCGAAAAACTACACCTACGAAGCTGAAATTTCGCAGGAATGCAGTTTATAGGTAGAATACGTCAGCTAAGAAAGTATTTTGCGTAGGGCCGATATTTCAGGAGATGTGACGTCATAAACAATGAAAATTTCCATCTTGCGGCACGTGATCGTGACTTATCAGTCCACTATTTGAGAATGAGTGCACTTAGCGACTTGCAACAAACTTTAAATGTAATTTCAAACCTTTAGGAAACTTTCTCGCTGATAACTCCAGCAAAATGATGAAAGGATAAAAGTTTGTCGCTTACTACTTTTTCGGCGTTCATGCAGTAAAATTACGGCATTTGCCATGACGTTACAAATTACTCTTACACTTAATTGTATTCGAGAGGAATGTTAGACAGTGTACACACATACCACTGGACGTACGTTCTAAGTTTTATCATAGTACGAACACACAGTTCACAAGATATGACGTCATAAACAATAAGATCCCAGAATAACAGCTACATCACGCGAGAATCTTACACCGATTGATACTTAGTATCGAATGTTAATAGTCACTGCGAGTTTAAGCAGATAGGTTCTGGAAGGCATAACATATCTGATGAAATGGAAAACTGCGAAAGAACCCCATGAAGTCAATTCACCGAGTATCACGAGAGCTTACGATTCATCACTAAGGAGCTGCATAAACGACTTCGCTGGCACGCTTACAAAGTTCAAATTGTGCAAGCACTGGAGCGCAACGGCTTTTACGTTCGTCACGAATTTGCTATTAAGACCAAGGACCGAAAAATCCCAACTATCTAGGACATTTCCTATTCTCTGACCTTCCACACAATCCCAATAAGTTTCACGAAAATGAAAGAGGCATCAAACAGACAGTTTTTCTTCACCGATTGAAAGTATTAGAGGCCGTTTATCTAGCCTGTGAGTTATTTCCTGCATCTTAGCTTCCTCAGCTAAATATATGACAACCTAAGATGGTGGTGCAATATTTTAGTGGAGTCGACATGTACGTGAATTCATGGACAGAACATTTTCAAATCTATGGACAGAGCGTGACGAACCAATCAATCTGATAGCGCACTGTTTGGACATAGCCCCTCTGGACTTGTTTCCGTGATGGTAAGTAAAAGATTTTGTGGCGCCACACATGTGACTTTGGGCGATCTGTGAAGAGGATTTCTGGTTGCAATAATTTACATCACTACACACATGGGTTACACAGTATCACCTACACATCTTACCGGTTACGAAAGAACCCTGTGGAGAACTATATTTTTAAAGAATTTTGTTAACTGTACATGAAATTGTAATATTCATGCGGACATAATTAGAAACCCCCCAATGGAGGACACAGTAAAACAAGTGGTAGGCAGATCGCACTTCTCTGCAGACGCGATTGGCAGTGGCGAAAGAAAATCCTCCGCTGTTAGGGAGTAGGCGTCAGATTTTCACACGTGACCAGTGCACCTGCGCTTAGGGTACTGCCAGCGAGCATAGAACAACAGAGAAGCCTTACAATGACAGTGAAATGAAGTCGGCTGAGAGCGCGACACCCAACCAATATGGCTGCCAAAGATGCGAGCACAGGGTAGTTTATTGAGTTCGCTGTTTGTTAATGCCTTTTTCATGTATTTTAAAACGTTCCATTTTGACAATCTATTTTTGTCATAAGGAATAGCAAATCCTACTATAATATAAAATAGCACATCTTTTCTCTGTCTGCCTCTCTAATCTTTTATAACTCGAGTAGTAGCGAACTTATCGTCATGAGATTTCTTTTAATTTCATGTTTGTAATCCTGGGATAATCTTTGGCTATATTTAATCACAATACGAATATTTGGGAAAAACTAAAAAAATCATAACGTAGAACCGTTTACCGCTTCTGACCTTTAGTCAGCTTTGGAGCTGAAACTATGACTAGGCCAGTGTACATTGTATAAATTTGCAGAACTCACAAACTTCTACAAAAGAAAAGAGGGAAAAAACGAGTGAACCACATTTATCATTTTTCTTTACTAAAGCGTTGGCACCAGATGGCTTCAGACTACAGATATAGTGGTTCTGGGAGATCTGTAAAATTTAGACATGATCTCGCGGTCTTTTTTTTTATTTCTTTTTTCTTGTTCTTTTAATCGTCGTGAGTTCTATAATTTAATAGTATGTACTTTGGTGCAGGTCTCAGTTTACGTTACAAAGGTCACTAAAGTGCGGAAGTGGTAAACCATTCTACGTTATTATTCTTATTTCAATTATTTCTCATTTTCGTATTGGAATTTAATATAGCCTACGCTGAACACAGTATTATACAGAAGAAATTGAAAGAAACCGCATCACGATACGTTTTGTAACGGAGCGGCTCAGCTAGTTAGTAATTAAATAAATAAAAGTCTGAAGTCATGATTATTGGATACCGAAAATTGTACCCCAAAATTACGAATTTTTATCAATATTGGTCACGAAGTACAAGGTGAGTGGGCAACAGAATCTGTGCTCGTTGGTGGGCATGCTCACTGAAAATGAAGAGTAGAATATGGAAAATTCCACCGCTCTATTGTATTCAAAATTGTGAGAACACCAGGAGAGATATAAAAAAGTCGTTTAAATAAAAAGAAAAGTTCATTTGATTACCTACAACTTTCTCACTGACGAAAATTTCCTGACCACAAAACAAAAAAGTGGCAGGCTACTAACTTTTTCATGTCACAATTTTTATTTCATATAATTTAAGTAATAGTTTCAATTATTATTTTTATACAAGCAGATTACATATTGTACTTGCTATGAACACTGTTGCATTCCTTCAGTATTCAGCTGTCTGCGTGAAAAATTGCTAATTTTTTTCGTATCCTAAGGGGTTTAAATGATAATGTAATTGAAGCGAGCACCACTTAGAGAAAGACGCATTTATCGGCCCAACTCCGTTTGTACACCCATCCAAGATGGCTGCCGGGCTTCACTGCCTGTACGCTGATGTAGGCGGTATTGCCTCTATGTTAGTCTGTGCTCGCTGGGTACAGCGTGGACTTTCCCCAGTGCAATTCTTGGCTTGGCGGGTGTCGTTTGATTAAGCCGTTTCTGAACTTTAATCTCTGGAGAGTTGGTACTTAATCATGTAACAGATGGCTAGGCTTGCTAATTACGGCTTTCCCCCCTCGTCCTGCCTTCGTTGCAAAATGAATCGAGGATTTGACGAAAGAGAACATTTTCATTACAGGAAACAGTAACATCAGTTTACTGAAGAGAGGAATGAAAGAGCGCATAAACTAAGGTAGAATAGTGACAGTATCACATGTGTTGGCCTCGTAAATCCACGAATCTTCTTTTATATTATACACGTGAGATTTTCCTTTCTTTGGGGGCTCGCAGCATTGACTGCCTCTTAGCGAAACAATCATAAAAGAGTTTAAAATTTGTTACAGTTTAGTTCTGTTATTTAATTAATAACGAAGAAACAATTTCGACGAAATAGACCAATAAAACTTATCACGTAGAAGTTTAAGATACGCAAATAAAATCATAGCGCCCAACAGAAACGAAAGGTATTTCTGTTAAATCAATACAGCAAATAAATCAATAAAGCAAAACAACTAAATCGCATTATGCCACTTACCACCAGTAATAATTATGTAAAAATTTAATGTCGCTGATGCACTGTAAATCAAAACGTCAATTGCGCTAATACAAAAAGCATAGACATATGTAAAGCAAAATAAAGCCTGGCAAACTGAAAAACACTGATACGAATAAAGTAACAGATACTACTTTTATATTAACAATTTATTGGTCGTCATCCTAGAAAGCTGGAAATAATCCTAATGACGTATTCCATATATGGGGATTGATTGGCTGATAGTTCCAATTACTACAACAATGGTGAGAGGCACGCAAGATCATATATTTTCCGTGGTGCATAGAGCTCAATGCCCTTCCGTATTTAGGTAGGTTACGTTTATGAGCTATCTCCTAGACATATGAAATGTCAATGTTAAACACTTACTTTAAGCAAAGCTGCCACTTTTAAACTCGGCAAACTGCAGGTGTGCATGCATATTACCTGAAACAGAAAAGAAAACACTATATTAGTAATGTCAAAAACGTCGCAACAAATGTAGGCTGTAATACACATGTTGAGAATAAAGTACTTAGGTACGAATACGTCTTCACAATGATCAAAGATTTTTGAAGAAGAGTCAACACTAACATTGTTGCGCGGACATAAGGCAGCAAATATACGGATACTAGCTTAAACCCGCGGCTCCGCTCGCGTGTTGGCTGATTATGACAGATAAGCTATCTTTCAGTAGTGTGCTATGAGACTGGTTTTGAAGGATTAAATGAAATACAATACCTTCTTTAGCAACAAATATTTTTCATCAACATTATCAGGAAAGTAAGTAGTGTAGATCAAATCACACGTAAAAATGCACTCGTTTCGAAGAATCCAATAACGAAATTCAACAATAATGATTGTTGTAATATCACAGGTCGGTCACTTTATGTAATGTGCGAAACGTCAAATCGATTTTTTTAAAGAGATGTAAAAAAGAAATTTTTTTACTGCTTTATTTATTCTTTTATTTCCTTATTCGTATACTTATCCTTACAGCAAAGAGCCGCAGACATAGACCAAAGATATGGTCTGAGGCATCACGTTTCGCTGTATGTAACCTCCTTGCTATATAGTCGCAAACGTCATCGCTCGCCTTCAATCCCAATTTTTTTTTTTTAATTTGACGACTTTCAACCACCATATCTTCTATCACCTTATAGCTATCGGCATGGAACTGCTATGGTGTACAACGGGATACTTCGGACAATTACACACAGGCCATTCGTTTGCGTTCTGTAGTTTTCGTTGCAGAGCGAAATATTAACACACACATACACACACGTAGAATTTTATATACACCGATAACTTTCCATCCCAATATACTCCACCCTTTAATCACTATTAACCCTCAAGCAACAATGCAACCAATAAAACCATTTTCCAAGAGTAAATATAATTTTCAAAGAGTAATTATTTTTCCGCATTTCGCGTTATGTTCTTCCAATTACTAAATATCTTTCAGATCGCTATAAAACCATGCATAAAACCTTCCTCAGGTATAAATTAGTAACTGTACAAATATTTAAGTCTCTGCGTCTTGTTCAGACGTGATAAGCGTACACCGGACATTCACATTAATATATATAAATAGCCATAATACTGTGCCTGACTTCTTCTCCGGGTAACCATTAGTAACTGTACAATTTTTAGCTCTTTATGCATTGTGGCTCAGACATGATAAACTTACACCGAACAGACATTCACATTTCTATAGATTGTCGTTAATTGGTAACATACCTGAATTATGTACGTTATAAATACACAACAGACGAACTATAGTTAGGGGGCACGGTACGGACGTCTCGTTACGTATTGCCACCATTAAGAAACTTCCTTACGACTTGTTTTTCAGATTGCTCCCATCGTTGTTGAACACAACGTTATGACACTAATTGCCTGATAAAGTCATGTTTGAAGTATGTGGGAGTGACAGTAGTAGTATTTGTTCTTACTACGACAATTTTGGTAGATTATTTAAAAGCCAGATTTCTTTCTTTGTGTTACAAAATCTTTGATTATTGTAATGTTCCTTGCTGCGAAACATATACGCATTTGAAGACTGCCTGACTCTGTAATGCAAGTTTGCGAATCCATGTTACTTCCGTGTCAAAAAACCATAGCAGTGGATCGGTTCGAATCGCGTACGCCCCTGAATATAGTCAATACTGGAAGACTAACCAGTAAACACCCTCTTCTCTCTCTCTCTCTCTCTCTCTCTCTCTCTCTCTCTCTCTCTCTCTCTCTCTCTCTCTCGCGCGCGCGCTACTAAATTTTCTGCCTCCGAGATGAGCTGCTAACTTCTCTCTTCACCAAATTCTCGAACATCAATAAAAATTAAGCACATCTTACTGGCTATGTACGCATGGCGGAAAAGTACACGCCATAGGAGCCCTTAACATTAGTTGACTTTTTGGATTCGGATGTTAGCTGCTAGATGCTTACAGGTATTTTAAAATTTAGCTTAGATCAGTGATTCCCATCCAGTGGTCCGCAAGATCTAAAGTATGGCCCGTGAAAGATATAAAATTTCAAACTTCTATTTCGTTTAATTAGTAATGCCTTATTACGTGGTGAGTCTATCATTTAATTTTCTACTAAAAGTTTGTATTATAGTAATAGTATTAATACATACTAGATGACCCGTGCTATTATCCGCACCTAAGTGGTCAGTGACGTTAAGTGGAAATACGTTAATGTAAATGTTTATTAATTCAAAATGGAAAGAAGGAAGCTTTGGGTTTAACGTCGCGTCGACAACGTCGTCATTATAGGCGGAGCTAACGCTCTGAGTTTTAAGTAAGGATGAAGTAAGGATAAAGGAGATCGGCCGTACCCTTTCAAAGGGACCATCCCGGCATTTCATTTGCCTTGAGTCGTTTAGGAAAATCACGAAAACCCTAAATCTGGATGGCCGGTGGTGGATTTAAACCACCGTCCTCCGAATGAGAGTCCAATGCGTTACCCCTGCGGCACCTCGCTCGGTAATTCAAAATGTTTTATTATAGATATGATCAGTATATGCAATATACATACGTTTTTTTAATCTGATAAAACTGATTTACAGTCAATAGTTCACCAGTGCTGCCAAGCAGCGTTACGCGTTAGATGATATAATATTATGCTCTCACAATGTAGTTCCTTCCAAAACAATATTCCTGTGTGTTGAGCTTCAGCTTCAATTTATAACAACACTTAGAGATAATAACATTGCAACTTTTCAGTGTACAAAAATGTTGAAGAAAAACTAAAGTCAAGTTGAATGTGCACTGAAAAATTTCTTCAGAAACAACCGACTTGAGTTTACTTTAAATGAAAACATTTTGATAAAGGCTTTACCGTGACTTGCTTGAAATTGATTGAAACACTGGGTATTACTGTTACAAATCAATTATTGTACCCACAACGCGTTTCGAGGGTTTAAACCACCATCATTAGGTGGAATGACATTGATGGTTTAAACCCTCGAAACGAGTTGTGGGTACAATAATTGACTGGTAACAGTAATACCCTGTGTTTCAATCAATTTCAAACCAACTTTAGTGTTAAAAAGATGATAGATCTGGATCTACCGAGTGATCCAAGGATGAAACGAATTGCATGTAACACGAACTGCATGCCTGAATTAGAACCGTAGCCATGCTCACTGAGGTGACAATTTTGGATAACATGGAAGTCAAGTACCAACGAATGTACAAGTTTAAAAGCGCAAACCAAAGAACTTGATCCGATGAGCGTTCTTAGGCCAAAAACAATAGCGTACATTAATTAGAACCAATTAAAATATTTATTTTGACGGCAGAAGGATATCGCAATTGAGAGTAAATAAAGAAAGGCGAGAGTTAAGTGACTTCTGATACTTTATGACAAAAAGCTGAATGAATATCTTTCGTTTGAAATAGAAATGAAGGAAACCGACCAGATAGAAAGGCCTGGCCGACGGACTGGATTTCATGTATTTTTTTAATACATAAGTTTACCTTTAAGTTAGTCGAATATGTTAAGAGTTTTGTTTGGATCGTCATTGTTTATTTTTCTTGAAACTTGTGATCCTGCTCACGACAAAGAAATCAAAGTGGTTCTAAAAAAGGTCGTGAATCACTGGTGTAGAGCAATAGGACGTACGAATTCGGAGGTAGTCTTCAGTCTGAGAAGAACAGGGGAAGTTGCTTCCGAAGAATAGGATGCTAAATCGGGTAGGTCATAACTGAAACGAGATTACCTTGAGATGCAATTTGAAGTCTTATTGCGAGGAAGTGAGAGGACGACGGAAGAGGATATCAGATTGGAATAACGTCAGCAGGCGGTAAAAAGGGTGTCAAAAGGGTGTCAAAGTTTAGGAACCGAGCATAGAGGGCTATGAAGGCAAAACCTGACGCAAGGCATATAACCAAATGACAGTCTAAACTACAATTGCTACTTGTCGTAGGCTTAAACTACTACCGTTAAAAAATTATGTAGTCATGCGCTTGTAAGATGAATGACCGAATAAAATAAAATCAAAATAATAAGTAATGAAAAATCTGTGTTCACCGATCACATACGATGTACCTGAAATAAACCGTTTAAAAATAAAGGTGAGCAAGTGACAATCATGATTCTGTGCAAATGTTGCTGGGAATTTAAAATTCTACGCTCATTTCTTTTACAGTGTTCACAGTAACGATCACATGCAGAAGTTATTTATGACGCTATGAACACGTATCAGCGAACTGAATTCAGAATGTTGTGCTAATTCATTTTTAGCTGTGATCTACTTAGCACTTACAAACTTTGCCTCCAAGGATGCCACAACTCCGACTCTCGTTAATATCCAATTTTGGAATACACAACAGTGTAAGACTCTTTCGTTCCATTTTTATGTATAAATACACATAACTTACTGACTATACATATAATAAGTTGATAAGACATATGAATTCCGAAACAAATTTTCGAATAAACTTCTTGGAATGTAGAAATACTCCCATTTGGTTTTGCTACAGGAAAGGTCATGTTACGGCAAGTCAAGTCTATTATTGCTGAACTTTGACATTCTAGTAGTCAGTGGAATCAAATTAGCCTTACCAAACGTAAGGTATGTCATCAGTGAACTAAGCTTTATGACACACTCCCAGAGCTATGTTTTTCTTCTGACCCCATACACAGCCATATAAGCAATGACAATCTTTCACTATCTGTCCATTACATACCTCCATTCTTAATATGTTAATGTTCTTCAAAAAAAAAATGTTGAAATGTTTGTGAAGCTTATGGGACTTAACTGCGGGGGTCATCAGTCCGTAAACTTACAAACTACTTATGAACTAACTTATACTAAAGACAACACAAACATCCATGCCCGAGGGAGGATTAGAACCTCCGACGCGGGAGACCGCGCGATCCATAACGTGACGCTCAAGACCGCTCGGCTACTCCCGCGCGCCTAATGTTCTTCCATTTTATTTTGATGTTTAAATGCACGAACAGCATTTTAATTGAAAAAGTCTAATGCACCAAACCAACTGACTACTGTAGTTGAGACATACACAACCGAGGAGATATATCAATACTTCTGTATTTGTATTAAAGAGCCAGCTCGTTTAATAATACTTCAAACCACTACAAGATATTAATTAGTATAATCTCTATATACATAAAAGCGAAAGGGCACTCAGATACTCACTCACTGACTAAACACGAAATCTGGAAAACTACTTCACCTATGAAGCTGAAATTTGGCAGGAATGTAGGTCATCGGTAGAAGAAGTCAGCTAAGAAAGGATTTTTCGATAGGGCCGATAGTTCAGGAGACATGACGTCATAATGAAAACTTCCCCGTATTGCGGCACGTGATAGTGTGACTATCAGTCCACTGTTTGAGAAGGAAGCACTTAGCCACTTGCAACAAACTTCAAACCTTTAGGAAAGGTTTTCTCGCTGAGAACCCCAGCAAAATGATGATAGGAAAGAAGTTTGTCGCTTACTACTTTTTCTTCGTTCATGCAGTAAAATTACGTCATTTGCATGACGTTCCAATTTATTACTCTCACACTATTACTTGTATTCGCGAGAAAAGTTACAGACTGTATACACACATACCACTGAATGTACATTCGAAATTTTATCATAGTACGACACACAGTTCAGGTGATATGGAGTAGTAATTACATTAATGAAAAATCGCCAAATCACGCATGACGTTTTGATTTGTTACGTCTTTCCTACTAACACGCTTCGCGACGTATTTTGCAAACGTTTTACATATGCACCACTGGATGTACCTTCGAAATAATATAGTATTACGACATATAGTTCAGCTGCTATGACGTCAAGGACATTGAAATATATGAAACTTCGCCCAAAAAAGCATGAGGTTCTAATTTACTACGTCTTTACTACCAATTCAATTTACAACACATTTCGCAGGCAGTTTCCTACTATTCCTCTCTACGAACCTGGTAAATAATGTCTTGTAGGACTCATAATTCAGGATATATATATATATATATATATATATATATATATATATATATATATATATATATATATATGCTAAAGGTCACTCACTCACGATACACGAAATCTCTGCACCTATGAAGCTGAAATTTTGCCGGTATGTAGTTTAAAGGTAGAAGATGTTATCTAACTAGTATTTACGATACTACGGAATGAAGGTGCATGGCGGAGGATACTTTTCCTACAGATTGACGAAATCTACAGTTTCATTCCGACCTTCACGAAACTTTGCACGCTTTACCTTCAAAAGGAAGGTAACCGTCTACCTAAAGTTTCATACGGTGCATGGGGGAGAGTATCTTGCAAGATAAAAACGGATCCCTGAGAACGGCTCGGCCGATTTCACAGATCCTTTTTTGTTTTCGTTATTCTCAGAACACAGGTTGTATGAAAGAAAACTGGAAAACTCGAGTATAACACAGTGCGTTTTTCAATGTGACTTTTGTTTCTATTGCATACAAATCTATAGTTTTGCTCCGATATTGATGAAATTTTGCACACTCTACCATAAAAACAAAAGGAATGTCACTGTCTGTATAAAATTTCGTTCGGTGCACGGTAGAGGGTACTTAACATACGAACTTTGACAAAATGAATAGGTTTTCTGGAGATCTTGATGAATTTTTGCACACACGACACTTGTACCAAGAGGAAGGTCTCAAGATACATACATGTTCGTATTGTACATGACAGAGGGTGCCTTGCAAAAAAACATTGCCGAGAAAGGGAAAGGTGGAAATGAACAGACATGAAAAAGGAAGATGAATGCAGACAGAGGAGGGAAGGGGAGGTGGACTACAAGAGTGTAGAACAAAAAAAACACCTGAACAACTCCATATACCTATATTAACCTTAGCCACCAAATAAATAGTTTCAAATCTAAATTATATGTAATAGTAATTGGAAAGTTTTATCAGAAGCTGAGGAGGAGGGCGGTGTTGAAACAAGGAGCACCGAATTATCGGCAGCAGTTTCTTTAACCCTCACTATCCCTTACCATGCCTTCCGCCTTGACTGAAAGGTTCATCATCATTGATGTTTTCACTAACGACTTCCAAAAACCCACCCAACGGGTGTATGAAAAAAAGCACGAATGGAAACGGAGGAACTACAGTTTACCATCGTGATGTCAGGGAAACGTGTGTGAACATCGGTGACAAAGTTAGTTTGAATCAAAGCAGGAGAAGTTCGAGTGACAAATTATAATATTTTAGACTGAGCTTTTATCTGCCACAGATTTTTTTTCTGTGTATGGGAAATACACCGACTCTAAGGCCTCACAGACCTTAACATCTTTGCTGATTAAAACTTCAATTTGCTGCGAAAGTGTAACAGAAGTCTTCTCATTTCACGTGAGAAACTAGCTTAATTTTGAAAGTTTTCTCATTACTGATCACGAGATGCTGACTACAGCCAACGCCAGCCCACTCACACGAGCCCAAAGCTCCGCCAATTTGATGCTTAATTTCTCTCTTCAATTAGCGCAGAAATTTCCTCTCCTGTTTCCTAGTCTGCAGTTTAAACTTTTGGAAGAAAGAGCGTTAGCTCTCCTTCAGCTCGTAATACAAAAAAAGAAGAGGCTCGATGGCAGGAATACACGGAAGTTCACTACTTCACCTTGTCTAGGTCAGCGAAAACTATTACTTCCCCTTCACAGTTTTGCGTGGAGCAAGCAACCGCGGAATAATTGAGGAGAAAATGCACGAGCAGCATGCAATATTACTGAAATTCGCTATGCTACAAATCAAGCTATTACTGTGCACTGCACGCTTATCTTGATTATCCTAATTTTCGATGTAAAACTAAGAGGTAACGTCTATTTATAGACTAAAATCTAAGCAAATTGCCTTCAAAGTAATAGAAGTGACAGTACGAAACCACATGTAAAGTAAAATGACCGATTCCAACGAGTAGCAAGATTAACCTTGCGAACACAGAGATGCGAATATTCCGAGGACGGTGCTGCCGTCAGCATCGCCTATATAAGACACCAAGTGTCTATCGCAAGCGTTAGATCGGTTACTGTTGCTAAAATGCCAGGTAGTCACAATTTAAGTGAGGTTAAAGTTGGGCGCACAAGAGATGGGACACCATCTCCAAGGTAGCGATGAGGTGGAAATTTTCCTGTGCGACTATTTCACGGGTGTGCCGTGAACATCGGGAATCCGGTAAACCATATCTGTGACATCGCTGCAGCCAGAAAGAAAGATCCTATGAGGACTGGACCACCGACGACGTAAGAGAATCGTTATTTATCGTGTGGCAACAGCAGCAGGATTGAGAATTACATGTAGTTGTTGTGGCCCTCAGTACGGAGAATGGTTTGATGCAGCTCTCCACAATACCCTATCCTGAGCAAGCCTCAACTCTACATAAGAACGGCAACCTGTTAATCTGTTACTGTATCCATCTCTTGGTCTTCCTCTGCGGTTTTTTACCCCACACACTTCCCTCCAACGCTGAATTCACAATTCTTTGATGTCTAAGAAAGTGTCCTACCAATAGATCCCTTCTTTCAGTCAAGGTATGCCAGAAATTTCTTTTCTCCCTAATTCTGTTCAGTACCTCATTAGTTACGCAATCCACCCACCTAATCTTCAGCATTCTTCTGTAGCACCACATTTCAAAAGCCTCAATCCTCTTCCTGTCCGCATTGTTTATAGTCCATGTTTCACTCCCATACAAGGCAACACTCCATACAAATGCCTTCAGATAGGACTTCCTTGGGCTTAAATCAATATTCGATGTTAACAAATTTCTCTTTTTCAACAACGCTTTTCTACCCATTGCCATTCTGTATTTTATATCCTCTGTACTGCGACCATCATTTGTTATTTGACTGCCCAAGTAACAAAACTCGTCTACCTCCTTTATTGCTTCGTTTCCCAATCTAATTCCTTCAGCATCACCTGATTTTCTTACACTGCACTCCATTACCCTAGTTTTGCTCTTGTTAATGTTCATCTTATATGCACCTTTCAGCACACTGTCGATTCCGTTTAACTGCTCTTCCAGATCCTTGGTGTCTCTGACAGAATTACTATCTCGTCGGCAAAACGCAATGTTTTTAATTCTTAACCCTGAACTTTAATTCCTTCTCCAAATTTCTCCTTGCTTTCCTTTATAGCCTGCTCGATGTACAAATTGATTAACATTGGAGAAAGGCTACAAACCTGTCTTACTCCCTTCCCAACCACTGCATCCCTTTCATGTCTTTCAACTCTGACAATCGCTTTCTGGTTTCTCTACAAGTTGTAAATAACCTTACGCTCCCTATATTTTACTCCTGCTTGCTTCAGAACTTGAAAGAGTTTATTCCAATCAACATTGTCTAAAGCCTTCTCCGAATCTACAAAAGCTAGATATGTAGGTTTGCCTTTTCTTTATCTTCTGGGATAAGCCGTAAAGTGAGTATTGCCTCCCGTGTTCCTACATTTCTCCTGAACCCAAACTGATCTTTCCCGAGGTCGGCTGCTACCAGCTTTTCCATCCTTCTGTAAATAATACGTGTTAATATTTTGCAACCATGACTTATTGAACTGATGGTTCTGTAGTTTTCACACCAGTCTGCGCCTGCTTTCTTTGGAATGGGGATTATTACATTTTTCTTAAAGTCTGAGGGAATATAGGGTAAGGTGGTGTAATTGCGATCATTTCGAACAAATATTTTAACTGGAAATATATTGAGAAAAGAAGTAATTTTAACTATGGCACTTTTTCTTGGATGTTTAATAAATGTGTAACACTAAAATTAGACAGTTACAAATGTTGGTATAAACACAACAAAAAAAAAAAAAAAAGGATACAGAAAATTTAGAAAAATCGATCGAAACTGTACCACACTACGTACAATTGTGATCACTTCCTGGTAAAATTTTGTTCACTGGCATCTTCCACATAAAAAGCACTTTTCCCACGGGCATCAACGCATACTTCGTTGTACCAAACATTGCATAATTTAGAATTTGCAAACGCGTAGGAAGAAGAAAATTTATAAAAGCGCGTTCGACTACCTCACGTACCTCTTAACAGGAAAAAAAAAATTGTATCTGCGTAGCAGAAAGTGGTGTATTCTTGGAAAAGACAGGACCTGTAGAAACCTGCTACACTACAACGCCACACAAAGTGCTACCAACACTACGAGAAACCTTACGTTGACCGGTATTGTATCTATATAGAATTTTTACCAACTTATCCTATTCTAGGACTGACTATTTTAACAAATACAAAAATTCAAATCCTCTGACGGCTAACGCGCAAATTTCTATAGATTGTGACAAAGAAAAAGATTGCTTTGCAATCAACATCAGTGACTATCCGGGAACTAGTGAACTAAAACACCAGCACTTCACTGTTTAGGAATTATAGTATTCATTTTCATTTCCACTGGTCTCCCCCCCCCCCCCTCTCTCTCTCTCTCTCTCTCTCTCTCTCTCTCTCTCTCTCTCTCTCTCTCTCTCTCGGGAACAGCGTGTGCACAGTGGTGCTGTTTACGCTGGAAGAATTAAAACGACTGCCGTTCGAATGCGGCAACATGGACGCATGTGATATGCTAAACACAGCTGCAGGGCACGACAAAATACTATGAATATTAACAAGCTGATTAAAGCAACTAGAGTACATTAAAGCTCGCAAGTTTTACACAAAAGGAAAAATGTGGTCTATCCACTCCGTTGGATTAATTAATCACGGTGACGCGGTAATTAAAGTCAGGCGCTTTGATGGTGTGACAAGCGTTGGGGGGCGTCCATGGTTAACGTCGATCCTGGCGTCTATTCTGCTCTTACGACGATCTTACTCCCCCCTCCCCAACCACCACCACCACCACCACCACCACCACCACCACCCCCCACATAACTTTTAAATGCTGTCTGTTTCAAGAAGGAAACTTTCCACAATACCTTGCTGTAGGACAGTATTTATGTTCGAGTCTAGCAGGTGGATGGTATACGTGCAGCTCTGAAAGAAACATTTTCTCTCCCCTCTTACTATAGCTCTTTCGGCTGAACGCTGGACGTTTCAACGTCTTGATTTTTCTCAAGTTTCTCTCATTTAGGAGGTCCAGTGGCATTAGCAGTCCCTGGTGTTCGATTGCGATCTGAATCCGGGCGCAGATTAGCCCGTTTCAGTTAACACGCAGAAATTGGAGTAAGGCCGAAATAAGCTAAACCACAAAATATTAATGCGACATTTATTTACTCACTCCATGCATTGCCTCTACTGTGGCAACATATGCTGCACGTCCCACATAAAGGAAGTAGCCAATACTGACTACAGCCGCCTCAAGTTTCCAAAACTTGAGACACACACACACACACACCACGACCACCACCACCACCACCACCACACGGGCAGCTTGCAACGGGTTTAAGTTACAGGCAGCTTGCTGTCCTACATGCTCTTTGTACGTTGTGATAATCTTTTACTGTCGCAGAATCGATTTCATTTGCTGTTACCGTTTTTTTTATGTGGTACTGATCAATGTCAGATTGAAGTCCGTCCATGTCATGAGCCGAAAAGACCCGCTCGTTGTCTTATAAGGAGACCACATGGCTATCGGATTTTAGAATGTTTTGATATTTATGGTACGTCAAGTTCAGAACACACAATCAGCCATAGCCATTCGACACAACTCTCCAAATACCTCGTGAAAATCGACTTTTAAGTTTTACAGGTACATGTAAGTACCTATAATTAAATCAGTTCCAACATGTGTCGCCGTAGCTCAAGTAGTAGCGCTCTGGCCTTAAAATTCTCATTACAGGGTTCTAACCACCGACCCTAAGATTACTTTTTTCGTTGTGTTTGAATACTTAATGGTATTTACAAAAAAGAAAAAAGCGCGTATTTTTGTTCATTGGTAATTTTTTATATATTATAAAAGGTTGTTAATAATAATGATGGTTTCAATCAAAAAACGTAAGTTACATTATTTACTGTATTGGCTTCACTAGAAGTTGACGACGATAGTTTATCCGGTTCGTGAAGAGCTACGCAGATATTTTTGGAAAGTCATCTCCAAAGCTACTAATGGCTTTCCAATCAGCTAACCTAATCAACCATCGTTTCAGGTGACAAGGTGTTCAGCTCGTCTACGTGCACGTATAAACAAAAACTAACAACACGTGGAATTAGATTCCGAAATGTTTTACATAACTGGTTTAGAAAACAACAAAAAATATTTGCGGGATTCGAACCATCGACAGTATGCTTGTGGGGCACAGCACTACCACCCGAGCTACCCCGACAGATGCTGCAATTATTCTTAGTATTTGTTCTTATGTGTACTAGCAAAACTTCGATTTTCTCGAGAATTTGAGAGTTGCAATATGTTTTTTAAGACTAAGGACTGAAGACCAACGTAGTTTGGTCTCTGAGAATTACAAACTACTTCATCTAACCTAAGGACAACACACACATCCATGCCCGAAGCCGCGGTGGAGTAGCCGAGCGGTCTATTGCGTCTCGCTGCGGAGCGCACGGTTGCTCGCCGTGGAGGTTCGAGTCCTCCCTGGGGCATGGGTGTGTGTGTGTTGTCCTTAGGTTAGTTTACCTAGGTTTAAGTAGTTTGTAAGCTACGGACTGATGACCACGCAGTTTGGTCCGATAGATTTACAAACATTTGAACATGCCCGAAGGAGGATTCGAATCTCCGACGCGGGAGGTCGCGCGATCCGTAACGTGGCGCACCAGACCGCTCGGCAACTCCCTCGCGGCTTGAGATTTGCGTCGAATGGATTTGGCTGATTGTTATTTGTGTTCTGAACTTCACGTACCCTAAATATAAAGGAATTCTAAAATCCTATACACATGTGGCCTCCTTGTTAGCTTTGGAATTATCGTACGTCAGTCTATAGTAATGGTTTGCACGTTTCGTGGCTACTTGTCTCACTGCTCTCTATTAACTATGTATCTGATATAAATACTAAAGCTATAAACATAAAATTATCATTGTGAATATTCGAGAAATAAAACAACGAAAGTTTAAACTATTTAGGAAAAATTGTGGATAGGTGGAGTACCAATATAGTTTCGTTTGCCGAGGATACTATTCGCCATTATACTTACGATCATCATCGTAGAAAGGAAATTCGGATCGTAGTCGTCATCGTTATAGAATTAGGTATTTCACAAGGCAGTCGCACAACAAGACCATGGATTTCACTACGAAAGTTGAAGACGATTATTTCATTTAATAGCAAGTTACATTCAATTACTACCATATAAATGAAATACAGACGGGTTGAGCTGCATTATTGGCGTGCGTAATTTACAATGGTGAATCGCTACATAATCGCATTTTCGATTTTTTTAACATTTTAATAAGAACATATTAGCGGCAACTAACTCCAAATAAAGGTCGCATCAGAAATTTACTTGGCATCACATAAAATCAATATTACTTTTACAATATACAGGACGTAACCAATATGAATTACTGAGGTTTTAAAGATTTACAGAATTTATCACGGTGACCTACCTTAACTAATTATAATAATTAACAAGCAACTCTAACAGTTTGTCATACAGGTGTTCAATACGAACACCCTTCTTCACACGCCACATACAGAATCGATAGCCGACTTCGTCCCAAATGTTGCTCATTTACGGTGAAGCAAATGTAACTGGTGTTTCTTACAATAATGTGCTACAACAACGCCTGTTTCCGTAATTACACCAACCTGAAGCAGAGACATTTACCTGAGGACGGCGCTGCTGTGGACTGCGCCATATAACAGGTGTCTGGCGTCGGCCTTGTACGGGTTAGTGCTGCTACAACATGGCAAGTTATCAAGACGTAAGTTAGTTTGGACCTAGTATTATAGTCGGCTCGCCAGAGATGGGGACAAACTCCCCGAGGTAGCGACTGGGTGGGGATTTTCTAGTACGATAATTTCACATGTGTACCAGGAGTATCAGGTATCCGGTAAAACATCTTCGACATTGATGTGGCCTGAAAAAGAAGTGCGAAACTTCCGCAAACTGCCCCCAGTTTAAATGTTGGGCCATGAACACATGCCAGTGCGAACAATTCAGTGACAATCTATATCGGCTTTCGGAGCGCAAGATCCACTCGTGTACCCCAGTTGACTGCACGATACAAGCTTTACGCCTCCCTGCGCCTGTCAACACCGACATTGTGCTGTTGACTGGAAACATTTTGCCTGATCAAACGAGTTGTTGTGTGTTTAAAGGGGACTCAACAGCTGAGTTATTAGTCCCCTGTTCCCAGCTAAGAGTTTATACCTTAAAACTTTCCCTTTCGTCGCGTAGTACTTCAAGTCCAGTATACTCTGAGAACAGAGACAGTCCATGGCAAAATGATGACAAACAACAGGAGTTGACCAAATAGACAAAACTAAAATAAGGCAGCAGAAGCGTGTGACTGGCTGATCACAAGAATAATACAGGATGAGCCAGTCACTCTGCACACATTAAAATCCTGAATTGAAAAACAAGTAAAATGACAGCGGCCTATTGTTCTGGAGGGGTTGGAGCCCGAGAAGGCGGGTTTATAGGCCCCACCACTAAATAGACCAATAAAAGCCTAGATGCGCGAAAAAAACCTAAAACGCGGTCGACCATAAAGGCATCGACGGATAAAATGAATGGAAGCTCAGAAAGCAGGGTAAAAAACTGCCTCAAGTCGGCTAAAAGTAACCAGTCCACCAGAATGTGGACCACAGTCCATAGTGCACCACAACGGCAAGTTGGTGGGTCCTCTCGACGTAGAAGGTGGCCGTCTGTCAACCACGTATGGCCAATACGTAGTCTGCAGAGAACTACAGACTCCCTACGAGAGTCTCCACACGTCTGTGGTGGGCTTGACTATGAGCCGCTTATTTGGCTAATACAAGGCAGCCCATTCCGAGGTCCAGATCCCCAGAACCTTACAGGTCAGTTGCAGTCTGAAGTCCTCGTCTTGGAGACCTATCTTTAAGGGCCGTGATGTGGTGGCCTGCTTGGCCAGGCGATCAACCCGTTCGTTGCCCGGAATGCCTACGTGGCCCGGGGTCCAAATGAAAACCACCGAATGGCCTGATTCGCCAAGAGTGAAAACGGCGTTCTGAATGGGCTGAACCAAACGGTGCTGTGGCATAAACTGGTCAAGGGCGATCAAGCCACTCAGGGAGTCACTACAAATAACTATAGACTCCCCGGGGCAGTCGCAGAAATGTGTAAGAGCGCGAGAGATGGCCACCAGCCTCGTTTCAAATGTTCAAATGCTTGTATAGCTCATGGGACTTAACTATGGGGTCATCAGTCCCTAAACTTACGAACTTCTTACGAATTAATTAACACTAAGGACGGCACAAATATCCATGCTCGAGGGGTGATTCGAACCCCCGACCGTAGTGGCCGTGCAGACCGTGACTGGCGCGCCGCAGTCCCCTCGGCCACCGCGGCCGGCGAGTAGTTTCCAAATATCGAACGGTGGACATGTACGGGTATGAAGGCAACTTCATGAACCTATGGACAATGCATGTCAGTAGGGGACTACATCTGCATACATACTCCGCAATTCACCGTAAGGTGCGAGGCACAGGGTCCACTGTACCACTACTGGGCATTTCCTTTCCTATTCCACTCCCAAATAGAACGACGGATAAAAGAATGTCTTTGTGCCTCTATACGAGTCTTAATTTCTCTTGTCTTTGTGATAATTACGCGAAATGTAAATAGGTGACAGGAAGATAGTTCTACATACAGCTTCAAATTCCGGTCCTCTTAAATTTCCTCAACAGAATGTCTCGAAAAGAACGACGTCTTTCCTTCAGCGATCCCCATTTCAGTTGAACCCGAAGCATTTCCGTGACACGCATTGCTCTAACCTATCAGTAACTACTTGTCTCTGAACTGCCTTCATGTCTTCCTTTAAACTGGTCTGCTGCGGGTCCCAAACACTTGAGCAACTCAAGATGTGGTGGTACAAGCGTTTTATACGCTGCCTCCTTTAGAGATGAAGTACATCTTCTCAAAATTCTCCCAATAAACCGAAGCCGGCTGTCCGCCTTACAATATTCAAATTGGTGGAAGCTCTGTAATGGTGTGGGACGCGTGCAGTTGGAGTCATATGGAAGCCTAGCTACAACTGACAGATGACACGTACGTACGCATCCTCGATTATCTGCATCCATTCATGTCTATTGTGCATGCCAACGGACTTGGGCAATTCCAGCAGGACAATGCAACACCGCACACGTCCAGAATTGCTACATAGTGACTCCAGGAATACTCTTATGAGTGTAAACACACCTGTTGTTGTAGTTGTGGTCTTCAGTCCGTAGACTGGTTTGATGCAGCTCTCCACGCTAACCTGTCCTGTACAAGTCTCTTCATCTGAGAACATGTTCGGCAACCTACATCCCTTTGAATCTGCTTACTGTATTCGTCCCTTGGTCTCCCTCCACGATTTTTACCCCCCACACTTCCTTCTAATGCTAAGTTGACGATTGCTTGATGTCTCACGATGTGTCCCATGATGTCTCAGGATGTGTCCCACCAACCTATCCCTTCTCTTAGAATAAGCCAGAAATTCCTTTTCTCCCCAGTTCTGTTGAGCAACTCATTAGTTACGTGATCTACCCATCTAATTTTCATCATTCTTCTGTAGCACCCCATTTCATAAACTTCTATAATCTTTTTGTCTGAAGTCCTTATCGTGCACGTTTCACTGCCATATAACGCTACACTCCAGACAAATGCTTTCAGAAATGACTTCCTAACATTTAAATTAATATTGGATGTTAACAAGTTTCGCTTCTTCAGAAACGCTTTTCTCCCCATAGCCATTCTCCTTCAGGGTGTAGAACGAAAATAAACACTTCAGGAGTACACAAAAGGGTTAAAATTACTACTGCATGCGACAAATTTTACAGCAGAATGCTGCCGCGGTGGAGTAGCCGAACGGTCTAAGGCGCCTCGCTGCGGAGCGCGCGGTTGCTCGCCGTGGAGGTTCCAGTCCTCCCTGGGGCATGGGTGTGTGTGTTTGTCCGTAGGTTTATCTAGGTTTAAGTAGTTTGTAAGCTACGGACTGATGATCACGCAGTTTGGTCCGATAGATTTACAGACATTTGAACGTTTGAACAGCAGAATGCCAAGGCTGGCTTATCACTGGGATAAAAACGGATGAGGGAGCCATGCTGTACACACTAAAACCACCTCAACGGAAAAGGAAGAGGCTATCAAAGACCTAAAAGCACAGTAAAAATGTGTGCCTGATAATCAGGCTTAAGCGCCTTCCATTAAATGGAATGATAAAAGCCAAATGCGCGAATAAAATGTAAAACAGTAGTAGCCATGGAGGCATTGTCACCTAAAACTGAAGGTAGCGCATCTGGTAGATTAAAGGACTGCAAATGTTCAAATGTTTGTGTAGCTTATGGGACTTAACTACGGGGTCATCAGTCCCTAAACTTAAAAACTACTTATCAACTACCTTATACTAAAGACGGCACAAATATCCATGCCCGAGGGGGGACTCGAACCCCCGACCGTAGTGGCCGTGCAGACCGTGACTGGAGCGCCTCAGTCTCCTCGGCCACCGCGGCCGGCGGTGGAACAATCCTGTTATGGTGATATAAATATCAATTAATAGAAATAAACAATCCCAGAGACGGATTTACGTCTCAAATATGTCAAAGACATTATTGATAAATCTGGAGCATTGAATTAAAATTTGTGGTGCGGCCGGGATTCGAACCCGGACCTCCATGCTTACTAGGCATATTTGAGACGTAAATCCGTCTCTGGGATTTTTTATTTCTATTAATTTATATTTATATCACCATAACAGGATTGTTCCACCATGTCCACTGCTGAGGTGCTATTCCGCTGCATGGTGAGCCTTGGCAGTAGTGGCAATTATCTTTGGAACACAGAAGCTGAATTAAAGTTTGTGATGTGGACGGAAATCGTACATAGATTATTCCAAGGCGCCTTAATCGTTAGTGATATGGTAGTCTAACGGCTGCCCAGTAAGCATGGAGGTCCGGGTTCGATTCCCGGCCTCGCCACAAATTTTAAATCAATGCTTCAGATTTACAATAATGTCTTTGACATATTTAAGACGTAAATCCGCCTCTGGGATTGTTTATTTTTATTAATTGATACTTATGAATTAAATCCATGCCCCCGACCGTAGTGGTCGTGCAGACCGTGACTGGAGCGCCTCAGTCCCCTCGGCCACCGCGGTCGGCTAAATGACTGCCTCAAATTTTTACGACACTGCAGTAAGAACGCGATAATGTAACCGGCCTACAGTTACGCCTGGGGCCTAACAGTAATTTCCCACAAAACCATGACTCGTTGAAAGAGTGCACAAAACCGTGTATTTAAATTAGCAAATTACAGGCCGAGAGACACCCTGAGGAAGATGTCACGATCAAAGCGAAACAATGCGAGCCCTCAAAGGTCCCCGCGCTTTGTTCCTGTGCAGTATTTTTACAGGTAGTTGGAGCTCGGCTTTTGTGGCCAGGAGACGCGTGCGGGCAGCGGCTGTGGAGACGGCTCCCAGCTGGGTGCATCGATTGCTGCCCGAGGCAGAGGTTAATATTTGAGATGGGTCTGCGCCGCCGACAGCAGACAGTCGCCACAATCCACGGGACGAGCTTCGCCAGCCGCGTACGTTTCTGGATTTACTCTTCCGTGAAAATCATTCCCACACACCAGTTTTGCACAGCGTGCGCTCTCCCCCCCCCCCCCCTTCCCCGTCCTTCAGTGAATGCACTGCAGCTGATGGGATGAAGAAGACAAACGGCAAAGGGGAGGAACAAATTGTGGGTATCTGAAGCCTCCATACATTACCGGAATGATGTACCCACATAAAACTGCGGATGAAAAGGACTTCGCAACTCGTGCAGTTCAATTTCCGAAAAAGCATCTAAACGATAATATCTCCACCGTGCCGATAAATGCGGATTTTGTGTTTCAGTTTGCTTCGACAAGGCTGACTGAATACACTACCGACTACTGACGCTCAAAGCTTGCAAAGTCATCCTTCATAAATCTGATAACACGTGAAATACAATCCAGTCCTATGCCGACAGTGAAGGAACCCTGGGCACGATACGAATATATATATCTCTTTCTGCAAAGCGAACCTTTGACCCAGGCACAGTAATAACGGAAACTCGGTACACCAGTGATGCAGTTCAAAGTAGTACCATCGTAGGACAAGCACGAATAGGTGAACATAGAAATGGACTTAGTGGGATACGCAGAGGTTTGATAGAGAGACTATTAACCGAATTCAATATGAGTAATTTAGTATTATTCTGACGTAAAAGGTGACTGACGAGTACTTTCTCCAAAGAAAATGCAGCCTTGTGCATAAATATTCCTTTGAACACATGAATAGTTGATTCAGTGATTTTGACGAGGGCAGCAGTCATACAAAAATTAGTGTTAAATAGTTTCCTTAGCAATGTAGGGCCTATCCAACGTTTTCACTGAAAACGGCGCAAGTCCCCCTTATATTGTCACTAGGTGTTACCCGCGGTGAAATATTCAGTCATTAAAGTGCCAAGAAAGGGCATAAATAACTACATGACAGTTTGCGACATTGTTAGCAAGGAATATATAATTGTTTTGGATCGGATGGAGAGAGAATCTATTGCAATACGTCCCTCTAAACGGCGTTTCGAGACTTCTTGGTCTCCGAGTATACGTAGAGATTTCTAGCTCTCGATACACGGGAGCAGCCTACGTAGAGCTGTCCGTGCGAGAAACCTGCGGTGGCCAGATATCACAATTGAATACACATTATACGTCATGAGAAATATTTTCATGAGTTTTACTGCCCGCCATCTGTTGAGTGCATTTGCTACTACTTTCGTTGCAGTTTACGTACGCTATTTATACGTGGCAGTTCGCGCTTTGTACACAAAATAGAGCTTGGTATCTAAATCCCATTCTACACAAAACAATGTTTTTTCTTGCCATGGTACTTATAGAATATTTTATTTAGTCCTCAATTTATATACATACATCCTTCATTTGTTACAACAAATGAAAATGAATGCGGCATAAACGCCAACATTCAGATTTCTTGTGTATGTAATTATATGTGAGATAAGCCGTTTTGGCACTATCACAGAATGTTTTTGTATATTCGAAAGAAAGAAAGATAAGAATAACAAAGGAAAAATTCACTATAGCAGGACACGAACCATTGCCCAAAATAATGGACGTTTATGACATGACGCGTTAACCCTCGCGGCTAAACATGACATACACTACATACCACCTCTGCTTTTGTATTAGAAGCTTCTTACAACCGTTACGTATTTCTATGGATATATTTGAAATAAATATCTTGTAATGAACATTTTGAAAAGTAGCCTATGTCCTAATCCAAGACATAAGAAATCTATATGAAATTTCATCTAAATCAATGCTGCAGTTTTAGCGTGATGCGGTAACAAACATACAAACTTTCGCATTTATAAAATGTATAGAATTGATTCCGAGGTTTTAAAATTGCGTATCTTTCGCATAGAGGCATAAAAACATCTACACTAGCGCTCTTATGTGATACGTCGAAACCCATCCCATAATTCCTTGCAACTAATGTTATTTGTGTTTTACTTAACACTCAGTTTTAATTTCAGCAAAACAAAATATATCGTTGCCTCAAGCGTGGATTATTTGGGTAAGCGGAGGACAAACAAACAGTATAGTGAAGGAGATCATGTAAAAGATCTGGAGTAGCCAACGGACAGATCAGCTAATTAAAAGGATTACGCCAATGCTTATGAAGTGAAATGTATTTCAGTGTAGATATGTCCAATTCAATTTAGCTGTATTTTGCTATATTATGAACATCCAGTACTACCATAAACGCAGATTCTTCGAAGAATCGCACTTCCTTAGTAGAGAAGTTAAAATTTTTTGTTGTATTAGAATCGATCTTGTGAAAAGTGTCTGACACTTTCAGATATTCTACTTATAGTCCTAGTACACTCAAAAGAAGATCAAAAACGGTGTTTAATAATATCAGGCTGCGAGGAATGGCCGCGTGGTCTAAGGCGTCTTGCTACGGACTGGGTGGCCGTTCCCGCCGTAGGTTCGAGTTCTCCCGTGTGTGTGTGTGTGTGTGTGTGTGTGTGTGTGTGTGTGTGTGTGTGTGTGTGTGTGTGTGTGGGGGGGGGGGGGGGGGGGGGGTCCTTAGTGTAACTTCGTTTAAGTAGTTTGTAAGTCTACGTACTGGTGACCACAGCAGTTTTGGACCAAGAGGTTTACAAACATTTTAATAATAAAAGTTCATGAAAATACACGCCACATTTATTAATCTTAGCAAATCTGAACTGTCCCTATAAAACTTTTTCAACCTGTGAATCGCGAAGTCTTGGGAAAAAAAAGAAAAAAAAAGGGGGGAGGGGCGCCGTCACACGAGGAAGTACTTGTACCATAAGATAGCCATGGCTTCAGTAATACAAAATCGTATGCCGAAGTGATATTTATTTAATGTTAAAATTACGGACTTCCTTATGTAACATTCATTATGAACTGGCAGAGATGTTCAAATGTTTGTAACTCTTAAGAGACTGCGGTTATCAGTCCTTCAGCTTACAATCTACTTAATCTAACTTAAACCTAAAGACAACACAAACACCCATACCCGAGAAACTGCGCGCTCCGCAGCATGGCGCTTTAGACCGCTCGACCACTCCACCGCGGCTATGAATTGATAGATCATAGATTGTTTTATAATACAGTGTGTTGTTGATGTGCACCCTTCCACGTTTTTGCTTTGCGTGATCACATTTTAGTCACACACACACACACACACACACACACACACACACACACACACACACACACACAATGTTTGCAAGAGTGACACCGCCACCACCATTTTTTTCACTTCACCGTCGGTATTAACGCTGTTGTCGAAATGACACCCGTTACAGTGATATTTCAAAGTAAGAAACAGGTCCGGGGAATGTGGAAAGTTGGCCCCGACTTCCAATAAGAACACTACTTTTAAATGTACGAGTTTTGGCCTGGCGCTATATGGTAATACTGGCATTAGTCTAGGGGTTTCTGGGCACTCCCCTACCGGTTGTGAATTGAAAATAACCGTTACGGGTAACGGTCCCACTGTGCATCAGGTACTACGATAAATCTACTGCAGATACATCCCGAGCCCGCCCGACCTTTGCCTCAACAAATAAAAGGTGAGGCACTGAGGAGAGGGGGAGGTGGAATGTGAATCGCTTCAGCCCCCCGGGCGTCTGACTCCCATCCGTAGGGGAAGGAGTGATAAATCATTCAAAGTACCATCGAGGGTGAGATAGGTCAGTAATGTGAGGCACGCAATTCCGACGGTCGTGGCCTTGAGCCAAGCTTGGCAGCACTGCTCTGAAAGGAACTGTTTCGGAAAAACAGTAGCAGGTGTGCATTAAGAGCAGCTCATCACCTAGTGATGTGATTCCCTGCCTCTGACAACTAGCTTAGCCTACATGCGGTTTGTTTTGACCGACCACGAACCAACTGAATACATGGAAGACTTTCCGTTTAACTTTTTTACTTTTATCTCTTATTATAGTACTGGAGAACAGGAATTTTAGCAACCATCCTGGCGATACCGTTAGCCATTCACCGCATGGTGGACTAGATGGAGATGTAGCTAGGTGATTGCAATTACTGCCACGTTAGCTACTACGAGGCGTGTTTTTTAAGGTAAGTACCGTTTTGAAATTTAAAAAAAAAGACGTGCCAAGATATTTCAATAATTTTATTTTTACATGAAAGCCTTTATCAACTTTTTTACCTAATTTCCGTCAATATTGAGGCACTTATGAAAGTTGTATCAGTTTTTTAATACCCTACTCATAGAAGTATGCCGCCTGATTTGTTAACCACTGCAACACAACTTCGTCATCGTCTTGCTCTGTCGCAGTGCCATACAGAACACTAAGAGAAACATTAGGAAAGTCATCTTGCAAGGAGGAAATCGTAAATCTTCTGTTTTCTCTAACCTTATTGTCCACTTCCTGCACCAACCTTTCATTAACGACCGAAGGACGCCCACTCCGTTGTTCATCATGCACGTTTGTGCGGCCATCTGTAAAGGCTCTCGCCCACTTTTTTACAATTCCATCACTGATAATGCTTTTCTCCGTAAACTGCACAGATGTTCAAAGGTTTGTAACTCTATCAGACCAAACCGCGTGTTCATCAGTCCGTAGCTTACAAACTACTTAAACTAAAAGTAAACCAACCCAAGGACAACACACATACCCATGCCCCAGGGAGGACTCGAAGCTCCGACGGCGAGCAACCGTGCGCTCCGCAGCGAGGCGCATTAGACCGCTCGGCTACTCCACCGCGGCAACTGCACAGATCTCATAATGAATATCGATCGCTTTTAGGCCTTTAGCACTGAGAAATCTCATAAAACCTCGTACTTAACAGTCGGCGAGACTCAATTATCGGAGGCACCTTAAACTCAGTACACAACGTAAACAAGGAAGAATCAGATTGTAATGGCGTCAATGCCTAGACAAGGTACCCAGTGCGAATAAAATTCAAATATCTTAGCACTTTTTTAATTTCAAAACGGTACTTACTTAAAAAACATGCTTCACAGTTCGTATCATTTTATTGTCCAATGTCAATTTCCACAGTAATAGTTATAAATATGCAGTTGTAAAAGAATATTCGAAAGAACTCAGCAATTTACGTGATCACATAGGACAGTCTTTTTCCCCCAAGTGATCAATATCTAGTAGAAGGTAATAAACAGCAAACAATTCTATGTAATGTATTTTATCGCTAACTTCCATTGCGATTGTTGCGCCTATTATATTGCCACCACATATTACTCACTTGTCGAAATTTAGAAATTAAAATATCCCAATTCAGTACTTCATGCACAACCTGAGTGAGAACATAGCCAATGACATTCCAAAGGTTTCTTTGTAGTCCACCGCGTGTACAATTGACATGGACAACTTATTTTTAAAATTAGAACAGATTTGCTATGGAGTAATATAAATTTTAAGAACGTCAATTGTATGCTTATCACAAACTACAACATGTACTATTTTTTACACTCGCCAGATAAACATTTAACCATCTGTCAAGTCGTGGCATGAGCTTTTGCATTCCAGCATGAAAGAACCAGCCGCCTGTCCGTAACTTTGGTTTATAGTGAAATTTGTCAGTAAAAATGAGTTAAAACTTACGGAAATTTCAGATGCAGATCGTCAATAGTGAAGTATTTGTTCTATCATTCTTTCACATCAACGTCTCGTGTCAAAGTCTTCATTAAGGACAGAAAGCCATGCCTTCATACCATTTTTCGCTAGGAGTTTTCTTTAGGCGACACACTCAGAGAAATGCTATGCTCTTGTCGTTGACGTGATGAATTGGAAGCTGTAGTCCAATACAGTTATGCCTTTAGGAGACCACTGTCAGCTTCAAATAATAATTATCAAACAAATGTTACATTTTAATAGTGTATCATACATTTCGAAAGTGCCAAAAACCCTCTGCTCGGAGTAATTATAACAGCGAAAAATACATCCTACACACCTGAGTGCGTTTATCAGCATTAGTAATGCAGATGCGGGGTTTTGATAAAGCAGTTAAACTAAAGTGTAAGAGGACAATATGCACGCCTCAATAAAGCCATGCTGTTACGTTCAATTTTCTGCACGAAAGTGTAAGCCTCTCGTGCAATTCATGCTTGTCTGGGACTGATCACCAAGCAGTCTAGTCCCCTCTAAACAACAACAACAACAACAACAACATGCTTGGCAAAAGACAGTTTATGACACTGACATGCCTACAGCAACATTTTAAAATTTAATTTGAGGCTCTTGATATCAGACTGCTTGAATACGAAAGTGATTTTTAAAATGAAAATGTGGTTTTAGTGATGTGTGCACATTCTCCTCTTACACTTTGTTTTAATCACGTCATAGAAATCCGGCCTGCACAATGAGGGCCAATATAAGCACAATCAGATATTTTTGCACTGTTATTTTAAGCAGAATTATTTTTGACACCGTTGATTGAAAATGTAATGATGTACTGAAGTCAATGAGTTACATATAGATTCCCTAGAATTTATCTGCTTTATCGTTACTTTATTTCCATTAAAAGTGTCACTAGTGGTAAAATATAGCTTTCTACATGGAAATGACACAGGCCACTTTTTATAATCGTGTATTATTCTAAGAAATATTCCGAGCGGTTCTGATAGTTCCAGTATCGCTTAAAAATTGTGAAGGTCGATTCACTGAAGAGCGCAGGTATTTCGCGGTAAGAGAAAATGAGAGTATCGATTGGTGCAGACATGCGACGCCAGGTACCTAGGTCCGATGAACCCACCACCTATGCCGCACTGCGTATTTTCTTAGACTGAAGCTTGACGTCACGAACGGAACTGGCATGGAGCCTGAACAAGAGCTATTGTCCAACGTTCACGAACCCACTCGGTTGCACTCTTCCAAGTACCTGCTGATCATCCATTATTCTCTAAAGCGACTACACGTCCTGAGCGAAGATGGAACTATTGTTTATTTCTGGTAATTAAAGAAACACGAAATAATTTACTGGAGGACAGTTATTTCCGTTCAGTAGTCATAATTGACAAAAAAGGAGAAAATACAAAGCGAGTGGAATACGAAAATTATCATGGAAACATATTCGCAATCAAAAAGCAATCGGCTGGTATAATTCCATGTAAATAGCGTACAAGAGGTAATGAAGTGAAGTGTTCATTCAGAGGGTTGGCCTGCTACTCAATTTTAATACATTTTAAAACCCATTATAAAAAGCTCTTCACAGCAGCGCAATTTTACGGAACCATTTAGGTGAACGACTGCCACTTTTAACGGGGAGCAATAAAATTTCCAATTAATAATTCCAGTGGAGATATTACGCAATGAACTTCGCGTCACAAGGATATCTTATTAACAAAAGTCTGCAGTCGGTAACCTCATTTAAAAGGATCGTCTGACGTAAACTTTCTACTGCATTACCGCTTTTCATCATTAAAAGCAATTTTGCAAATTTTCTTTTTTTAAAAACAGCAACAACTGTTTACGGTATAGTCAAAAAACTAGTTTGTAATTATGTCTATGATGATAGGTTACTGTTGATTTCATATTAGTTTATTGGAAAGAATAGATATCTAATAGTTGTGCACTTAAAAAGCAACACGTTTACAAATGAAAATGTAAAAAAAAAAAAAAAAAAAAAAAAAAAAAAAAATCATTTACCGACATGGCCGCGCGGTCTAAGGCATCATGCTATGGACTTGGCGGTATCTCCCGTCGGAGGTTCGAGACCTGTGCGCGCGCCACAGGTCTCTAACCTCCGGCGGGAGATACCGCCAAGTCCGTAGCATGATGCCTTAGACCGCGCGGCCATGTCGGTAAATGATTTTGTGTGTGTGTGTGGGGGGGGGGGGGTTGTCCTTAATGTAAATTAAAGTAGGTTTGGTCCAACAGGTTTACTATCATTTGAACACCTCGATTACTGACATGCTACAGTTTGTTCCGATACAGTTCCACGGCTCTCTTAGCCCTTTCAGACATGATTTTTTCTCTATCAAGGAAATTATTTTTAATACTGTAATATTCTTAAATTTTCAATGATTTTAGATGCAAGATTTATGGAATTATATGCATCCATTTTCATACAACACTACGTATACTGAAAAACAAGGCTTTTTTAAGGTTTAACTTAATTTTTTAGTACAACAGTTGGTACTACAACTGATCGTTCAATAACCACATCGCAAAATAAATACTTTCAGTTATACAGTGAAATACATTTTACCCACAATTCCCGGACATTTAACCCACAATTCCCGGGTTTTTTTGGCGTTCGTAAACTGATGCGCAGTGCAACACTCGCTTCTTAATATTTCTATAGTGATCTTCCGCAGGTGGCAGTAATTGTGCATAATGGAATACTTGAACACTCCGGTGTCGAATACATGTTCTTTCCATTGAGAAGAAATGCTTCTGAACCATCTTAGACACCGTAGAAGTTATGTACAAATTTGTATCCAGTGGGTCCGAAAGGGTGAACTAAGGAAAGATGTTCAAATGTTATAGAGCTTATGGGACTTAACTACGGGGGTCATCATCCCTAAACTTACAAACTACTTATGAACTAGCTTACACTAAAGACGGCACAAACATCCATGCCCGAGGGGGATTCGAACCCCCGACCGCAACGGCCGTGCAGACCGTGACTGGCACGCCGCAGACCGCTCGGCCACCGCGGCCGGCCTAAGGAAAGAGCGACTTTGCTTACATACGATGCAGAAATGATACAGCAGCTTGTTCCCAGGGTTGTTCAGTCACAGCTGTAAGCAAGGCCCTACATGTCGTTTTGCTCTTTTAGACTCCTCAATTTTCCGCTCCCTGCCGTGCACCAAGTTTAACGATGTGGGAGACCTTGGAAACTTTCACACGCAATGGTTCTCAAGCATATTCAGCGTAGTCCAAATTGTGACAAGGTGGGAATCTCACGCTCATATACATTAAGCAGTTTTAGACTTTTCCTAATTCATTCCTATTTATAATGCTGTATTGTAGACTAGACAGACTGCTTAATATATATATTTTTTAATTGATGGGCTACGGAAACAAGTTATTACCTAAATATTAAGCGCGGAGACACAGGGAATGCGATCTTTCGAAAGGAGAGATTTTAAAGAGGCGAATTTTGTATTCTGCCTGAGCAAGTAGTCAACTACATCGGTTATATACAGGGGGTCCTAATTATCTTGCTCAACCAAAACATCTCTGGAACATCAACAGCTATTGTAAAACGACTTTCGCCGGTAGCAATGTAAGACAGGGGCTCATGAATGTAAATATTTTGAAATACTGTAAAAAGAAAGCTTATGTGTTTTTTAACACATAAGTTTGTGTTTTTAAATGGACACATTTCATCAGCAATCTATAGCATGACAAATTACATACGTAATGGCGTTGATTGCATCGCAATACGCCAACTACATCCATATTGCGTAGCGAAGTTGACGCTTGAAATACATGAAGATCTCTGCAAGACGCGGGCGAGAACCCCATGCTGCTCAGGACGTGAGCTAGCCGCGCGTTTCGCGTACTGTTCAAGTGTTTGTATAGCTTATGGGACTTAACTACGGGGTCGTCAGTCCCTAAACTTACAAACTACTTATGAACTGGCTAATACTAAGGACGGCACAAATATCCATGTCCGAAGGGGGATTAAACTCCAGACCGTAGTGGCCGCGCACACCGTGACTGGTGCGCTGCAGTCCCTTCGGCTAACGCGGCCGGCGTTTCGCGTATTCCAAGCGTCACATTCACTAAGCAATGTCTCGGGATGTAATTGGCGTACTGCAATGCAATCAACGCCATTGTTTATGTGATTTGTCATGCTGTAGATTTCTGATGAAATATAGGCTGTCTATTTAAAAACACACAAGTTTTTGTTAAATGCACATACGCTTTCGTTTTACAATATTTCAAAATATTTACATTCATGGTGTCATCTGTCGAACGAGTTGTCACATGTATAACAAAGTAAGAAATACGAAATAAAAATTACATTGGAATATTACAGCTAGCAACTATTCATACCCTTTGGGCTTGATTTAACGGTAAAACCATAGACGGGCAATAAGGTATGGATGTAAAGAAAATTTATGTACCTTCGTAAAATAACTCCTATTTATAAAATGCGTAAGGAATATCTACAGTAATTTATTACATTCCTTACATTGCTACCGTTGAAAGTCATTTTACAATAGCTGCTATTCCAGAGATATGTTGGGTGAGCAAGATAACTGGAACACCCTGTATCTTCCTAATTATGCTACCCACCTATTTTGTAAGAACAACACGGTAACTAGATGTGAAATCAAACTGTTTGCCACTTTTTTCCCTCTCTAGCCTAATTTAAGGGTGCAAGTGCCAAGTCAACATGTCATTTCGCAGCGATGGAGCTTTGTTGGTTCGGGCCGGCCTTTATCTTCACAGCACGGCACTGCTGTCTGTGGTTCAAACGTCCACGGCGTTAAAGCGAGTTTATACCGGTCGCAAACTCGGCGCCACAGGATGTGGCGTTACGACTCATACGGAAGTGGTGCTGCGTGCTGCCGTTTTCACTCACTCCTGTAGGAGCATCAGTGCAAGAGGGCGCGTTACCAGATACTACAGGTACCTGCGTATGCTGAAATGTGGAACATGTTTAGAATGTCTAGGTTATTGTCAAAATGTTTGATAAGCTTAAGGGATTAACTGCGGGGTCATCAGTCCCTAAACTTACAAATTACTTATGAACTACATTATACTAAAGAAGACACAAACATCCATGCCAGACGGGGGGATTCGAACCCCCGACCGTTTTTTTTTTTTTTTTTTTTTTTTTTTTTGTGGTTTTAGGGCGCACAACTTCTATGGTCATTAGCGCCCAGCCAAGAACATAGATTCGCTATGATCTAAAAAAATGTAGACTGTCAGAACATCAACAAGAGGCTAAAAACGAAAGATAAAAGACAGTTAAAAGAGTTAAATATCCTTGGATAAGTTGGCCAAGTCGATAAAACGCAAAACTCGAGCAGCTGCTCGTGTGTCATCAGCTAAAATTTCCTCCAGAGTAGACGGAAAGTGAAGGGCTACACGGAGATGATTAAAATTAACACAAGCCAGTAAAACATGTCGCACTGTCAGCAGTTCACCGCAGGAGCATAGCGGTGCAGGTTCGGCGGATAGCAAGTGACGGTGGCTGAAACGGCAATGACCGATCCGCAACCGAGCCAGGATGACCTCCTCCCGCCGAGAGGGGCGTGAGGATGTCCTCCAAGCGGTCGGGATCGGTTTGACAGTTCGCAATTTATTGTTGTACAGTGAAAGCCACACACTGTGCCATTGCGACACGATACTCCGGCGAAGAGCCCGTTGAACATCGTCCGATGGGACGCAAAAGGTAGCCATGCGAGGCAAAAGAGCTGCTGCCTTGGCTGCTGTGTCGGCGGCCTCATTCCCGGGCACACCCACATGGCCAGGGACCCACAGGAAAGAAACGTGACAGCTGTCATCCGCCAGCAACTGGAGGGAGCGTTGGATCCGATACACGAGAGGATGGTTCGCGAAAGGGTCCTTAAGACTCTGCAGGGCACTAAGGGAGTCAGAACATATGGCATAGAAAGGGTGGCGGTGGCGGCAGGTATACAAAACGGCCTGGTGGAGGGCGAAAAGCTCAGCCGTGAAGTTTGAGCACCGGTCAGGAAGCTTGTATTGGAAACGGTTGTCCCCGACGACGAAGGCATATCCGACACCGGCAGTGCTCTTGGAACCATCAGTGTAAATAAATACGGCATTATCGAACCGCGAACGGAGTTCGACAAGCCTCGAGCGGAATACCAAATCCGGAGTGCTCTCCTTGGGGAGCGAACTAAGTTCGAGGTGTGTGTGAACCTGGGCCTGATGCCACGGTGGCAATGGGCTTTCGCTCAACCGAAGGGTGGAAGGAAGGGTAAAATCGAGCCGCTGTAGCAGGCGGCGAAACCGAACTCCCGGTGGAAGCAAGGCAATCGCAGACAACTGATATTGGCGATCGAGTGAGTCGTCAAAAAATAATCTGTAAGATGGATGGTTGGGCATCGACCGTAGGCGGCATGCATACCGACATAAGAGTATGTCACGTCGATTGGTCAAGGGTAATACAGCAGCCTCGGCATACAGACTTTCAACAGGGCTGGTATAAAATGCACCGGTCGCCAGACGTAATCCACGATGGTGGATAGAGTTGAGACGGCGGAGAATCGACGGCCGTGCTGAAGAGTATACAAGGCTTCCATAGTCGAGCTTCGACTGAACAATGGCCTGGTAAAGGTGAAGCAGGACGGTACGATCCGCTCCCCATGACGTGCCACTGAGGACACGAAGAACGTTAAGGGATCGGGCACAACGGGCAGCCAGGTCGGACACGTGTGTGGACCAGCAAAGTTTCCGATCCAACATGAGTCCCAAGAATTTTGTAGTCTCCACGAAAGGGAGAGCAACAGGGCCGAGACGTAGAGAAGGTGGAAGAAATTCCTTGTATCTCCAGAAATTGATACACACAGTTTTCTCAGTGGAGAATCGGAAGCCGTTTGCGATGCTCCAGGAATATAGACGGTCAAGACAGCGTTGGAGAGAACGCTCCAAGAGACACGTCCGCTGGGCGCTACAATAAATTGCGAAATCGTCAACAAAAAGAGATCCGGAGACGTCGGCTGAAAGGCAATCTACGATCGGATTGATTGCAATGGCAAAGAGCGCCACACTCAAGACGGAGCCCTGTGGTACCCCATTCTCCTGGCAAAAGGTATCTGACAAAACAGAGCCCACCCGTACCCGGAACTTGCGATCCGCCAAAAACGCTTGAATGAAAAGAGGAAGGCGGCCCCGAAGGCCCCATGTGTGCAATGTGCGGAGAATGCCCGCTCTCCAACAGGTATCGTATGCCTGCTCCAAGTCGAAGAACACTGCTACTGTTTGACGCTTCTTTAGAAAGTTGTTCATAATGAAGGTCGACAACGTAACGAGGTGGTCAGCAGCAGAGCGGTGTCGACGAAAACCGCATTGGATATTAGTCAGGAGGCGGCGAGATTCGAGGAGCCAGACCAACCGAGCGTTAACCATGCGTTCCATCACCTTACAGACGCAGCTCGTCAGAGAAATGGGGCGATAACTGGAAGGAAGGTGTTTGTCCTTCCCTGGTTTGGGGATGGGGACAACAATGGCTTCACGCCAACTTGTGGGAACATGACCTTCAGTCCATATGCGATTGTAGGTACTAAGAAGAAAGCACTTGCCCGCAGGAGAGAGGTTCTTCAGCATCTCAATATGAATGGAATCGGGCCCGGGAGCAGAAGACCGGGACAGGGCGAGAGCACGATCTAGCTCCTGCATGGTGAAGGCGACGTTATAATGTTCACGATTAAAAGACGGAAAGAAGGCGGCCGTGCCTCCTCTACCTGTTTGCGAGGGAGAAAGGCAGGGTGGTAATGGGCAGAGCTCGAAACCTCCGCAAAGAAACGACCCAATGCGTTTGAAACATCAGCTGGGTCCACGAGGACTGCGTTCTCCACGGTCAGGCCAGGAATCGGGGAGTGGACCTTGATGCCGGACAAACGGCGTAGGCCACCCCAGACAACCGTGGAGGGAGTAAAACGGTTAAAAGAACTAGTAAAAGCAGTCCAGCAAGCTTTCTTGCTGTCGTTTATGATACGACGGCACTGCGCTCTCATACGTTTGTAATTGATGCAATTCTCCAAAGTTGGGTGGCGGCGGAAGGTGCGTAAAGCACGGCGCCGGGCTCGAAGCGCGTCGCGGCAGGCTGCAGTCCACCAAGGGACCTGCACACGACGTGGAGAAGAGGATGTACGAGGTATGGAACGTTCAGCAGCAGTGAGAATAACCTCTGTGAGGTATTCGACCTGACTGTCACAGTTGGGAAAATTCTGATTGTGAAAAACAGCCATGGAAGAATAAAGCCCCCAGTTGGCTTTGGAAATGTTCCAACTGGTGGGACGTGGAGATGGGGAATGATGTAGGAAGTGGATGATACAAGGGAAATGGTCACTCGAGTACGTGTCAGAAAGTGCATACCACTCAAACCGACCGGCAAGCTGAGGAGTGCATATCGCAAGGTCTATATGGGAATAAGTGTGTGTTGTGTCAGAAAGGAAGGTCGGTGCACCGGTGTTGAGGCAGACAAGATCGAGGTGGTGGAGAATGTCCACCAAAAGGGAGCCTCTCGGACAAGGTGCCGGAGAGCCCCATAGGGGGTGGTGGGCATTAAAGTCGCCTACCAACACGAAAGGTGAAGGGAGCTGGTCAACAAGGTTTAGCACATCTGCCCTAGTAAGGGCAGATGACGATGGCGAATATATATTACAGAGGGAGAAGGTAAATGTGGATAAGGTGATGCGGACGGCAACTGCCTGTAGGTGAGTGTGCAAGGAAATGGGATGGAAATAGACGTCGTCTCGAAGGAGCATCAGAACCCCTCCATGGGCTGGGACACCTTCCACGGGTGGCAGGTCGAACCGCACAGAGGTGTAGTGTGGAAAGTCTGCACGATCACGTGGACGCAACTTAGTTTCCTGGAGGCAGACTAGAAGCGGGCAGTGCAATCGAAGGAGTAGTTTTAACTCCTCCCGATTAGAACGAATGCCGCGAATGTTCCATTGAAGGAGCGCCATGATAAAAATGAGAGAAGAAATAAGGATAAAAACCAAGTAGCGAGCGGGGTCACCTCGACGGCCGCTGAGGACCGGATTTCGAGGGAGCACTGCTATCGCTGTCCGGGGGCAAAGGGTCATGTTCCATTGGTTCGACCGACGCGCCTGCCACCTCCCTGAGTTGATCAGGAGGGGCAGTTTCCACCGCCGGTAAAGGGCCGGGCGCCCGGCAAACGGAGCGTCCCGGTGAAACAGAAGACGGCCGAGGCCGGCAACTGTTGGACGGCGTGACAGATGGGTCACGCCTCGGCGGGGAAGGAGAGGAACTCTTTTTCTTGTCAGCTCTTCTGGAAGAGTGACGGCGGGAAGAGGCAGTTGACGGTTGGGAAGCCTGAGAACGCAGAAAATCCTCACGGACGGGTTCCTTTTTCAAGGTCCGGGCATCTTGTTTAGGTGCCCGCGGTTTACTAGAGTTTGACGAAGACTGTACCCTAGAAGCAGCAAGAGGGAGCGGGGACGTGGAACGGGCAATCTTCGGGCTGGCGGATCGCACAACTGTGTCAGCGAAAGTGAAGTCACATGTCTGGGTACTGGAATCCTTGGTAGGTCGAGTTGAGGTGAGTACCTTACTGTATGTACCCGCTGGGAGGACAGTGGGCTTTCGACTCGCCAACAACTTACGAGCGGCAGATGTCGATACCTTCTCCGTAACCCGAATTTGCTGGATTACCTTCTCATCCTTGTATACAGGGCAGTCGCGAGAGGAAGCCGCATGGTCACCGTTGCAGTTTAGGCAGTGAGGGGACGGAGGTGGGCAATCTCCCTCATGGGCGTCCCTACCACAAGTGACACACTTTGCTGCATTAGGGCAATGTTCACGGGTATGGTTGTACCTGTGGCACTGAAAACAGCGCGTTGGGTTAGGTACATAAGGGCGGACGGAGATGACTTCATACCCTGCTTTGACCTTCGACGGGAGGTCAACTTTGTCAAACGTTAAAAACACAGTACGAGTCGGTGTCAGATGGTTATCTACCTTTTTCATGACCCTGTGGACGGCTGTCACACCCTGATCGGACATATACGATTGGATATCTTCATCAGACAACCCGTCAAGGGATCTCGTGAAGACTACCCCCCGTGACGAGTTGAGTGTGCAGTGCGCTTCGACCTTAACTGGAAAAGTGTGCAACAACGTAGTACGTATCAGTTTTTGGGCTTGGAAGGCACTGTCCACTTCCAGCAACAATGTGCCATTGCGCTGACGTGAACAGGTTTTAACAGGGCCAGCAATTGTATCTACACCTTTCTGTATAACGAAAGGATTGACAGAATTGAAATCCTTTCCGTCGGTGCGAGAGACAACAAGAAATTTAGGTACATTAGGCAGAATCTTTTTTTGCTGAGGCGAGTCTAACTTACGTTTATGGGTCAACGTCACGAAAGAAGATAAGGAAGTCATCGCGGAAGTGTCCCCCGTGATTACCGGCGTCTCCGATGGCGCGCTCCTTCCTAGTGGGGGCCCTCTCCGAGGGCTTACCCGCCTTAGGTGATTGTTCACACCTCAGGTCACACCTCCCGAGAACTGACGGAGGGACCAATCGGCACGTTCGGAAGGTACCAGCTCGGGTAATCACCCCTCCCTGGGCCTGGCCTTTACCAGGGGGTACGTACGTGCCTTACTTGTCTACCCGGGGCGGGGAATTACGCGTTACCCCGTCACCTGCTACGCACGATAATGCGTGGGTCGGCCTTCAGACACGCACAGGGAGGAAAGAAGAAGAGGATAGGAAAGGAAGAGAAAGAAGGAAAGAAAAGAAGTGTCTCAAACGCCGAGGCGGAGACTAATGAGGAGAAGAAGGCTAGGAGAGTTCAAGGAGAGAAAGACAGAAAACGAAGGGTAAGAAAGGAAGGAATGAAGGAAGAAAGACCACAACAAGAACCACCGTATCTCACGAAATATGCCCGTCTCCGGGCGAAGGCATAAACCGGGAGGGAAAGTGAAGCAGCCTGGGGCAGAAGAAAGGCTGCTCCGGCTCGGGGCCCCGTGCGCGCCACACACGTACCCACAAAAGAACTGTGGGCCCCCTGGGGGGACCCCCGACCGTAGCGGCCGTGCAGACAGACTGGCGCGCCGCAGACCGCTCGGTCACTGCGGCCGGCAGGTTGTCGTCGTACAACTTGTCAATTTCTGTTTCCATGAGCAATAATGAGAACGGAAATGACGTTTTTGTATATCTCTATATAGAGGGTTATGAACCCCTAGAATCATCGTGATGCAGGACTTTTTGGATTGTTTAGTCCTTTGCACCTGCTGCGTTATAAATATCCTTTAACGACATACAATAAATTCCAAAAGCTACTATTTATTTTCTTATTTACTTATGCTATACGCCTAATTCGGAAATACATCCATCAGCAGGTATCTGTAATTAATAAATTACTGCAGGTATTCCTTATACATTTCTTTAAATACTAGTTATTTTACGTAGGTACACAGATTTTCTTAACATCCATACCTTAATGCCGGTCTATGGTCTATAGTTCTCCTATTAAATCAAGCGCAAAGGGGTAAGAACATTTATTTTGTTGCTGGCTGTAATATTCCGATGTAATTTTTTGATTTTTATTTCGTATTTCTTACGTTGTTATACACGTGACAGCTCGTTTGACAGATGACAGCGATATGGTATGGTTCATAGACCAAAGATAACAGACTGCGCGTGACGTCATTACACTGAAACCAACATCTAAGTCACATGACTCTGGACAGGAAATCGTTTTCATCATTAAGAGTAACGTGAAATGAAGCTGCTAGTGGAAAACAAGCATGGATTTCGGCAATAAAACGTCTTATCACATTCTTATTACACATTCAGGAGTACAATGGGCCTTAGTTCTCTAAAATCGCAATATCAATGCAATGTTTACAGTATTTACCTGTGCTTACATGAAATGTATTCACAGTTCTTTTTGTAAGCAACAGAACTGCAGTTCTTAAGCGAATGACTGTTTTTGTTGTACTGTGACTTTTTAGCTTACACAAGCGACGAAATACCAGTTTTGACAAGCAGAATTAGTGTTCATACGATTCCTCAGAATACATATGAAATTTTTTGTTGTGCTTTTATAGATACTTGAAACCGGTTTGCGCCCATTATGTGCTATTTTAATATAATACAACCGTTTATATTTTGTGACAATTGACACATACATTAAAGGCAAAAGATAAAACAAGAAAAATATTGGCTATGTACATTAAATAATGTGATCAAAAACATTACTGATGTGTGTGACAAAAACTGGTTTTATAGGGATAATGAATAGTCGAGTATTCATATTCAGCATTGTGTAACGCTATTATATGCAGATCTGCACCAGAAATTACTTGCTGAAATATAGGGCCTATTCGTGCAAGACCAGCTGAAATAATCTTCCCATAAATAATCATATTCATCAGTTGGGGAAAAAATCTTAGTGCAATACAAACATTGATGATCTATAATTCAGTTGTTTGTAAACAGAACTAACAATACTTTCCGCCTGCTCACATGTAAAAACGATTAATGACAGTAATATGGAGAAATCACGCTACCTTTACTACATGTGTAATATGAATAAGAGAAGTCGTTTTATTGCTAAAATCAACACTTGACTTCACCTGTAAATTAGAAACACTTTTGCTCGTAATGACGAAACCTCAGTCACGTGACTCGGGGCAATGTTAGATGTTGGTTCCAAACCACAACACAGCAGAGATAGGGACATGCTCAGTCGATCTTATCTTTGATCTGTGGTATGGTTGCAGCAAGGAGGTCAGAATCTCTGGAGATGTCCTAACACTGAAAGAGTGAAACCTGCAAAATGCGCATTCCAGCATTTGTTTGGGCCCAAAACATTGGTCGTTCTGTTTGGTAAATAGTTTTAGTCGTTGAAATGTGTGTCATTTCTAAGTAAATCCTCCGATATGACTACCAATTTAGTGGCTTTACGTAAAAACGACAATATTCACATAGGATTTTAAGTGAGTTTTGGGCACAAAAGCATGGCCCACATGGCTTCAACCAATGCTTATTCTCAGCATAGATAACACCACCTCCCTATATTCTAACCTCCTTGGGTTACAGCCTGTGTTGTTTATTATGATAATTATGATTATCTTTGCCAGATAACGGAAATTTGATCCATTGACCTCTATATTACCTGGATGATGAACTTCAGCTGTCTGAGCGTGCCAGCCATAGATGTTCATATTTAGTTTCTTGCCAAACTCAAATATGGCAGCTATGAGGTACTACAGAGAACCAAAAGAAAAAGTTTAGATTCTGTACTCGTAACAATATTGCATCACATCTCTCTCTCTCTCTCTCTCTCTCTCTCTCTCTCTCTCTCTCTCTCTCTCTCTCTAAGCATTAATCCTGACTTGCAGGGTCTGCTACCTTGCTGCGTCTCCCATTTCTTTCGGTCGTTGACATCATATTGCCTTAAACCAACAGGCTCCATGTCTGCCCTGATGTTGTCAGTCCATCTCTTTGCCCGTCTCCAACGTGGTCTTGTTCCTCCTGGGTTGATGTGGAGTGCTGTCTTCGCAACCGAGTTGCGTACCAGCGGTGACTGGCTTTCCTCAGTTTGTCTGTAATGGGCGCCACACCAAACTTTTGCCGGACTTCTGTATTTTTTACATGGTCACATCGGGTCAGCCCCATGGACCAACGAAGCATCTTCATTTCCATCGTATGTAGCATTTGCTCCTGCTGTTTCGTCATAAGGCGACACTCAGTTTCAGATTGCTGCTGGACGTACGATGGTTTTGTAAACGTTTGCCTTTAGACATTGAGGCATCTTTTTATCACGAAGGACTCCAGTGACCTGTCTCCACTTGACCCAGCTGCATTCACTCTCGTCCGAGTATCGAGAGTTGTGTCACAGTCCGAGGTGACAACGGATCCCAGGTACTTAAAATGCAGGAGGTAAGTAAGCAAGCAATTCTTTGATATGTAATAAATGACGAAAATTCGTTTGCCAAATTTAAACATGGCGGACAATGCGAAATCGTGTGTAAAACATCCGAATGTGCAGGCACGCTGCATTTCTATGCTCAGATACCAGAGTTATACATCCAGTTTGTGTAGAGATCAGTGGTATGATCGTTGCCTGTTATATAAACCTATCTTTTTTTATCCGTTTGCTTGTTGGATAATTGCGATAAAGTTTTCTATGTAATTTTTGTGTTTCAGGTCGATTTGTTAATTGAGTATTTGTAGTGGATTTTTGAATTTAAAATTATTTCCATTTCTTCCAAAGTGTTCATAAGTGGTACTTTGGGTGCTGTGTGTAGAATTTTGATGGCTTGTTCTAAACTGTCTCCTGTGTGTTTTTCAGTTTTTAAGTGGTGGAAAAAAGTTGGATTTCTGTCACATCACTCAGTATGTTCTCGGTATCTAATGTTAAAGTTTCTACCAGTCTGCTTTAAGTAAAACTAGATGACCCGGTGAACTTCATATCACTTACCTTTTAATATGAACCATATTAATTTAAATCATATGTATTTTAGACCCAGTAGATTTATAAAGGGATCCTCAGAAAGTCAAAGTATAGGTGAACGTCAAATGTGCAAAATTTTCTCGCAGTCGTACGAATGATATTGATATCCCCCAGAAAAGAGCTCTTTCAGTTTTCCTATTTTCTAGCCAACTATTCCAAACTTTTACTTCACTCAAACCTTACTCTCCCTTTCAACGTCGAATGTGCAAAATTTTATCGCAATCGGATGAACGGTTCTCAACTTTAGTGTTCAGTACATTTAGAAAAACTAAAAAAGCACTTGGTTCGAATTTTGCGACTTTCCTTCTTAACCGTCCCTATTTTTCTTACTGAAAACTTTTCCAAGACCATAATGAACAGAACAAAACAAAATTACTCCTCTCCGTCGTGCGAATAGTCTTATAGTGCTGCATTCAATCAAAACCACATTGAAAAACAAACTGAAAGTGCTTCTCCAATTTTCCAATTTACCGGTAGATTTTCCAAAAAATTTATTTCATACAAACTTTGTCCTGTCAAGCCGTACTCAAGTGATGCTCTTACAACGATGTGGCAATTGATTTTTTATTAATAGAAAAAAAATAGCTTTAGGTTTTTCCTAAATATTCCTACTTTCCGGGAGACTTTTCCAAATTTTTATTTGATGCGAACCTTCCTCTTGCTTTCAACATGGAATGTACAAAATTTTATCGCAATTGGATGAACGGTATTGATAGCTCACTTGAAAAAGCTGTTTCAGTTTTTCCCGACAACTTTTCCATATTTTGTCACAGTTTAAACCTTCACTGGACTTACACGAATATTTCAAGACTAAAATTAACCAAATCGGTTCAACCGTTCTCGAGTTTTAGCGAGACTAACTAATATATATATCACAGTCCTGGCACTGAGTTTTATAAACGCCTGTGTTCGAATAAGCTGGGGATTTTGTTTTAGCCGATTCAGTTTGAGATTTAAGACTGTGGTGTATTTGGTACGCGAATGTTACATTGGTATTTTCGCATTGTAACTCGCATCCGTATAGCGTAGTTGGAGCTGGTGGGCCTCAGGGTCGCGAGTATCTGTGCTCGTGGTCTGCTGGGAGCTACCTGCGCCTCCGCCGCATCGCTCCAGTGGGAGCGGCCATTGGCCACTTTGCTCCCCCAGGAACGATCGGTTACGCGCTACTTTCTCCCACGAGGGGGAATCAATGACACGGACGCACTCGCTGCAGCCCCTGCCGAGGACTCGTGTCGAATGTCGATGAGCTGTGTCCAGGCGCTTTCGCCAAACGCCCTGTCCCACGAGTCGAGGTACTCACTGTCCGTAACATACTGCACTTTTCAGTGTCGAACCATTGCACTGGATGTAAGCCGTTGTGTACTGAAACCCTCCTAACACGATCCTTTATACAGATGTGTTAGCTTTTCGTATAGTTCAAGCATTCAATGGCGAACCTATGTAATTTTTTAACTGTCTGAAAACAAGAAATACGAGAATATAAGAAATTCAGTTCTAAATATAATTTCTCTATATTCACCACAAAACCCAGACATTAGAACACTTATCAAGCCAGATAGTTTGTTTGTGATTGAAGGCATTCATCTGAACAGGAACGGCTTAATAAAGACATAAGCGGATCCAAGAACGGGAGGGGGAGCGGCAGTTTTATATATTTATTTATTTAAGAATGCGAAGCTAGAGTGCAAGCACTGCACCGAGTCTTCAAAACTCGGAGATTTTTGTTTGGGCTTGGGCTTAAAATGGTGGCCGGACTAGTCTACTGAGCCATAGTTCAGCTGACGACGAAAAATTCAACAATGATACTTTTCCTTGAGTCAACATTGTTTTGTTATACCAAAGGTATTAAACATGAGGAGAGGCTGTTCTCTGGTGGCATTCTTTTAACCCTTGGAGTCACACAAATACTTTTACACACGATAGACATTGAAATTTGGTTTTATTCCTCTTTAATGCCTTCCTGGAACACATCACAAAAAAAAAAAAATCAATTTTTATAAAAAATATATAGAAGTGATTTCACTGTAAAATCACTGTGACCCAAGGGCTTTATCAATGTCATTCAGAGTGTCCCGTAATGTTTTATTTTTAAAATTTACTACTGCTGCACTAATACATTCTTTCATTTTTTCAAACTATAGCCAAAATAATTTTTTCGTTTTATGCAAAAGTTCTATCTCTCGTGATATTAAAAAGTTTCATCAGTTAGGATGATATGACCATGCAAAATGTGTTATGTTGGATTGTGCCTATGTGGCTTATACAATTTGATCTTTTCGATTTGCTATTAAGAGGCAAATGCGGTTCACTGGATTGTCTTTTGTCCACAGAGACTTTCATTCTAAAAGTCTTTTTAGGGGTTTAGGGTAAGACGGTGGCTTCACAGTGTCATCTATGCCACAAGGGATACGGCACAGTAAGAAGTGGTTTCGCAAAGATACTGCTGTGACACAAAGGGCTCATATGTCCGTAGAAGTCTTCTCTTGTTGAAGGATGTTGTGATGTTTTCAATCCCTTCGTATGGTTCCTCATTTGGCCGCAGTCTAAAATTCTTGACCCACTTTCCTGGGCTCTAGCATCTTCTTAAAGATGATGGTTTCTTTTCAATGTTTTCTATTCCGGGCGGATCCAGCACAGCCTGTTGGGGGGGGGGGGGGGAGGTAAAAGAATTTTTCATTGCAGGTATTAAACATAAAGGAGAGGCGTTTAATTAAAATTTGTGCTGTGGCCGGGATTCGAACCTGGGACCTCCTACTTACTAGGAGCAAAAATTTTAATTTAATGCCTCTCCTTATGTTTAATACCTTTGGTATAACGGGACAATGTTGTCTCAAGGGAATGTATTATTGTTCATTTTTATATCACCTCGGCCTGAGGAACAATAAGGGATTGTTCCCATTAGCGTTCTTTGCTAGGCTGCTATTCCAATATAGGAGAGCCCTGGCTATTTGATACGCATTTCACAGGGAACATGAGGCAGAATTAAAGTGGAGGGAGACGTGCTTTAAGACAGTCAGTGTAGTCGCTTTGTCTGCAATACTGTGTTAGCTGAATGGTCTAAAGCGCCTACCTAGTAAATGGTTCGAATCCCGGCGACAGCGCAAATTTTAATTCAATGCCTCTCCTTTATGTTTAATACCTGCAATGAAAAATTCTTTCACCTCCCCCCCCCCCCAACAGGCTGTGCTGGATCCGCCCGGAATAGAAAACATTGAAAAGAAACCATCATCTTTAAGAAGATGCTAGAGCCCAGGAAAGTGGGTCAAGAATTTTAGACTGCGGCCAAATGAGGAACCATACGAAGGGATTGAAAACATCACAACATCCTTCAACAAGAGAAGACTTCTACGGACATATGAGCCCTTTGTGTCACAGCAGTATCACTGCGAAACCACTTCTTACTGTGCCGTATCCCTTGTGGCATAGATGACACTGTGAAGCCACCGTCTTACCCTAAACCCCTAAAAAGACTTTTAGAATGAAAGTCTCTGTGGACAAAAGACAATCCAGTGAACCGCATTTGCCTCTTAATAGCAAATCGAAAAGAAGATCAAATTGTATAAGCCACATAGGCACAATCCAACATAACACATTTTGCATGGTCATATCATCCTAACTGATGAAACTTTTTAATATCACGAGAGATAGAACTTTTGCATAAAACGAAAAAATTATTTTGGCTATAGTTTGAAAAAATGAAAGAAAATGTATTAGTGCAGCAGTAGTAAATTTTAAAAATAAAACATTACGGGACACTCTGAATGACATTGATAAAGCCCTTGGGTCACAGTGATTTTACAGTGAAATCACTTCTATATATTTTTTATAAAAATTGATTTTTTTTTTTGTGATGTGCTCCAGGAAGGCATTAAAGAGGAATAAAACCAAATTTCAATGTCTATCGTATGTAAAAGTATTTGTGTGACTCCAAGGGTTAAAAGAATGCCACCAGAGAACAGCCAAGAGAATTTTGTAATATATGGAGAACAGGAGACACTATCTGGCTTAAGGAGCCAAGGAGGATATGAAGAAAAAGAATATCACAGGATGCAGTTTAAAACAGACAGCAATACAGAAAAATCAAAATGAAGGGATTCTAAGACCGAAGGAGCAGAAAGCGGACTGGGAACAAATGATCATAAGAACGTAAATAAACCCACTTCGAAAGGATGAAGTACTGGGCCGAGCGAAAGAGGAACTGTAAATGAATGATGCTTAACTTGGTTCGTAGTAGACTCATTCGAAAAAAGAAGAAACTCAATCCAAAATATGCGATATGAGGCTTTCCCGGCGTATATACTTCCAATTGCCTTGAAAGTATGCGTCCAAAATGATGAACATGATAAAAAAAATTTGCAACGTTGCAATTGACATTTTCTTACGTAAGAGAACAAGCTCCGATCATAAAATTTTGAAGGAGACAGTTGTAGGGGCCAAGAAGATTAACGGGCTGATTTTCATAAGTGGAAAATCGGGGAAGTAAGAGCAACGTTTTACGTCACATCGACAGCTTGGTCATTAGAAACTGAGAACACGCACGGATTTTTGGGTAAGGAGGGGGGAAGGAAATCTACCATGCCCTTTGAAAGGAACTACCCCAGATTTGTCTAGAGTAATTTATGGAAATCACGCAAGTCCTAAATATGGATGGTCGGAAGGGTGTTTTACCTGCCGTTCCTCGCGAATAAGAGTCCAGTGGGTTAAGTAATGCACCACATCGTTCAGTTTTTTATCTATATTTTTAGAAGTATTAGTTGCTTCGTAAAGTTTTGAAATACACCTAAAACGTTACAATTATTTAAAAAACTGGATTTTCTTTGAATTGTTAACATTCACACTAACTTGCAATCTCTATATTTAAAGAGGCAATGTCCTGACTGACTGACTCATCATCGCCCAGCCCAAAGCAATGAAGATAGAAACTTGAAATTTTTAGTGGGTGTTGATCTTACTCCGTACGCGTCATTTAAGAAGCGATTTTTCGATATTCCAGCCGTAAGGGGGTGAAATAGAGGAAACCTTTTTTGAAAATACGTTGCTATTTATGCAATTTTGGAACTAAAACTACAAAATTTCGTATTTTAATTCACGATTTGAATTTAAAATACGTGTTTCGGCATGTTTTAAAATTCAAGCATTAAGGGGGTAAATAGGGGACTCAAAAAATTGATTTCCAAAAATATGTTGCTCTTAACTCAAATTTTAAGCTACAACTACGAAACTTCGGATATGGAATCTTGGTCAGGATTAAAAAGGCACGAGTTTCGGTATGTTTGGAAATTCAACAAAGAAGGGGGTAAAATATGGGATAAAAACGTTTGGAGCTGGAGCTGCCAAAATTGGTATTTGGACTGTTGGTTAGAATTTAAAAAATATGTGCTTCGGTATTTTTGGAAATTCAGCCGTCAAGGGGGTTAAATTGGAGAGGGGATGTTTTTAGAAAATCTTTTGCTATTAAGGCAATTTTGAAGCTACAACCACAAACTGGTATGAGTTTTCTTGGTCAGAATTAAAAAGACACGTGTTTCGGTATTTTCAGAAAATCGTTTAGGGTGGTTCATGGTGTGGGTTCCTGTAGTCATGTCCTAGTTAATGAACCACGGGCAACGTATGAGTGGCCAAGTATGTGGTCCTGACAGTTGGGATACCAGTTACTTTGGAATAAGGTTGGGCATCTCTGACATATTCTGAGTTGTGGCCACCTTTGTGCTCAGACGGCAAAGACTACCAAATCCACCGGTTAGTCCCTTAACCGTTAGGGGTAAAACCCAGTTGGGCCCTGGGCTAGTAAGGCTAGCAACCTGCTTCCCAGGTACTTCAATATCATGCTGGTAACAATCAGAGCAAAATGTCTCGGACCTTTGGAGGTGACAGTCCCACCTCTTCTAATTGACAGACCAGGGACTCCTCAGATACGACTTGGCAAACGATCTGGAATGAGATGTCAGAAATCTGAAGATGCTCTAACCGGGCGAAACGTCATTTCAATAAAAGTTTTTGCAATCAAGACATTCTGTTATTCAAGAGTTCAACCATTAAGTGGATGAAATAAGGGAAAATCTATTCAGGATGCTACTAAGACTATTTTTATGCTAGAAATGTGAAAATTTTTATTTGGAACCACGGTTAGAATTTTTTTTTAAAATTGTTTCGTGGTGGTTTGAATTCTGCCATCAATGGTGCCATAGGGGGTGGCAAGTTGTACCAAAATACTTGCTTAGGTAAGCGTTTTAAAATATATATCTATGGAAATTTATATTTAGAAGTAGAAACAACCAACGCAGACCACCCAATCTACGGGTGCGAAGCAGGGGGAATTAAGCTAGTAACTATATATTCCGTTACTTACGAACATTTCCGTAATGTGACAACGGAATTATTGTTTCGTAATGCATAGGAAGGTAAGATGACCAACAGGTACCTTTTAATCTGACAAACATGCTCGAGCAACAGGCTGACGATACGACAGGAAAAAATTGGCTTTCGTATGGTTTGCTAGCCGTACGAAGCCGGCGTAGGTTGTTATAAATCAAGAATATTCATTACTAGCTAAAAACCCGGCGTTGCCCGGGTATTTATTTATTTATTTATTTACTCCTATTTTTTGGTATACATTCATTTGTATAAGGGCTGTATGTCTAAAATCTCTTGGGAATACAGTTAGTAGTAAAGAAGTAACAGATTAAAATTTTATGCGGGAAGGGGCGGTTTTCCATGAACGTTACTGTTTATGTGCTCATATCTCACGAACTACGTGTCGTACTGTGATACAATTTAGAAGGTACATTCAACTACATGTGTGTATACTGTCTGTAAAATTTCCTGTCGCTACAATTTGTAGTGGTCAAATTATAAATTGTAACTTCATACCGAGAGCCGTAGTTTTACTCCATAAACAGCGGAAAAGTAGTAAGCGAGAAACTTTGAAATTATGTTTAAAGTTTGTTGCAAGTCGCTAAGAACTGTAATTCCCATACAGTGTATTTCGAAAGTCGTCGCATTATATGGCATTTTTTGCAATGTCTATTGGTTACGACGTAATATCTTTTGAACCATGTGCCGTATGTGATTCTTAACCAATTGTTACCTCACGGTAAGGAATGTGTGTACCAAATTTGGCTGAAATCGGTCCAATGGTTTAGGAGAGAATGAGCAGCACTGTCGCAAAATGCAGCAGTTTTTTGCGCATCTCATTGTTTATGACGTCATATCTCGTGAACTATTTATCGTATGTGATTGTTACACTTACGGCGACCGTTCTCATGGATTGAAGCTTACGTGTACAAAACTTCATAAAGATTGGAACAAAACTGTAGATTTGTATGCAACACGTACAAATATACGGACACACTGCTTTATATATTAGATTTTAAGTTTAGGTAGTCTATTCACTTTGAACGATTATATTCGGTTGAACTATTGTCATGGCTGCGATAAGCCGTCAGTCTGAATTCGCAACTTCGCTACCTGCCGTTTACAAATGATGCTAGTCATGCGTATGCGTGTACGCCTGAGCTGTCAAACTTCCCCTCCCCTTCTGCGCCACGGCCGTTAGAACAATGCAGCCTTCCCCCACCCCTCTTACGTGCCGTGCGCAAAGTTAACGGCGCAGTTATTTTGTGCGGGAGGGGGGGGGGGGCGCACGTGTCGTGTGGGACGGGTTGGTTCGGTTCGACTGTTTATCAACACGTCGAGTCAAGCACCGGGGGCGGCGCGTGATGAAGTTAAGCTCATCAGAGAAATTGCGGTGCGACCATCTGGACGGGATGAAACCGCGGAGGCGGGCGGGCCGAGCCCGGGGCAAAGCGCATTCCGGTGTGCAAATAGCGCCGGGGGCCCGGGATCGATGCCAGGGGGGGGAGGGGGGGGCGGAGCCGGCTGTTTGCAGAGCCTCGCTTTGTGCCCGCCTGCCTTTCAGACTGCTGCTCTCCGCTAAGCCTGCCCGCTACATCGCTACCTGAGCCTTGTTCCTCAATAACCGACTCCCGGCTCTGGGGCAAGCCGACAGCAGCGGCAAAACCGATGAGCAGCTATAATCACCGGTGCGCGCCAAGGCAAGGTTTCGCAGAAAGCTAGCAAGAGATAATATACTGATATTAATTTTTAACTAGTTCATAGCAGTTTGGAACCGAAATTGATGCCTGCTGCAGTTTCGTGCATAATCAAGACATGTTGTTGTGGTCTTTAGTCCGCAGACTGGTTTGCTGCAGCTCTCCACGCTACCCTGTCCTGTGCAAGTCTCTTCATTTGAGAATACGAACGGCAACCTACATCCTTTTGAATCAGATTATTGTACTTGTCCCTTTGTCTTCCTCTACGAGTTTTACCCCACACACTTTCTTTTAATGCTAAGCTGACGTTTCCTTGGTGTCTCAGAATGTGTCCCACTAACCTATTACTTTCCTTAGTCATGATCTGCCAGACACTCCTTTTCTCCCCAATTCTGTTGAGCACCTCATTAGTTACGTGATCTACCCGCGTAATCATTCGTCTGTGGCACCACATTTCAAATGCTTTTATGATCTTTTTGTCTGAACTCTTAGTCCACGTTTCACTCCAATTTAATGCTACACTCCGGACAAATGCTTTCAGAAAGTACTTATTAACATTTAAACTAATATTGAATGTCAACAAATTTCGCTTCTTCCCTTAGCCATTCTGATTTTATATCTCCTTTACTTCGGCTATCAGAAGTTATCTTGCTACCCAAATAACTCATATACTACTTTTATAGTCTCATTAGTTCATCTAATAACTTCAGCATCTCCTAATTTTCTGACACTCATTACCCTAGTTTTGTTAATGTTCTTCCAGGTCCTTTGCTGTCTCTGAAAGACTAAGGTATCAGCAAACCGCAAGGTTTTTACTCCCTCTCCCTGGACTTTAATTCTCTCTCCAAATTTCTGTTTTGCTTTCCCTCACAGCTTCCTCAATGTGCAGATTGAACAACATTGGGGAAAGGCTACAATCCTGTTTATTGCTTCCCAACCACAGAGATCCTTTCATGACCTCAAACTCTTAATAACTGTCTGGTTTTTGTGTAAGTTGAATATAAAATTTCGCCCCCTGTATTTTACCCCTGCTACCTTCAGAATTTTAAGAAGTCTATACCAGTCAACACTATCAAAAGCTTTCTCCAGATCCACAAAAATTAAAAACGCAGATTTTCCTCTCCTTAACCTATCTTCTATGGTAAGTCGTAATGTGAGTTTTGCCTGGCGTGTTCGTACCTTTCTCCTAAATCCAAACTGATCTTCTCCAAGGTAGGATTCCACCAGTTTTTCCATTCGGCTGTAAATAATTCGTGTTAGTATTTTGCAACCATGACTTATTTAACTGATAGTTCTGTAACTTCATTTGTCTGCACTTGCTATCTTAGGAACTGGACTCACTATACTCTTCTTCAAGTGTGAGGATATTTCTCCTGTGTCATACATCTTGCACACCAGGCGGAACAATTTCTTCATGACTGGCTCTCCTAACGATAATAGCAGTTCAGACGGGACATCATCAAGATATATAAAATTGAATAAGTTTGTCCGCAATACGCTCCTCAACCATTTATCAGAGTGTGAAACTTCTGTGAGTTGTTCTCAGTACGTCCGCGAATATTCGTTGCCCAAGTGACAGGAATACGACCCGTAACACACACACACACACACACACACACACACACAGAGAGAGAGAGAGAGAGAGAGAGAGAGAGAGAGAGAGAGGAGGGAAAGCGTTTATCGCTTACTAGCTATATTTTCGCTGTATATGGAGTAATACAGCAGCATAGGACATATTTTAATGTATTTTCTTGCTACTATATTCGCAATGTATTTTTACACGGTGAACATTTTAAGTCATCAGTCCCGTTACCTGTCAATGGAATGTAAGCAAAGATGCGGCCCGGCTAATATTATTCCGATAGTGAATTGGACGAACTAAAACGGAGTTAAATCAATTATACCAACAAAACTAAAACAGTAACGCTACGGTCGGGGGTTCGAACCCCCTCGGACATGGATGTTTGTGTTGTCTTTAGTATAAGGTAGTTCATACGTAGTTTGTAAGTTTAGGGACTGATGACCACGCAGTTAAGTCCCTTAAGCTTAAACATTTGAACACTGAATGCAGAATTCTGCTATGCATTTCTCTACAACTCTATAACCCCTATTCATTAACGACGAGCATGTACAGGTGAACAGTGTATGCTCTTAAAGCAAAAGTCTAAAAATGGAAGAAAGAAACAATGTTAAAAACAAAAAGCAATGGAGGTCTTCGGAAAGAGGGAGTGCTCTGAACCCTGCTGCTCGCAGGAAGAGCAACAAACCCATCCACCATTCCAAAAACGTCAGAGATAAAACCTTATAGCCGAGAGTAAAAACAGTTTTCACGGAGAGACCCTATCAGCCATTCGTGATTCATCCGCCAAAACTAAAGGCAATGAGTGCAGAATTCCATACCTGGCACGGAGCGCCAAGAGAAGCGGACATCCTCTAATATGAGAGCCACAGATTGTATGGCTTCACGACCACAATGTGGGGAGTCTCATTGCGCAAATTAAACCGATCAGTCAGCCTACCATCTCCTACCCTATGTACAGAGGAGCAGGAGGTAAGGGTAAGGGGGGGGGGCGAGGATCCCGTTGAAACCATGGGCATTATAGACTGAGCCGACGCTGTGATTTTCGGGTAATGATGAGGAAAGAAACTGGCCGTATCCTTCACAAGAATCATCCCCGCATTTGCCCGCAGTGGTGTAGGGAAGCGATCGGCAACTGGCGGACCGCGGTAGGCCAAAAACTTGAATTATCAAAAAAACTTTTTTGTGCATAACAATTCGTATGAGAGACACCCTTATAATTTTTCTAGAATTTTACAGCTATCTGCTCAATAATTAGAACCCTTAATGATTATTATTATTATTATTATTATTATTGTTATAGGTAAATAACTGGTTGTCACGATGTGCGACGCTGGAAAGTAAGTTGACAATAGGCGGAAAAAGGGAGCAAGCTGGCCTATGATCCGTATAAACGCATTGTACACACGAATGCAGCACTAGAATTTTATATAACAAGGAAATTCCTTTGACAGACTTCATACTCTGACAGTCTCGAAACCTCTATTTAAGCAGTCAGGGCACGTCCATTAAAATTCTACTTTTGTGCTCTTAAAAATCACCTTTAGAGGTTTCTCCATCAGCAGAACGGACGGATGTGGCTGTGAAGTTGTTCCACTTTTCAAAACCTTTACTCCAGATGGAGATAATAGACCTGCAGGACGACATTTCCATGCAAACATATAAAAATGAATCCACTGACGAATTGTGGAGTGAACATGTCCCAGAAAGATATGAAAATTGCGAAACATCAAAACATTAACAATCTATGTTTGGCTCCACATATATTTGTGAAATTTCATTAAAAGATTAATTTGGTGAAGAATAAGTATAGCTCAAGATTAACGGCAGCCCACTTTGAAGACACTATTCGCATAAGCTGCTCTGCATGTGAACCTAACTTTAGACCGCAAAAGTAATTTCTTGCATTGATTTTTTTAACACAAATGCGTACAGTTCATTGACTTTCATATTTTTTAGTGATAACTAAGCAAAAAATTTTATGTTTAATGTATGACCTGTTACTGGATTTTTCAACAGAAGTTTGACTACATATTTTATTTAATACTTCTTGTGAACGAAAATAAAAATAATCTAATTTTTACTAGATTGTTATACATTTTTATTTCACATCTTTTGTATTTCATATTAGTTGGAGACTGAAAATTAAAAAAAAAAATTAGTAAGGAATGTGGTTTTACTTTTGGACATCGATAAAAATTTGCAAAAGTATCCGGACCCATCCATGATTACATGCCGATATCTGGTGTAGAGGAACCACAGAAACGTGAATCTAGATTGCAAGAGGTGGATATGAACCAACTTCTCAAATGTTTGTTCAAATGTTTGTAGAGTCTATGGGACTTAACTACGGGGTCATCAGTCCCTAAACTTACAAACTACTTATGAACTACCTAAGACTAAGGACGGCACAAATATCCATGCCCGAGGGCAAACTACTTATGAACTACTTACAACTAAGGACAGCACAAATATCCATGCCCGTGGGGGGATTCGAACCCCCGACCGTAGTGGCCGTGCAGACCGTTACTGGAGCGCCTCAGTCTCCTCGGCCACCGCGGCCGGCAACCAAGTTCTCCCGAATGGTAAATCAGTACGCTACCACTGCTCGGCACCGTTAGCAGATTTATTATTTCAGTTCTCTGTGCCACATCCGTGCAAACAGTAGTGACTAGAAAGCAAATACGTAGTTTCTTTTCAGCCGGATATTGATCCACCCGGCTCTGACAGACTCGTTACGTCATGTTCTCCTCGTCCTGGTGTGCCTGGCAGGAATTAAACTGCGGCCACAGCCCAGAGTTGGGAGCACTGTTTGCTGGCATTAAGCCATTTGCACGGGCCGTGGCCGTAATCTGCGTATCGGCACGGGTTATCTCATCGACTCGCTGTTCATTACGGCCCGACTGCAGTAATTGGCTTGTCGCTCAGACTCGTATTCGCCAATGTTTAATTCCAATTCCATCTGCATCAATGTTTTGACGTAGTCTTTTCTATCCCCTTCGTAGGACTTCGAGAGAGATGCAATATTTATGTAGCGGAATTCGTTACACGTTTGCTATTCCTGCGTATTTTGGTAAACAGTATTAATCTACTATTCGTTCGACCATTAATTACCAGCTAACATATGGTAAGCTTGTTACCTCACATAGATTCGGCTTAAATATTGAATGTAAACATAGAATGCGAATATTTTAATTTACAGTTTAATGAAGACTTCCACGGACAACTAATCTCAACTATTGAGTTTTACAGCCTGAATGTTATGGCAATCAACTGAAACATTTTATCTTTTAAAAAGCATTGAATTATAGTACGATAGCTACTTGCTAAAAAATACTAAAAATGAAAATGGCCATCACGTACATCAATGAGTTATGGATAGGCATTGACGTCGGATGTTGCCTTTCAGCATACCTACAGATGTCTGTCGATTACGATACACTTGCGATTTCAGGGAACCCCCAAAGCCAATAATCGCAAGGACTGAGGTCTGGGGACCTGGGAGGCCAAGCATGGCGAAAGTGGCGGCTGAGCACACGATCATCACCATACGACGCGTGCAAGAGATCTTTCATGAGTCTATACTCCGTTCACCGAAACGAGAGACGTAATGTAAACACACTGAGGCGCGTGACCAGGGGTGGACAAACCAGTGTTGCTCGCAGCATCCTTTTCAGATCATTGTGTGTGTGTGTGTGTGTGTGTGTGTGTGTGTGTGTGTGTGTGTGTGTGTGGTGTTATATAGCAGTGATAATAGGTGTTGACTGCAAACTTCATCTTTAAGGACTGGTTGCTGAATAGTAACGTAAGAATTAGTGTTTATAACAACATTCAGCATTCATAGTATGTGTGTCTGTTTCTCTCATTGGTATCACATAAGAGTAACCTCATTATGTCATCCTCCAATTTCAGTTCACCCAAGAAGCATTCAAAGAAGAATTAAGTTGTTTAGAGAAACACATGGTTCCTAGTGTGTATAAAACGCAATGTCCAGAACAGTCAATGACATATTGTTATGAAAACAGTAAAAAGCCACGCACTCTTTGAAGCCTCCAACGAAAAAAGAATAACGACAAAGCTTTGAAAACGAAAAAAAGGTTCAAATATTTGTATAGCCTATGGGACTTAACTACGGGATCATCAGTCCCTAAACTTACAAACTACTTACGAACTAGGACGGCATAAATATCCATGCCCGAGGGGGGATTCGAACCCCCGACCTTAGTGGCCGTGCAGACCGTGACTGAAGCGCCTCAGTCTCCTCGGCCACCGCGTCCGGCCTTTGAGAACGTCTTGATGACTGAAATGCGATACGAATGAAAAATGTTTCGTAAGAAATTTCCAACACTTGACAAAGTGCTTGTTGTAATCGAAGATGCAAATTTGGGAGAAAATAACATTTTATTATGTATTAATAGAAATGAAATTTAAATGTTTGGCTTCTTATAGCACTACCATATAACGAAACACCTGTAACTGATGCTGCGAAATTGAGCCAGCGACCCTGGTTTGTCCACCCCTGGTTACGCGCCTCAGTGTGTTTACATTACGTCTCTCGTTTCGGTGAACGGAGTATAGCAATATGTTTTCTTTTTTCTAATGAAACCCCATGTCATTCCAAGCATGTGTGTTAATTTTACCCCTCTATCTACATTATTCCGTGATTAATTTTTCAAATTTATACTGACTTTTTGATCGTCCTGTACATAAAACCCGTGAAATACACGGCCAATATGGCGTCTTCATTTCTACCGAAAAGATCTGCGCCCTCCACGGATAGCCACACGGTGCGACGTCGGTGGCGTTCTGCCACCTTATTGGCGATCGTTCAGACGCACGTTGAGAATTTCTGGCATGCTTTTTTTCTGACTGCCTCTTTTTCCTTCAGGATTCTTTTTACTTTATTTTTTTAGTTTTTTTTATTTTGTAATGAAAACGCAAACTAAACATCATCTATGTTATAATGAATATGTGAACAATGATCAACACTGTAACGCTTCTACATGGTAAATGAATGAAACAAAAAATGCCCCTTTAGTTGTAATATATTGCTTTATTTCATTTTATTATTATTATTATTATTATTATTATTATTATTATTATTATTATTATGGGGGCAAACTGTTCGAAGAATATAACCCGTCAACAATCCTGCACATGAGTAACCCAGTCGTCTTTTCGCATTCAAGTGCAGTAGCCTTTGTACCGTTGGGATCGATCAGGTTCTATGGGCTGCATCATTCTCTTTCACACCTGGGACACCCCAGCTGGGTGGAGGGTTCGTAAACAGTGGCCCTAAATAGTTCGCAAAAGTGGTTCGGTAGGATGCTCCACGTTGTACAATCTTGTGTGTTTCAAGCAAGTACTGCCAGAAATCGAGGATGTTTTTGTCGCTATCTCGGTAAAGGTAATGTAGCGCCGTGCCTTTAATCCAGTTGACTGCATTCGTCTTTGCTGCTGGAAAATAGACGCCATCAGGATAGAAAACTTCGGTATATGGGATCGACGTGAAAGGACGGCGTAGGAGGGGGGGGGGCAGCATTTGTCTTGTGAGCTTCCAACACGCACTCGGGGTGCTACAAGTCAGTCGATGCACGTCGGTATCAACGTCGGCACACTGTGGACATAAGGGGTCGCTTGATACTGGCGTACACGTTGGGAAAGCCTGGCCAACGTGCGGTTCGCGACGTCAGAAACTCGCCACGTTCAGATACACGCAGTGGCGGCGCTAGACGAAAACTGGGCGTCGGCGAACTCGTCTTTGCGAGGCCCCTTCGTTTTTTCATTAATGAAGAAAATGTTAAACGAGCTGAGTTCTACATCAATAATCACTATACTAAAATTCTGTTAGTATAATATACGAGTAGTATTTCAATGACAAAAATTACAATAAAGAAACAAATTAGATGAACTTTTCACCTTTTCGTCTCACTGAATTTTTGAAGACCACATCTTAATACTAGCCCCTATTTTGGCTTTAGTTGAGAGTACTGACAACGCAGATAGTCTTTCTTGGATCATTTTGCTTTTCAAGTTAGTCTTAATCATTTAACTCTGTGAAGCTTCTCTCGGCCGAAGCTGTACTGACTGGAACGGGGAATGATTCTGATTGTTATATAAACATTCCGATATAATTCTTCCAAATCGTTTTCTAAAATGTACTGAAGCAATTGTTAAGTAAGTATTTAAAAATTGCATCACTACTGCACTCATATGGAAATGGCCGAGCGCACTAAGGCATCATACCACGGTGAGCGAGATCGCTCTCGCCGGGGGTCGAATCCCACCCTTGGGTACGAATGTTGTGTTCATCCACTGGTTAAGCTAGTGTAAATTAGATGTAGGTTGTCGCTATATAACCTAGCAGTTGGAAAGCGCCGTTAAACATCAAATAAAAAGAAAATAAAAAAATTAAATGTTAATGTTTTGCGAGGCGCGACGTGGCCGACGTCGCCGACGCCTAGCGCCGCCACTGGATACACGCTCCGTGTGGACGGCTTAACACGTGACACGCGGTATCGGCCCCTGCAGGTCTGCATTTCCAGCCTCCCCCCCCCCCTACCTCGCGCCACCCTCACGACCACACAGTAATTACACAGCGCCGGAGGGCTAGCCCCAAACTCCCCGTCCGCAGATATCCTGCTACCACGTGACGCACATTTGCAGCCTAAAACCGGGAGCGCGCTCATTTTACACCAGCTGCCGGCGACACCACCGCCAGCTGTTTCCTGCATGCAAAAATTAAAACACCACAAACATAATTAAAAATAAATGCAAGTGCAATCTCATTATACCGTAAAAATCTGAGTATGTTACAACCAGTAACTGCCCCTCGCCGATTCGATAATGAATCTAACTCTTGTATGAAACATCCAACAAGATGAGTTTTATGGTGGAGAGTAAAAAGCGCTAACAGCCACAATTACAGATTCTATTAATTATAACACGACCGGTTTCGGGCTTTTGCCCCTCATCAGGTGCTTATACATTCAGAACTATGTGCAGTTTGATGAAATAAAGTGGATGTTGATGTTTATGTTTATAGGGGACCAAACTACAAGGTCATCAGTCCCCTGTTCCAGGCAGTGATGTAACATGTGATAGAACGGAAACACAGAACAAGGATTAGAGAATTCCTTGAATGTAAAATAAAGACAAATACTACACTTATACACAGAGGAGTGCACAAAAGGAATAAAAGTACAATTTCACAGCAGAATGCTATGGCCGGCTGATCACTAAGATAATAATGGATGAGCAAGCCATGCTGTACACACTAAAAAACCACCTCAACCGAAAAGGTCGAGGCTATCAAGTAACTTAAAAAACAGTGAAAAAATGAGGGTCTGTGAGTCATTCAGAAGCGCCTTCCATCAAATGGAAGGGTAAAAACCAGATGCGCGAATAAAATTTAAAACAGTAGTAGCCAAGGAGGCATTGTCACCTAAAACTGATGGCAACGAATCTGGTAGGCTAAAGGACTGCCGCAAAGCGGCTAAAAACGGACAATACAACAGTATGTGGACCACAGTCAGCTGGGCGCCACAACGGCAAACTGGTGGGCCCTCTCGACGCAAGAGGTGGCCGTGTGTTAACCACGTATGGCCAATGCGTAGTCGGCAGAGTACAACGGACTTCCTACGAGAAGCCCGTAGGGAGGACCTCCACATTGCCGTAGAAGGCTTAACAGCACGGAGCTTATTCGGTGCGTTCGATTCAGCCCACTCTGTATTCCAAAGGCTTAATACCTTCCGATGGAGCACCGCCCGGAGATCCCTCTCCTGGAGACCGATTTCCAGCATGGTTGAGGTAGTAGCCTCCTTCGCCAGTTGGTCGACACGTTCATTTCCTGTTATTCCAATGTGGCCTGGAGTCCAAAGGAAGACCACAGTGCGACCAGATGTACCTAGTCTGTATACAGCTTCCTGAATGGACAGTACCAAAGGATGTCTTGGGAAACACTGGTTAAGGGCTTGCAAAGCACTCAGGGAGTCAGTACAGATAACCACAGACGCCCCGGGGTAGTCTCTGAGATGTTCAAGGGCCCGCCAAATGGCGACAAGTTCCGCCGTAAACACACTACTCCCACAGGGCAATGAATGTTGTTCTATATGCCGGCCGTGGGTATAGGCATACCCAACATGGCCATCGACTAGGGAGCCATCGGTGTATATAAATTCAGCGCCATGGTACGAATCCAGAAGGGCCTGGAACTGTTGACGCAGAGTCGTTGGTGCAACAGAGGCTTTGGAGTCTCGGGACAAGTCCAACCGAAGCTGGAGGCGAGGAAGGACCCAAGGAGAGTACGTTTTCTGCGTGTTGTACTGCGTCATGATGTAAGAAGGCTATTACTTAAATAACCGACGTTTCGGTCAACGTTACAGTGGCCTTCATCTGGGTATACTGTATCAGATGAAGGCCACTGTAACGTTGACCGAAACGTCGGTTATGTAAGTAATAGCCTTCTTACATCATGACGCGGTAAAACTCCCAGAAAACCTTTCTTTCATCTGACTCTGGCCGCGGAAGCCTACGTAATTATATGTGCAATTTGTTGGTGGAATTCAATGTAAAGTTAGCATCCAAATCATCATTGGCCATGTGTCTCACTATTTGCAACCCCCCCCCCCTCTCTCTCTCTCTCTCTCTCTCACACTTTTTTTACACTCATTTTCGTCTCTGATATTCTAATAGTTCTGCTTACGTTCGTTTCACAAGACATGAGAAACAGAACTATTAGAATATTATCGAAGACGAAAACACTGTCTCTCTCTCTCTCTGTGTGTGTGTGTGTGTGTGTGTGTGTGTGTGTGTGTGTGTGTGTGTGTGTGTGTGTCAAAAAGTATGCAAAAATTGCGACATATGGACAATGATGATTTGGATGATAAATTTACATTCAACTCCACCAACAAACTGCATAGTTCTGGATGTATAAGCACCTGATGAGGGGCACAACCCCGAAACCGAAACATTTAAACTAAACAGTTTCATTCGACATGAAACTTTCTCCAACATCGGACTGCCATTTCAGTGTCGATCATTGAAATGCATATACTAACAATCATTGTTTCAAGATATGGGTTCAAAAGCAACGTTTAAGTTAACTCATTATTTCGGGTGTGTAAGTACTTATACATAGATTTTATTTTTTCAAAAACTATGCATGGTTTAAAATTGAAGTGTCTTATCTAAAATGTAATATTAGTTTTTTCATTTTTACTTAGTTCCAGAAAGGCCTATTATACCGAAACTGAGGGTATAATTCGTGTCAAATCAATGTTGCGACATTTGAAAGATCTATTAGAGGTGGAAAATATCTTTGAAACCAGAAGTAACGGAAAAGAAGCGTCACCAACATCAGGGTTAATTGTGACTTAGCGGTTTTTATTCTCAACCCTATAATCGGAAGTAACAGTTCAACTAAATACATCGCGGGTAAACCTCACTACATTAGTTTTGTCTGGATAATTTATGTTCGTTTTAAGAAAGTACAATTTTTCACACATCAATGTTTGTGACCTAATCTACACTAACGTAATTTTCAGGTACATTCACTGGTATTTGCAGATACTGACTGCAATGCGTTGCAGGTAGCGTTAACAGTAAAACATTTAAAGGTGTGTGTGTGTGTGTGTGTGTGTGTGTGTGTGTGCGCGCGCGCGCGCTTTCAAGAGTGTCAGTCAAGGGAGAGGGGGGTTGAATATAAACGCAGTGTGACTGGAAGAAGTTTTATTTTAGCTACGAACTTCGGATGAAATAAAATTTTAGTAATTGCAGCACACAAATTACCTTTTCCGCTGTGTCGCCTTTGCACGCATCACATACGAAAGACTTAAGTATCAGCGTCAATACAGCCGTGATGGTACAACCTACACGGATTGTTTTGAAACTTTACACTGTTGTCTGTTCAGGAAAGTTTGAATTGTGGTTCTATCTTTTGTGGTTTGAAAGACAAATGTTTGAAATCCGTTCCGTCTTTTTGTGTGTCTTTGTGTTTGGCTTTACAAATATATAGCTTTCAGTTTATTACACGAAAGATCTGTACTGTCACATGGAAACTGGCTTTTCAAACCTTTTCTAGGTTCTAAATCACTTTAATGTACTGTCACAACACACATGGTTCAGAACAGGGCGCGTACAAAATTGGCAAGAAAAATTCAAGGAGTATCCACGAAGTCACCAACAGGTATGGACGGCAATTGAAAAGTTTCATTGCTGTCTTTCCAAAACTAATTAACTGTTTAAGTATGTGTTGAATATTTTGCCAAAAAGAGTCCTCAGCCACTCTTACGTATTTCACCTGCTGACCACGGGCGAAAAGTAGAAAGGCTGCTCGAAAAGGTACGTTCTGTGCATGTGTATATAAAACACATGCGCGCATCAACGGCAGAATAGAAGGTGTGCTATTTCCTCGCGGCGGCGCAATCTGGCAAATTCGTAGCGCCATCCATTCTGCAATGTTGCAGGCAGGCCAGATACAAATGTCGGGAGATATATCAACTGCTACTCACTGTGCTCGGGTTGAGTGACACGATAAGAGCATAGCCATTCGTTCTATCACGATACGTTCCCCAAAAAACAAAGAGGGGGGGGGGAGACACAGTAGGCACAATACACGTGTTGTCAGCCACGTAATTTTGATATTATAATCATGTAAGGAATACCTGTGGAGTATTTTGTTCATGCACAGAGTTTCAAGCACTTCTGGGACTTTTTTTATTATTTATTTACTTTTTTACAATGTCGGACTTTTTACGGAGTATAAGGAATGGGTACCCGTCTTATTACAGAAGTTGAACATGCAGCCCGCCTGTAACATAACACCCAAGTGCGTCCGAGGGAACGTGTAGCTTGTAGGTACAATTTAACACACTCTTAACTGCCTATCAAGAGACTTCCTTAGGGCTTTTTACCCCACATAGTTTAACTTGACGGATTATTTGCACTATTTTGACAGTTACCTTTCTCAAGAAGTTAAAGATTGGATCTGATCACTTAGGTCCAGCAAGAATCCAGGACCTAAAATGAAAGTATTCCGCGAAAATTTATAACCATTAAAATCATGATTGGAGCGTTAGAATAGACAACTATCATCGATTTTTCACGGATGGGGGCAACAATCTAACAGTCTACTAAATGACGAAACAAGAGTAAGCTTTATACTGCAATAAAAGACTAAACTTTACGCTGCAAATTACTGGAAACAAAATCACAACATTTTAATTTGGAGACGTTTAGGAAACTGAGTACTGAGGACAAAAACGATGGTGTGCGCAGTGTCCTACAAATAAAATTATCAAGCACTGCGCCTCTTAGTATTTAACTCAGCCAGTCTTTTGAATGGAAATAAAAAATGCAATAAAAATTCTGCAGTCCCAGCACACGCTACGGGGTGGCGGCTGACTACCCTTAAACAATTCCTCCACCTGCCATCCTTGGCCCACCGGTAGACAGCAGTTTTACCGTAAAACGTTCTTAATTTTATATTTTAGTCAGGAATAAAATGATGTATGTAACTGGACCGTTATGATTTACCGCTGACTATACAAAAACCAAATCTCCCGTTGGGCGAAAGTACCCTCATGAAACATCTGTCCAACGCGAAACAGCAGTCATCCATCAGACGCACAGCCACTGCTAGATTGCGCACCGGAAAAATATCTCTGGGCAGAATTCTCTCTCTCTCTCTCTCTCTCTCTCTCTCTCTCTAACAACCTACCGCCAGGCAGCCCCGTTGTCGAATTTGTGTGTGTGTGTGTGTGTGTGTGTGTGTGTGTGTGTGTGTGTGTTTTTCATACAAGTCCACAGGTTCGTTCCAATCTTTATGAAATTTTGCTGATATAAGCTTCCATCCATGGGGGCGGACACCGTAACTGTAAGAATCACGTACAACACAGTTCACGATACATGACGTCATAAACGAGATGCGCGAAAAACTACTGCTCATTTCCTCCTAAACCACTAGAACGATTTCAACCAAATTTGGTACACATGTTCCTTGTCGCGAGGTACCTATTGCTGCAATGGTAAGAACCACATACGCCACATGGTTCACGAGATACGTCATAAACCGAGAAGTTGCAAGAAACTGTCACATAATGCGACGAAACGTTAAGAACACATGTGAGAACGAGATTACTTAGCGACTGCCGCCGTCCGTTAATATCGTCCGATGGTGGAAGACTTACATTTCTTCTTCAAAACCGAAATCCAGATTTCATTTAGTTTCACGCCCTCCTCCATCCTATTGAGATTATTGGGATGTTTCTATAGCCTCTCCGTATAGTCTTTCGTGGTATGGATACCACGAAAGACTATACATAGAGGCTATAGAAATTGTAAAACACCCCTATAATTTCAATAGGATGGAGGAGGCGTGAAACTAAATGAAATCTGGATTTCGGTTTTGAAGAAGAAATGTAACAGTCTTCCACCATCGGACGATATTAACGGACGGCGGCAATCGGCAACGACGAATTGCGCGCGCATGTCAAAACATCTGATGCCACACCTATGAGCGCGAGCCCTCGTAAACGGAGTTTGGCTTCAGTCAGTAGCAACACAGGGTGTGTATCGGACATGCAAAATTGCCACGATATCCCTTGAAAATGTCCTCCGCATTCGGGGACGAAACGTTGGGTTCCATAAATAATCCACAAGACGACGGCATAATAGCCCGGAAATTTTTAGTAATTTTGACCATTCCGGCCGCGAAAGTTTACATTTTACAATACTGATACAACTACCTGGAAATGTAGGACTGTGTAATACATCAGAGTAATTACCACTTACGTCTTCAGGCTTATAGAATTCTGAACCCAAGTCTCGTGTTTTCAAAAAAAAAAAAAAAAAAAAAAAAAAATGTATATGTAATACCAGATCGTCAGCTGCCAATTTTCGGTCGCCAATGCCGCGCTGGCGACCGTAAAATTACGCATTTCCCATGCGCTCTCATTTGAAATAGTGCTACCAGTTAATGAGGTCGGTATCAACCATCAGGCGGTAGCGTTCGTTCCCACAGTTGAGCGCTCACGTCTGCGGCCCCCTTTCACACACGCCGCGCTCGGCAGTTTCCTGTTTCGCGCAGGAAGCATACAGTAGGAGGCGCCACGAGATGCGAGCCAGCCGCGCCGTCTCCGGTGAATGCACACACACAGGGGCACCGCCCGCGGACAGGATGCACACAGCGTAGCGGTTTCCGCCACGCCCACACACAAACACCGAACACCAAACACTGCTCCACTCCGCTAACCGCACAGTCAACGCCACGCCGACCGCCTTCCCGCTGCCGATTAGGCAACCGTGCAGCACAGCTGCCGCCCGGAACACAAATATACGGCGACCGACATATTAGATGCTGCCCCGATGCTGGCAAGTGACATGGCAAGGTAAGTAAATGAACGGACCGAGGACAAACTCGAACATTCTAACAACGCCATAGTCGTCGTCGGAGCTCCTAAAAATACAGCCGGCCGCGGTGGCCGACGGGACTAAGGCGCTCCAGTCACGGTCTGCACGGCCACTACGGTCGGGGGTTCGAATCCCCCCTCGGGCATGGATATTTGTGCCGTCCTAGTTCGTAAGTAGTTCATAAGTAGTTGTAAGTTTAGAGACTGATGACCCCGTAGTTAAGTCCCATAGACTACACAAACATTTATTATTAAAAATACAGAGTGATGCATTCGTCATTTTGTTTCCCAACGAATTATTCTAAACGCAACATGTAGCTTAAGCGAACTGTGTTCTTTTGGTTGAGTTTTATGAAATACTAGCTGTGAACATGGCGTTTCTCGGGTGTTTATCCTACACACTCTTAGTCCAAAACCCCTTCCCACTCTCTCTGCATCCACCTCTTTTCCATCTCTTCGTTTCCACCTTTCCCTCTCTCGGCAAAGTTTTCTACAATATACCCTCTGCCATGTACTACTCAAACATTTATGTTCCCGTGACCTTTCTCTTGTTTTAAAGTCGTGGGTGAAAAATGCCTAAAGATTGGAGCAAAACCATGCATTTTGTAAAATTCCGTAAGTACTATCACCACGCACCGAACGAAATTTTATACAGTGACATTCCTCTTGTTATTAAAATTCCTCTTGCAAAATTACAGTAATGTCGGAACAAAACTATAGATTTCTATGCAACAGAAACGCATGGTCACATTGAAAACAGCACTTTGATGTTCTCAAACATTCCAGTTTTATTTCATACAACCCTTGTTCTGATAATAATGAAAACAACAAAAAGGATCTGTGAAATCTGTCGACCCATTCTCAAGTTATGGCGCAACCAATGTATTTAAGGATCCTTTTTAATGTTGCAAAGTACCCTCCCCCATTCACCGCACGAAGCTTAAGGTAGACAGTGACGTTCCTCTTCTTTTGAAGGTCAAGCGTGCGAAATTTCGTGAAGATCGGAAAGAAACTGTAGATTTGCTGAGTCTGTAGGAGAAGTATGCTCCGCCATGCACCTATCACAAAATACTTTCTTAGCTTACGTTTACAAGTTCATGCCTAATGCGACATTTTTACGACATCTACAGCGAAACTGTTGTGAGCGGTAGACTTTTGTTTCGTCATTTTGTAGGGGAAGGTGGGGATTCAGTTACAGAACTCTTCATGAACGTCGGAAATTACATGCAAACTTGGTTGCAGTTCCCTAACTACTCCCATTTTCCAATAATTGACGCATAAATCTGGGTATTCTCACGAGGTGGCCTCATTTATGACGTCATATCTCATGAGCTGTGTGTTGTGCTCTTTTCTTTTTGGGCGTACGGTGAACAGTTCACCCAAGTTTCATTGGAATCGAATGAATGGTTTATGAACACACAGAGGACATACAAACAACTAAAAGATTTTAGTAGCGTCCTGCATTGGTCCTTAGATCGTGCTATTTTAGACCTTCCATTCTGCTCGTGTTTACATCGGTATATGGATTGGAAAATATCTAATTTCCTTATTGCTGCTTTTCTTTGTTCCTCGAATAAAGAATACAGTGGAAGAAACATATCACACTACCGGTCAACGTTTTCGATCACCTATCACAACTATGGATTTGTAGTTTTAAATAATCGTAGCTCTGTTCTGGTGCTAAAACAAGCATGAACATGAAATATTTTTTTTTTTTTTTTTTTTTTTTTTTTTTGTGGTTTTAGGGCGCACAACTTCTATGGTCATTAGCGCCCAGCCAAGAACATAGATTCGCTATGATCTAAAAAAATGTAGACTGTCAGAACATCAACAAGAGGCTAAAAACGAAAGATAAAAGACAATTAAAAGAGTTAAATATCCTTGGATAAGTTGGTCAAGTTGATAAAACGCAAAACTCGAGCAGCTGCTCGTGTGTCATCAGCTAAAATTTCCTCCAGAGTAGACGGAAAGTGAAGGGCTACACGGAGATGATTAAAATTAACACAAGTCAGTAAAACATGTCGCACTGTCAGCAGTTCACCGCAGGAGCATAGCGGTGCAGGTTCGGCGGATAGCAAGTGACGGTGGCTGAAACGGCAATGACCGATCCGCAACCGAGCCAGGATGACCTCCTCCCGCCGAGAGGGGCGTGAGGATGTCCTCCAAGCGGTCGGGATCGGTTTGACAGTTCGCAATTTATTGTTGTACAGTGAAAGCCACACACTGTGCCATTGCGACACGATACTCCGGCGAAGAGCCCGTTGAACATCGTCCGATGGGACGCAAAAGGTAGCCATGCGAGGCAAAAGAGCTGCTGCCTTGGCTGCTGTGTCGGCGGCCTCATTCCCGGGCACACCCACATGGCCAGGGACCCACAGGAAAGAAACGTGACAGCTGTCATCCGCCAGCAACTGGAGGGAGCGTTGGATCCGATACACGAGAGGATGGTTCGAGAAAGGGTCCTTAAGACTCTGCAGGGCACTAAGGGAGTCAGAACATATGGCATAGAAAGGGTGGCGGTGGCGGCAGGTATACATAACGGCCTGGTGGAGGGCGAAAAGCTCAGCCGTGAAGTTTGAGCACCGGTCAGGGAGCTTGTATTGGAAACGGTTGTCCCCGACGACGAAGGCAGATCCGACACCGGCAGTGCTCTTGGAACCATCAGTGTAAATAAATACGGCATTATCGAACCGCGAACGGAGTTCGACAAGCCTCGAGCGGAATACCAAATCCGGAGTGCTCTCCTTGGGCAGCGAACTAAGTTCGAGGTGTGTGTGAACCTGGGCCTGATGCCACGGTGGCAATGGGCTTTCGCTCAACCGAAGGGTGGAAGGAAGGGTAAAATCGAGCCGCTGTAGCAGGCGGCGAAACCGAACTCCCGGTGGAAGCAAGGCAATCGCAGACAACTGATATTGGCCATCGAGTGAGTCGTCAAAAAATAATCTGTAAGATGGATGGTTGGGCATCGACCGTAGGCGGCATGCGTACCGACACAAGAGTATGTCACGTCGAGTGGTCAAGGGTAATACAGCAGCCTCGGCATACAGACTTTCAACAGGGCTGGTATAAAATGCACCGGTCGCCAGACGTAATCCACGATGGTGGATAGAGTTGAGATGGCGGAGAATCGACGGCCGTGCTGAAGAGTATACAAGGCTTCCATAGTCGAGCTTCGACTGAACAATGGCCTGGTAAAGGTGAAGCAGGACGGTACGATCCGCTCCCCATGACGTGCCACTGAGGACACGAAGAACGTTAAGGGATCGGGCACAACGGGCAGCCAGGTAGGACACATGTGTGGACCAGCAAAGTTTCCGATCCAACATGAGTCCCAAGAATTTTGTAGTCTCCACGAAAGGGAGAGCAACAGGGCCGAGACGTAGAGAAGGTGGAAGAAATTCCTTGTATCTCCAGAAATTGATACACACAGTTTTCTCAGTGGAGAATCGGAAGCCGTTTGCGATGCTCCAGGAATATAGACGGTCAAGACAGCGTTGGAGAGAACGCTCCAAGAGACACGTCCGCTGGGCGCTACAATAAATTGCGAAATCGTCAACAAAAAGAGATCCGGAGACGTCGGCTGAAAGGCAATCTACGATCGGATTGATTGCAATGGCAAAGAGCGCCACACTCAAGACGGAGCCCTGTGGTACCCCATTCTCCTGGCAAAAGGTATCTGACAAAACAGAGCCCACCCGTACCCGGAACTTGCGATCCGCCAAAAACGCTTGAATGAAAAGAGGAAGGCGGCCCCGAAGGCCCCATGTGTGCAATGTGCGGAGAATGCCCGCTCTCCAACAGGTATCGTATGCCTTCTCCAAGTCGAAGAACACTGCTACTGTTTGACGCTTCTTTAGAAAGTTGTTCATAATGAAGGTCGACAAGGTAACGAGGTGGTCAGCAGCAGAGCGGTGTCGACGAAAACCGCATTGGATATTAGTCAGGAGGCGGCGAGATTCGAGGAGCCAGACCAACCGAGCGTTAACCATGCGTTCCATCACCTTGCAGACGCAGCTCGTCAGAGAAATGGGGCGATAACTGGAAGGAAGGTGTTTGTCCTTCCCTGGCTTGGGGATGGGGACAACAATGGCTTCACGCCTACTTGTGGGAACATGACCTTCAGTCCATATGCGATTATAGGTACTAAGAAGAAAGCACTTGCCCACAGGAGAGAGGTTCTTCAGCATCTCAATATGGATGGAATCAGGACCAGGAGCAGAAGATCGGGACAGGGCGAGAGCACGCTCTAGCTCCTGAATGGTAAAGGCGACATTATAATTTTCACGATTAAAAGAGCGGAAAGAAGGCGGCCGTGCCTCCTCTACCTGTTTGCGAGGGAGAAAGGCAGGGTGGTAATGGGCAGAGCTCGAAACCTCCGCAAAGAAACGACCCAATGCGTTTGAAACATCAGCTGGGTCCACGAGGACTGCGTTCTCCACGGTCAGGCCAGGAATCGGGGAGTGGACCTTGATGCCGGACAAACGGCGTAGGCCACCCCAGACAACCGTGGAGGGAGTAAAACGGTTAAAAGAACTAGTAAAAGCAGTCCAGCAAGCTTTCTTGCTGTCGTTTATGATACGACGGCACTGCGCTCTCATACGTTTGTAATGGATGCAATTCTCCAAAGTTGGGTGGCGGCGGAAGGTGCGTAAAGCACGGCGCCGGGCTCTAAGCGCGTCGCGGCAGGCTGCAGTCCACCAAGGGACCTGGACACGACGTGGAGAAGAGGATGTACGAGGTATGGAACGTTCAGCAGCAGTGAGAATAACCCCTGTGAGGTATTCGACCTGACTGTCACAGTTGGGAAAATTCTGATTGTGAAAAACAGCCATGGAAGAATAAAGCCCCCAGTCGGCTTTAGAAATGTTCCAACTGGTGGGACGTGGAGATGGGGAATGATGTAGGAAGTGGATGATACAAGGGAAATGGTCACTCGAGTACGTGTCAGAAAGTGCATACCACTCAAACCGACCGGCAAGCTGAGGAGTGCATATTGCGAGGTCTATATGGGAATAAGTGTGTGTTGTGTCAGAAAGGAAGGTCGGTGCACCGGTGTTGAGGCAGACAAGATCGAGGTGGTGGAGAATGTCCACCAAAAGGGAGCCTCTCGGACAAGGTGCCGGAGAGCCCCATAGGGGGTGGTGGGCATTAAAGTCGCCTACCAACACGAAAGGTGAAGGGAGCTGGTCAACAAGGTGTAGCACATCTGCCCTAGTAAGGGCAGATGACGATGGCGAATATATATTACAGAGGGAGAAGGTAAATGTGGATAAGGTGATGCGGACGGCAACTGCCTGTAGGTGAGTGTGCAAGGAAATGGGATGGAAATAGACGTCGTCTCGAAGGAGCATCAGAACCCCTCCATGGGCTGGGACACCTTCCACGGGTGGCAGGTCGACCCGCACAGAGGTGTAGTGTGGAAAGTCTGCACGATCACGTGGACGCAACTTAGTTTCCTGGAGGCAGACTAGAAGCGGGCAGTGCAATCGAAGGAGTAGTTTTAACTCCTCCCGATTAGAACGAATGCCGCGAATGTTCCATTGAAGGAGCGCCATGATAAAAATGAGAGAAGAAATAACGATAAAAACCAAGTAGCGAGCGGGGTCACCTCGACGGCCGCTGAGGACCGGATTTCGAGGGAGCACTGCTATCGCTGTCTGGGGGCAAAGGGTCATGTTCCATTGGTTCGACCGACACGCCTGCCACCTCCCTGAGTTGATCAAGAGGGGCAGTTTCCACCGCCGGTAAAGGGCCGGGCGCCCGGCAAACGGAGCGTCCCGGTGAAACAGAAGACGGCCGAGGCCGGCAACTGTTGGACGGCGTGACAGATGGGTCACGCCTCGGCGGGGAAGGAGAGGAACTCTTTTTCTTGTCAGCTCTTCTGGAAGAGTGACGGCGGGAAAAGGCAGTTGACGGTTGGGAAGCCTGAGAACGCAGAAAATCCTCACGGACGGGTTCCTTTTTCAAGGTCCGGGCATCTTGTTTAGGTGCCCGCGGTTTACTAGAGGTAGTTGAAGACTGTACCTTAGAAGCAGCAGGAGGAAGCGGGGACGTGGAACGGGCAATCTTCGGGCTGGCGGATCGCACAACTGTGTCGGCGAAAGTGAAATCACAAGTCTGGGTACTGGAATCCTTAGTAGGTCGAGTTGAGGTGAGGACCTTACTGTATGTACCCGCTGGGAGGACAGTGGGCTTTCGACTCGCCAACAACTTTCGAGCGGCAGATGTTGATACCTTCTCCGTGACCCGAATTTGCTGAATGATTTTTTCATCCTTATATACAGGGCAGTCGCGAGAGGAAGCCGCATGGTCGCCGTTGCAGTTAAGGCAGTGAGGGGACGGAGGTGGGCAATCCCCCTCATGGGCATCCCTACCACAAGTGACACATTTTGCTGCATGTGGGCAATGTTCACGGGTATGGTTGTACCTGTGGCATTGGTAGCAGCGCGTTGGGTTTGGAATATAAGGGCGAACTGAGATAACTTCGTACCCTGCTTTGACCTTCGACGGGAGGTCAACTCTGTCGAATGTCAAAAACACGGTACGAGTCGGTGTCAGCTGGTTATCTACCTTTTTCATCACCCTGTGGACGGCTGTCACACCCTGATCGGACATATAGGACCGGATGTCGTCATCAGACAACCCGTCAAGGGATCTCGTAAAAACTACCCCACGTGACGAGTTGAGTGTGCGGTGCGCTTCTACTTTGACTGGAAACGTGTGTAATAACGTAGTCCGGATAAGTTTCTGGGCTTGGAAAGCACTGTCCACTTCCAGCAACAATGAGCCATTGCGCTGACGCGAACAGGTTTTAACAGGGCCAGCAATTGCATCAACACCTTTCTGTATAACGAAAGGATTGACAGAAGTGAAGTCTTTTCCGTCGGTGCGCGACACAACAAGAAATTTCGGCAAATTAGGCAGAGTCTTCTTTTGCTGAGGCGAATCTATCTTACGTTTCTGGGTCAGTGCCAGTGAAGAAGAGAAGGAAGTCATTGCGGAAGTGTCCCCCGTGATTACCGGCGTCTCCGATGGCGCGCTCCTTCCTAGTGGGGGCCCTCTCCGAGGGCTTACCCGCCTTAGGTGATTGTTCACACCTCAGGTCACACCTCCCGAGAACTGACGGAGGGACCAATCGGCACGTTCGGAAGGTACCAGCTCGGGTAATCACCCCTCCCTGGGCCTGGCCTTTACCAGGGGGTACGTACGTGCCCTACTTGTCTACCCGGGGCGGGGAATTACGCGTTACCCCGTCACCTGCTACGCATGATAATGCGTGGGTCGGCCTTCAGACACGCACAGGGAGGAAAGAAGAAGAATAGAGGAAGTGAAGAGAAAGAAGGAAAGGTGTCTCAAACGCCGAGGCGGAGACTAATGAGGAGATGAAGGCGAGGAGAGGACAAGGAGAGAGAGACAGAAACAAAGGGTAAGAAAGGAAGGAACCAAGGAATAAGAGTAACGACAACAAGAAAACACCTTAAATCGTGAAATACGCCCGTCTCCGGGCGAAGGCATAAACCGGGAGGGAAAGTGAAGCAGCCTGGGGCAGAAGAAAGGCTGCTCCGGCTCGGGGCCCCGTGCGCGCCACACACGTACCCACAAAAGAACTGTGGGCCCCCTGGGGGGATGAACATGTAAAGAAGGAACGCCTCTTGTGTTGTGACAAGTTCTCAGTATCATGGGGCGCTGATGGATAGCCACAACAACACTCGAATAGGCCTCATTCCTTCAGCTGTGTGTAGGAAAAAGTTCACATTAGTTTTCAGTACACTGTGTTTATGTATCTGATTAGGTGCATACCATATTTATTACTTCCAAATGTGACGGGAGCAAGAGATTGGAATTGAAAAACGTGCTACTTTTAGCTCTACCTAACTAAGTCTATTCTAGTAGAACAATAGCACCAAAAGTTGGCGTAGCCCACTCTAGAATGGTGTACACATCGCAGCGGTTCCAACAATCAAGTACCAATGCAATTGTTTCACGATCTGCGAGACTCCGTTTAACATCATACAGGGAAGATCATTCTATGTGTACAGAGTAAAGGTCAGATGACTCGTACAACACGTGAAATTCGTGAGGAAGTCAATAATATGCGCGCTGCTTCAATCTTTATCTCAACAGTGCAACACCTTCTTCGTTAACTAGGTTTAAAGGGGTGCATAGCGGAAAAAAGAAAAAACCTTTATTATTGACACAAAATGAAGTGAAAAGGATGCAACATAAAAACTGGAGCGTGCAGCAATGGTATAATGGTGTTATTCATGGACGAATGGAAGGTTGAAGTATTTGGGAGCCATCGTCGAATGTTTTCGTCGACATCGTAGAGAACGTATGAAGAGTCAGTGTTAAACACCTACCGTGAAACATAGTGGAGGGTCGATTATGGCGTGGAGATTTTTGCGGATGATAAAGTCAGTGATCTCGTGAGAATTAATGGAATATTGAACGAAGGAAGTATATCACAGGATACTGATCGACAATGCAGTTCCATTTGGCAAGAGGCTTAATGGTCGGGGTTTGTTCTGCAGCAGGACAATGACCCCAAACATTCTAAATTGTGTAGAGGTTATGTGAAGAGAAAAGAGAAATGTGACGAACTGAAAAATATTTTTTGCTAAGTCAGTCACCAGACTTAAGTCTCATTGACATGTTAAGGGATGAACTTGAGAGGGAAGTCCGAAAACTGAGGTTATATATATACATACAGTTTCACTAAGTGTGTTTGCCTCTAACTTATAAAATAATAGATGACGGGAAATTTTAATGCGGTAGGGCAACAAGAAATGTTACACTTTCTGCGGAGCTAAGAACATAAAATAAGCTATCATTTTCCAATGACTTACAGTACAAAGATATATTTTTTTTAAAATGGAACAATAGCTTTTTCTATCGTGCATTGGATTCGTTGAAACCAGCTGCGTCCAAATCAATGTAAACTACATTGCTATCACTGTTAGTTTGGGAGCTACAACCCATCAAAGTTTAGGGGGCGGAGGCTACGATAGCGTAGCTAACTGGCTGTTGGTAATGAGACAGTGGGCCGTGCCCCAGGGGATAGCCACTCGGCCAGTCAGCTACGCTATCGCAGCCTCCACCCCTGGAACTTTAAAGGGTTGTAGCTCCCAAACTAACAGTGATAGGAATGTGGTTTAAACTGTTTTGGACGCAGCTGGTTTCAACGAATCCAATACACGATAGAAAAAAAACTATTGTTTCATTTTAAAAAATGGAATCTTTGTGGTGTAACTCTTTGGAAAATGATACAATAAACTATGTTCATAGCTCCGCAGAAAGTGTAACATTTCTTGTGTTGACCTACCGCATTAAAATTTCCCGTCACCTATTATTTTATAAGTTACAGAGGCAAACACACTCAGTGAAACACCATATATATATAACGAGAACAGCCGTCTGATAATGAAGCCTTAGGTTAGAAACCAAGAGCGGCGCTATATCGTAAATAGCAATATTAATAGTGGCTGGCTGCTGTTTTCTTCCTTGCAAGAATAAGGCTGAAAGGTACTTGCTCTGGACAGAGGCGGTCCTGCAGAAAATAGGGCTTTCACGAGAGACGCTAGAGGGCTGGTTGTGTGGAGACAAGATGTTGGCGGTGACAGTTGGGGGGCGGTATCGGGGGAAATGCTACGCAAGGCACGGGCAGCCGTGCCTCCCCTGCTCGCTACACGCCTCACGCACAGACACGACGGTGCGTATTGATCTGAGCACGCACGCTCGCCACGCGCTGGCACGGCGCTGCCGCCGCACCTGTTGGTCCCAGCAGGTCCCAATCACCAGCCTGTCCACAACATCCGCTCCTAAGTACTGGCTTTATATCACATCCACCAGCACTGCAATAAATACAGCTTACATTCACATTCATTTCGCAATTTCCCTTCACTGCGTGCAGACGTCCTATTTTGACGTTTTCGGTGCGTGCTACTCCACGGTTATGGTCTACGTAAGTAGGTAACTGACGTTTGTCGACAAGTACTGTCTACATGCGGCCATTACCATACTCCGTTCTCCGCAACGACAGAAAATCGCTCTTAACTTACACGAATCTCGTATAAACTATGAAATCCATCCTTTGTATTGTTTAATACGGACCCTCGGTGTCTAATGTAATCGTATCATACGCTTGCTACCTTGACAAAAAATTCAAATGTTTGTAGAGTCTATGGGACTTAACTACGGGGTCATCAGTCCCTAAACTTACAAACTACTTATGAACTACCTAATCCTAAGGACGGCAAAAATATCCATGCCCGAGGGGGGATTCGAACCCCCGACCGTAGAGGCCGTGCAGACCGTGACTGGAGCGCCTCAGTCCCCTCGGCCACCGCGGCCGGCCTACCTTGACATCAGATTTTATTGGACTTTCATCAGAAAGCTGATAGGCACCAGGCACAACATGGAGAGCACACCCCAACACTGTAAGAACCTCTTCCCTAGCACTAAGTTACTCTGCTGGAGAATATGCAAGTCCAGTGTGGTTCAAATCCAGCCATGCCAAAATAGTAGATGTTGCTCTTAACGATACTTGTCGCATTATCACTGGATGCCTAAAGCCCACTCCTCTGAATAAACTGTACAGTCCTTGCGGGCATTACACCTCCCGACATCCGCCGAGAGGTAGTACCAAAAATTGAGAGGGGAAAATCAAACTTTTGAAGCCCATCCCCTATATGGCCATCAACCAGCAAACCAACGACTAAAAATCCAGGAAGAGCTTCCCTTCCCTTAGATCTACAGAGGCTCTAGTTGGGACATTGCAGCAATGCCGAACCGAACTATGCCATGCAAGGTATACCGGTACTGCAGGATGATTTACACCACGTGAAAAACTACCACCCGGTTATACAGAGAAGTGGAGTACATGGAAACAGACTACGTTCAGGTGTCACAAAATGTAAGAGTAATCTGGCTAAATGGGGCTTCCTAGTGGAGTCGCCACTCTGTGAATGTGGAGCAACGCAGACGACCTCCCACCTGCCCCAGTGCACCCAGTGTCCAGCAACATGCACACCAGAAGATCTACTACATGCAACACCAAATGCAATACAGGTCGCTAACTTCTGGGCATCAAAAGTGTAAATGTCTTGTAAATATGATGTAGTCACATAACATGTAAATATTGTACATTAGTTTATACATTCTAAGTGCTTCTGACACGAATAAATAATAATTGCACCTTAAACGGACATATTATTTGAACCAAATTTGCTGCTATAAACATTCCGGTTTGAACCAAACACCAAACTTTGTACTTGATTTACGACGGTCGTTTGCTAAGTCTGGTAAATTTTTAAGAAAGAGCCGGAAATTTTCGGAACCTGCACTGTTGTTGGTATGTTTGATATTTCCACTGATATTACAGCAAGTTTCGAACAACAGCTGTTATTAGTTGATTCTTGGCTGGCAGCAAATGTAACGGCGTAGTTAGTTCCTTAGGACGGAGAAAAACGAATTTCGTGCGGTCATTTGAAGGGTTGGACAGCTGCACAGATCAAATACGAGTTGGATGAGGTCCATCATCCATGTGTGTTCTGCACCAACACTGAAGACCATTTACTTTTTGATCAATAAGTTTAAACGTGGTAGGAAAGGCACGGACGTTGGAGTACGCTCCGGTCGGCCTGTTGCTATACGGTAATGGAAGATCGAAGATTAAAAGTTCGCACGTTAGCTAACTTTGTAGCCATCTCAACGAGTACATTAAATCCTCCAGGAAAACCAGGCCAAGAAGAAGCTATGTGCGCGATGGGTATCGCGCCTACTCACTTTGGATAAAAAACAGAAAAGAAAGAACATTTCTTCTCAGTATCTGTTACTGTGCAGGCGCAATCCACAGAACTTTTTGAGCAGATTCGTAACTGTGGATATAACTTGGATCCACCATGACACTCCAGAGACCAAAAAACAATCCAAACAATGGACTACGGGTGGGGAAAGTGTGTACAGCACTTAATCTTTATCCCATGGATGATACTAAAATTTTACAACGCATCCCACTGCTGTACAAATAAGATGGGTTGGAGGCGTTGTCAGGATAAATGGCGAAGCGGTGAAGGCTTGTGGACGCCCTAGGAAAGAGTGGCTGACTGGCAAATAAAATATAGACTAAGTTAATATTGTGTATATTCTAAGGCACGGAATACATGGCGGGACTCGCCCTGGGGTCGGATGCAATGTATGAGTGCCAGTCTAAGTTAGCGGCTTAGAAAACGGAAAAGGTTACGGTAATGGTTCACACAGCTGGTGGCTGATACCGAACAGCCGCTAGGCGAGAGCGGACGGCATGCGGTCGTTCGGCCCGCACAGACGCTGAGCCTCTGGAGTGCGTCTGTTCTGTACAAGAACTAAAACGGAAGAGTGCGAAGGAACTGATTCTTGCATCTCTGCATCCTGCAGCAGTAGCGCACGTGATCAAACGTGGGTGTCTGCTATTGGCTCCACGGCAGCATGGAAACGTCAGTAGTTTCAGCACGGACGCCAGAAGGGTGGCGTGATTTTAGAATCAGCTTTCAATACTGGTTCTGGCCGGCTCTGTCCTGCAAGGTGGACAGGCTTGGCCACGTTGTCAAGGCGCATGTCGCAGTGGAACAACACTCGTAAAACTTAGACGATGTTTTGAAATAAAATTTTGAATTATTTCCTGAAACCATTTTAGACTGGCTGTTCATCCTGTACAAGTACACCAAAGAAGACGAAGACTTCAGCTGGAAAGGTGATGGTCACTGTCTTTAGGGAGTCCCAGGGTGTAATGCTGATAGATTATTTTGAAAAAAAAAACGCAGACCCTGGGCCCTATTATGCTGCTCTGCTGGATCGTTTGGAACAGGAACTAATTGAAAAACGGCCAAGTTTGACACGGAAGAAAGTTATGTTTCATCAGGACTATTCTGCAGCCCACACAGCAGTTATTCCAATGGCAAATGTGTTCGACTTTGAATTCGAATTGGTTCCTTACCCACCCTATTCACCAGACTTGGCTCCGAGTGACTTCTTATTCCCAAACTTGAAAATTTGGCTGGGTGGGAAGAAATTTTCATCCACTGAGAAAGTGTTCGCCGCTGTGACAGACTATTTTTCAGAGTTTGACAACGCCTATTTTGCCGAAGGGTTGAAAAAATTGGAAACTCGCTGAACCAGGTGTATAGCACTGCAAGGAGACAGTCGAGGAAACTTGAGTTTTCCCCTTTGAAACAGTTTTTTTATTCTGTATATACCAGACTTATCAAACCGGCAATTACACTTAAAATTTTCATTTTGAATGAAAATAACAGCATAGCTCGATGCGACCTGTCTTCTAGAGTATAAATCCGCATATCGCGTTTTGAAACTTCAGTCGTAATCTGCTCTTAATTAAGGTCAGCGCGTGGAATTCCTCCGTCCAGGAAACAACATAGTTTTGGAAAGTTTTACGTCCCGTCGACATCGAGACGTATCAGACGCGTGGACAGTTTTTGGTTAGGGACGGGGAAGAAAAGAAGTCGTGCCCCATCTAGGCAAAAGCCGAGATGGTTCCTGCCAATGATATAGTGAAATCACGGAAAACCTAATTTAGAATAGCCGCAGGCGAGATTGGATCGCCGTCCTTCCGAAAGCGAGTCTAGCGTGTTACCACTGTGCCACCGCGCTCAGTGAATCCACGTTCTGGTGCCAACTCAAGGCTTCACTGTATGGGTTGTTATTGGGTACAACCAGAGATCACAGTCGTTGCGTGCCTACAAGATGTAACATTGCAACAATAGCACGTAACGCAGCTATATCCAGGGAACAAGAATAAAATATGTGAGGAAACTACGTATACCAATCCTATCTTATACATACATACATATTATAAATGCGAAAGCTTGTATGTTTGTTACCGCATCAAGCTAAAACTACAGCACTGATTTAGATGAAATTTCATATAGAGATTTCTTATGTCTTGGATTAGGTAGGACATAGGCTACTTTCAAAATGTTTATTACAAGTTATTTATTTGAAATATATCCATAGAGATACGTAACGGTTGGAAGAAGATTCTAATACAACATCAGAAGAGCATTGTAGGGTGTGTCATGTTTAATCGCGAGGGTTAACGCGTCATGTAATAGTCTTCCGTTATTTTGGGCAATGGTTCGGGTCCTGCTATAGTGAATTTTTTTCTTTGTTATTGTTATCTTTTTTACTTTCGAATATACAAAAAGATTCTTGGATACTGCCAAAACGGCTTAACTGATATATAATTACATACACAAGAAATCTGTATGTTGGCGTTTATGCCGCATTCATTTTCATTTGTTGTAACAAATGAAGGAAGTATGTATGTATATAAATTGAAGACTTTAAATAAAATATGCTCTAAGTACCATGGCAAGAAAAAACATTGACGTTTTGTGTAGAATGGGATCTAGATACCAAGCCCTATTTTGTGTACAAAGCGCGAACTGCCACGTATAAAAAGCGTACATAAACTGCAACTAAAGTAGTAGCAAATGAACTCAACAGATGGCAGGCGGTACGCTGCAGTTAACATTTGAAACGTTATAGATGTTCGAACATTGTGATGTTATCTTAATTCTTTAAAATTGTATTCTCTTTGGATTTCAATGAATAATAGTTTCTTTGGTGATTTCGATTATTTATAGCATTCGAACGTTTGCATTTAGTTCTTTTGTTGGTTCGCTTTGCATTTGTAGGATCTCAACAGTTCGTTTCTCCGTTAGATGTCTTTTTTATCTCTCTACTTTTCTCCGTTAGGTATGTTGTTTATTTCGTTATATTTCTCCGTTAGGTTTGCTGTTTATTTTGTTCCTTTACTTGGCATTTGTTTTCGATTACTGTATTGTTGTTATTGTAGTTACTTACTGTCAGGGGTGCCATCCCACAAGTTGTAGCTGAAGGTGGGTGTGTCTTTTATTGATGCGTAACTTGGATGCACGACGATTATGCAATGGCACCAGGTTACGCATCACGGACCTGAAAAGGCATATCGTGCAGGCCACCATCATCACCGGTGGAGCCCAAGAGAGAGACTGTATGAATACCACGAATTCCCATCATCCCAACAAACTTGCCATTCCAGGTTAACCGGTTACAGTTCCCACTGAAAGTGGCCTTCTAGATTACTATAAACAAGAGTCAAGGACAAACGTTAAAAGTGGCAGGTATTCATCTGGCCACCCCATGTTTCTCGCACGGACAGCTCTACGTAGGCTGCTCCCGTCTATCGAGAGCTAGAAATCTCTACATATACTCTGAGAACAAGAAGTCTCGAAACGTCGTTTACAGGGACGTATTGCAATAGATTTTTGGCTCTCCGTCCGTTCCAAGACAATTATATATTCCGTGCTAACAATGTCGTAAACAGTCGTGTAGTTATTTATGCCCTTTCTTTGCACTTAAATGTCTGACTATTGAACCGCGGGGAGCAGCTAGTATTTTCATAAGGTTTTAAGTAAATTTTGTATTAAGTGCTGTTGACTACTCGGTGGTCACCAGTCTCCGAACTGTCCTATGGATTTCCTTCAGTATGAGTAGCGGAAGCGTTTGGCATACACGACACTGACGTACAATACAGAAGATAGGGTTCTTCACCCTGTTGAAGCTGTTGCCTTTATTCGTGGAATATCACGTTTTGAGCACACCATACCATACCGACGTATATGACATTTTCCGAAAAATTTCTGAAACAGCTGCTCAAAACTTTTATATATAATTTTTTCCACGTTTTATACAACTTAAGTTAAAAACGGATTTCATCTTACAACAAGGTAATAATTCGTTAGCCGTATCGCAAGTGCTATCTCTCTCTCTCTCTCTCTCTCTCTCTCTCTCTCTCTCTCTCTCTCTCTCTCCTCAAAACTACTTACACTGGAACACTGTGGAACCAGCTCATTATGCAAGATGTCCTTCGCTGAGCAACGCAAACCGGATGGCAAACATAGGAAAGTGCCAAGCGGTATGTGTATATTAACGTCAACCTCAGACCATTTCAAGGCGTTTGTACTGCTTCAACCTTGACTGACTGTAATAATCAAGGAGCCCACAAACCTTTCTGTCGTTCGTTCAAGAACTATGCGAGTCGGCAAGAGTTTTCCCATGTTTAAAGTAACAAAAAGAATATACCGTCAACACAAAATTGGTTTGGACCCTTACTTCTTTACTAAGAATGGTTCTACGGTAAGTAAGAAATTCTTACTTACATAGCCAGCCAGTGACGGAGAAACCTACAGTTTAACGTGACCTTTGAACTGTGTTCAACTTGCCTTCCTTGCAGTAACAATGCAATACTAGACGTAAAACAAGTAACAACCAAAAATTATGCCACCGACTGAGGATTAACTCTTAAAATTTTGAGTTATATGCAATGAAAATTCACAGAAATTATTGATACTGTATCTGTTCTTTCGGACATGCCCGAAAGAACGGACAACTTATTTATAATCGTTTGTACGCCTCCAACAGGCAATTGACAATTTCTTGCGGATGCACAAATACGCTAAAACCCTTGCGGGAATAAAGCTTGGCTGTGAGCAAGAGGAAGTAATGAGCAGGCGACACTACCATCCAAGCGTGCAATATGTTGAGAACTTCAAAATGTCGAGAGGCGTGCCTGGGTAATTTAACTGGTGACAGCTGGCCCAAAACGGGAATTCAGGGTTCGAATTATTGTCCTACAGACATTTTGAACTAAGTCATTGAATTTATTTCAATGTCCTGCAATAGTCGACGACGACGACGTCGTCATTTAAGACTGACTATGCCTTTCCCGCTTTCAGTCTAGAGCAGAGAACCCCTTGTAATTCCTACATTATCCTCTATTCAATGATGTTAAGCCTGTTACTTCAAAATAATTGTTAACAGAAGACAAGTACTTTCTTCTTGATCCACATGGACCGCCACCGCCACCACCACCACCACCACCACCACCGCCGCTAAACCTATGAGTCTTAGGTACCTTGTTCATTCCATGTGTGTAAGCGTCTAAACCCATTCACAATCTCTGCTTTATCTATGGTGTTCATTACCTGTTTTTATTTGACATTATCACGATGAACATCCTGCTGCCATTGTTCCCATATATTAGTACCTGTAATCATCCTTGCTACATTCGTATCTGTAACCTCAATCTCGGAATCCACCCACTTTCACTCCCATAAAGGAAAGTTGCTCGAAAGATTGAACTGATAGTCTTGGTAATGACTACTTCGTGCAAAATAGAGTACATCGTAGCTGAGACCTCATTGCATTAGCTTTGCAACACTGATTGCAATTCTTTCACTAAGCTGCAATCCTGTGAGAAAATACATCTTAAATACTTGTACCAGACCACCAGTTCTTTGTTGCTTCTATTAGGCATTCAACCTGTTGAAATCTCTTTCTTAGAGACAGCACTTTCGTCTTGGAGATTCTGATCATAAGCATTACATGTCTGATCTAGCTTTGATACATTGCAACTTTTCAATCGAAAGTCGTCCACATATGCGAGATTGCTTATTTTGTTTTCATCAATTTTAATCTCATCCTGCCAATCTATTGTTTTCAACATATGAACCATAAATATTTAGAATTCGTAAATACACAGAAAGCCTATCATAGCACCGTGTCTCCTTACTAATTCCGTCCTAAATTGTTGAAATTACAAGTGGCACCTTCGTGGCTGTTTTCGAGGGTTTGTCAAGAAGTAAGGCCTATTTTTATTTAATAGGAGAAGTAAACGTCATAGTAAGAGCTGCTACAATATCCATGAGTGATCAGACACAGTAGAATATATAATCAATAGTTCTGTCCGCTGTTTATTCCTCCTTGAAACAAAGCATGCATACCTTTCAAGGTATGAACAGACTGCCTCGTGTACTCAAGATGAAGTGTCGCTCCTAGTCGCAAGTTTGGCCACGAATTTCTCGTCCACATTGAGGGATGCAACAGATCAGATACAACTGGTTTCCTTGCCTCTTAATTCTGGTCGGCCATTTTCGGCATCCATGTCGTATACATCTTCGGGAAGGCTTCGTCTTTCGTTTATTAGTGTTCTAATCAGACCTTTATCTTTCCCAAGAGATTGTGCATTACAGCCGCATGATACGATCTAGATGTACAAGCCCGAGTTTAAGAATGAAACATTGTGTATATTATATATATATATATTGAAAGTGTGCATAAGTGCGTTTACAGTTTCGCGTGAAAAAGACTTCCAGACTACGGCAATTTCTCATTCAGGATTGGAAATGCAGTTGTGTAAGTATCTTCTACGACCTCTGCTAACAGTGACGTAAAATACTCTTGTTGCTTTTACAGTTTCCAGGAAGAAGTAGCTATTCACGCCTGAATCATCTTGGCACTGTGTCAGTAACCGCAGGCAACTACACTGTAAAACGACATTTACATTCACACGACTTACGCTTCAGTGCGTCGAGAGAGAATTAAGGGCAAGTAACATATTTAAGAACAGTGACTCATTACGCGTACGTTAGAAAATTGTTTAGTGATTTGCACCACAAAATTCAAATGTTCAAATGTTTGTATAGCTAATGGGACTTAAGTACGGGGTCATCAGTCCCTAAACTTACAAACTACTTATGAACTAACTAGTACTACAGACGGCACAAATATCCATGCCCGAGGGGGGGGATTCGAACCCCCGACCGTAGTGACCGTGCAGACCGTGACTGGAGCGCCTCAGTCCCCTCGGCCACCGCGGCCGGCGGATTTGCACCACAATAATTTTAAAAGGTTCGTTTTAATACTGTAGTGCACGCTATAGCTGTTTACGTATTCACTTTTTTTGCGGCATTTTTCAATGGACAGCCAATGTAAAGTCATATCTTACCTCGCATTTATTAGCGTCGAACGCCCAGTGGCATTCAATAGAATACATGGCAAAAGCGACAACACTTTTAAAAGAATGGTTAACATAATTTCGGCGGTTTGAAATGAGAGTTTATTAGATTCAATTAGTACTTGTCACACAGATCATGAATGCGACATTTAGTAATGATGTGGGACGTGTTAGTTTAAAAAAAATAAAAACTTGTCTTTACATGATATTTGAAGACATGCATTCTTCTTTAATGTTATTTTTCTATTTTTTATTTTTAAATTAGTAAATTATATCTAAAAATGCATATCTACTGAATAGGCGTTGTCAGTCTGATTACAAGGTTTCCGATGTCATCTAAGAGAAGTGACTGAATACAGCCACAGTATGCTAATTTACTGAGATATCTATCATTAAATTTTGCAACAAACATAGTAGCGTAAGTAGCTGAACTCAAACGTTTCAGCAGTCCGTGAATATGTTTCTTCCACTTCAATATCTCATCAATATATCAATTTGATTGTTCTACCTTAGCTACACACTTCCGTCCATCTTTTCTGACTACCCGGAAAGATGATTTCTTCTGTACCTCATTACATTACAAAACATGGAACACTGGTTTCGTGATATTACCGTCGCTCAAGGTATGTACCTGTCACGGACAATCACCAACGGCATTTTCCAAGCTGAAATTCGGCCAGTCAAAGTGTCTCCTCAATGTTCAAAGAAGGGCTCAACATTTTGGTATACTCAGTACCGAAAATTTAGTTTTAAGACAAGTAGCTTATGAGAGTATTGTAAATAGATTCATTACTGGCAGACAAACCTAGTGCACAGCAAGATGGTTTCAAATTTTCATTTCAAAGATATTTTGGAGTATACAGACAGTTAATAACTACTGGTAAAATATTTTTAAAATTGAAATACAAAATTTTCCATGGGCATGAAGACAAAATTTTTAAAATACACAGTTGTTCATACTAAAGTGTACGAACCATGTCAAATATTTTAATAATTTTAATTGCTTTCATTTTGTAATCAAGTATTTCTGCTGTGCCTCCCAGGAGATAAGGAACGCATCCTACGTAGGAGAGCGACGAGTTGCCTGCCACTTTTAATATACCTATCGCTCTGGAATTATATCAATTATTTACTAATGTTCCTTTAATCTACGTGCAATTCTACACATACAAAGTTATAAATATACAGAAGTATTCCATGGCATCTTACAATCTCTTTAGTGTTAATAATTATGGAAGAAGGAGGCTTGGCTTTTCTATGGTCGTATTCAAGGACGAAACATACATGATTCACGCATTCATGTATCTACGGAATGTTAATCGATGTCACGAGTTGTGAACTAGTATCACTTTGCGAACAGCAATAAACGGCACGAATGAAAAGTAAGCAATTTTGTAACTTATTCACTGAGCGAAATAACTTCACGTCTGACGTATTACGAAGGGACCTATCAACCTGGAACGGCTAGAACCTGTACACGGTCAACTTTAAATGTCTCAATATTTAGCCTAAGAAAAAAGCACGCAATTTTTACGTCTTAACCAGTAGGCCTGCTGATAGTGATCGACTGATTGCACAATCAATGATCGACATCCTACGTACTACTAATGTTTGAGATTTGTCTTCAGTATTTATGAGACTGTCACTTCGACGCAGCGTAGCAGAATCGGCGGCGCTGGAACATCTCGTCGAGCTACGAGACAATTAAAGCAAACTTTAAGCCTTTCTCTTTTAGCTTACAATATTAACATAGCCAATCCCCTCCGATAAACACTGAACATTACCTGATAGTTTAACTAATTTTGACTCTAAAGTTTAACTGGCAGATGTGTTTTAGGATTTAGATTATTCACACTAACAAGGAAAGTACATTGGCTCGAACAAGCATATCTGTATGAACGTTTGGTTACAGGATCTCTGAGTACACATTGTGCTGGTGGGTGTCGTTTTTCTGCAAAGCTCTGCAACCATGCTCTAGAAAGCACTGTAGATGTAATTGTAGACGTCATACGTAATGCAGATATCTTAACTATAACTTATGTAATAATCATCGTACATGTTCTCTATCGAATTGTCATCAAAAGCCGTGATGATAGTTGCAACTTTAACCTTATTCCCGAAAGACTGTTGGTATTGACTGCCACTGCTTCTATCGCCTCTTCCCGCACTTACCGTAGCACTACCGCATCCCTATTATTATTATGAGTTTTTAACAACAGTATCTAACTTATGCTCATATTTCTGAAACATAACACATACGAGAAAGCATGCAAATGATTCATCTACACTAATACCATCTTCACGAAGAAGGGTTCTTCGTAACTTCATCTTAACTAATCGCAATACATTAACAGGATTGATTAGCAATCGCCGCCCCATCTGACGCTTCACCACACAAATAATATCACAAAACGCAACTTCGGAGGCACACTGCACCGTCCCTACTGGCGAACCGACAGGTCAAAGTGCAATGCGGCATGGCACACGCAGAGGTCTCTAACGGACGACTGCAGAGTTTTGCAGATGTGGGAGTATCACTAGTGCAATAAGGGATCTTTACATTATCTCTCATACGATTTTGGTGTATGTGTGTTTGTTCGAGCACAAGTACTTTCCTTGTAAGAAACAGACACCAGAGATTTTTCTTTTTTTTATTATTCTCTCACACGTTCCTGCGCAATGCAACGTGACGACTGATGACGTACTCAACGCTTTGATACGCATCCGTGTGACGCGAGGAAAGTAGTTTAAAGGGACTTTTTATACCAAACATTACTTCAGGGCAGTACCCCAATACAAATCTCGCCGCCTAGAATAGTCAAACTGGACATTATATAATTGGTGGTATCATTGTCACTAAGTCTAGAACTATACGTGTGCATTAAGACTAACCAGTGACCACTGCTCTAAATAGCCACATACTATATCTCCATACTCTCAATGGAAATTATACGACCTAGCAGTTATATGTCAAACGCGCAATGTTGAACGGCGTGTCACATTTCCCTGGTTTACGTCCGAATTAAACTAAATCCTGGCGAATAAATCTCCAGGTTTGGAAAGCTGTGCAAAAAAACAGGGAGCGGGAGCATATTTCAAACGCCGAGACCCCAACACAGTGAGTGATGTCCTCGACTGAATCTCAGGGGACCGCCGGTGGCTGGTAGAGCTAACGTATGCAGATTGCGGAGTATAATATACCGTCACCGATACCCACGTAAACTTCTCGCTGGAGTGTTGCCCAACATTCCGGACAAGTTCCTTTCAGCAGAAAAAACCACTGGCACTCTTCCACAACGCCCGCCCAAAAGGAAGGTAGACTGTCACGTGACGCTGCGCATTCTCCCAAGCTTTTCCCCTGTCGTCTGTTGCGACATTTTAGCCCACGGGCTAGCTGATCTTTATAATGGAGAAAGGCTGCGCTTTCACAACTGTTCCCTAATGCAGGCCCGGTTTGAGGCCCAATCGACACAAGCGGCCACTTTTTCAGTCAGAGGCAATCTAATCCAAACGGGTATATCACGACTAGAAACGAAAAAAATACCAGGGATGAACTTGTAAGTAACGATTTCGTATGGCTCAGTGGCCTGGTGCAAGCCTGGAAGCCACTTCAGCGATTTATGTTCCCAACCTACCCCGTTATGCAACCGGGGAATGGTGACCTACAATTTAGCGTGGAATCCAAACCACGTATCGTTTCTGGCAACACCTTTCATCGCTGAGAGGTGAAGGCTGGGTTAAAATGCGGACAGAAAAAGACGTGATTCGAGCGGGTTTCCAACCCGCGACCCCCGGTTTTTAGTGTAGCGTCTTATCCCAAGACCAACAGGCTCGACGAAATATTCAATGATGTAATCAAAACGTTTCATTTCATGTGACAAATCATACCACTAGCTCCATTATCGAACACTGCGTTACTAGAATTTGAGCCCAATTACATTGGGGCTTATTGAAATATCTTACATTTTTCCGATAATAATTTCGTGTGGCTCATTGGCCTGGTGCAAGTCTTTGAATTGGACGCCACTTCCGCGACTTTCATGTCCCTAGCCTATCCCAGTTATCCAACCGGGGAAAGGGGACCTACAGCTTAACGTGGAATCCGAAGCACGTGTCTTCCCTGGCGACTCCTCACATCGTTGACAGGTGAAGGATGGGTTAAAACGCGGACTAAAAAAATTCGAGGTTCCGACCAGGGTTCGAGCCCGCGACCCTTCGGTTTCCAGTGGAGCTTTTCACCCCAAAACCACCGGGCCCGACTATTTTTCAAAAATGTTCAAATGTTTGTAAAGCTTATGGGACTTAACTACGGGGTCATCAGTCCCTAAACTTACCAACTACTTATGAACTACTTACGAACTAGGACGGCACAAATATCCATGCCCGAGGGGGGATTCGAACCCCCGACCGTAGTGGCCGTGCAGACCGTGACTAAAGCGCCTCAGTCCCCTCGGCCACCGCGGCCGGCCCGACTATTTTTCCGATATCTCAGTGGTAAAGAAAAATGTTCAAAGGTCTGTAATTCTATGCGACCAAACTACGTTGGTCATCAGCCCCTAGACTTACAAACTATTTAAACTAAGTTGAAGTAACCTAAGGACAACACACACATCCATGCCCGAGGAAGGGTTCGAACCTCCGACGCGGGAGGCCACGCGACCCGTAACGTGGCACTCCAGAAAGCTGGACTACTCCCACGCGGCTCAGTGTTTTTATTATTATTATTATTATTATTATTGGCTTTTGAGTAGTCCCCTTACAGCCATCCACATAAGTAATAAGGACATTCTCTAGTACAGTTATGTAAGCAAGTTGGCAAAATCAACTATACAAACATCAAAGATGTAACAGAAAACAAAAACAATAAGATCAATTTGAAGAAATATAACAAACATTAAAGATATGACACATTATACTCATTAAACATGGTTTTATCTTTTACATAACAGTTCATAAATCTTTCTTCGCCGTCGTTAGAAAGGAGATAAGTTCTTTGTACACTCCAAAGTCTTTGGTTGCCAATAATGTTGATACAGATATTGGTACCTGGTAGTCCCTGGTGGTAAAGTACCAGACTACAAATCAAAAGATCGTAGGTTTTATCCCCCCGTCAATACTACGTTGTTTAACATTTCTTTCACCTCTGAAAATCTTTAACATTTTTCATCCGGTTCTCTTCAATGCTACAGCAGCGTGTTTTGCTTTATATAAGACGAATTCTGTAGATCAATAAGATTTTCTGGGTATGAGGTCCGCCTGATATGCAAATCACTGATTTATTACACACCCAAACTAGTTTCAGCACTTCTGGGCCATTATCAGTGGGTTTTCCATTTATTTAATGCTGTGAAAACAAATACATTGATTTTACTATTGTTCTAGCGTAAATTTAGGCCTAAAAAGTCGTCAGGCTTATTTTGGTTTTTACCTTATTTTACATACTGCGGTCATGTGGGACCATTTTTACATATTTATGTAGTGATAGCTTTATCTGCAACCAAAATTCCCTCTTTGAACCTTGTGAGGATTTTTAAAAATGCTACTTATAGTGTTAAAACGTAAAACTTTCTTCGTCTGCCTACTTTCTATTACTTACAGTTTTTTTGCGTGTAACTGGAAGCAGTTAATTCCATAAAGTATCTGGGAGTAGTCATTAGGAGGGGTTTAAAATGGAACGACCATATAAAATCAATCGTTGGTAAAGCAGACGCCAGACTTAGATTCATTGGAAGAATACTAAGGAAATGCAGTCCGAAAACAAAGGAAGTAGGTTACAGTACACTTGTTCGCCCATAGCTTGAATACTGCTCACCGGTGTGGGATCCGTACCACGTGGGATTGATAGAGGAAGTGGAGACGATCCAACGGAGAGCAGCGCGCTTCGTTACAGGATCATTTGGTAATCGTGAAAGCGTTACGGAGATGATCGCTAAACTCCAGTGGAAGACTCTGCAGGAGAGACGCTCTATCGCTCGGTACGGGCTTTTGTCGAAGTTTCGAGAACATACCTTTGCTGAGGAGTCTAGCAGTACATTGCTCCCTCCTACGTATATCTCGCGAAGAGGTCGTGAGGATAAAATCAGAGAGATTAGAACCCACACAGAGGCATACCGACAATCCTTTCCGCGAACAATACGTGACTGGAATAGGAGGGAAAATCGACAGTGGTACTCGAGGTATCATCCGGCCACACACCGTCGGGTGGCTTGAGGAGTATGGTTGTAGATGTAGATGTACTTTCTCTTCCGCGTTTTTGTAGATAGCACACATGCACATGTATTTGTTTTGACAGCATTAAATAAATGGAAAACCCACTGATGGCACAGAGGTGCTGAAACTAGTTGGGGTGTGTAATAAATCAGTGTTTCGTATATCAGGCGGATCTCCTAGCTAGAAAAGTTTTACTGCAAACACGGCAAGAACAAGAGCTGCAAATCGAGAAAATGATGAATAGACCAATAAGAATTTCACAATTTCTTTATTTGCTTCAACACATATGACATGAATAACAAATACGAATTCAGTCAGGTACCGGGAGAAGATATCAAACTGTACGAATTCTGGAGTTAGCATCCTCAGCTGAAGAATTTGACAGGCGATAATGGCCCTGATTGCGAGATACTTAGTGATCATGATACTAATTTAGAGCGTGAAGTCTATGCAGGTTCGAACATACTAAAATGTAATTGTGCGGCACAGAGGACATAATTAGTTTTTACTTGATATTGCAGAAATTTGACAATATCAGATGATGTTCAGATGTTTGTATAGCTTATGGAACTTAACTACGGGGTCATCAGTCCCTAAACTTACAAACTACTTATGAACTAGCTAATACTAAGGACGGCACAAATATCCATGCCCGAGGGGGGATTCGAACCCCCGACCGTAGTGGCCGTGAAGACCGTGACTGGCGCGCCGCAGACCACTCTGCCACCGCGGCCGGCAGTCTGGAATCAGTACAGTACATTTTTCTCAAAATGATAAGTACCGTATTTGCCGACTTTAAATTGTTAACGGCTATGCAGTCCTTGTATCAAAAGTATCACGGACGTAACGTTTTTGGATAAAGTATACGTGATTGTTCAAAGCCGACGGGTGGTATCTAAAGTTCAAGTATTGCCAATTTATAAGGCCCACAAGCTGCGCAGTTAAATAGCTTTATGGCGTTATACTGTACTTGTTCATCATGCCGTGTAACAAGGTAAGAAGAAGATGTGAGACGGCGCTATATTGGGACACAGCCTGGAAAAGGAACGAGGCGTAGCTCGCCATTGTCCAGGCAAACCGCGGTAAACTTAGAATAGCCGAATCCAGAACGGAATCCAGACCGCCGCGCCGTGAAGGCCGCTCTGGCTAGTGTCTGACTCAGCGGGCAGTTTCGTCTAAATATTTTACACACGGCCACTACGACCACAGTAACACATACAGTCACATACACTACGACTGTAGCGCTCCAAGCGGCCGGGAAGCTACATTTCTGAATACGGTATTGGATGAGTGCGAATAGTATCGTTTATATTGATTTTTACAGACTTTTCGCTCTATGGAACCTATATAATGCCATAAAATTAGGTAATAATTTAAAATTAGCTCCACCTTTGATATTAGGTTTACTGAGATCGCTGATGAGGTACGAAAAGGTACATTGCATGATAGTTTATTTACAATTATCTTGTAACCTTCAGGCATTTGCTGAATAATACAATTTTCTATTAAAATAAGAAATGGCTAAGAAACACCAGAAGACCCGCCTTTGGCAAAAAAGTCTACTCTTTTCTACTCAAGAACGTTAACGTTTCTTCACTACAATTCCAGTAAAATCGGTGAGCGTGGAACGTAGGAAAAGCATATAGAATGCAATAACTACAGTGTTCAACGTACCAAAGCAGACACCACAACTGTAGCTGAAGGAAAAACGTCACAGACGTGGGAAGGAAACGGAAAAGCAATCAAACTGTTTTCAACAAAGAAGAACCCAATTCCACAATTGTTGCTACAAGTAAACCACAAACGACAAGAATCTTCAAGAGATTGTCTTCTTAAGCTAAAGTAATGACAAACGAATATGCGCATATCAGAAATACGAGTGAAGCATAAAAATGTGCGAATCATTAGACTACACACCTAATTGATCGATACGCGTCAAAAAACTTTTGTCATCGTAAGTACACACCATAACAGAAATTTATGTTTCTTTTATGTTTATATTGTACTTACTTTCAGCGGAATAAGCTGCAAAATAACACATATTCGTAAGTATTTGTTCATGACGAAGTTGATCATTACACCTCTGAATCAGTTAAATTCGGCTGTTTTTACATTAATATTCGTGTTGTGTATCTCATATTTTACTAATGCTTGTAACGCAAAACTATTCCAACTACTTCGTTAATTACGCACACAATTATAAACAAACATCACTTCTACGGTGGCTTGCCCACCACTAGGAGCGCTAGTGTCGTTGCAACTGTCAGTTGGTAACAACTTTCACAGCAGTGAGTGTCGCGACTGTATATGTTAGACTGTGCTACAACTGTGTCAACACACACACTGACGAACTGACTCGTCCTGAAACCTGTTATTCTAAGCACATTGTGTCCTACGATTCGAGTGAATCATTTTAACAGAACTTCACAGCAGAGTCGATAACTGATCAAGTTCCAAACACTCCAATATTTATAGCTACTATGCTGATTAAAGCTTTTTCCCCTCCCGTCTTCCGTAAGTTCTCGTATTTCTACGGAACATTAAAACGCCTGAAAATTAACAAACGATTCGTTTGGTCATACTATCTGTATCGTTAATATGAACATTTCCCAGAAAACACGTTAACGACAAACTTCCATACACGCGACAGTGGCTGAACACCGTAATTTTGTCACTAAATTGTTCTTTGAATGCCTATACACAATATTTTCTGGTTTCCCTTTGTCTTCATACAGATGAGATGACCTGGAAAATTATCGCACACCGCCAGGCAGACCTTGCAATCCCACGCACATTCGGTGCCAGAGAAACAGACTTTCAACTATCAACCTATCTGAGGCAACGAAATGCTGAGACGCACGTCGTCGACAATGTTATCTCAGAGTTTACTCACTAAAACAATAACTCATTTAACCAATCTCCACACTTTACCACCTCCAGCTTGCGCTTGTTACATCCAAGATATGTATGTACGGGAGAAGAGGATATCCGTTTACACTACGTTGAACTGGATGTTAATCGTCCAATGAGTAAGTTCAAAATTTATACTTACGACACTCAATCTACATACAGAGGTTTCAGTAAGTTGGTGACTCTTTAATAGTTATCACTTTTATATCGCACGAAGTGGTCGTCTCTCTATACCTACAAGACTTTTTCGTTACCGTAATACTTCCATCTACATACATACATACTCCGCAATCCACCGTAAGGTGCGTAGCGGAGGGTACACTGTGCCACTAATAGGCATTTCCTTTCCTATTCCACTCCGAAATAGAACGAGGAAAAAAATAATGCCTATATATGCCTCCGTACGAGTCCTAATTTCTCTTGTCTTTGTGATCACTACGCGAAATGTAAGTAGGCGGCAGCAAGATCGTACTACACTCAGCTTCAAATTCCGGTCCTCTAAATTTCCTTAACAGAATTTGTCGAAAAGAACGTCGTCTTTTCTCAAACGATCCCCAATTGAGTTGCCGGAGCATTTCCGTGACACTCGCGCATTGGTCGAACCTACCAGTAACAAACTAGCTGCTCGCCTCTGAACTGCTGCTGTCTTCCTTTAAACTGATCTGCTGCGGATTCCAAACATTTGAGCAATACTAAAGACGTGGTCGTACAACCGTTTTATACGCGGTCTCCTGTACAGATTAAGAACATCTTTCCAAAATTCTCCCAATAAACCGAAGTCAGTCTGCTGTCCGCCAAACTCACAACTGTCCTTACATGTTCGTTCCATCTCTCATATAGCTCTGCAATGTTACGCCTAGATATTTGAACGACGCGACAACATCAAGCTCACTACTAATGCTGTATTCGAACATGATGGGATTGTTTTTCCTACTCATGCGCATCACTTACATTTTCTACATTGAGAGCTAGCTGCCATTCTTCGCACCAACTAGAAATTTTGTCAAAGTCATCTTGTATGCTATTACAGTCAAAGACGATACCCTCCCATACACCACAGCATCATCAGCAAACAGCCGCAAATTACAAGTTACTCTGTCCATCAGATCATTTATATAGATAGAAAATAAAAGCGGTCCTATCATTCTCCCAGGGGCACGCCTGACGATACACTCGTCGTCGAGAACAACGTACTGCGTTCTATTACTTAGGAAGTCTTCCAGCCAGTCACAAATCTGAACCTATACAATATATGCCCTCAGTAGCCTTTGCGTAATTAACCAATATTGGAAGTCTACAGAAATTTAAATGGAATTCGCCTGAAAGTTTGACATTCAAAGCAGAATGAGGGGAAACTTTGTGGTGTGCTTCCATTTCTCAAAGGCGGATGCTGATCGGAGTTACAATCGTATCGCGCGCATAGCCTCCCAGTAAGAGGGGGAGTATAAAATGGCATACCCAATTCTTCCCGTATAACAGATGCAACAGAAGTTATCTCGACGAGCGCACGACTTAATTAGGAAAGTTGCGTTGTACGTCAAAGGGAGGAAGTACCGTTGTGATATTTTCACGACTTTTCGAGAAAGCGAGGTAGAGAAATTTCCTTTTCCTTTCAGACATGTCTCGGTTATAGGGAGCAGTAGACCCATAAATGTCCATGGGGATTCCACTGCCGTTTACAGATTAACACTGTAATGTTGCGTGTACCGCCCAGGAAATATTTGTTATCTGATGTACTCTGTTTCACAATTTAACAGTTGTCTTAACGAACATTCCTGTATTTGAGAAGTTTCTTCAAATAAATATTTTAAGAATCCACAGATGTGCACAAACGAACTTTATGCACTAAGAAAAAGCAATAACATAATTACGCTCTTCATTTTTTAACTAAGCAAGAAGGAGCGCCAGGCTACGATTTTATCTTCTACTGTTAGCTCTTGACCTGAACGGACGTAATGAAGCGTCGCTCTGTAAATTGTATGATTTTATTTTATCAATTTGATTTCACTTGGATCTTTGTTAAGTCAGTGTAAGTGAATACTCCATTTAAGAATATAGATAATTATCTCGTAATCATGCATTTGATCATTAGTAGCCAGCTCATTCCTACCTTATAAGTATTTTATATGCTCAAATTTCTTTTTCAGATACCAACAGCCGCCATTACAAGGCCTACGTAAAACTAATTGTTGGACAACGCACGATTCTACGATACTTCAACTAATAGTTATCAGAATTGTATGTTCCGAAAACCGTCCCTGAGATTTCTGCTGGTTTATTAACTTTCAATTTCCTTCATTTGGCTACCGTAGTGATACGATAAATCGGCATTGTCAATGTGCAGTCCAACAGTTAATTTTTGTGTAGAGGTTCGTGATGTGCTGAATACCAACCTGAAACAGTGTAGGGTGCGCCGCCATAAATTAATATTCTCTGACGAGGGTTAAAAAAAAAAAAAAAAAAAAAAAAAAAAAAAAAAAAAAAAAAAATTCATTTTCGGATTATTCAATTCTTTAGGCACTACTTTCATGTTGCAAATGTTCGGCGTAACCCATGTTGAACTATTTCTCCCTGTTGTGATTTCAGCGCCGTAATTTCATTTCCATTTATTATTTATTTTCACTATTTCGCGGAACATAATTTTCAGGCGCTAAACATTTTTTTATTTATATTTCTCCACTATCTGTGTGTGAGACTAAAATTCAAATCTCGCAGGGAGGAGTATTCCAACACGCACTAAGAAAAATTGCGCGCCTCAGATGTTTCGCATTGACAACCATTGACAGACGCAGAAGACGCGCTTAATGGCGAAAATTACTACGGTTAAGTCTTGAAAAATGAGCAATGAATTCTCAGTCAAACTCCCATTGGGGTTGGGTTGTTTGGTTGGGATAGGGGGACTAAACTACGAAGGTTATCAGTGTCCCGGTGTGGAGGGGAAAGAGTGAGGATAGGAAAGGAGGGGAGTGGGAAAGGAAATTCAGTCCTGGAAGTAAAGAAGAAATGAAGACTGCATTAGCTCGGGGCCCCGTGCTCACCACGCACGTACTCACGGAAGAACCGTGAGCCCCCTGGGGGGTCAAACTCCCATTAGCACGGACTTGGGGCAGGCTACAGTCGTCAAACAGCGGCCCGTATGAAGTATTCATGTGGACCTCGAGACAGGAGGCAAATGAAGAACGGACGCAGCGCGTACGTCACGTCACATGCCTCGCGCAAAACGCAATGGCGCCCCTGACATGGCCAACAGACTTTGCGCATATTCGGCAGTTCTCTTGTGTACAACTTAAAAGATTTTTTGACTCAATACACCTCCGATTTTGAGTAACCACCACTAAAGCACATGACGCGTAAACAACGCAAATTTACCAGACTCGACAGATAATAGAGCATTTTTCATCTTCATATAAGGGGTCCATAATTAAATATTTTCCCAGCAATCGTTGAAAGAAACTGATACGACTATCGTCTATGTCCATAAATACACAGTGGCGTTGCGAACACATTGTCTGGCTGAGGGGCAGAGAACCTGTGTTGTGTTCACTATTATTTGGCATCTTTTCACGAGTGCCTGACGGGTACGAGGGTATTGTCTTGATATTTCCTTATGCCTACTTCATTATATTTAAATTTAATACCAGTATCTTTGATTGGTCTATTATCAAACGCATTCTGCAGTTTATTCGCTTTTTTTATATACCTATCAAGACTGGCAAGGACAGAAGAGGTAACAAGCTATACGATAAGAAATAATAACAAGGTAGACAAATTTCTCAAGCGACTTTGATTAATAGGGCTCTAAAACTTTAAGCCTCGTTATACGAAGAGAACGCAGAGTAATAATGCTGCAAATTCGTCACGTTCTAGAAAACCCAGCTGATATTGCATAATCGCGTAGATGCAACACCGATTCAGAGCACAATGAATGAATGTAATGAAATTGTAAAAAAAATCTATTTTAATGTAAACCGAGTCTGTTTCTCACCAACTCATCGATATGAACAATCTAGTTGCAGTAAGATTTCATTTATTAGATGTTCTTGGCGCCCAGAGTACAATCTCTGCAAACGCTCATAGGAAAGTGAATACATTTAACGGAGTAAGAGTCAATCTGAATCGTTGGAGAAATTTATTATTCCTTATTGATAATCCTTAATAAACTCCTTATTGCAACCAACTTTTACACTTTGAGAAAACAACTGAAAAACTGCAGAATTTCGAAATAGATCTTGAGTGCTCACCACCCTCAGTCACATATTTTGGTCACTGCACCAGTGGAGGTTTCGACAAATCAGCACTTACTACCTTATATAGGAACGCGAATAGCCGTTTTAACATTTTCTTCTCTATTGTAGCAAACTATGCGCTTTGTGGATACCACATATGTATAAATCCTCTTTCATTTATCTTTCATTCTAGTTGATTAAGTGCCATGCACTCTACGGGGAAAAAAATCAAGTTTAACGCAAGCGAGGTAGAAGTTACAGTGAAATATTAATCTTTTGCAATTCCATCAGCTGCCGTTTCAACTGTTTGTGCAGTGGCGTCCCAAACATCTGAATGCTAGGCTGATCGTGAACTTACATATACTAATTTTGGATTCCAATTTGCTATATAAAGAAGAGCTTAAAGAGATGATGGAACCGTTAACTACCATTATCGCTTACAATTTATAACGTGCACCGACTAAGATAACCGAGTATTAAAATCCATGCATCCACAAAACGAAAAAAAGTGAACACCTGCGTTATTTGTCAGACATTCATCTAACGCTACTCCTCCTTAGAATAAACCTCTGAAATGTCAATTCACAAATTTCACATAGCAGAATGTATGTGGTGTGTGTAAGAGAGAGAGAGAGAGAGAGAGAGAGAGAGAGAGAGAGAGAGAGAGAGAGAGAGAGAGAGAGAGAGAGTTAAGTCCCTTAAGCTTAACAAACATTTGGATATTTGAACATTCTTGATGAGATTGTCGAAGTTTCCGCTGGAACGTATTAGGAGTAACCCAGCGGCCTACACCATAGCGACTAGAAGACATTTAATTTAAACCGTGGCTCTTTTAAATAAGAACGAAGCGTGTTTACTGCTGCTCAGTGAGCTGTCGTACAGATTAACGTTATCAGTTGCAAGGTTGTTACCTAAGCACTATGCTACTTTCATACGAACTGCTAATTATCTTATTCCCAACAAGTCATTAGCGCTAGTATCCTGAGATCAGTTTTGGCAGGATTTATAAGCGTTTGTCAGATTAAAATTGGAGCAACGTACGCCGAATGTATAATGTTGCGCTCTGCTCTCACACTGCGTCTAAAATAACCTCAGAATTATATTTTGTGACGTGCGAACAACATTTTTCCTTCCCCGTTTATGCTCCAAAAGCTAACTGTACTTTATACAAGGGGTTGGGTTGGAATAGGGGGACTAAACTACTGAGGTTATCAGTCCCCCGGTGGGGAGGGGAAGGAGTTAGGATAGGAAAGGAGGGGGAGGGGGGGACAGGAAATGGAGTCCGGAAAGTAAAGAAGGAAGGAAGGCTGCATTAGCTCGGGGCCCGTGCTCGCCACGCACGTACTCACGAAAGAACCGTGAGCCCCCCCCTCCCCGGGGGGGGGGGGGCGGTACTTTATACAAGAAATCAACAAAAGTCAGCAGTGTTGCTAACACCCAGCATCTGTTCATCACAGTACTTCTCTGAAAAGTCAAGTAATCGAGAACTGTTTCAACAAGTCGATAAGAAACTAATAACCTGAGTGCTTGCTGATGTGGTTGCATCAAACACCATAATCTTATTTTAACTCGCCATTTAACTTAATATCTCGTCATCAGAAACATGTCACATATATTTCACTTTTTCCTCATTTTTCAAGCAAGATATAGAAAAAATATTTTGAAATTAATGTAACAGTTAAATGGTCTAGTTTTATGAAATGTTTTTGATACGTCGCGTTTTGCAGCTCTTAAATATTGTAGAAAAGACATTTTTTAAAATATGCACCAAAGCTGCTTTTATTTGAAATGCTGACCACTTTGCCCATTTTCTAAGTCACCTATTACAGAGAACAAAGTGAGTTTTACATGAAATTACATTAATATGGTAATGTTATATTGACTGTACAAGTTGTAATTACTTACATTCATATATATATTTATATTTGGTTACTGTTTAGGTCACGCTGTTTGTTGTAATTTGGTGTAATTTACAGAGCTGTTGAACCAAAGATGTTTTTATTAAATATTTTTTGCTTAATTTTGTTTGTAATGATATCGCTGGTTATATGCAGTGTGACATAAACAGTACCATTACAAATATCGTACAATAAATTTTAGGTTTCATTCCGAACTATTTTAAGTGTAATAAATTGATTTGTGTCTTATATTGTAATACAGGGATAATATTGCGGTGCTACTATAATTTATCGCGTTTTGTTGCATATTTTGAAGTATATTACGTTAGGATAGATTGTACTTTATATACTGGCCAAGGTGTTATGGAAATTTTCAATGAATTTTTATTGCGCATTTCTGTTTGTTCATTTAACATTTGTTCTGGGTACTTAGTCATATGTGTATAGATTTGTAATTCTTCTAAAACGTCCATTAGTTGTCCTTTGCATACAATATGTAAAATTTTGAGATTTTCTTCTATACTCCCAGTCGAATGTTTACTTTCTCTGAGGTGTGTGCCGAATGCTGAAACATTTTCGCTTGTATTTATACGTTCTCTAAATCTAATTTTGAAAGGTCTGCCTTTCTGTCCATTGTATGCTTTGTCACATTCATTGCATTCGATTTTGTAAACTCCAGATTGTCTATAGCGATCAATTTTTTCTATTTTATGTATGATATTGGTTCCTAAAGTGTTGTTAGTGTAGAAGCCTATTTTAAGATTTGTTTTCTTCAGTGCATATTTTATTCTATCTGAAATATTTGGTTTTAAGTTATTAAGTAAATATTATTGTTGTTTCAAGTTAAAACATACTTTATTTGTGAGAAACAAAGGCCCACAGTGATTACATTCTATACATCACATTTCATGACCTCCGCTGTGGTTAAATTCTGCAACAAGAGTATACGTGTTGGTGGCTTTAACTCCCTAGTATTTGGCAATAGTCGTCCCCCTAGTGCGCCTGCTTCTTAAAGAGTTTCCAACTTCTTTTCTATCGGATGCCAGTTGATTTGGTTTGGTTAATTATTTAAAGGATGATCGGATGTTCCTCGTGTTACCACCCCATCTCCCCTGCAGGAAAAACTACGTGTACTGCTATTACGGTACATTCGAAAGGGTATGAAACTTTTTTATGTTTATGGGTCGTCTAAATTACGCTAATAATAATAATAATAATAATAATAATAAGAATAATAATAAGAAGAAGAAGAAGAAGAAGAAGAAGAAGAAACCACATCCAGGCTGGCCGGCACGACATAAATGAGTACTGACCTATGATTGATGGTAGGAGATTAAGGGACAAAAACTACTACTAACCATAAGTATCAAGTCCGAAAGTAGAGGTGTTTACCAAAAGCACCTGCCGATACCATCACAAGGGTGAAACAATAAAAGCAAGAGAGCTGAAAACGGAAGAAACTTCAGTAATGCAGCCAATAATGAAAGTAGGGCATGGGAGAAAGAAGTGAACAGGTCAACATCCCCTGCGTGCGACTGGATACGCCCAACCCACCATCATCAAACTCTGAATACTACAGTCACAAACGTCCACTATTCAACAAAACACTCCCATGCAATGGAAAACAGTATACAGCGAAAGAAGAGGGGCAGACAGTCTCAATAATAATTAAAGCAAAGCTATAAAAATGTTATGTTGACCAAGAGAGTGAGATTATGGGTCCCCGGGCCGAACGTAGAATATGGACCTACAACCACGATAAACCTTACCTCCAAAGGCAGTGAAAAAAAGCAAATTAATAATCGGCCACCCAGTTGCAATAATAGTTTAATAAACTTGGGCACTGTTTCGATGGATATAAAACCGTCTTCCTCAGAAATACATGTGATGTAAATTACAAATCCACAATGATTATGTCTGATATATGTGTCATACCAAACCTCTTGTCTAAAATATCGTGAAATACAGTATAAGAATAAAACTGTTACTATAGTCATATCACAGCAGTTTAACATCCTTACAATCTATGGAAAGTCAGCTATGATTCAAAGATACGTCAGCGCATTTGGAGGCATGAACGTCTACTGATGGGACATAGAGAGCGTGGATACCAGGATCGGTGCCGTATGTCTGTAGGTGTCCCATGTATTTGAGGAAGACGGGTTTATATCCGTCGAAACCGTGGACACGTGTATTAATCTACCATTATTGCAAGAGGATGGCTGATCCTGTAACCGTTGCTGAGACGCACTCATGTTTAAAATATTTAGTATACCTGAAGATAAAAACCAGGTTCACAGAAGAAATTTGGGACAAGTTTAACTACCCCATAGTCAACTGCCAATATTAAAAGTTAATGTGTCTGGGAGGCTATACTTCACACGAAGAGCCGAAAAGAGGATATTCCAAACATACATGAGATACCGTCTCTATGGCTTCACAACTATAATAGGGGATTTCTTGTCAGAGAGGACACAGTTCGTAGTAATCGATGGTAAGGCATCGACTAAAACAGAGGTGATATCGGGCGTTCCACAGGGTAGTGTTATTGGTCCTCTGCTGTTCCTTATTTACAAACGATTTAGGGGAAAATCTAAGTAGCTCTCTTAGGTTGTTTGCAGATGACGCCGTCGTGAACCGTCTAGTAAAATCATCTAAAGTTCAGAACCAACTGCAGTACGATCTAAATACGATATCACTATGGTGTAAAAATTGGCAATTGACTCTAAATAATGCGAAGTGTGAAGTCGTTCACATGAGTACGAAAATAAATCCGTTAAACTTTGTTTACAAGATAAATCAATCAAACGTGAAGGCCGTAAACTACACACAATATCCAGGAATTAGTTACTTCAGACTTAAACTGGAAAGAAAACGTAGATAATGTCGTGGGAAAGGCGAACCAGAGACTGCGTTTTATTGGCAGAACCCTTAAAAGATGCAACAGAAGTACGAAAGAAACTGCATACACTACGCTTGTCCGTCCTTTTTTTGATTATTGCTGCCCAGTGTGGGATCCTTATCACGTGGGTTTGACGGAAGACATCGAAAGAGTTCAAAGAAGGGCAGCTTGTTTTGTACTGTCACGATACAGAGGAGACAGCGTCACGGAAATGATACAGGACCTGGGATGGAAATCATTACAACAACGACGCTTATCGCTGCGGCGTGGGCTACTTGCGAAACTCCAATCGTCAACATTCTCCTCCGAATGCGAAAATATATTGTTGATTCCCACTTACATAGGTAGAAATGATCATCAGAATAAAATACGAGAAATCAGAGCTCGAACAGAGAGATTCAGGTGTTCTTTCTTCCCGCGCGGTATTCGAGAATGGAATGGGAGATAAATAGTATAATTGTGGTTCGATGAACCCTCTGCCAGGCACTTAAATGTGATCTACAGAGTATCCCATGTAGATGTAGATGTGTAAATAATGTGGGGATGGCTAGTTAGGGGAAAATAAAACAATGTTCCAGCCTGATATGGCGGACGCATAGGTGACCCAAGACGACCTATTCTTTCCGGAAGGAGCAGATGGAGAAGCTCCAGGCTTCAGTAGTTGCCTTGATCGTACGGCCATGGTACGGAGATCAGTACATTTTGCGGCAATGCGCCAGATGTCGTTCCACGATTCTGAAAATAAAGGTTTGATATGTGCCCACAAACCTGCACCCGGGATCGTCAAAGGAAATGGATGGGGCGCAAATAAGTGCTCCTCTAGGCCAATAATGAATTTGAAAACAAGTGTCGATGCATGACTTGGTACCAGCGATGTAATATCTTCGTCGTCACGACTCGAGATGTTAAAGTGAAAATAATTACTTTAAACAATTACGCGCATCCAAATGGTGGCTACAGCGCAGCCTGGTAACGACAGCGAAACCTGGCCACGCCACACAAATTATTCCGCTCTGCTGCAGACACTGTAATTTCGGGTCGCCATTTCCGGCGAGCGAGGCGCCCCTGGCGGCGCAGCGCAGAGGTAGCGGCCGGCGAAATAACAGCTCCCACACCACACCACAGCGCAGCGCAGATTTCCTGCGACCGCACAAAGGCGAGCCCCCAGTTGATATACGACGCGGGATTTCTGCCGACAAATTGCAGCGCCGGGGAGCCTACCGCCGACGGCTCTCATTAACACGGGCTGCTCAGGTGGGAGCAAAAGACGCACGCGAGGGAACAGGGACAAGTTGCGAAGCACGCAGGAGGCCGTGTTATTAACGCCAAAGCTTCTCCGCTCTGCCGCAGCACGCGTTTCTGACGTACGAGCCATCATCATATAAACACCCTACAGCATGGCCAGTGGCGGCTCGTACAAAATTTGACCAGTGTGCTACAATATTACAAAAATAAGCAGGAAACAAAATATACTAAAATAAAAAGCACGACTTAAAATTGTGGTATTAGCTTCACCTAATGAACTAAGATCAAGTATGTTATTTATATGTTTATGATTTCCTTTATGTTTTTTTATTAATGCATTAAGTTGCCTGAGGTCTTTCCCTCCCACTGTACTCCACGCATCACTGTTCCCAGACAACAAACATGGAGAGAGAGAAAAAAAAAAAAAAAAGAAGAAGAAGAAGAAGAAGAATTGCATTGCGAATATCACATCCGAAAATCCAACTGTTTTCATACACTTTCGTTCTAAATTTCCTCGTGTACTCACTTTTCTTGCCACATCCATGTTGCTCGCACAGTACGTAACGCGCACTTTCACGAAGAGATACACCGCGAAACACTTCAGGGAACGCACAAAGCATGACTGGCAATGGAAATAACGGACCTTAGCAACATCCCCACAACATCATCTGCGTTCTACACAAGCGACCAATGAAACTGCTTGGCTGCAAAGCGCAGTTTCAATCGCATGTTGGCTAAACATTGCTAATGTTGTTTGTGATTGAAGTTTTACGTCAAACACGTCAACCTTTGTATGATTACCTTTAATTAAATACCAATTAATACTGTATTGACAGTAAGACCTTCAGGGTAATTTATAACAGCGTTGCCAACTACATGTATTCACTACAGGTAGTAAATACAACGTTTAATTTTATTTACAGAAATTAAAAATTTAGACTCAGAGGTATTTGAATACGAGCCTCACACAAGTAGGTTTGAGAGACAACACGCAAGATGCCTGAGCCAGTGCGCTATGTGACTCTGTATGCCGCAATATGCGTCATAAACTATTCTTCCCCAACCGTTACACGCAGAGCGAAGAGAAATATTGATCTGGTGCTGCAGTCGGTCTCAGCACATATGATCCGCCAGGCCTGACGTCACGTCTGCGCATGCGCACTAGCGAACAGACGACTGCGCCGCCTCTGCGCACTCACCAGCGCGGCTGAATCCCACTTCCGCACACGGAGCTGGTTTCCAACTATCGTGGCGAGAGCGCTCCAGAATGTGTTTTCAGCCTTATTTCTATCATTCTAATACGCATTGGAAAAGAATTGGCATAATTTTATTGTGATATCTGGCTGTTATTCCAAGAGAAAGGATGTAATTTTATAGCGATTTCTCGCTTGCATTCGAAGAGAAATGGCATAATTTTAGTAATATATTTACAGTGTGCTGCAGCACATTATCACCAGCCGCCACTGAGCATGGCGAGCAGTTAGCTGCAAGAGCGAATCCTACTGAATTGGGTGCTCCCTCACGAAGTATGGCAGTTAACTGAGGGCAACTGACGACTGCAATGTTGCGCTTCCGGCGGTAGGCGCATAATCGTGCTTTAAATAAATATAAAATAAATGGCCGAATGTATGTAAGAGCATCACTCGATAAAGGCTTGACCGATTTGCCTGACTATTGTAAGCACAATGAAATCTCAATTTGCGATCAGTTATGGCTTCACTGTACTATGTTTAGATGGAATACCAAACTGCGGCGAATGAAAATTTGTGCCCGGCCGAGATTCGAACCCGGGATCTCCTGCTTACTAGGCAGACGCGTTGACCATTCCGCCACAGAGGACACAGTGACCAGCCCGCACTTTGGTATTCCCAGGGGAGTGTGATAGGACCGCTATTATTTTCTATCTATATAAATGATTTGATGGACAGAGTAACTTGTAATTTGCGGCTGTTTGGTGATTATGCTGTGGTGTATGTGAGGGTGTCGTCTGTAACTGACTGTAATAGCATACAGGATGACTTGGACAAAATTTCTAGTTGGTGCGAAGAATGGCAGCAAGCTCTCAATGTAGAAAAATGTAAGGTGATGCGCATGAGTAAGGAAAAAAAAAAAAAAAAAAAAAATCCTATAATGTTCGACTACAGCATTATTAGTGAACTTCTTGATGCTGTCGCGTCGTACAAATATCTAGGCGTAACATTGCAGAGCGATATGAAATGGAACGAACATGTAAGGACAGTTGTGAGTAAGGCGGACAGCCGACTTCGGTTTATTGGGAGAATTTTGGGAAGATGTACTTCACCTGTAAAGGAGACCGCGTATAAAACGCTTGTGCGACCACGTCTTGAGTATTGCTCAAATGTTTGGGACCCGCAGCAGATCAATTTAAAAGGAAGACATAGAGGCGGTTCAGAGGCGAGCAGCTAGATTTGTTACCAATAGGTTCGACCAGTCCGTTAGTGTCACAGAAATGCTCCGGCAACTCAAATGGGGATCGCGGGAAGAAAGAAGACGTTCTTTCGTGAATTTCTGTTATGTAAATCTAGAGGGCCGGAATTTGAAGCTGAGTGTAGTACGATCTTGTTGCAGCCTACTTACATTTCGCGTGGTGATCACAAAGACAAAATAAGAGAAATTAGGACTTGTACGAAGCATATAGGCATTTTTTCCTCGTTCCGTTTGGGAGTGGAATAGGAAAGGAAATGCCTAGTAGTGGTACAGTGTACCCTCCGCCGCGCACCTTACGGTGGATTGCGGAGTATGTATGTAGATGTAGATTCCATCTAAACCTAGTACAGTGAAGCCATAACTGATCAGAAATTGCGATTTATTTCATTCTTTGAACGCTGTAACGTGTCAAAAATATAATTATATTGTAAGTACAAGGTCTGGTCGAATGAAAATTTTGCAAAACCTACCAGAAATTTCGAAAAAATCAAGAGAAAGTCCTTTTTAATGTGTTTATGAATTAAATGAACAATATAACTCACGACTCTGACGGTGTAGATGGGTAATAACTATTTGTTTTGTTCCTTGTGGTCCTGAAAGTCATAAAATTCGAACAAAGTGCAGAAATTATTTTTGTATGCACTATCATAGCTGACGATAGGAACTACATATTTGGTTTACCGATCACCATGAAATTTGGCACCTTTCCATAATTTTTCCATCTAGAAAATTTTTATGCTCGGCATATTGCCGGCCGCGGTGGCCGAGCTGTCTGCGGCGTGCCAGTCACGGTCTGCACGGCCGCTGCGGTCGGGGGGATTCGAATCTTCCCTCGGGCATGGATGTTTGTGCCGTCTTTAGTATAAGCTAGTTCATAAGTAGTTTGTAAGTTTAGGGACTGATGACCCCGTAGTTACGTCCCGTAAGCTCTACAAACATTTGAACATTTCATCGATTATTTATTTATTTTACGTGTCCAGGACTAAGACTTATCTTTCGATCAATACAATTATAATACATTACATTCTATGGACACCAGATTCAACAAATATACGATTGCAATGTACAATTACAGTGATCAAATTACAATCCAGAAATGCAAAATTCAATAAATATACAATTAAAATAAATTACAAACTAGAAACATAAAATATGGGAAGAAGTAACAGTTTTTTCTAGATGGACTGCAAGGTCCAAAATTCTGCTGTCTTGATAGCCACATCATGTGATGTGTGTAGGTCCTCTATGGTGCAGGGGTGGGCAGGTTTCTTGTAGACCAGGTGTTGTGGGTCCTGCACATCGACACACACACACACACACACACACACACACACACACACAGCTCATCGTTTGTGAAGCCCCATTTTTTTGCAACAAGACACTCCTGTCCTCAGTCTGTTTAGTGACTTCCATGTTGCATACGGCAGGTTCCTCTTTGATGTTCTCTCCGGCCCTTTCGTTGGACGCATTCTGCCATAACTTTGTTCTCAGAGTTCCAGGCCCCAATGCAGTTGATGTTGTGCTCATAAAGCTGCTCCTTGATTTAAGCCTAGGATTTTTTGGCTCATGTCCGAAGAGGGGGTGTCTGGGATCGGCTTCCTGTTTCTTTTTCTCTGTTTACGCAGCTGTTCTACGAATGTCTGGAGGCGCTATGTCCATATTTTCGTAGATTTTTCTGGTTGTTTGAAGGCAGCCAGTCACTATGCGTCCAGTCTCATTTAGTGCCGTATCCACCTCTCTGGCGTGTGTTGCGTTTCTCCAGACTGGTGCTGCATACTCCGTTGCAGAGAAGCACAGGGCCAGGGCAGATGTGCGGAGCACACATGGCTGTGATCCCCAGGTGGAGCCACTGAATTTACGTATGATGCTGTCTTGGGCAGATACTTTCATCTTTGTTTCCTGGCAGTGATCTTAGAATGTGAGACTTCGCTCTAACTTTACTCCCAAGTATTTTGGAGTATCAGTGACGCAGTTGTTGCTCTCTCCAGGTAATTTTTAACTTTTTTCTGGCTTCCTTGTTTCTCAGGTGGAAGGCACAGACCTGCGTCTTTCTACGATTTGGCTTAAGCTGGTTATCATAATACTTGCCGAGGTCCTCAGCTTCATCTCCACTTCCTCAAAGTTTTTGCCTTGAGCTGCAGTTGCTGTGACATCTGCGTAAATAAACGTTCTTACTTCATGGCTGGTTGGTCGTTAGTGTAGATGTTATACAGCAGGGGTGCCAGTACGCTACCCTGAGGAAGGCCATTCTTCAACGTCCTCCATCGGCTATTATTATGCAGAGTTACAAAAAACCTCCGATTTTGTAACAAACACTGGATGAACTGTGATAGGCGATAGTCTTTTGTGACTAAGTACACCTTTCTCATCAGCTCCTTGTGATTGACAGTGTCATACGCTGCTGACAGATCTATGAATGCGACTCCTGTAACTTGTCCTCTTTCGTATCCATGTATGTATTGAGTCAGGTTGAGGACCTGGCCACAGCATGACTTTCCTGGGGCGGAATCCTGACTGTTCATTTATGAGATTTTTATCTTTTGTGTCCCAGCCTCGCCGCCGCTTTTGTGTCTCGTTTCCGTCGTAGGTGTCGGTGGCCTAGTAGGAAGACCGACACAGGAATAAAGGTAACACGCTTGTGCAGGTACAGAGGGGAGCAGCCAGCGGGACAGCAGAAACTAGAAACACTAGAGTAAATTAGAACGAGATATATATTGCACAAAATTTATACAATACTTAACTTTTACATAGCTCAGTACTGCAGAATGCTGATACATAGTTGAGCTAGAGGCCTGCCTAGTGCCTATCCGATAGCAAAGTCTTCACTGGTGCCTATCTGATTCCGAAGAGTCAACTGGTTCCTATCTCAGTCCCAAGTGAACGATGTCGTTCAGTGGTGGCCACGAGCGGAGTTATAACAGAGGGCGCTCGTGGCTGACGTCGTAAGAACGCCGCGCCGTGCGTGCATGGCGGCGCGCGGCGAAAGTAGGTGGCGCGCACTTTGGACTTGTGCGACACCACATTATCCAAGTGTTCTGAGATATAGGATTGAGGATCAGCCTTTCCAATACTTTACACAGTTGGCAAAGAAAAGAAACTGGCCGGAAGTGTTTAGGATCAGTAGGTTCTTTCCCACGCTTCAGAAGTGCAACAACTTTGACCTTGCGCCAGATCTTAGGGATTTGTAATTTTGGGTAGGATTCGAACCACCGACCGTAAGGTTGGAAGGCCGCAACGCTACCACCTAGAACTGTTTTAACTATTAGTACTTACAGGTACTTCACAAAACTTCGAAGTCGATTTTATCGATAATTTTTTAGAGCCATCGAATGGCTTTGGCTGATTGTTATTTGTGATCTGAACTTAGGGTACCATAAGCATCAAAAAATTCTAAAATCCGATACCAATGTCGTCCCCTTGTGACAAGAAAGACGATCATGTAAAGCGGCTTTACGAACTAAAGTGTAAGTAACGGACTGTCTTATTGATAAATTATACATTTTGACGACTTTACAGCTTTCATTGATTGAAATAAATCGTAATTTGCTATCTGTTATGGCTTCACTGTACTAGGTTTAGATGGAATACCAAAGTGCAGGGAATGCAAATTTGTGCCCGGCCGGGATTCGAACCCCGGATCCCCTGTTTACTAGCCAGACGCGTTGACCACTCCGCAACCGAGGAGACAGTGAGCAGCCCGACTGCAGAGGACTCTTCCCTGCACCTCTCCCGCCACACCCAAATCACCATTCGCCACGCTGTATCTTTCTTATCCGTCCTTCCTAGGCGTCTGCCTACTAAGCAGGAGATCCCGGATTCGAATCCCGGCCTAGCACAAATTTTCGTTCCCCGCACTTTGGTATTCCATCTAATCTTAGTACAGTGAAGCCGTAACAGATGGTAAGTTACGATTTACTTCAGTCTTATTAATCTGTCAGCCCCGTCACAGTTTATCTTAAAGAACAACTACCTGTACAACATACTGTAATTCAAATTTTCATTTCCCCGTCGTATTCTGTATAGGCCTATACTAGCAACGAAAGACTCCCTCGTTGCGATGCTCCCACGTCAGCAGAGGTTTTGGTTGGTGCTCCCGCTAAGCAGTGTGTTTCAACGTGAACAAGACGGCGAGTTTCTAAGCTGGCACAGAGTGCGGCCTGAGGGCAGAGAGAGAGAGAGAGAGAGAGAGAGAGAGAGAGAGAGAGAGAGAGAGAGAGAACGCAGGCAGCCGCTGGGAGCGCTTTGCTTGCAGACGTCACGGGTCATTAGGATAAGTGGACAACTGCCGCACAGGGCCCCACCAGTAGTCGCGTGCTCCGATATCGCTGCTTGTGCCTTTCTCCAGTAGTAAACGCAACTGCTAACTGCGCGAATTCAGCTTTTGGGAACTTGCTGAAAGACAAACGCTTATTAGTGAAAACAGTAAGAAAGTTGCGGAGCGTGGCCCTTTGTGGTGGACAAAGTTCCTGCAGGAAAATTTATACCTTAGACTAAGGCAAAAAATTCGAACAATGTATACAGCTATGGTTAAAACGTGCACAGCATTATCAACTGTAGTTACCATCAACAAGGGTAATTTTGACCTCCTGGGAGTAACATTGACCCTGGGATCAATTTAACCAAGAGGCGGGCACAAATCGGCTCAATGAGCAGCGCTCCGGCTCAGGCCGGAAAAAGAGCAGCGTTCGCGCTCGGCCGGTACTTATCCTAGTTGCCGCTAGAGGTCTGCATGCTGGCTGGCGCACACTGTGATTAAGTTATCTCGTAAGTAGGTACAGCATTATAATACATACCTCTACTTTACTTCCTACCTCGCATAGATTATTAAGAAGATTAAGTCGCATTTCACCTTCTTACACATCCATACTGGTTGAAGTGATTGTTCTATAGTGGCGTTCTAAATTGTACTTTTTTTATGCCTAGTATATTACCACATACCAAACGTTTTGATGCTTCTTCGCTTTCAGTGAACAAGTAATCACACTCCCAACTAGAGTTGAACTGGAAAATAGAACGCCGATTTACCGCGTCGATTTGACTAGTCATTTCAACTCCACAGTGTACTGTACCATAACGTAATATAATAGATTATTACGAAAACCCTGAAGTGCAGAATTCGAACCAACAGATGGCACTGTTAGCGGTGTCTTCTGAAACAAAACAAAAAATCGTTCTTGTCTTTATAAGATATTTGCCAGCTTGACACGCTGGACGTTTTAGAGAAGAGTTTCCAGTATTATGTTTATACGTCACTTATAACATTTTTCAGGAGATACCCCTAGCAGTGTAATCTGTTCGAGTTGGATACTAGAGAGTTTGCACTATTATCTTTATAAGTTATTTTAAAACGCACTCAGCCAGGTGCATTTCTGCGGCTGCGTTAGCGCGTTGGCTGCACGTAACGCCATCTAGTCTTTCCAGCAGGAACTATGTGGTGGACGCCAGCTGCTCGCGGCTCTGCTCCCGCTCAGGCAGGCGGCTCCGAGAGCGCGGCTCGCTCATTGCCCACCTCTGGTTTAACCCTTTCATCTCGATGTGTATAAAATTTTTGAAAACAAAATTCTTTTATAATGAGATGGAATTTTCTGTTATGGATTCACACTTTAAAAGTTAAATATCGTCTTTTTATACATAAACCCTATATATCTGCTTTTAAACTTTCCTGGGCCAGAAACAAAAAATAAAGCTGCCCGACCTTGTTAACAGTACAATAAATTTTATCAAAGTGCGCCAGAATTCGTTCTTTACAACCTAAGATTTTAAGCAGATTCATGTAGAATAATGGAAATTGGGTGGTGGTATTTGGATAGTCAATGTTACCTAAATGTTTGTAAATCTATACGACCAAACTGCGTGGTCATCAGTCCGTAGCATACAAACAACTTACACTAAGGTAAACTAACCTAAAGACAAAACACACACACACACACACACACACACTTCGTAGGGAGGACTCTAACCTCCAACGCCGAATAACCGCGCAGTCCGCAGCGAAGTGCGTTAGGCCACTCGGCTATTCCACCGCGGCAAACGTTACCTCCACGAGAGAAATGACAAGGAGTCAAAGTTACTCTTTTAAAGAATTGTGTTTTAACTATTTCAAAATTGTAAAAGAGAATTGTCGAGATCCTTTTACATGGTTCATACTATTACTGCACTATAGTAACATTTATCCCAGGAATTCAAAAGTTCTAAGGTTTGTTAAGCTCAAGGGACTTAACTGCGGGGTCATCAGTCCCTAAACTTACAAACTACTTATGAACTACCTTATACTAAAGACGAGACAAACATCCATGCCCGAGGAGGGATTCCAACGTCTGACAGTAGCGGCCGTGCAGACTGACTGGGGCGCCGTAGACCGCTCGGCCACTGTGGCCAGCTTATCCCAGGACAACGTACCATGGCGGTCAGCTACAATCGTAAACAAATGAAAACAGCCATTCTATTTTATGTATGAGGGCTAATCATTTCACAGAATAAGACTTTCTTCCGCAAAGCAAATTACTCTGGCGCAAATGGTATTTCCAGATTTAGTACGTGGATAGTCATTGGTTTACACTCGAGGCCGACTGCCGCCATGTAGTTTCAGAGTAATATGCAGGTGTTCACAACAAAACAGCCACCATACAAAGCTTGTTGACACCCAACTGAAAGCTACCATGCACATAATATCTGGCAATCAGATCTACTGCGAACACTGGCTTCCGCTTTTTTTCTTAATAGATGACATTCACTTGTAGAACTTGGGGCAGCCCTGGTGCCGAAGATGCAATGAACAAAGTATATTTGAAGGTAGGTGGATTAGGAAAGAAGGACGCTTTTCATACCTTCGTCTTATAGCCTAGAACCTCCGCTACGTTGCGACACGCATTAATGACAGTATTACAAACAATATTGGCTTCTTTGGCAATCACCATTACATTGGCATAAAATAAGCAATATACTAATAATCTTTTTCAATATCTAATTTCGGGCGAAACAACTTAACCCCACAGAAATTAATTTAACCCTCATTGTGTTATGCCCAAATTAGTGATCACTGAGGTATAGAAAACGAAACCATGATAATAGTCAACACACTAAATCAATACATAACAACCCCCCCCCCCCCCAATTCACACACACACACACACACACACACACACACACACACAAACTAAATGGAGTCCTTCCAGCGGAGAAAGAATACACACTCCACATACCATCGTTTTACCTGGAGCCGCATTATAAAAACATTCATCTCGCCTGAGTGGCCGGAAGGGGGAATGACAGAGCGTAGTCTTTCACTGGGTTCACTGACCACAGCGTGTACCCTCAGCAACATGAAGATTAGGCATTTTAATGGCGTGGGGAGGCTGCAGGCAGTTACAGACGCTCTACATTACGAGTTAACAAACCTCTTCAGTCCCTGCGTCCCCTATAGGTTCACAGATTTGTGACTGGCTGGAAGACGTTCTAAGTAATAGAACGCAATACTTGTTCTCGACGGCTAATGTGCATCAGAGACTACTGTATACAGGCGTGTCCCAGGGGAGTGTTATAGGACCGCTATTATTTTGTACTAGCTGAAAACCCGGCTTTGCCCGGGTATTTATTTATTCCTGCCATTTTTAGGTATATATTCATTTGTATAAGGGCTGTATTTCTGTAAAATCTCTTGGGAATACAATTAGTAGTAAAGAAGTAATAGATTAAAACTTCGTGCGTGATGGGGAGGTTTTTCATGAGTGTTACTGTTCATGTACTCATATCTTGTGTCGTACTGTGATACAATTTAGAAGATACACTCAACTATATGCGTGTATACTGTATGTAAAATTTCCTTCAGCTACAATTTTTAGTGTAGAAATTATAATTTGTAACGTCATACCGAGAGCCGTAGTTTTACTCCATAAACAGCGGAAAAGTAGTAAACGAGAAACTTTTTTCCTTTCATCATTTTACAATGGTTGTCTGCGAGAAAAACTTTAATAATAAAGGTTTGAAATTATGTTTAAAGTTTGTTCCAAGTCGCTAAGTACTGTCATTCTCATACAGTGTACTTCGAAAGTCTTGCCGCATTATATGGCATTTTTTGCGATTTCTATTGTAATGACGTAATACCTTTTGAACCATGTGCCGTATGTGATTCTTAACGATGCAGTAATTGTTACCTCGCGGTAAGGAATGTGTGTACCAAATTTGGTTGAAATCGGTCCAATGGTTTAGGAGAAAATGAGCAGCATTGTCGCAAAATGCAGTTTTTCGCGCATCTCATTGTTTATGAAGTATACATCGTATGTGAGTCTTACACTTACGGCGACCGTCCTCATGGATTGAAGCTTACGTGTACAAAATTTAATAAAGATTGGAACAAAACTGTAGATTTGTATGTAACACGTACAAACATACGGACACTCTGCTTTATATATTAGAAGATCTATATAAATAATCTGAGTAACTTTTAACTTGCGGCTGTTGGCTGATGCTGCTGTGGTGTATGGGAGGGTGTTGTCTTATAAGGACGACAGACAATATGTCTAGTTGGGGGCGAAGAATGGCAGATAGCTCTCAATATTGAAAAATGTAAGGTGATGCGCATGAGTAGGAAAAATAATCCCATAATGTTCGGATACAGCATTAGTAGTGAGCTTCTTGATGCAGTAACGTCGTTCAAATATCTAGGCGTAACAATGCAGAGCGATATGAAATGGAACGAACATGTAAGGACAGTTGTGAGTGAGGCGGACAGCCGACTTCGGTTTATTCGGAGAATTTTGGGACGATGTATTTCATCTGTAAAGGACACCGCGTATAAAACGCCTGTACGACCACGTCTTGAGTATTGCTCAAGTGTTTGGGACCCGCAGAAGATCAGTTTAAAGGAAGACATAGAAGCAGTTCAGAGGGCGAGCAGCTAGGTTTGTTACTGGTAGGTTCGACCAATGCGAGAGTGACATGGAAATGCTCCGGCAACTCAATTGGGGATTGCTGGATGAAAGACGACGTTCTTTTCGTGCAATACTGTTGAGGCAATTTAGAGGGCCGGAATTTGAAACAGTGTCTTGCTGCCACCTACTTACATTTCGCGTAGTGATCACAATTACAAGATAAGAGAAATTAGGGCTCGTACGGAGCCATATCGATGTTCTGTTCTCCTCGTTCCATTTGGGAGTGGAATAGGAAAGGAAATGCCTAGCAGTGGTATAGAGTACCCTCCGCCAAGCACGTTATGGTGGATTGCGGAGTATTTATGTAGATGTAGATAGGAGATATAAAATAAAATAAAATAAACCTGGTGACAATATTCAAATATATTATATAACCAACGACAACGAAGGAATATAGACAACTACCCATACACGTCTATTACAAATATATGTGTACCGTAGCAACTGGAACCAGATATCTTTGGCCAAATGTCAAAACAGATCTGTCAAACCTGACAAATAGATAATTAAAAATAACCATTTAATGATAGGGTATCCTTGACCTATTGTAATAACCAGTCACAGTATTCACTGATGATTATAGACGCAAGTACCTGGATTTTGTGTATTAGAAATATGACTAAAATACCAAAAAGTATTTAGTAAGATAAAAGTTATGTAAAATGCACATGGTGCTCTACATCTACATGGGATACTCTGCAAATCACTTTTAAGTGCTTGGCAGAGGGTTCATCGAACCACAATTATACTATTTATCTCCCATTCCATTCTCGAATAGCGCGCGGGAAGAAAGAACACCTGAATCTCTCTGTTCGAGCTCTGATTTCTCATATTTTATTCTGATGATCATTTCTACCTATGTAAGTGGGAGTCAACAATATATTTTCGCATTCGGAGGAGAATGTTGGTGATTGGAGTTTCGCAAGTAGCCCACGCCGCAGCGATAAGCGCCGTTGTTGTAATGATTCCCATCCCAGATCCTGTATCATTTCCGTAACGCTCCCCCTGTATCGTGACAATACGAAACGAGCTGCCCTTCTTCGGACTCTCTCGATGTTCTCCGTCAAACCCACGTGATAAGGATCCCACACTGGGCTGCAATACTCCAAAAATGGACGGACAAGCGCAGTGTATGCAGTTTCTTTAGTAGTTCTGTTGCATCTTTTAAGGGTTCTGCCAATAAAACGCAGTCTCTGGTTCGCCTTTCCCACGATATTATCTACGTGTTCTTTCCAGTTTAAGTCTGAAGTAATACTACTTCCTAGGTATTTTGTGGAGTTTACGGCCTTTACATTTGATTGATTTATGTTGTAAACAAAGTTTAACGGGTTTCTTTTCGTACTCATGTGGACGACTTCACATTTCTCATTAGTTAGAGTCAATTGCCAATTTTTACACCATACTGATATCTTATTCAGATCGTTCTGCAGTTGGTTGTGATCTTCAGATGATTTTACTAGACGGTAAATGAGGGCGTCATCTGCAAACAACCTAAGAGAGCTACTTAGATTTTCCCCTAAATCGTTTATGTAAGGACCAATAACACTACCCTGTGGAACGCCCGATATCACATCTGTTTTAGTCGATGCCTTACCATCGGTTACTACGAACTGTGTCCTCTCTGACAAGAAATCCCCTATCCAATCGCAAATTTGGGGCGATATACCATAACCACGCAATTTGATTAAAAGCCGTTTGTGAGGTATGGTGTCAAAAGCTTTCTGGAAATCAAGAAATACGGAATCGATTTGCGAACCTTTGTCGATAGCACCCATCACTGCGTGTGAATAAAGAGCTAGTTGTGTTTCGCATGAACGATATTTTCTAAATCCGTGTTGACCTTGGGTCAATAGATCGTTCTGTTCGAGATAATTCATAATATTTGAATACAGGGTATGTTCCAAAACCCTGCTGCAAACTGACGTCAATGAAATAGGCCTGTAGTTTAGTGGGTTACTCCTACTGCCTTTCTTGAATATAGGTGTGACCTGTGCTACTTTCCAATCTTTTGGTACAGATCCTTCTGTGAGAGAGCGGTTGTATATGACTTAAGTAAGGAGCTATCGCTTCAGCATAATCAGATAGAAATCTTATGGGTATACAATCCGGACCAGAAGACTTGTTCTTGTTAAGTGATTTTAGTTGCTGCACTACTCCGATTATATCTACTTCTATGTTACTCATTACGGCATCTGTTCGTAATTCGAAATCTGTAATATTGGTTTCGTCTTCTTTGGTGAATGAGTTTCTAAAAGCTAAGTTTAGTGACTCTGCTTTAGTAGCGCTGTCATCGGCAGGATCGCCATTACTATCACGCAGTGAAGGTATTGTTTGTAACTTGCCCCGAGTATATTTAACATATGACCAAAATCTCTTTGCGTTTTCAGTCAAATTACGAGAAAGAGTTTCGTTGTGATAAATATTGTAGGCATCTCGCATTGAAATCCTCGCTAAATTTCGAGCTTCTGAGTACGATCGCAAATCCTGGGGATTTTGTGTTCGTTGAAGCCGAAAAGAATCTGCTGCTGCTGTTCAGTCCGGAGACTGGTTTGATGCAGCTCTCCACAATACCCTACCCTGAGCAAGCCTCTTCAACTCCACATAAGAACAGCAACCTACATGTCTGAATCTGCTTACTGTATTCATCTCTGTCTTCCTCTGCGGTTTTTACCCCACACGCTTCGCTCCAACGCTAAACTCACAATTCCTCGATGTCTAAGAATGTGTCCTACCAAGCGATCCCTTCTTTTAGTCAAGGTGTGCCAGAAATTCCTTTTCTCCCCAATTCTGTTCAGTACCTCAGTTACGCGATCCACCCACTTAATCTTCAGAATTCTTCTGTAGAACCACATTTAAAAGCCTCTATCCGCTTCCTGTCAGCACTGTTTATCGTCCATGTTTCACTCCCATACAGGGCAACATTCCACACAAATGGCTTCACAAAGGACTTCCTTCGGCTTTAGTCAATATTCGAGGTTAACAAATTTCTCTTTTTCAAGTACGCTTTTCTACCCATTGCCATACTGCATTTTATATCTTCTGCACTGCGACCATCATTTGTTATTTTACTGACCAAGTAACAAAACTCACCTACCTCCTTTATTGTTTCGTTACCTAATCTAATACCTTCAGCATCACCTTATTTCCTTAGACTGCACTCCATTGCCCTAGTTTTTCTCTTGTTCATCTTATATGCACCTTTCAGCAAAGGATCTATCAACACTATAGTATCCAAGAAAATAAGCAGCAATTTATATTGAATTATATAAAGCCAACAAAAGTCAGATAAGATTAAAGGAATGCAGTCGAGTTAAAACGGGGGATGAGGGAATTAGAATACGGAAACGAAGCACTAAGTGCTGAGGTCATCTGTTATTGAACACAAATTATTTACGTCGGCCGCCGGAGCTGCTATAACATTTCCACGAAAGAAAAATTTGTTAATATATAAAGCAAATTTAAGTGTCAGGTAGTCTTTTGTAAAGTCACTGGACGTACCAAAATGAACATCTAGGCCTTAAAGCTTCGTAGAATTTATTGCGGTGACCTTACCATTACAAATTGTATATCAAATGAACAAGAAATGCCAACAATTTGTCCTAAAAGTGCACCGCGTCACTGGCGCGTCTTCGTACCAGATTGGTTCAACAGCGTTGTTTTGCCGACCACTCGATTGTCCGCAAGGGGTCGGTTGACAGCTTATTTCGCACGGCCTCTACGTTCTCCAGATCTGACGCCTCGCGATTTTTACCTTTGCGGGATTGTAAAGGATTGGGTGTATTACCCTCTGCTACCAGCTGACCCAAACCTACGACTGAAGCTGCAGTTGCATTGGTTACTTCATATATTACGCAAGGTTTGTGACGACTATGTTTACCGTTTGACGAAGGGTGCTTACATTGAACAATTTTAGGGCAAACTGAGTTGCTTGATCATTTGATGCACCTGTAATTTGTAATGGTAAAATCATTGTAATATATTCTGCAGCCCCGATATTTGTTTTGGTACGCCCTGTATTTGAAGTTTAGGCCTAGCCTTAGCCGTTGTTACTCTATCAAATTATTGTACAAAGAAATATTTATCTAAGTCGTCTAAACTTAGACCAAATCTAAGGACTCTGCTGACATTCGAACAAAGAAATGGCTCTTCTACACTACTGGCTATTAAAATTGCTACACAAAGAAGAAATGTAGATGATAAACGGGTATTCATTGGATAATTATACTAGAACTGAAATGTGATTACATTTTCACGCATTTTGGGTGCATCGATCCTGAGAGATCAGTGCCCAGAACAACCACCTCTGGCCTTAATAACGACCTTGATACGCGTGAGCATTGAGTCAAACAGAGCTTGGATGGCGTGTACAGATACAGATGTCCATGCAGCTCCAACACGATACCACAGTTCATCAAGAGTAGTGACTGGCGTATTTTGACGAGCCAGTTGCTCGGCCACCATTGACCAGATGTTATCAGTTGGTTAGAGATTTGCAGAATGTGCTGGCCAGGGCAGTAGTCTACCATTTTCCGTATCCAGAAAGGCCCGTGCAGGACCTGCAACATGCGGTCGTGCATTACGCTGCTGAAATGTAAGGTTTCACAGGGATCGAATGAAGAGTAGAGCCACGGGTCATAACACGTCTAAAATGTAACGGCCACTGTTCAAAGTGCCGTCGATGCGAACAAGAGGTGACCGAGAGGTGTAACCAATGGCACCCCATACCATCACACCGGGTGATACGCCAGTATGGCGATGACGAATACACGCTTCCAATGTGCGTTCACCGCGATGTCGCCAAACACGGATGCGACCATCATGATGCTGTAAACAGAACCTGGATTAATCCGAAAAACTGACGTTTTGCCTTTCGGGCACCCAGGTTCGTCGTAGTGAACACCATCGTAGGCGCTCCTGTGTGTTATGCAGCGTCAAGGGTAACCGCAGCCATGGTATCCGAGCTGATATTCCATGCTGCTGCGAACGTCGTCTAACTGTTCTTGCAGATGGTTGTTGTTTTGCAAACGTCCCCTTCTGTTGACTCAGGGATCGAGACGTGGCCGCACGATCCGTTACAGCCACGCGGATACGTTGACTTTCATCTCGACTGCTAGTGATACGAGGCCGTTGGGATCCAGCACGACGTTCCGTATTGCCATCCTCAACCCACCGATTCCATATTCTGCTAACAATCATACCTTTATCAAAGTCGGGAACGTGATGGTACGCATTTCTCCTCCTTACACGAGGCATCACAACTTTTCACCAGGCAACGCCGGTCAACTGCTGTTTGTGTATGAGAAATCTGTTTGTGGTGTCGCACCCAAGTCTGAAGTGCGCGCCACGTACTTTCGCCGCGCGCCGCCATGCACGCACGGCGCGGCGTTCTTACGAAGTCAGACACGAGCGCCCTCTGCTGCAACTACGATGGTGACCACCACGGAACTGCATCGTTGACTTGGGATTAGGACAGGCACTGAAACGGACTCATCAGTACGCAGGCCTCTACGTAGTTAACCTATGTCTCAGCAGTACACTTAGTTGGCAGTCATGAACTTTGTAAAAGTTAAGTATTCTATTTCTACGAAATATACAACTTGTTCTAATCTAGCTTAGTGTTTCTGCTGTCCCACTGGCTTGTCACCTCAGACTCTGTACCCGCACACGCGTGCATCCTATTTCCCTGTGTCGGTCTCTCTACTCGGCCACCGACACCAAGGACAACCGGCGGAAACAAGACACAAAACTGTTGGAAACTTTCCTCATGTCAGCACGTTGTAGGTGTCGCCACCGGTGCCAACCTTGCGTGAATGCTCCGAAAAGTTCATCATTTGCATATCACAGCATCTCCTTCCTGTCTGTTAAATTTCTCGTTTGTAGCACGTCATCTTCGTAGTGTAGCAATTTCAATGGCCAGGAGTGTATTTACTGCGGTGACAAATGTAGCCATTTGGAGAGCTGTCTGACATAGCGTTCGTATCTGAAACATGGCTGCTGTTATAGTGACAATTTTACGTCGTATGTGTTCCAACAACAATGTTAACAGAAATGTATGAAGCAAATGAGGCACTACATAACACATCCGGACTACAAAAATAGGTTGAGAAGAATGTACAGCTAAAAAAAATTGCGGAAGCCATTAGCAGTGAAGTGCGGCCTTGCTGTACTGCTGACAATATTAAAAAAGAATATCCTGATCTCTCAACTCTCGTAAAAAATTCACTCAACTTTTTTACCCTCTCTCTCGCTGTGATACCCAAGGTTTCACTTAAGTACGTTTCCTTTTTCCTCCTCTAATCGCAGACAACGCAACTGTAGTATAAGCAACAGCTGCGCATAACAGCGTCATTTTAAGCAACTTTGACTATATTGCATGACAGTGAGTAATACCCTCTTAGGCGTTACGTCCAATATCTTTGTCAAAGAATAGGGCCAATAATTCATCTATTTCTTCGTCGAATAATTTCATGGAGTAATATCCGGCCTTATGCAGAAGGAAATTACGTACTATACAGAGTTCACACACGAAGGTAAATAGAGGCTTCTGAAATGTGAAACCAAAGCAAGGGTGTAGTAACCCAGTTCAAATGGTTTAGTGTGAAGTAGTTTATAAACAGATGAGAGGCTACTACTACTACCATTGCTATTACTAACCAAGCCACAGTAGAGTATGGTTGGGTGGGGAGGCGGGGTGGAAAAAAGTCAGGGAGGAAACAGTAACGTCCCGTCGACAGCATGGTCATTAGATACGGAGCTTACGATCTGAGTGTTAGGTAAGGATGTGGAAGGAAATCGGCCGTGCCCTTTCAAAGGAACCATCCCGGTATTTGCCTGGAGTGATTTAGAGAAGTCACGGAAAACCTAAATCAGGACAGCCGAAGATGGGATTTGAACCACCGTCCTTCCGAATGCGAGTACAGTGTGTTATCACTGGCGGGTTGGAGAGGGATAGTGGGTACTTTATATTAATATTAGTGACTTCCTGTGGTACTGCATTTGTGGCCGCAGTGAGAAAGTTTCTATATCCTTTGTTTAGCGCGCGCGTGTGTGTTACATGAAAGTGAATGAAACTGCAGGCGGGCAGTGACCCAGGAACGTGAAATAACAGCGAGTCCGGACGTCCGCTCCTGGTTGCTGTCCATAACCTAAACAATGACGTAACGGCGAACCGTGCCCACACACCATAACACCTACCGTACATACTCCGCAATCCACCGTAAGGTGCGTGGCAGAGGATACACTGCCTATATGCCTATAAAATAAGGGTTTCTGTAGAAGCGTACGAAAATGTGTCATATGTATAGAGACTGCAATCAAAGTCTGCAAGTAAAGTACTGTCCCCCATGCACCGAACGAAATTTTATGTAGACAGTAGCCATCTTGTTTTCAAGGTCAAGTGTACAAAATGTCATCAAGATCGGATCAAAACTGTGGATTTTGGCGAAATCCGTAAGTACTCTCCGCCATACACTGAACGAAATTTTATGTGAACATTGCCCTTCCTCTTGTTTTGAAGGTCAATTGTGCAAAATTTCATCAAGATCAGTGCGAAAATATAGATTTACACGGACAAATTTCCCGGTTGATTAAAAAAAAAAAAAAAAAAAAAAAAAAAAAAAAATTGAACGAAACCTGTTGAAGAACGTTCCCCATGTAATTTTGTGTACGTGTACCAAATTTCACGTTATTTGGTTGTCTGGGTCTTGAGCTATAAGAGAACAGACAGACAACAAATGCGTCTTATAAGTTTCGATATGCCTCCGTACGAGCCCTAATTTCTCTTATATTGTCGTTGTGACCATTACGCGAAATGTAAGTAGGCGGCAGAAAGATCGTACTACACTCAGCGCCAAATTCCGGCCCTCTAAATTTCTTCAAAAGAATTTCACGAAAACAACGTCGTCTTTCCTCCAGCGATGCCTAATTGAGTTCCCGGAGCATTTTCGTGACCCTCGCGCATTGTTCGAACCAACCAGTAACAAACCTGCTACGCCTAGTCAAGTGAGTATTTTCACGCCATTGTTAACTACTGCGATCGGTTCCAAAATTTTCGTCTTTTATTGGTAGGCTTGAAGTTGTGCCAAGATTGGCAGCTTGCGTTATATGTTAAGGAACTCATTTGATGGTAGCGATAATGGCTATTCGTGTAAAATCGGAATCTAGCGAATGGATAACTTAAAATTAGTCTCCTCCCTCTCAACAAGGTTTTATTCTAGCAATGTTCATTTGTAAGTCTCAATATCGCAACTTCATGGCGACTGCAACATGGCAGAAACTTATCTACAGCTACATGGGATATTCTGCAAATCACATTTAATTGCCTGGCAGAGGGTTCATCGAACCATCTTTATACTATTAGTCTCCTATTCCATTCTCTAATAGCACGCGGGAAGAAAGAACACCTGAATCTCTCCGTTCAAGCTCTGATTTCTAGTATTTTCTTCTGATTATCATTTCTTCCTATGTAAGTGGGAGTCAACAAAATATTTTCACATTCGGAGGAGAATATTAGCGATTGAAGTTTCGTAAGTAGACCACGCCGCAGCGATAAGCACCGTTTTTGTGATGATTCCTATCCCAGATCCTTTATCATTTCCGTAACGCTGTCTCCCCTATATCGTGACAATACAAAACGAGTTGCCCTTCTTTAGACTATGTCCTCCGTTAAACCCACCTGATAAGGATCCCACACTGGGCAGCAATACTTCAAGGTTTATCTGACCTATAGAGTGTTTTTAATTGAAATTTGCTAAGTTGTGATGGAATGTTATTCCGCATACAGAAGAATACGCTCAGCTCTTCGCTATAATTTATAGTACACCTGTGAATGATGTCACAGATTAGTCTTCAACGGGATTCTCACATATCATACGTTCCTTCCAAGCTTTCTTCCTATTTTGGTTTTTGGCCTCAGTCGTTTAGGACACTACTAAGTAAATGAGTAATTATTCACTATCTCAAATAGAACGAATAACAATTTAAATTTCATGGTACATTGTTTTTATAATTACAGCTTTAATTAGTAGGCTATAAAATTTGTCTTAATCGAACTTTCAACATTGTGTGATATGAAGACAAATACTGGGTAGCTTTACAACTCACTTGATATGTAAAATATTTTAACTTGACAGCAAATACGTGAAGGAAAATTTTATTAGTAAACACTGGATGAGCATATATAGACCTTCACGCATCTCCATATTTACGACTTCAATGTCTTCCTAACTTCGTTCAATTAAATATTACAGGAATAGTCAGTGGTTATGTGGGCACTTTCTGCAACGTGTGATGCTAATTCCAATAGTGGTAAAGAAGTAATGAATTAAAACGTCACGCCTGACGATGAAAATTGCACAAACAACAATTAAAAAGATCGATTATATTCCTTTCATAATTTTCTGGAATTGTCAGTAAGAAAATATTTCCCGAAAAGCATAAAATTATGTCTATAGCTTTACTGGAAATTCTTTAAGTGCTCTTGCAACACAGGATCACTCTCCAAGCACCTGGCGTTGCGGTCGGTATGTAATAATCACCACCCGGTCATAAAGAAACTACTCGATGAAATAAAAATATTTTTCACATCAAACCGTCTGATCATCTCGCTCCGTGGTCAGGCTGTGTACGCGGGCAAGAAAAAATCCCGAATTTTCCGAATGAAAACACTTTTTCCATTGTAAATGACAATTTACCAGCATTCTCTTTGAGCAGTAAAACTTAGTCAATACTGTATGTTTTATACATCAGCTCAGAAGTTCCCGGAGTTAAAATGCACATACGGTGTCTGCGGTTGGTTTGGGGAGCTTTTTCTCCCGGAGGATAGATGTTCGAAACGGCGCAAATTGGTGATAAGTAAGAACGGCCAATCATGACGACTCAGGTGCTAACAGCCAGTAAGAATGTTTCTCGCTTCTGTTTCTTAAATGCAGCTTGCTTATATCGAATTTTTTCTTGTTGAAACTGTGTGTGTGTGTGTGTGTGTGTGTGTGTGTGTGTGTGTGTGTGTGTGTAAGTACACTCCTTGCCATTAAAATTGCTACACCACGAAGATGACGTGCTATAGACGCGAAATTTAATCGACAGGAAGAAGATGCTGCGATATGCAAATGATTAGCTTTTCAGAGCATTTACACAAGGTTGGCGTCGGTGACGACACCTACAACTTGCTGACATGAGGAAAGTTTCCACCCGACTTCTCATACACAACAAACAGCAGTTGACCGGCGTTGCCTGGTGAAACGTTGTTGTGATGCCTCGTGTAAGAAGAAATACGTCCCATCATGTTTCCGACTTTGATAAAGGTCGGATTCAATTCCAGGTCTTTAACCCGCGATCACTCGCGTTGTTAGAAAATATCGAACATTTACGATTTTAGTTGAATATTCCATCACATTTCAAAGCTAATGAACTAACCACCTAGAAACACATTCTTTCATATCTCGTGTTTCAATTAATCTGTGACTCGATAATCAAATTTCAACAGAAGCTTGTTAGTTGTGGCATTATTTGAAGTGGCGCGCAGTGTTAGATTTTTTATAACACGGGAGACTTAACGCAACAATTACTTCTTCCGTGGAAAACCGCTTTGCTTTACTATTAGCCTGTTTCTTGTACTTTTTAACATGCGGCTGTGTTCCTTTGTTTTCTCCTGAAACTTCAGTACATGTTACGTCTTTTATGAGCAAAGTAGATATTCGTATCGAGTTTTACGAATTGAACGAAGCAATTGTTTATACAGAGTACATGACATTCTCTGTCGGATATGGAAGTATATAAAACTGAAAAAAAAATCAAATGTTTGTAAAGCTTATGGGACTTAACTACGGGGTCATCAGTCCCTAAACTTACAAACCACTTATGAACTACTTACGAACTAGGACAGCACAAATATCCATGCCCGAGGGGGGATTCGAACCCCCGACCGTAATGGCCGTGCAGACCGTGACTGAAGCGCCTCAGTCTCCTCTGCCACCGCGGCCGGCTATAAAACTGAAATACAGTGTAAGGGGCTAGCGGTTTCTGATTTCGAACGGTCGATAACATCTGGGATGTAATTACTTCAAGTTTGTTCGCTTCGCCACTGTCAGCGTCTACAGAATTGTCGCTGTGCATGGTGGATAACATTAGAACTTTATTTTTCCGTTTCATTTTTGAAACGTATGAGCAAATGAAGCAGTTGTTGCTTGGTTTTTCTCCAAATGCTGCTGTTTAGTTGCCTACATTTTACGTCCAGAAGTTCCGGTGGAATCTCTCTTATTCTTCCGTAGAGTATCTACTAATGTGAATCGATGGTTGGCATACATTTTGTTAGATGTGAAATAATTGTCCATCGTCACGTTTCTGCCTGTTTTGTCAATAGGTCTAATCAATTGTAACACCACGTTCTCTGCATCATTTGCTACTTGATATGGCCTAGCAGGCTGTTTGCCTGCATATAATGCCATATTTAGCGTATAAAAGGTTCTGGCATTACAAAGCGCATGTACCTTGATACCATATTTTGCAGGCTTGTTTGCTATATACAGCCTGAATTTGAAACTTCCGCGGAATGGTTCTAACATCTCGTTTATCGTTGTCAGTGCTTCGGCAGTAAAGCTCTTCTTGCAAACATCCACAATTTCGTCAAATTACATGTTTCATACCATGTTTATACCAATTTACATTGCTTTGGTAACAAAGAAATTATGGTATAAACGTGTCTGTCTGGGACAAAGAGATGAAAAGGTGCAAGATCTCATTGTTAGAAAAAATCTAACACATGAGATATCGTGTGACAACAATATACGCGAGCGACCGCGGGTTAAACTTCGCATGCAAGAAAAACACAAACCCTGCTACAAATGACCACAAAAGAAGCAATGCCACCGTGGATGCATCGCAAAACATCCAGCAAAAAAAAATCAGTATTGGTTTTGTATCTGGATTATATGCTGCTTTGGAACCAGGCAAAGCGACAGCTAGAGACAAGCATTCGCCGTCACCCGCTCTCCCCCCCCCCCCCCCCCTTCTAAAAAATTCAAGACTGCTCTCAGCAGGCAACGCGATGCTCATCTTTTACGACGTACGATATTCATCGAATCCCTCGAGCACGGAAAAACCATTAACAGTGACGTGTACTGTGAGACACCCTGTAGCCTACGCAAGCCCGTTAAGAGCGAACTGCTCGCTGAGGGATTGATATAACGCGCGTCCACACGTCCCCAGTGTCACACAAAATGTACTGGCCAAGTTCAAGTCGCCCTGTGACTTCCATCTGTTTGGTCCGCTAAAAATAATCTCTAAGGGTGGCGCTTCAACTCTTGACGACGAACTTAGGCCACATTAGAGGACTGCTGTTGTCACAGCCACAGGAATTCTGAGAACAGGGAATCCTTCGGATCGTTACATATATCCTTCCCACTCCACCGAGAGTGTCTTTCCGCCGCCCACCTAACCTCCGTAACCTCCTAGTCCATCCCTATGAAATACCCAAACCACCTTCCCTACACCTTCTGGCTCCTACCCTTGTAACCGACCCCGTTGTAAAACCTGCCCTATGCACCCTTCCACCACCACTTACTCCAGACCCGTAACCCGGAAGGTGTACACGATCAAGGGCGGAGCCACTTGCGATAGTAACCACGTGATCTACGAACTGACATGCCTGCACTGTGAAGCGTTCTATGTGGGAATGAGCAGCAACAAACTGTCCATTCGCATGAACGGTCACAGGCAGACAGTGTTTGTTAGGAATGAGGATTACCCTGTGGCTAAACACGCCTTGGGGCACGGCCAGCACATCTTGGCACAGTGTTACACCGTCCGGGTTATCAGGATACTTCCCACCAACACCAATCCTTCAGAACTCCGGAGATGGAAACTAGCCCTTCAGCATATTCTCTCTTCCCGTTGCCCACCTGGTCTCAACCTCCGCTAAATTTGAATTCCCGCCCACCATCTTTAACATCTTTGCCTCGGTTCCCTAAGTCTTTCCTCTCTCGGGATTGGAATGGCTCCTTACGCCCTTCCTTAAAACCCTCATCATTTCCTTTTCCCTCTCCTCTTCTGCCTGAAGAAGCAACTGGTTTGCGAAAGCTTGCGTTTGTGTGTGTGTTCTATTTATTTCTGCTACTATCACACCTGAGCTCCTTCGCCTGGTGAATAATCGTGTGTGTGTGTGTGTGTGTGTGTGTGTGTGTGAATATTTCGCTCTGCAGCAAAAACTACAGAACGCAAACGATTGGTCTGTGTGTAATTGTTGCCCGAAGTTCCCTTTGTACACCATAGCAGTTCCATGCCGATAGCTATAAGTGAGTGGAAGATACGGTGGTTGAAAGTTGTCAAATTATTTTAAAAAATCGGACTGAAATCCAGCGATGACGTTTGCGGCTCTAAAGCAAGGAGGTTACATACAGCGAAAGTGATGCCACAGACAATATCTTTCTTCTATGCGTGCTACAATATTTTCAGCTCTTTCTCTGTAAGGATAAGCATACGAATAACGAAATATAAGAACAGTAAAAAAATTAATACATCTCTTTAAAAAATCGATTCGACGTTTCACGCATTATCTATCAATCTACCAACACGCGAGCGGAGCCGCGGGTTTAAGCTAGTATATATATGAAACATAAGATTAAAAATTGAAACTTCGATTTTTATGCTCACGTATTATGAGGCATCAAAGAAGTAGCAGTTGTGTCCCTTTTCTTCTTACGCCTGTAACTACCAATCAGTTGTGTAGGTCGGGTTGCCTTTCGAGGGGGTAACAGGCGTCGGATTTTAAATTTTTTCTGATTCGTCAACTGTTCCTTTGGTGTTTTTATTTCCTAAACCATCATGTATTAAAGCTAACGTAAAAATTATCGTACAGCTATTCATTTTCATTCATAAAGATTCAACAATTTGAAAAATCAGATCAAATTCTGTTGTTGAAGCACCAAAAGTGTTACCAAGGTATTGGTGTTGGCAAGCCTTTCAGAGCTCCACGAAAGTCCTCAGTTCGTAACGTTTCGTCTAGAACTGGGCTGGACACCTTTAGTCGGGCTGCTTCTACTCTGAGTATTACTGACAAGGTCGAACTTCTGAGCGTGACATATATGCTGTAGAACAGGGGTGTGGCCGAAGTTACACGTGATAAACAGAGGCAACCCTTGTCAGAGATAAACTTCACTACTGTTACCTCTGCTTATCAAGTGTAACTACGGCCACGCCCCTTTTCTACAGTATATATGTCGCCCTCAAACATTCGACCCGTCAGTCTGTAACACTCGGCAGCATTTCTCATGTCCGGCGCAGTTCTCAATGAAACGCTACGAACAGCGTATCGTGAAACACGACCTTACCCCGGGAAAGTTTACCAACAGCAATATCATCCAGTCGTGAAATTGTATAATTGTATTATCAGACTGTCCCGATGGTTCATACAACAAATGGCCTAATGATGGACATCGTCATTCCTGCAATAATAATTATAAATAAAACCACAAGCTGCTGAAATATTGATTATAGCAACTGATAACTTGCACATTATTTCAGTGTTTCAGATTTCGAAATGTGTGAAATGTTATAGCCCACTACCTTTTACGTATTTTCCTTTTGTAGTGCCAAAAAGTTAATAATAATAATAATAGCCGCAAACACGCGGCTGCGATCCGTGCATCAGAAATTTATGTCGAACCTATATGGTTACGCTGATGTTTACGCCAACTTTGGTACTAAGGGTTGTTTCCTGAATCCGTATTTCTGAATAGAGATTTTTATTCTCAAAATGTGCGCTTAGCATAAGACATTCAATATATACACAACGTTACATATGCCTACAATGTGCGCGTTTGCAAACCGAGTCTTTTCAAAACTGGAATGACTGCGCTTTTTGCCAATCGCTAGGCACCATCCGTTGCTCGAACTACCTACGATAAATTGCTGTTTCGTATAGGTTTAAAAGAAAACACAGAAGCAATTCCGAGTCGGGCTGGTAGGTTCGATCAGAATGAGTGTTACTGGGATTCTTCGAGGAATAAGTGGTAATCCTTGGAGGGATGGCGAAGTTCTGGTACGCTAAAAAGGAAATAAAGAGGGACAGCAATTGAATCCCACTGCAAAAACATTCTACTGTCGCCAAATTACATTTCACGTAAGGACCACGAAGTTAAAAGTGGGTTGGTATGCAGGATACAGTTATTTTACACTCGCTTCAAGTGGAATAGGAAGAGAAGAACAATGTTATTCGTGGCCGCGAGATCTAGGCTATTGGCGAAATTTCAATAACAGACTTTTACTTCTGAATGAGAAAATATTTTGCTAGCACTCACCTACATAGGGAGACATGACCATCCCAATAAAACATGAAAAATGAGATCGAAAACGGAACGACTTGGGTGTTCTTTCTTCGCGCGCGCTATTAGAGAATGGTTATGAAAGTGGTTAATGAACCCTCTGCCAGGCACTTAAATGTGATTTGCAAAGTATCTATGTAGATGAAAGGGAGAATGCGATCGTTTCAAAGGAGCTATCCCGGCAATTACCTTCTGCGGTTTAATTTAATAAAAGGGAAGCTAGATCCGAATTATCGGACGAGGATATGAATAGCAATCCTTCAGAATGGGGGTGCAGTGTTAATCACTGAAGCAATCAGAATGGAGGCCAGTCAATTTTGTCTAACCGCATGTTTAACTTCAAATGTTTGTTAAGCTTGTGGTGTTTAACTGCGTGGGTCATCAGTCAGGAAACTTACGAACTACTTATGAACCAACTTATACTAAAGACAGCACGAACATCCGTGCCCGAGGGGGGATTCGAACCTCCGATGGGGATCGGCTCGCGCATCTGAGTATAGCGCCTCAATGCGCTTGGCCATCCGCCGCGATTGTTTAACTTCAGATCTCTGTAGTACATATATACAAAACGGCTTCTAACGGCGAAATTGTTTTACATCAATAGTATCACGCTACTACATTGTAAAACATGTTTATATTCAACGGAAACACACGGCTGTTGTACAATCACTGCCATTCATATCACGATCACTGATATCGACTGTTTAATCGAAGATCAAAAGATAATCGCGATCTAGAAGAAACAAATCAAGCGTAAACATTGTAGCAGCATATTACACACAATTTATGCATCTATCAACAAAACGTCTCCCAATGAGGAAAAAAAAAATGCTATGCACTATAAACTTTATAATACTTTAACACTGGGGCATATTTTGTTCGATTTACAGGTACAATCATTCATGCAAGTTTTCAGCAGTGGCTCACAAATACGGCGCCAATGGTTTGAATCTATGGGAGACTACAGTTACACCGGGAGTTGACCGTTCCTTTCAGGCCCTGGTTCGCATAGATTTCTCCAATTGAATTTTGTAGGAAAGTTACTGATGGGCCAGCGTAAAATCGCTAGACGTTAAACATGTCTTTTTTCTTGATATTCACTTCATAGTGAATGTCTTTAGTCAATGATTTGCATACGCATGTTTCTTCACGATTTAAGGAAAACTGCGAACCGATTTGCAGATGCATGTTGCTAACGGTGCAGCGCACTATTAGCTGGCGTTGACTGCATTGTTGCCCCGCCTTTGCACAAAACTTTGTGTTTCCTATCTTTTGTTCTCCGACAGATGGCAGCGAAATTTTACTTATCTTACGCCTTAAATTTTAGAATGATTAAGGAAAGTAAACCTACGTTTATACTTACAGCATAACAATTGTAAATTTCTTTAAACTTGTAAAGAAACGATGTAGCTGTAATGAAAGTAGAATGGCATGAAACCAGTGGTTGGGAAGGGATATAACTTGTAGCCTACCCCTATGATATGAACATAAAGGAGTGAACGAAACCAAAGAAAACTTTGGAAAGAGAACTTAAAAGGAAATAAACATGGATTTAAATGTAATTGTTATGAAGCCCTCTGATAGTATTTGTCGCCGTGACAGTGGCCTTGTTGAGAAAGGAAATCTGACGCTAATTAGTTCCGACAGGAAGAAAATGTAAGTTTTTGAAATGTGGAGTACAGAAGAATGTTAAACATAAGTTGGGTACGTACTGCATTCATGAAATTTCATTTTCAACGGAATTCAAAAATTACCGGTAACGACTGATCAAAACTGGACAACAATGCCTGAAATGAGTATATGCTTTTCGCGCCTTTCTTTAAAAGTCCTCTCGGATTTTTCGACATATATTGCTTTGACCGTTAGAACACTATTCTAATGGCGTTATGTCTAGTGTTTTATTTTTGGGGCAGAGAAACGACAGAACCAGGAAACAGCGAACATAGTCAGCACAGCGCACGACAATATGTTATCTAAATATGATAATTTTATATTCAGGAAGATCCCTACTGCTGAACGAAATGAAAACGCATCTATAGATTAAAAAAAAAAAAAAATCACTGTACACGGATACAAATAATATAAAAGCGTCGCACCATATTTAAGTTAAATTATTATAGCGATTTGTAGAAATGACACCTCTACACACTAATCAATGATAAAAATCGGCAGTTTTCCAAAAGTATGAGCCACTTTGCACTATTGCCCTTCTTAATATTACCAGCAATCTTATGACCCAAAGACAAAGAGGAAAATGAACAATAAAAGAAAATGTATTTAAATTGTCAATTCAAGCTGGAGGGGGGCGGAGGCTCTTGTTACCAACGTGCTTCTAATAAGATACTACTCTATAAGAAAAACATTAGAATCGTAACATCTGGTGTATCACTGAAGTACATGAAAATAATGTTTGAGGGCATAACGACTGTAGCGCAAAACGTAACACAGTGAAGTTTTACTTTCCATTCATGACGCTGTTGTTTATTAGGTTCTGTATACTAACGAACTGAAATGTCTCTTAAAAACTGGCTAACAAACGTCTAACGTCACTCGCGGATAATACGATACGTGAACCTGACGTTCAAAACCACACCACGGTATAAATACGAATAAAAAACGCACCATAATTGATAAAAACAATCGCTTTCATACACAACATGCCCAAGTGAGGACAAGAAATGAAAGCATCCTAGAATGTGATGTGACAACAGATGGCTTGACGTTTATAGTCATATGTTGAACGTAAACAAACACTGTACTACACTTAACCTTACTTTATGACATTCGCGGCAACTACACCCAACTTTCCAAACGACAACACAACATCACTACGAAAAAAAGTATAAAATCATCACATACCTTCATTCTCCTCGTCAATTTTCAGAGCTTTAGAGATGAACTCGAAAGCTCTTCGATGATGATGCTTCTGCTTGGCTAACAGTGGATCTCCAGGTCCAGGTCCTGGCCCGGTTGGATGTTTATGTGCAAGCTGTGACATGTCTTGTGGGTTGTCTTGTGCTTCTGTTTCACTTGTCGCGACAACTATTTCTACGTTGCAGTTCGAATTTGTCTTTGGACGGTGCACTAGTTTGCTGGTATTGACATATAAGTACTTAAATATTACGAACAGCTGATAAATTAACGACCGAACGACGTTGAATAAAAATATTAAGGGGAAAGACACAAAATATAAATTTCTTTTATGGACAGATGTGTAGTCTTGCTTCACAGTTCGTTCCTCGACTTTCCGCGATTTTTTCGGGGACTTCGATGCGCCTTTCCGCTGCATCCGTCCGCCATCACTAAACGACATGCTGCAATGTGACGTCATGGCAGACGAACCATTCGTTTTTAGCGGCATTCGAAATATCACTGCCCACGAGATGTTTACATTCGCTTTCCATCATCAAGAAGGCAGTGGACACAATTTTAAATATTTAAGTACTTTTTACATTATTTGGTGGTGCGACATAAATGTAACAAAGATACAAATATATGAAAACATATTACTTTGAGATTCTTATCTATGAGTAATTAAATAAATCCTTGTAGGACGTTTCGTAAAAAACATCTTTGATTGCCTATACATCTGTGGAAGCAGAAGACGTGTGAAATTGTTGTGTTGTGAGAATGGAGAATTTTGTCTTACAAAATAATTTTTTTCATGTGCGAAATAGGCTATATTCAAACTTCCTTGGTGAAATATTTAGATAATTATTGTTAAGCGTGAGACTTTTGTTGTCAGTGCAGTCATGTACAATAAACATGAATAAAAACATACGGTATCCTATAGTAATCATAAAATTCGTTGAACGAAATTGACACTACGTATTCTGTGAATAACTGTATGTCTGAAACGTTTGTGTTGTCGAATACGTTCATCACAAAATTTATATAAGGACCTTATTTGCAATTTCGTGAGTTGAAAAATAAAGCTGATAATCTGGCGTAGGCCTATAATGAGATAGCAACGAAAAAGCCATCAACTATGACTGAGAAATGCTAACTCAGATGAATTCATAACATAAAACTTGACCGACGAAAAGTGCCACCAAGTTTTCATTTGTTTTACGACAAAAAATTGAATTGATCGATGAAAGAAAGCAACTAATAATACAGTTCAGTCTATGTACGTATCTTGAAGGCTTTAGGCTCTTCCTTCACTTGAAAGTAAATTAAATCACACACCGGGATTACTGCTACTTCTGAAACAGGAGGTTAGTCACATTTCACACCAGTAAAATATACTCGGCCTACAATAATCACACAGATAATAATAGGACTCACTGGCAACATTTTTGTACTTATCACACATATTCACTGCAAAATTAATTTTTGTCATTGAAAACGCCAGTGTACTTTAGTACATGACTAAATATTAACTACAGCAATCCTTAATTTCTCAGATTTTCTTCGTTAGTGTAGAAAATGGGGGGGGGGGGGGGGGACTAGTATTTCATGCCCTGTAACTGAACAGTTTGAGGGGGATAACTTGTTAAATGAACAAAAGTAAAAACATAGCTATTTTCAAGATGGTAATGCCTTACATTATGAATTCTTATATTCAAAGGGCATACGGTAATGGCAATTCTGAAAGACCTGCTACTATCCATCTGCTTTGAGCCATAATGCCAAAGGTGGGGACATATCAAACGAGGACAATTCTGGGCCACAAAACTCAAACAAAACTTTGCATTATGCACAAAGAAAAATTCCTTCATCACAATATTCAGCCAAGCAGTTGCCATTACAAACAATCAAATCAAATGTTTTTAATGAAAACATTGTGATAGGGTAGCCGGAGTGTCTTATTAAAAGTAATGACATATTCATAATACAACACATCGTGCTGGCATCATGTGTCAAAGCCAATGGTGGTAACCTGTGCATCAGTTGGCCTAGCATAATCTGGTAAATGGATAAGTTGAATGTGTAGCTGCTTAGCCACTCAATGAACAACTGTATACTTCGTTTATTATCTGTTTCTTATAATGTGCTGTTCTATAGAGTAAAGAATAGGCCAATCTTAAACTATGCTCATAATATTGAAATAAACATTTTTTCCTATTTTGGGGGCTAAAAAGTTAGCAGATTTGATAATATTAATAATAACTTTACATCGTGGGCCCCACAGAACAATGTGACTGATTGATCACAGTACCATCCTTTGCCATAGGCTCATTGGGGGATGTGTGGAAGAGGGGGATCAGCAGACTATTATTGTTGCTGTTGTCAGCTTTCTTGATCCAGTTCTCAAACCAAGAAAAACTTTTTAAAAGTATTAGTAATCATACCTGGGTCCAGTGCTGAGTTAAGGTGAGGCGGACGACTCTGGGTCTCTTGTCCTGGGTGATCTCCAAAGCGAGATGTGGAGGCTCTGCAGAAGCTGACTATTTTCATGCAAATTCTAAACACTGAAAAATTATTTTTATTGAATAAGAACCAGTCTGAGGTTCGAGGACCCATACATGTGCAAAATATAAACACAGGTACTTAAATTCCATAAAAACTGTGTGGGTAAATAATTCCACATGCAGGGGCACCTTGCAGAAGCATACTGCACAACCTCCTTATGTATTCACTGGGTGCGGGGTGAACAAACACAAGGCGAAGTGTCTCAGCAGTAATGTTCTTAGCATGCATAAAACGAGGAACAATAATTATGATAAATTCTATAGTCATGGCCACAACCATAAACTTATTCTTTTCAGCTCTCCGTGACAAGCGCTTTGATTGGATTTGAAGGGGAAAAAAAATTGGAACAAATAAATAAAAGTACTCACCAGTAATATTATTGGACAAATTCTTTCTTTTCTTTATTTTTATCAGAGAAGTCAGATGAACTGCTGTTGTTGCTACCATTATTGACAGTAATAACTAAAATCTCTTCTTAAGCTTCCACAGTTATAATAGACAGCAAGTCATCGAGCAGAACAGAAGTGATATCTGGCACATCCACGGGAAAGTAGGCCTATTATAGGTCCCTAGTGGTTCTTATTCTTATAAATTATTTAGGAGACACACTGTGTAGCTCTCTTAGACAGTTTGGAGATGACACTGTCATTTATCGGTTAGTAAAGTCAGAAGAAGATCAAAAGCAACTTCAAGATGATTTAGATAAGATATATGCATGGTGCAAAATTGGCAATTGACCCATAATAATGAGAAGAGTGAAGTGAGACATATGACCACTAAAAGACATCTATTAAACTTCATTTACATGATAAATCAGTCAAATCAATAGGACGTCAATTCAACTAAGTACCTAGGAATAACAATTATGAACAACTTAAATTGAAAAGATCACATAGAAAATATTGTAGGGTAAGCAAACCAAAGGTTATGTTTCATTGGCAGAACACATAGAAGATGCAACAGTTCTACCAAAGATACTGCCTACACTGTACTTGTGTGTCCTACTTTGCAGTATCCACACCAGATGGCACTGGCGGATGATTTAGAAAAAGTTCAGAGAAGGGCAGCTATTTTTTGTTTTGTTTTTTTATGTTATCTTGATATATGGGAGAAAGTATCATGGAAATGATGCACGAGTTGGGGGTGGAAATCATTAAAAGAAAGGAATTATTCATTGTGGTGAGATCTATTTGCAACATTTCTTTCATCAACTTTCTCTTCTGAATGTGAATATATTTTGTTAGCACCCACCTACATAGGGCGAATGAGCATCACAATAAATAAGAGGAATCGGATCAAATGGAACTGTAGAGAAATTTATAAATCTCTGCCACACACTTCAGTGTAACTTGAGTATGTGGGTGTAGATAGCCACATCCCACATTCTTAACATTCTATACACTGAATCTTGGAAAGTAGGAGGTCGGGTACAGGCAGAAGTAATGGTGTGAGGATGGACTGTGAATTGTGCCTGTTTAGCTCAGCCAGTAGAGCGCTTGCCTGCAAAAGGCAAAGGTCCCAGGTTCGAATCCCAGTTCTGGCACATAATTTTAATCTTCCAGGATGTTTCATATCATCGCACACTTCACTGCAGAGTGGAAGTTTCATTCCACTCTCTATACACTTTCTGTCATATGTCCGGTATTCTTTCAGTGATTCCTTCAAGCAGAGGTATTTCATTCAATTCAAAGTTTTTATCCCTTCCTACAACATAATTCTTAATCTGTGCCAAGACAAATTCAATGGTATCTATTTCACAGTGGTATTATGGCAGTCTTAAAACTTTTTTGCCTTTAACAAATGCATCTGGACAATAGCCAGTGACACCTCACTTGTCCACAATTGCTAGAGATTGGCTCCAGAAACATTCTGAGTTTAAACACATCTGCCGGCCACCAAACTCCCCAGACATGAACCCATTGAGCATCTCTGGGATGCCTTGCAACGTGCTGTTCAGAAGAGATCTCCACTCCCTCTTCCTCTTACAGATTTTTAGACAGCCCTGGAGGATGTATGGTGTCAATTCCCTCCAGTGTCTGCCTCCATAGCACATTCTGAGTTTAAACACATCTGCCGGCCACCAAACTCTCCAGACATGAACCCATTGAGCATCTCTGGGATGCCTTGCAACGTGCTGTTCAGAAGAGATCTCCATTCCCTCTTTCTCTTACAGATTTTTAGACAGCCCTGGAGGATGTATGGTGTCAATTCCCTCCAGTGTCTGCCTCCATAGTCTAGTGGACAGCATGGTGGATTGCCACACAGGGGGCCCTGGTTTGATTCCCAGTCCAGTCTGAGATTTTCTCCACTAGGGGAGTGGGTGATGTGTCGTCCTCATCATCATTGATAAGCAAGTTGCCGAAGTGGCGTCAGCTCAAAGGACTTGCACCAGGCAGGCCGAACACAAACCCAGTTGGGGTCTAATGGTCATAAATGCCACACAGAATCAATTATCAATTCCCTTCATCATCACTTCAGGTAGGCTACTAGCCACATCATTCTGCAACGCTTCTGTGTACTCACGGGGGCTGCAGAGTATCAGGCAGGTGTACCGTACCTGTTTCTTTGGCTCTTCATTGTATAACAAGTCACCATACAGTGTGTGGTGGGGGTACCTTCAAGGTTAATAGTCATTTTCTTTCCAGTTCCACTCTCAAATAGAGCAGAGGAGAAATGACTGCTTGTATACCTCTGTACGAGTACTAATTTCTCTTTTTATATCTTTGTGGTTGTTATGCATAATTTTAGTTGGCAGTACTAAAAGCATTCTTTCAAATGACAATGCTCTAAATGTCTTCAATAGTGTTAATCTGAAAAAATACCATTTTAGTTCCTGAAGCTCCCCATAATACCCATGTGTTGACTGAAAAAACCACTAAGAAATCTAGCAGCCGAATTTTGTATTGTGTCGACATCTTCCTTTAAAATGATCAAGTGGGTGATTTGAATACTTGAGCAGTCACCTATTCAGAAATGGATCACACTAGTGTTCTATACAGTGTCTCCCAGTATTCTTCGAATAAACCAAAGGCTACCACCCACCTTATCCAAAACTGATAGTTTGTGTCTTTTCAATTAATCTAACCGAAATTCTCCACTGAGGTATCAAAATATTATTCAGAAGAGAGAGAATGGCTGGCCAATACTTACTTTAGTTATGTGTCACCGATAGTCACACACACACACACACACACACACACAAAATTCAAATGGAGAGAAATATAAATGAGGACACTAGCTTTGCGAAATAGTTTCCTTCATCAGATGGTAGAGGAGGGAATAAAAAGGCAACAGACAGGAAAAATTCCTCACAACCAAGGCAATGAGGTGAAGATAGGTGATGGATGATCCATGATGTGCGACTTTTGTCAGTATAGAATAGTGACTTTTGGCAGTACAGAGTAGTATATGTCTTTGTTTCTGATAAAGTCTAATGGCTAAAAGCTCATTTGCTTTTATATGTGTGTCTTATTTATGTGCCTGTCATGACTTGATGTATGCTTTTGCAGTGAGCTGTAAACTATCCTCATCATTTTGTTAAATTCTGACTGGACTTTCTACCGTTTGATGTATGTAGATACAAAATGGCACTTTCCTTGGGCACTCCTGATGGATACTCACCTACAAAGACAACAAACTGAGTTCTATTATTTAAGAACTCTTTGAGTCACATATTTGAGAACCTATTGTACCTTTGCAAGCAGTCTGCAGTGCAGCATTGTGCTGAACACCTTTCAGAAATCACAAAATAGGTCAACTGTCTGCTATCCTTCATAGAAGGATTGCAAGATATATGAGAGAAGGTCAAACTGAGGTAAACCCGAGTGACGCTTTCCAAAGCTGTGCTAATGAATGGCTGGAACTTTTGTCTCAAGGAAACTTATTACATTTGGACTGAAAATTTGTTCAACAGCTCTGCAGAAAATTGACATTAATGGCATTTGTTTGTAATTTTGTATGACCATTCTTTTATCTTTCTTATATACTGGAGTCACCTGCTCTTTTTTCCTGTCGCTTGGGGCTTTGCTCTTTATGAATATGAAATACTGAAACATTTTGACTGTTTCAGCACCTTGAAATAAATTCAATGGTGAAGTTGAAATTTGGTGCTGGATAATGGATTCAAATCCAGAGTTTCCACTTTGGGCCAGTGGTTCCCTTAACCAATTAGACTATTCAGGTATGCTTCCCTTCCAACCCAAATTCTCAACTTATAGCACACTACGATGGTAGTGTCCCCTGTCCATTAGTTCCTCTTGCTCGCAGCCTATACTGGATTCTAGGAAGGGACCAAGCATATTAATGTGGTGTCTGTTATTTTCAGACATGTATGAAAAGAACAGACACCCTAGAATAATTCATGATAAATCCAAACAAAGTAAGGGGTGAATGCCTGAGAGTACTCTTTGTAAAACTGAATTGTGATATCACCTGCTGTTGCTATTTCAAACCAATCAGTGGGTGACTTGATTTTACTTATGACCAGAATTTCTCGGCAAGATTTTTGCTGAGACATGACAGTGGCAGTTGTATGTTTCGGGTATCAATCTTGTTAGAAATGCATATATCTCTACTAACTGCCTACCTACATTTGATTTTTTGTGAACTGTGAGTGCAACTGTATTTGCTTCTTGAGCATTTTCCAATTATTATTGTTAAACCATTGTGAATATTTTCCACTATTCATCTATTTACTCAGCACATAATTCTCCAGTACATGATTTACAATGCATTTAAACTTCACCCATAATTCCTTTATTTTCATCATATGACAACTAAAGAATGTGCATTTAGTTTCCAAGTGCTATGCTAACAACTGCTTATCTGGTGTTTCTGGCAAAAACACTCTCCTAGAGTCTTCCTGACTGATTTATTATTGTAATAACCATTGCCACTAAGATGACATCATGATCACTAATCCTTTTCTCTACACTGACTTCATTGATAAAGTCAGGTCCATTTGTAGTTACAGGGTCTAATATATTTGTATTAAGTGGGCTGTTGATTTAAGATAAAACTATGTTTTCATAGTAGACTTAATTGACAAAATGATCATTATTTGAGAGTTCATTTAGAATGAAACCTTTCAAAGGCCTCTCCTCTTTTTGTGTAAGACACTTCATGTACATCTATTTATATGCCACTGGTAGGACTGAATTTCATGATATAATGCACTGAAATAGCCTTCTGTATAGCATTTCAATTTCTTAATAGTGGGATGACACTAGAGGATGAACCGAAGCTCGACTCACAAACGTTTGGAGATAGGTTCACTGACATTTTATAACTAATTTGCTGTAAGGGATTTTTAAAAAAAATTCCATTCAAGCAGGATCAGTTTTGTAGGGGTGTTATTGGCAAGGCGAAGTAGGTCCACTTCAACAGGAAGATCCCAAAACTCTTGCAAAATATTAAATTTATTACAAACAAATGAATATTCATCTTTGTGGGGGATGGAGAAGTACAATCCTTCCAGGCTGATAAAATCCAGACATCTGAGTTAATACTTCGAAGTTCCTTCAACATCTGTAATAATTTCTAAGTCACAGTATGTAGTCAAGTCTTGAGGCAATGCAAAACACTATATATCAATGTGAGTACTATGTTCTGTGAAGTGTAGCACTCTGTCCTGAATCAATGTGCACACCCCTGGGATGCAAACACTGTCCTGCCTCGATGAACACTGTCTTACAGGCAGTATAAACCAGCTGTTTTACAACATTTGAGCCAATCAGGTTTGAGACACGTGATAAGTGTTCATAATGCACAGTCTCTGAGGGCAATGTAGGAAGTGTTCTAAAGTGTGTTTCTATGGCCCTGACTGTTGTCTTTGCTGACATCATTAACTGTGACACTACGGTGGCTGTGACATAAACCACGCTATTCACAGGGTATTAGTGCTTTACAGTCAACATACTAGTATTTCATAAGCCCATAGATATGCAGCCATTTGAAATCCTTTGTCAAAATTGCTAGCAAATTATAGGTCAACAGTTTTTAGTTATCCTCCCATTTTTTTGTTATTTCTGGATGGTAACTTCATTTGCCTGTTATCATACAATGGGGTGGTTTTGGCTCCTATATTTAAGGATATCACGTGGGAGTTGCTTAAGCATAACAGATTCTTTTGGTTGCAGTTTCCTGCCTTCCTCATATATAGGTTGCAAAGTTGTTCTATTTCATTTTATGTAATATGTATAAAATAAAGATTGTTTGACTTACCCAAAGTACAGGCTCGCCGATAGAAACATAAAACACAAATAAAAACACACAAACATTCAAGCTTTCGCCACCAATGGCAGCTTCTTGAGGAAAAATAGGAAGGAAGGAGAGGAGAAAGGAAAGGATATGGGTTTTAAGGAAGTGGAAAAAGAGTCATTCCAATCCCAGGAGTGAAAGGACTTACCTTAGGGGACAAAAAGAAAGGTAAACAAATACACACACACTCACACATATCCACACGCAAACACACCTAGGCAGACATTTGTAGAAACCAAAGAAGTTGGACAGAGATACCACTTGAGGCAGATACTCTGTCTACAGAACCGAGGCAAAGATGTTAAAGATGGTGGGCGGGAATTTGAATTTAGCAGAGGTTGAGACCAGGTGGGCAACGGGAAGAGAGAATATGTTGAAGGGCAAGTTCCCATCTCTGGAGTTCTGAAAGATTGGTGTTGGTGGGAAGTATCCAGATAACCCGGACGGTGTAACGCTGTGCCAAGATGTGCTAGTTGTGCACCAAAGCGTGTTTAGCCACGGGGTGATCCTCATTACCAACAAACACTGTCTGCCTGTGACCGTTCATGCGAATAGACAGTTTGTTGCACATTCCCACATAGAACGCTTCACAGTGCAGGCATGTCAGTTGGTAAATCACATGGGTCCTATCGCAAGTGGCTCTGCCCTTGATCGTGTACACTTCCAGGTTACTGGACTGGAGTAAGTGGTGGTGGAAGGGTGCATAGGGCAGGTTTTACAATGGGGGTGGTTGCATAGGTAGGAGCCAGAGGGTAGGGAAGGTGGTTTGGGGATTTCATAGGGATGGACTAGGAGGTTACGGAGGTTAGGTGGGTGGCGGAAAGACACTCTCGGTGGAGTGGGCAGGATGTCATGAAGGATGGATCTCATGTCGGGGCAGGATTTAAGGAAGTCGCATCCTTGCTGAAGAGCCACATTGAGAGTCCGCTCCAGTCCTGGAAAGTATCCATTGACAAGAGGGGCACTTCTGGGGTTCTTCTATGGAAGATTCTGAATTTGGGGGAATGAGGAAGTGGCTCTGGCAATTTGCTTCTGTACCAGATCAGGAGGAAAGCTGCAGGATGTGAAAGCTGTTATTGGGTTATTGGTCTACTGGTTCAGGGACCGGAGATGGGAACTTGCCCTTCAACATATTCTCTCTTCCCGTTGCCCACCTGGTCTCAACCTCCGCTAAATTCAAATTCCCGCCCACCATCTTTGGTTCTGTGGACAGAGCCTCTGCCTCAAGTGGTATCTCTGTCCAACTTCTTTGGTTTCTACAAATGTCTGCCTAGGTGTGCTTGCGTGTGGATATGTGTGAGTATGTGTGTATTTGTTTACCTTCCTTTTTGTCCCCTAAGGTAAGTCCTTCCACTCGTGGGATTGGAATGACTCCTTTTCCACTTCCTTAAAACCCGTATCCTTTCCTTTCTCCTCTCCTTCCTTCCTCTTTTTCCTGAAGAAGCTGCCATTGGTGGCGAAACCTTGAATCATGCAGTGAAGGCTTTCACGACCGGCTGAAATAATTGCTGTTGAATCTTCCGGGTTATGTGGTCAAAGAAACACATCTACTCCTGACGTTTCATCCAGAGCTGCGCTGGACATCCTCAGAGGTGCTACTGGTGAAGCGGTGAGTCTTGCCGGCAAGACTCACCGCTATCAGTAGCACCTCTGAGGATGTCCAGCGCAGCTCTGGACAAAACATCAGGAGCAGATATGTTTCTTCGACAACATAACCCGGAAGATTGAACAGAAAGCTTGAATGTTTGTATGTTTTTATTTGTGTTTTATGTTTCTATCGGCGAGCCTATACTTTGGGTAAGTCAAACAATCTTTATTTTATACATATTTTTCCCACCAGGAAAGTCTCCTTATTTTATGTTTTCAAATGTTCAAATGTTTGTATAGCTTACGGGACTTAACTACAGAGTCATCAGTCCCTAAACTTACAAACTACTTATCAACTAGCTTATCCTAAGGACGGCACAAATATCCATGCCCGAGGGGGGATTCGAACCCCCGACCATAATGGCCGTGCAGACCGTGACTGGAGCGCCTCAGTCCCCTCGGCCACCGCGGCCGGCTTATTTTATGTATGTATTTTATGTTTGATTTCGTTACCTGCCACCGTGTCCATGAGAAATATGAGCACTCTCTGTTGGACCAGCCTAGTATGCTGTTAGTCTATGAGTCCATTGTTCCTGTGAACTTGCCTACAAATGTGTCAGCCAAGGCAATACACTTCACATCAGTATTCATAGTCCTTTGCTTATAGCCATTTTGCTGTCTGCAACACAGTGTTGTTGTCAATTCAGAGTATGGCTACCTTGCCCACCCAACCTACATTATGGTTGTTTTCCACTGTATGGTGATACAGTCTGTGCAGGTGGATTTAAAAGAAAGTCACAGAGAGAAAATCTGTTCTGTAATTTTTGTAAATGTAAATGTCATGTGTCATTTATTTTACACATATTTTTTCTCTTTACAATTCTCTTTCCAAAAAATAAATAATAAGTGTGCCAGAGACTGTTTAATTAAGGTGCACAGTACAATTGCACAAGACAATCTCTGTCACACTAATTTGATCTGTGAGTACAGATTAAGCATAATAATTAATGGGTAGTCAGTCTTTCTTGTGTAGTAGGGAGAGATGTATGGCTCTGTAATCAGTTCCTATTTGTTGTATTGATTTAATTAAATAATGCAAAATAGTTTATAATAATGTGAAACACAGTGAAATAAACATATTGTTACTGATGGAAATTCTCCACTGATATACTAAAATATTCTTGAAAAGAGAAAGATTGGCTGGCCAATACTTGCCTTAGGTGTGTACTGCCAACAGTCACATAAAAATATGGAAATGGAAATGAAAAATAGGACACAAGCTTTCGGGAATATTTAACTTCATCAGGTACGAGAGGAGGGAAGAGAAAGGGAAGAGAAGGGGAAGGTTATTAATGACCTAGGCTATGGGGCTATGTCAAGTACTGAGTCAAGCGAATACCAAACCAAAGGGGATAGATCAAGCATTAACGAGAATTGAACAGAATAATTCTGAGTGGGGGATGGTAGATAGGGGTTAGATAAAAGGTTTTTAAGAGGGAAAGATTTAGAGAAACACACACACAACAATATATGAGAGGAAGAAAGGGGAGAGGGTGAGAAATGAGTTGTAAATAAGTGAGTTGAGGATGGAGGAGGGGGAGTGGTTAACTTAGATTTAGATCAGAGGGTTGACAGGAGGAGAGGATATGTTGGAGGGCAAGGTCCCATCTCCGTAGCTCTGAGGGACTAGTGTTGGGTGCTAGTATGATGCAACACATACCAAGGTCCCTGGAGTTCTGTTGTAGGGCATGCTCTGCCACATGATATTGTGTGTCCCCCAGGCAAACAGTACATCTGTGCCAGTTCATGCATTCAGCCAATTTGTTGGTGGTCATAAAAGGCTGCACAGTGAACATATGTCAGTTGGTAGAGTACATGTGTTGTTTCACATGTGGCTCTGCCTTGTATGGGGTAGGTTTTTCCTGTGGTGGGACTGGAGTATGTGGTTGTGGAAGGATGCAAGGGGCAGGATTGGTTTCGTGAGGAGAAACCATTAGGTAGGAAGGGTGGTTTTGGGATGTTGCAAGGTTTGACAAGGATGTTATGGAGGTTAGGAGAACAGCAGAAGGTGGTGTGGGAAGGATATTTTTGAGCACTGATCTCACTTTAGGGCATGACTTGAGGAAGCCGTAGTCATGATGGAGTAATATGTTGAGGCATTCCAGGCTGGGATTGTATTGGATGACTATAGGGATGCTTCTGTGTGATCTGGGGTTAGGAACATTGTTGCTGGATGAGGAGGAACAGACAGCTTGGGAGATCTGCTTGTGGACAAGGTCTGTAGGTTAGTTGCAGGAGAGGAAAGTATTGGACGGGTTATTGTTGTAGGTGGTGAGGGATCCATCAAAGAAGCAGATATGTTTCCCACAGATACCTAGGCTGTAGATAAGGGATCATTTGATATGGAAGGGATGGCAGCTATCAAAGTGGAGATACTGTTGTTTGTTTGTGGGTTTAATAAGGACTGAAGTGTGGATGTGGGACTCAGCAAGGCGAAGGTCAACATCAAGGAAGGTGGCTTGAGTTCTAGAGAAGGACCAGGTGAATTATAGTTAGAGAAGGAGATGAGGTCTTGGAGGAAGTTAAGAAGAGTTTCTTCACCATGAGTCAAATGACAAAGATTTCATCTATGAATCTATACCAACCCAGAGGGTGCTACTGCTGCATCTTGAGGAATGCTTCTTCCATGCGGCCCATGAAGAGGTTGGCATAAAAAGCTGCCAACCTGGTTCCCATAGCTGTCCCTCTGATTTGTTTGTAGGTCTGGCCCTCAAAGGTGACAAGGAATGAAGTTTTTTGGGGGCTTTTGGGTAGACACTGGCATCTATGATGATAAGAAAGCTTTCAGGTAGGAGTGGAGTGGCACAGGGATGGATTTGAGGCATTCCAGAAAATGGTTCATGTCTTTGATGTAGTATGGGACCCTGCAGCTTAAAGGTTGGAAGTGTTGATCTACCAGAGCTGAGATATGTTCTATTGGGGCTTTGAAGCCTGCTATGTTGGGACGGCCAGAATGGTTCTCTTTATGGTTGTTAGGGAGTAGGTAGAAGGTTGAGATGCATGGTATGGGTAGAGAAAGAAGTTATATGGAGGCAGTGGTGAAGCCTTGTGAGGGACCTATGGCTTTTAGGATTTTATGTAGTTCAGCCTGCATTGAACGAATGGTGTATGTATGTTATAATCATAGAGGTAAAAGATGAATTTTTATTATAGGATATTCTAAAGAACAAATAAACTTCAAGGAACAATTGAAACCCCCTGCAGGTTCGGGGGTAAGAATAGGCCTGCGGTATTCCTTCCTGTTGTAAGAGGTGACTAAAAGAAGTCTACACATGTTTCGACCATTACCTTTCAGTCCCCCTTGTGGGTCTGACGTCCACAATTTCCAAATATTTCTGCAGTGTGAGCCATATGGGGAAGGACTCCCTACATGGTGCTCCACATATTTCCTGTGCAGTTCTAACTTAGGCACCCATTATGGTATGGGCTTGTAACTGTGGCCTCTTTAGCCCTTGGGCAGGAGTAAGGGTGTGGACGGGCTAACAAGGGGAACGCCGAGTATGGTAAAAATGAATTTGATGGGTCGCAGGTATGTTGTGCAGGAACTCCTCCAAACCACCAAGCTAAAAGGATTTGTTTCAATGTGCCTTGGTTTCCACGAAAATAGAGATCAAAGTCCAGCATGTAACAGCTATACCTGTACTAAGTCATCGCCAGAGAATGAGTAAGCATGGTGTAATTAGCAAGGTGCTCGACTGACACACAAACAACCCGAGTTCAAATCCTGCTTGGTATTCTTTTTTACTCTTGTGTGATGATTGATTATGTATAATTATATTCCTTTGTTCCACTAAATATTATTGCAAAGATAAAGTTATATCTGGTAATTACAGTTACATGTGAAAAATATGCTACAAATGAGTAGCCACCTGGCCACAGCAAAATAATCCACTGGGACACGTCAAGTGGGTACACCTTGCATTCAACGGTGTAACAACAGTGGGGGCTGAGACTGTAAACACAGTTAACAAATGCTGCACAAATGTTATAGGTGATAACTACAGACAGCTTACTGATTTTTCTATGGCCGTAATAGTATGCTTCAAAATAACAAATAAAATAAAATAATAGTTGAATAATACATAACATACTGACCAATTAACATAAGTTATTGTCATCATCAATTACTCAAGCATTAACATAAGGGAGGCTATGAAAGCATATAATTATGCACAATCAGTCAGCGGACAAGTGTGAAATATAAAAGAAAAAGAAAAGAAAAGTAGGTACCAAGCAGGATTTGAACGTGGGTCGGCGGTGTGTCGGTCAAGTGCCTTGCTAACTACACCACACTGACTCAGCTGCTGCTGGTGACTAGCCACAGATATAGCTGTTAAGCGCTGCTGGACTTTGATCTCGATTTTGTGGAAACCGAGGTACATTAGAATAAATCCTTTTAGCTTGGTGGTCTGCAGGAGTTTCTGCAGAACATGCCTGCGACCCATCGAAATACGTTTGTACTATACTTGGTGTTCCCATTGTAAGATGTGTGAGTTGTGCCCATTGTGCACTGTAATCCCATGCACCATTAACATAATGGTTCTGCTACCACCAGAAAGCCAGCATGGTAGCCAGTCTGTTGTGGTAAGGACATCATGTACCCTTCTGATTGTAGCCCCTTGACTACACATGGATTGCACTACCAATGCCAGAGCTGTGAACTCCTCTTGAAGGCCAAGGAGTGGGGCATAAGGACTCCCGGCACTGGTCATCCCTTCAGGTGACTCTTGCTGCGGCTCACTGTCGCCCATGAGGAGTGCCCCTGTTCCGAGTGGGTGGCAATGGGGCAGATGATTCGCAATGAAGCGAAATAAATCTACACCACAAAATCCTGGTAAAACAGTTGTCTCTAAGCGTGGGAAATTCAGTGCTACTACTTATGACCCCTCTTGGAGGGATTGTGGGGCTACCATGACTGAGCCGTATGCCCCTAAATTTCTAGTTTGTTCCAGGACAGATGGAGGATTTTTCCAGACAACCAAGCCCATGTTTTTTGTTGACCATATTGAGGTCAAGTTCAGTGAGGTTGCGGGTATATAAAAAGTGTGTGATGGATTGGTTCTGATACAGGCTGAGTCCCCTGCCCAGTCATGGGCTCTGCTCGCATGCGACAAGCTCAGTGACGTGTATAACACCACATAAGACCTTGAACCTGGGCCAGGGGGGTATTTTTCACCAAAATCTTTTGCTGCAGTTTGATGAGGAGTTGCATGCGAACTTGCAATGACATGGCATCAATTTTGTTCACCATGTCTTTCGGAGTCCAGAAGACAATAGGGTGGCAAATGGGGCCTTCATCTTGGCCTTTGACATTGATACCTTACCCAAGGAAGGTCAAGATGATGATTATATTCAGATGTGACATCTGACTGTATATCCCTCCATGCACTGTTTCTAGTGCTGGCGGGTTGGACACATGTTTCCATTTTGATGCGGATGTGTGCTCTTTGGGCCATCTGTCTGTCTTGGCTTCCCAGAAATCTGGGGCACCTTTTCTTCTGTGGGGCTTTTGCTTTCCTCCTCAACGGGGTCATTGAACCTTGCCTCTCCGCCGGAGAAGTGTCTCCTTTCTCTGGCTCTTACTTTAGAGAAGGGACCTGATGTACTCCTCCCATCACCTCCTACCATACCCATTGTCCCTGATAAACTCAATGTAAGTCAATCTCCTCTCGCACAGAAAGGGTCTTTTGGGGCGACACCTTCCAGTTCCCGTTCTGACGCAGCCAGACATCAGCCAATGGCTAACAGTCTATGCACCCATGGGAAGCCAGGCCTCTCAGTCTGTGTTGATGTCTGACATTACTTCTGGGGAGCCCCCTCAGGCATCAAAGCCCAAACCCAAATGGGAGAAGAAAAAGAAGGATGTGACGAAGGTTAAATAGCCAGTGATAACAGAGACTTTTGTGCTGCCATCTTGCTGATCACTTTGCTCAGTGCTCTGCACCTGCAAATTATTGCATAGCCTTTCAATCCCACAAAAAGCGTGTGGAGTGAATGTGCCTGTCCTTTGCAACACGCCGTCACGAGCCTTACAATGCTCCATTCACTGCATCGGAGCTACTTAGTGCCTTGGCGCATTACCCTGATATGTCTCTGGGCTCTGACCTTATCCATGCGCAGATGCTGAAACATCTTTCTAAGGATTGTCAGTGATGTGTCCTTGCCATGTTCAACTGTATTGGGGCGGGGGTGAGTTCCCATCCCAGTGGTAGGAAGGCATTGTTATACCGGTGCTGAAGTCTGGTAGGAGCCCACTGGAGGTTGACAGTTACCACCCCATCTGTCTCACTAACATTATGTACAAGTTGCTCGAAAGTATGGTGGCATGGCATTGAACTGGGTGCTTGAGTCACGGGGCCTTCAGGCTCTGTCTATAGGTGGGTTTTGTCAGGGCTGATCTACCACTGACACCAACTCCAGGTGGTCGTCCACCAGGCCCAGCTGTGGGCCTTGCATCATGGCTTCCAGTTTTCAGCCGCAAAAACACGGGTCATGCATTTCTGTCAGCATCGGACAGTCCACCCCCACCCAGAACTATGTCTAGATGCCCAAGTACTTCCTGTAGTGGAAACCCACCAGTTTCCGAGACTGCTCTTCGATGCCTGGCTAACACGGCTCCCTCATATTCACCAGCTGAAACAGAAGTGCTGCGCCATCTCAATGCTTTTCGCTGCCTGGGTCATACTATCTGGAGTGCTGAAAGCTCCACCCTATTACAGCTGTATACAGCTTTGGTGCAATCCCATGTAGATTATGGGTGTCTTGTTTATGGCTTTGCGTTGTCTTCAGTATTGTGCCTGCTGGACCCCATCTACCACTGCGGGTTTGGCATCCCCCCATGATGAGTATACTTGTGGAGGCCGGGGTCCTGCCTCTATGGGTTCAACACTAACAACTGCTTGCAGCCTATGCAGAACATTTTTGCTTTACAGGTTTTGTCCGCCTTGAGCAAACACAAATGTGTTTGCTCAAGGCGGACAAAACCTGTAAAGCAAATTTATTTGTAAGCAAACACGGTAATTGAAGAGCTTTCAAACCCCAAGATGAATATGCAGAACATGTTTATAGCTCACCAGGCCACTTGACAATGATGACAAAGGTCATGACACACAATAGCCATGTGCGTCCGGTCCCACCTGTGAAAACTTGAGTTCTATCCTCTTCAACTTCCATTTCGGGCTCATGCAGGTACAGGTCCATAGTGCCTTTTCTTCGTCTAGACTTGACCCATGGGCCCAAGGACTCAGTTCCCCTGAGACCCTCCATCAGTTTTTTGTTGGCGTTGCTGAACTCTCTGGCTATGTCCTAGTTTATACGGATGATTCATTGGTTGATGGTCGTTTTGGCTTTCCCTGTGTTCATGGCAACCACATTGAGCAGCAGTCTCTGCTGGACAGCTGCAGTGTTTATTCTGCAGAGCTGGTGGCCATTTTCCGTGCTCTCGAGCATATGTGTTCCTGCTCAAATGAGTCTTTTTCTTCTGTGCAGCAACTCCCTGAGTAGCCTTCGCGCTCTGGACCAGTGTTACCGCATTCTACTTTGGTGACACCTATCCAAGAAACTCTTTTTTTTCCCTTGATTGGTCTGATTGATCAGTGGTATTTCTTTGGTCTCCGTGTTATGTCGGCATCCCTGGCAACGAACGTGCTGATAGGCTTGCCAAACAGGCAGTCAATGTGTCTGTTTTAGAGATCGGCCTTCTGGTTTCTGATCTTCGGTCGGTGCTGTGACATAGAGTTCATGAGCTTTGGGCTACTGAGTGGCATAGTGACCACACCCAACAAACTCAGGCTATAAAGGAGACTATGGCTGTGTGGCATTCCCACCAAGACTCAGTAGTCCTGTGGTGGCTCTGCATTGGGCACACTTGGCTAATCCATGGCCATCTCCTCTGTGGGGAGAACCTGCCCCAATGTCGCTGTGGCTCCTGCTTGACTGTAGCCGACATATTGCTGGACTGCCCTATTTCAGCCGCCTTGCAGCAGGTTTTTAATCTTCCTGCTGTTTTATCAGATGCTTTATGTGACAATGCCTCAATGGCTGATTCAGTTTTAAGTTTTATTTGGGCTGGGAGTTTTTATCATTCTCTGTGAAGTTTTCCTTCAGTCCACCACCTGTGTTTTCCTTGTCACATGCCCCTTTATTGGGGGCTTCTTTGTGTTGCTGTGTGGTTGACCTTCCTCTTTTTAATCTAATGGTCAGTTAACCACAGTCATTAGCTTTGTTGTATTCTTTCCTTTTGTTGTTGTGAGTTTCTGTGTGATTATCTCATTTTGTGTTTTGTCTTGTTGACTTTTTTGACACTTTACTGACTGAGTGAGATTTTCCTCTCATTGCTATTTTTAATTTTGGGTGTTTCTATTTTGTATTGATGCTTTTCTTGTACGACCCTGTGACATAATAGGGGACTGATGATCTCTGTAGTTTTGTCCCCCTAAAACACAACAAACCAACCAAACCAGTAACAATTGAAACTGGAGTGCAAAATAATGCCGACGAGGTGAGATACTTAATTTTTTTTTCTTTTCAAGAGAAAAGTGCCCATTCCCAAATATATGCTGCATCCAAGCTTTTTTTTATACAAGCAGTTTGTTTTTAATTGATATTGTCAGCAGTTTAAGGGTTGAGTATTTTCAATATAGTCACATTTTATTGCTTATTTATCAGAACATGCAACTTTGGATAAACTCTATGTAAAATCACAAGTATTTCCTCATTTTTCACCTCTCTTCAAAACTGCTAGTGTAACCTTCACTTTGGTCTAATACTTGGTGCAGGGACTGACAATTGACCCTCAACACAAAGGTAATGCATTAATACAAAAACATATAAAAGCATAACAGTTAAATGTGGGTTTGTGAATCTGCCTTGATGTAAAAATCCTGCCTTCATCACTGGGGTTTGTATTTATTCCAAAAGAATGCAGAAATAACATGGTTACAAAACTGAGGCATATTGCAGTATAAGGTATACACATTTTCGCCATATCATTGTGTAAATATTCAATTTTGTACTTCTATATAATTAAGCTATTGTGCACTCCATAATACCTTTTTTGTGTATAGCAGCTTATCTGCAACAGTGTGAGCGGCTGTTATAGCAATAGTGACTATTGGGAGCAACCGTATTTCACTGTATTTACAAACTCGGTTTTGTTTTTTGCTCTTATTACAGTTTATGGGGGTACTGGTTGTAGGCGGTGCATATTTTGGAATTGTACTCACATTTGTTTGGATGCTACTCTTGATGGACTTGACAGCTGTTCTTCCTTAGAGAAATACATATTCCGCCTATGGTGGTAGTAAACTTTTCTAGAAAAATAAATTAATATATTGCTTCCCCCTAAATATAAGGCCTCTGACTATAAATTTTGATGGATAGTCTTGTAACATTAATGTAAATGAACTGGGAACTACAGATACCTTACTGTCCTTTGAAATACGAGGCGTGTTTTTTAAGTAAGTACCATTTTGAAATAAAAAAAGACGTGTTAAGATATCTGCATAATTTTATGCGCACTGGGTACCTACAGCTGTTGTCTATGCAACTGATGCCATTACAGTCTGATTCTTTCTTGTTTACATTGTGTACTGAATGTTTAAGGTGCCTCCGATAAGTTTGAGTCCAAAATGTTCAAATGTTTGTTAAGCTTAAGGGACTTAGCTGCAGGGTCATCAGTCCCTAACCTTACAAACTACTTATGAACTAACTAATACTAATGATGGCACAAATATCCATGCCCAAGGGGGGATTCGAACCCCCAACCATAGAGGCCGTGCAGACCGTGACTAGAGCGCCTCAGTCCCCTCGGCCACAGCAGCCGGCAATTATGAGTCCCTCTGACTGTGAAGTACGGGCTGTTATAAGATTTCTTAGTGGTAAAGGCCTCAAAGCGATTGATATTCATCTTGAGATCTCTGCAGTTTATGGAAAAAAGATTATGAGTGATGGATTGGTAAGAAAGTGGGTGAGAGCATTTAAAGTTGGCTGCACAAATGTGCATGATGAACAATGGAGTGGGCATCCTTCGGAATTAATGAAACTTTGGTGCAGGAAGTGGATAATAAGATGATAGAAAACAGACACTTTATGATTTCCTCCTTGCAGTATTACTTTCCTAATGTTTCTCGTAGTGTTTTGTATGGCATTGTGCAAGAAGATGAAGAAGTCAAAACAGTTGTGATGCAGTGGTTAACAAGTCTGGCAGCAGACTTCTATGAGGAAGGTATTCAAAAACTGGAGCAACATTATGACAAGCACCTCAGTATTGATGGAAATTATGTAGAAAAGTAGATTAAGGTACAGGCTTTCATGTAAAAATAAAATTATTGATATATCTTAGCATGTCTTTTTTTAATTTCAAAACAGTACTTACTAAAAATACAAGCCTCATAGTGACCTCCCATAACTATGCACTGGTGAGCTCTGTGATACATGTCCTGGAAACTTTACACAAAGTCTTTCTTTGGGGTGGTGTTCAAATGCCTCGTCACCTTTCGTTGGATGTCGGGAATATTGTCTAATTTCTTTCCTTTCAAAGCTGAAAGATTGAGATCCAGCAAGTATGTTGGATGTTCAAAGTTGCACCATCTCCTTTTTGCCAGGAACTGTTTGATGATATTGGCTGTGTGTGGGCGAGCATTGTCGCGCAACTTGAACATCCACCATACTTGCTGGATCTCAGTCCTATAGACTTCTTCCTATTCCCTTGACTCAAACTCCCTTTGAAGGGAAAGTGATTTAACCATATTGCTGACATACAACAAAACATGAGGCTTTTGAATGCCATCTTCAAGGAAGAATTTGTGCAAAGTTTCTAGGACATGTATCACAGTGCTCAGTGGTGCATAGGTATGGGAGGTGAACATTTGAAAGGACAATAAAATAGCTGTAGTTCATCTACCTTAATGTTACAGGAATTTATTGTCAGGGGTTGTACCTCACAAAGGCAAAACAAAGTTCTATGTTCTGACCCTTAATGAGACAAATGGGCCAGACTGACTGCTGTTGTGGTGGGAGACACGCTTTAAGATAGTGTGTACACTCACTTTGTCTGTAACACCGTGTTAGCTAAGCAGTCTAAAGTGTCTGCCTAGTAAGCAGGAGGTCCCAGGTTCAAATCCCAGCCACAGCACAAATTTTAATTAAATGCCTCTCCTTATATGTAATACATTTGGTATAATGAGACAATATTTGTCTCAAGGATCTGAATTATTGTTGATATTTATATATCCTGTGACTCAGGAAAGGCAGGATTCTTTCCATTCACATTCTTTGCTGAGACACTATTCCAATAGAGGAGAGCCTTGGCAATTTGATACGTATTTCACAGGGAAATTTGAGACAGAATTAAAGTATGTGGTGTGGAGGGAGACGTGCTTTACGATAGTCTGTGTAGTCACTTTATCTGTAACGCTGTGTAAGCTGAGCAGTCAAAAGCTCCTGCCTAGTAAACGGGAGGTCCCAGGTTCAAATCCTGGCCATAACACAAATTTTAATTCAATACCTCTCCTTATATTTAATTAAATATATTAAAAAAGTAGGTATTAAATACAAGGATAAGGAGAGGCATATTTCTATCACCCACCCCCATGAACTACTGACATTGCCAAGGTAGGGTGGCTTGCATGCCTCAACAATACAGGCAGCTGTCTGTAGATGCAACCACAGCAGAGGGGTATCTGTGGAAAGGCCAGATTAACATGTGATTCCTGAAGAGGGGCAGCAGCCTTTTCAGTAGTTACTGGGGCAACAGTCGGATGACTGTCTGATCTGGTCTTTGTAATGTCAGCTAATGTGGCTTTGCCACACGGTTACTTCGAATGTCTAAAAGCAATGGGAAACTACAATTGCTACTTTTTCTGAGGTCATTTAGCTCTTCTGTATCAATATAAGATGATAGTATCCTCTTGGGTAAAATATTATGCAGGTAAAATAGTCCTCCTTTCAAATCTCTGGCCGGACTGGGACTACTCAGGTGGATGTCATCATTAGGAAAGATATTCTATGGATCAGAATGTGGAACATTCCTTTAATTGGGTAGTAAGGTTAGAAAATTTAAAAAGCGAAATGGATAGGTTGAAGTTGGATACTGTAGGGAATAGTGAAGTTTGGTGGAAAGAGGAAAAGTATTTCTGGTCAGATGAGTACAGGATTATAAATACAAAATCAGTAGTGCATATTACAGGTGTAAGTCTTATAATGAATAAGAAAATAAGAATGTGGGTCTCTGAGCAGGGCAGTGATCGCATCATCGTAGTCAAGATATTGAAGTCAACACCAACCACAGTATACAGGTTTATATGCCCACTAGCTCTGCTGATGATTAGGAGATTGAAAAACTGTATAAGGACGTAAAGCAAATTATTCAGACAGTTAATGGAGTGGAAAACTTAACTTGGGGGGGAGGGGGGGCTGGAATTTGGTAGTGGGAGGAGGAAGGGAAGGAAAAATGTACATGAATATGGGCTGGGAAAAAGGAATGAAAGAATGAACCTGAGCAGTCAAAAAATGTTAGTTCCATCAATTAAAAATTTGTCCAACATCAGTTGCTTATGGTATCTGGCAGTTGCCTGTATCACATTAACATTTGTTATATGTTTCCAGAACCAGTGAAGGAACAAGGTTGCTAAATAGTACTGACCAAGACAAGATATATAGATATTACCACTGTCACCTCTGAGATAAGAACAAACCTCAATAATAAGCTCATCATTTCATGTGCTGTCAATGTTACACATGGTTGTCGGTACATGGTGGTTTGTTATTTTTATGCACATCAGAAATAATTGGTTTTTTACATTCCCGCTTTAAGCATGTATTAAAAAACAGTGCTATGTTATTATTTAATGCCCTTCAGAATTATCTTGTCTTTTACAAGCATATTAATTTTATTAAATAGTCTATATAGCACCCCATACATTTTATAAAACTGACATCTGTAACGCTTTACAGTTAAGAGGCTCTTGCCAACTGAGATAAACTCTCTTTTTATGCCGTTTTAATGAATGATTATTAATTTTAGCTAAGACAAAATATTGTAAATGCATTGTTTTTAAAGGTGTGACATTTCATTGTCCCCTGTAAGTAACAGTTTAACACATTATGTATCTATTCTGAGATTCTTTCCTTTGCTTGTTTACAGGTTCATAAATTACTGACAAGACGAAAATAGTCACAACTTTGTAAATAAAAAATTTCAGTTTGCGGTCTAGGCTATTTTATCAGTTTTAAATAAATTGTTTAAAATTTTATGAATTTTAACTAACTCTGAGACTGCCCAATCTCCATGCTAGCAATGTCAGATTTTACAGTTATTCAATTTGTACATTGAGTAAACTGTGAAAGAAAGCAAAGGGAAAATTGCAGAAGGAATTAAAGTTCAGGGTGAAGAAATAAAATGACTGCACTTTGCTGATAACGTAACTCTGTCAAACACAACAAAAGACCTAGAAGAGCAATTGAACAGAAGGGTAATGGAATACAGTCTTAGAAAATCAAGCGATGCTGAAGAAATTAGAGTAGGTAACGAAACAATAAAAGTGGTAGATGAGTTTCTTTACTTGGTCGGTGAAATGACATATGACGGTCACAATACAGACGATCTAAAATGCAAAATGGCAATAGGAAGATAGCATTTTTGAAAGAAAAAGAAAAGAAAAGAAAAAAAAAGATATTAGCTAACATTAAATATTAATTTAAGTGTAAGTCTTTTCTGAAGACATTTGTGTGGAGTGTTGCCTTGTATGAGAGTGAAATTTGGCCGATAAACAGTACAGACAGGAAGAGGATAGAGGCTTTTGAAATGTGGTGTTACAGAAGAATGCTGAAAATTAGGTGGGTGGATTGCATAACTAATGAAGAGGTACTGAATAATGCTGAAGATTAGGTGGGCAGATTCCTTAAGCTTAACTTAAGATAGTCAAGTAGTTTATATTTTGGAGATTTTAAACAATCGGAGACCAGAATTTGTCCAGGGAACTCTGTACAAGTTCAAGGTGGAGGCACAGTAGTTCAGCATGCTCTGGTACAAACAAGAATGAGGAGCAGTGAGATAAATATTCTATGTTTTGAAATTCTCTGCTCTTTTTATATTTATTTATTTATTTATTTATTTTTTTTTTTTATTTTTTTTTTTTTGCTAGTAAGTTGCTTCATTTCTTAAGTCAAGTCATGACTGGAGAGACATGTACTAGTACATGTGTTAGTTCTTAAGGAGATATATAATAAATGTCTAGAAATGGAAAATTCACCTTTATGGAGTTTCTGTATTCAGCAGCAAATGCTGAATTAATTCTACATTTTGACTAAACTGTAACTTTGATAGAGTTCTGAAGTTCTAAACTTTTCAAGAATGTACCCTTAGTGGAAACGGACAAGCCATTTCCAAATAAGAAAACAATATAATTTTACTTCAAAACTTAAGATGAGACAGATGTCTTTGAACATTGTTTATTTGATATTTTAGAAGATTATTAAAATTTAAATGAAGTATGGTGTCTTAATGAAAATGCACGGTCATGACACAACAAATGGACTAACAAAATATTGGATTAATAAATACCCTTGACGAAGCCATGTTTTCAGCTAGTTAAAAGAAAATAATATTATATAGTGATAATATTTAATCAGACAAAATTATTTTATTGCTCTTGAAAATCCAAGTATAAAAATGTTCATTTCTGCATCTGGTCTAGATAGGCTAATTAGACTTGACTGTCTGCCATGTCATGCTCTGCCGGTGGCATAAACAGATGTGGATGGAGGGTCATGTGGCCAGTACACTGCACTCCTAGTTGTTATCCCATTTCTTGACCTTGTATTCACTTTAATTGAGAGGGACTGATAACCCAGCAGTTTAGTACCCTCTAAACACCCCCCCCCCTCAGGGGCTCAGCATTAATTTGCTGAGTACGGGCTTGGCGAACCCGGGGTCCTGAGCCGTGGGCTGTGTCGCGCCAACAGTCCGCTACACCGTAAGCTCTGTGCGTGCTTCAACGACCATCGTTCGGCGCGACGGTGGAACGTTGTACGTTTCAGAGCCCGGGGATCTTGGCTTAATCGCCCGGGTCGCAAAGACGGTACAAACCTCTCTAAAAAAAACCTTAATCTCAAGGTGTGCTATGTGCCGAGGAGATGCATGGCTGTTGAGGTTGAACAGCCACTAGCGAGCAACCTCTGAGGAACCTGCCGCACCTCAGTTGTATAAGGCTTACCCAGGCAAGCGGGGCTCTGTCTGGGTGGACGCTTATTTCCCTAGCTGATCGTGGGAACACCATGAAACGAACACGAAACGTTGGCGGACGTACAGCCGCCGTCTCTAAGCGTGGTCGAGGCGATTACAACACTGCAAATTATGATCCCCAAACGTTTCCTTCCTTGTCCACACCATGGGAGGAACGTCGGGCGAAGCTTCAGGGTGAGGCTTATGCCCCGAAATATCTGGTCTGCACACGTAATGATGGGGAATCTTTTATGACGACGAAGCCAATGTTCTTCGTCGAACATTTAGAGGACAAATATGGAGAGGTCGAGGGTCTGTCAAAGATGAGATCTGGGTCAGTTCTTATAACGACGTCATCCCCAGCGCAGTCACGGGCTTTGCTAGCCTGCGACAAGCTGGGTGATGTTTCCGTTTCTATTGCGCCACATAAGACGTTAAACATGGTCCAGGGTATCATTTTCCACAGGGATCTGCTGCTACAATCAGATGACGAATTGAGAGCTAATTTGGAGCAGCGTGGTGTGCATTTCATCCGCCGCATCTATAGGGGTCCGAAGGACAAGAGGGTTGCCACCGGTGGCTTCATCTTGGCTTTCGAGGGCGATTCATTGCCTGAGAAGGTCAAGGTGATGGTCTACCAGGTCGACGTAAAGCCCTAAGTTCCTCCCCCTATGCGCTGCTTCAAGTGCTGGAGGTTTGGGCACATGTCCTCCCGATGTGATGCCAACTCAACATGTCAGGAGTGCGGGCGTCCATCCCACCCGGACGCCCCTTGTACCCCGCCTCCAGTTTGCGTCAATTGTAATCAGCAGCATCCTCCGTGTTCTCCCAACTGCTCTGTACTCCACAAGGAGCGTAAGATCATGGAGTACAAGACCCTGGACCGGCTGACATATGCAGAGGCCAGGCGCAAGTATGCAAAACTCCACCCAGTGACCATGACGACCCCATACTCGACAGTAGCTTCATTGTCGATCCCCACAGTCGCTACACCACAGAGTGCACCACCAATGCCAGCGGGCCGCCAGGCCCGATCCACTCAACCTGCCCCCTCGACAGTTGGGGGCCCAACACCTTCGGTTGCTCCCACACTATTCACGTTGGGAGCAACAGATAAGCCATCACAGGGGACGTCGGTCCCCACCCCACAGCCGGAGAAACAACAGCCTTCTCCGGCTCCTCTCGCCCGGAAGGGGTCCCACGGGACACTCCCTTCCGAGGCTTCTCTTCGTGGGAAAGTGGATCCCGGCCGATGGCTGAAGGATCCCGCGGCTGCTGATCAAGGGGCCTCCACCTCTTCGTCGGCACCTGCAGCCCCTGTTGAGAAGCCCCCAAGGCCCTTAACACCCAAGGGCCAGCGAGAGGGTAAAAAGAAAGAGAAGAAGAAAAAGGATTCTTTGGTGGATTTCAAGCCACCCATACCCGCATCCTCTGCCTCAGAGGATGAGGTCGAGATCCTCGCTTCCGCTGAGGATCTCGCACTTCTTGATTCACCCAACCATAGGAGATCTGCACAACCAGGATCACCTGATTCTATGGTCATAGATTCTGTTGAGCCTGACCATCAGGCAGCAGACGCTCCTATGGAATGATCTTCTTTTCTTTCCTTTTATGGCCTTAGAGCGTGGAGGACATGTTATCCTCCAGTGGAATTGTGGCGGCTTCTTTAATCACCTGGCTGAGCTGCGACAAATACTGTACTGCTACCCTGCATTTTGTATCGCCCTACAGGAGGCATGTTTTCCAGCACAGCGGACCCCTGCCCTCCGTGGGTATCGGGGCTACTACCGCAACAGGACCCTTTACGACAGGGTGTCTGGCGGTGTCTGCCTGTATATCCTGGACACTGTCCCCAGTGCCCCCGTGCCACTCACAACCACTCTTGAGGCAGTGGCTGTCAGAATCCGGGTAACGCAAGAATTCACTGTCTGCAGCTTGTACCTTCCTCCGGATGAGGCCGTGTCTCTCAACACCCTTACTGCTCTGGTCTCCCAACTTCCTCCACCATTCCTCCTCTTGGAGGACTTCAACGCCCACAACCCTTTGTTGGGTGAACTCCAGACCACAAGCCGTGGTAGGGATGTTGAGACATTATTGGCGCAACAAGACCTTTGCCTCCTGAATACAGGTGCCCCCATGCATTTTAGAGTGTCACAGAGCACGTATTCAGCAATCGACCTCTCCGTCTGCAGCCCCAGCCTTCGACCACACCTTGGTTGGCGCGTATATGATGATCTGTGTGGCAGTGACCACTTTCCAATCTTTTTGTCGCTCCCACAGTACCAAGCTGCAGACAGCTTACCCCGTTGGTCTCCGTAGGGCTGACTGGCCAGTCTATACTTCAACCGCTGTCATCGCTGCACCACTGCCAGATGACGTTGACAATGCAGTCCAGCAGGTGACTGATAGTATTGTCATGGCCGCTGAGGTAGCAGTTCCACAAACCACCGGTTCCACTAGGCATAGGTCCGTGCCTTGGTGGACACGGGAGATTGCAGAGGCTATCCGGGAACGTCGGCGAGTGCTCCAACGCCATCGACGCCACCCATCCGTGGAGAATTTGGTGGCCTTTAAACGGCTCCGTGCGCGTGCTCGACGACTCATACAGCAGAGCAAGCAGGATTCCTGGGAGCGGTATATAGCCAGTATTGGATCCCGCACCTCCCTGACTCAGGTATGGACGCAAGTACGACGCGTCTTTGGATACCGCCCACCGACAGGAATCCCATCCCTCACCATCCAGGGTGTGCTCTGCACGCTCCCGACAGCTATCACCGAGCATATGGCAGAGCACTACGCACGATGCTCTGTGACTGCCGCGTACAGTGCCGACTTCCGCTCCCTCAAAGAGCGGGCCGAGCGGAAACAGTTGTCCTTCCGCACCCGTCGTCGGGAAATATACAACGACCCGTTTAGCGAGTGGGAGTTCCGAACTGCCCTTGCTGCGTGTCCTGATACAACTCCGGGACCAGATAGAATTCACGGTCAATTCCTCTGACACCTCTCACCAGAGTTTCAACGCCACATTCTCGCCCTGTTTAACCGTCTATGGGCAGAGGGCACTTTCCCGTCGCAGTGTCGGGAAAGCACTATCATCCCGGTGCTGAAACCTGGTGCAGACCCCCTGGTGGCTGACAATTACCGTCCGATCAGCCTCACCAACGTTCTCTGCAAGCTCTTCGAACGTATGGTGAGTCGGCGGCTTATGTGGATCCTACAAGAGCGCGGACTCCTTGCTCCACAACAGGGGGGCTTTCGCCAGGGCCGTTCTACCATTGACAACCTCGTGTCACTGGAGTCGGCCATTCGCATTGCCTTCACTAGGCGTGAGCATTTAATTGCTGTATTTTTCGACCTTCGAAAGGCGTATGACACCACCTGGCGCCACCATATTTTAACAACTCTTCATGACTGGGGCTTATGGGGTGCCCTTCCTATTTTTATTCGCAATTTCCTCTCCTGCCGCTCGTTCCGGGTTAGGGTTGGGGGCATCTTTTAGCTCCCCCCATATTCAAGAGAACGGTGTCCCTCAGGGCTCTGTCCTCAGTGTCTCGTTGTTTTTAGTGGCAATTAACGGTCTTGCTGCGGCTGTGGGGTCTTCGGTTAGTTGCTCTCTGTTCGCTGATGACTTCTGCCTGTATTTCAGCTCCGTTAGCATCGGCGTAGCTGAACGGCGGCTGCAGGGTGCCATCCGAAAGGCCCACTCATGGGCCTCTACTCACAGATTTCAGTTCTCTGCGCAGAAAACCCGCGTGATGCACTTCTGTCGCCGTCAGGTAGTTCACCCTGACCCAGAGCTCTACTTGGGTGGTGAACTACTTCAGGTCGAGGAAACACATCGCTTCCTGGGCATGGTCTTCGATGCCCGGCTGACTTGGTTGCCACACCTATGTCAGCTGCGACAAAAGTGTTGGCGGCATTTAAATATTCTTCGATGCCTCAGCCATACTGGATGGGGAGCAGCACGTTCCACCCTTCTTCAGCTCTACAAGTCGCTTATTCTGTCTCGGCTTGATTACGGGAGCTTGGTTTATGACTCAGCAGCCCCTTCTGCCTTGCGGGTCCTAGACTCCGTTCACCACACAGGCGTACGGCTCGCAACAGGGGCTTTTCGCACCAGTCCCGTAACGAGCCTTCTAGCTGAAGCTGGTGTTCCCCCTCTGCGGTATCTCCGGCAAGGGCTGTTGGTGAGCTACGTTGCCCGGGTTCATGCTTCACCCCGCCATCCGAATCACAGGCTTCTCTTCCCACTTTCTGCACTCCCTTCCCTACGACGTCGGCCCAGGTCGGGTCTCCCGATTGCGGTCCGCGTCCGTTCCCTTCTCTCCTCACTTGATTCCTTACCCCTTCCTCCACCTTACCATTACTCCCTCCGTATCCCCCCCCTGGAAAATTCCTTGCCTGGAGCTTCGGCTGGACTTGTCCCGGGATACGAAAGCCTCGATTTCACCACTGCTTCTCCATCGCCGGTTCCATGCACTGCTTGATACGTTTCATGGAGCAAACATTGTTTACACGGACGGTTCTTTGGTCGATGGCCATGCTGGATATGCCTTTATCTATGGTGACCACATCGAACAGCAGTCATTGCCTTGTGGAAGCAGCATCTTCACCGCAGAACTGGTCGGTATTTTGAGAGCCCTTGAACACCTCAGAGCGCGCCCCAGGAGGTCGTTCGTCATCTGCAGCGACTTCCTGAGTGGCTTACAGGCCCTCGACCAGTTTCTACCGAAACACACTGTGGCGCGAGCCATTCAAGATGCTGTCTTCGCCCTTGGCGAGTCAGGCCGCTCTGTCGTTTTTGTTTGGACGCCAGGGCATATAGGTATACCGGGCAATGAACGTGTGGATCAGCTGGCCAAGCAGGCCACCACTTCGCGGTCCCTGGACATTGGCCTCCCAGTTTCCGACCTCCAAACCCAGTTGACCCGCAAGATCTTAAGGGTTTGGAACTCTGAATGGACAGACTCCACTGAACCAAATAAGCTCCGTGCTGTCAAGCCGTCTACTGCTGCATGGAAGACGTCCCTGAGGGCTTCTCGCAGGGAGTCGGTTGTCCTTTGCCGACTCCGTATTGGTCACACGTGGTTGACCCATGGGTATCTCCTACGCCGTGAGTCCCCGCCCGTGTGTCGATGTGGTGTCGTAATGACAGTGGCCCATCTTTTGATGGACTGTCCGATTTTAGCCAACCTGCGGCAGTCTTTTAATCTTCCAGACGCGCTGCCCTTAGTTTTAGGTGACGATGTCTCTATGGCTAACAAAGTTTTACGTTTTATCCGCGCTGCTGGTTTTTATGACTCGATCTAACGGTAGGTGCTGTGGCTTGACATCTTAGGCCACCACCAACCCAGCTTTTTAACTTTTCACGTCCTTAGGAGTTCTTAGTGTGTGCAGTATGGCTGGCTCATCCTGTTTTTTCTTTGTGATCAGCCAGCCAAGGTACTCTGCTATCCAGTTTTATTTGTGACTTTCTTTTACTAATTGTGTGTGTCTTTGTTTTGTATTGTCAGTGGCTTGTCTCTTGTTAACCTGCCCTTTTGTGCGGTGTCATTTTCAGGGCGTTGTTTTATCTTTATTGTCAGTTGACTCTCAGCTAGGAACAGGGGACTGATAACCTAGCTGTTTAGTCCCCTTAAAACACCCAACAACAACAACAATCTAAACACCCAACAACAACAACTAATTGAGACACAAAGAATTTACAATATTAATTGCCAGTGGACATTGAAATAATTCAATGGAGAAAGTTGAAAATCTATGACCCAGCCAGGATTCGAACCTGGATCCTACTGCGTACTAGGCAGTCACACTGAGCACTACGCCACTGGGGACAGAGGGATCACTGCAGCCACGTGGGCATCCCTGCACGCCTCCTATCAGACACAAATTTTCAACCTATCCACACACTGCTGACATAGTGCCCCTACCTATTATCACTTAGTACTTGCACCATGTAGCTTATTCCCGTACTCCTGATTATAAGGGCATGTCCGAAAGAAAAGACACCACATACACTACTGAAAACAATTTAGGGGATCAGGTGAGATATACACAATGTACATATGGTAACATATTTTATTCAGATATTGGTTACAATTGTAATTTGTGTTTGATGCAGTTGATATTTTCCTGTCTCGACTTGATATTTTGCTGTCTCAACCCTTCACTTAAGGTTACATGTTTTTTAGAGTGAGGCATCATGGCACTGCTCCATAATAGTGAAAATGTCATTCTCGTTGCCCTCTAATATTTATATGATCACCTTGGATAGCCAGTACAGTTGCACCCCTGTGTGGCATGGGCAGTATGAGGTTATGAATGACTGCAATATCCAGCTATGCAAACATTGTGGGAGGTGCTGGGCTGGCTCAATTGCATCTGCCAAGTGCAACCCAGACTTGCTCAGTTGGGTTTAAGTCCAATGAACAAGCTGGCCACTCCATTCATTCAATTCCTTCGGCTTCAAGCACGTTGTTCACCACTGCTGCTCTGTGGGGACAAGCATTATCATCCACCCATCTCCTATGGCACCAGTGTAGTGCACGACAAAAGGTCAAAAGATTTCATCTCTATTCCTCTGAGCAGTCAAAGTGCCATTCTGAACAACATGGAAGTTCGATGTCTGCCCACACCATTTGTCCACTATAAGATGGTGATATTTCCTGCACATAAGCAGGACTGTTCCACATTCCACACTCTCTCCAGATATGGAAACAATTATTGTCCAGCTGAACACAATATCTTGACTCATTTGTGAACAGAACTCACTGCCATTCATTATGGCTCCAATCTTGATATTCCTTCTCCTAGTTTCTGAAGGCTAAATGGTGTCACGGTTTTAGTGGGACACACGCCATAGGCCTCTATGCATAGAGGCCACATTCCCAAAGGTGATTTTAGACTGTTTATGTTAATTTTGTCGCACTGAAATGAAAGCAGGCTTGACTTCAAAGGCAGGGTTGTCAAGTGAACACAGCACTTATACTGAAAGCAGGTTTATTGCGAACTTAACATACACGCAGCACTAACTGCCTCTCAGGCAGAGTGCTCTGCTATTTATACACAGACAGAATATATCAGAAATTAGAAGAATAGTTAACATAAGAAACGTAGAAATTACAAGTGAACATAAGAAACATGTAGAATATTCTGGAAATGATACAAAGAAATAAATATTTGCTGGTAGACGGGATTGAACCGACGACTTTCAGCACCGCAATCGGTGATGCTATCCATTGCGCCCCACTGGCAGTTGGTTAACTTGGAGTCTTGCAGCATTGCTCCCTGCCCTGAAAGAACAGCAACTCGCTGTTAGGTTCCCTTTGGAGCCTGCTGCAATATCATGGATCTTGATCTTGTCATGGGTCCCCTGTATGGCAGTTCTGGAGAATCCTTCCCTTCTGCACGATTACCGATGACAGACGTTCCTGCCGTGGCTTCATCAGTATCATTATCGTCCTTAGATTCTTTGAACAAGAAGCCATTTTCACCTCTCTGCTCTTCAGGATTGTAGTAAGGCTTCAGGGGGAGGACATGAACAATGTCTCTTCGATTTTGTCGTTTTGACGATGGCTCATAATCCTCAACTTCGTATGTGATGTCTGACAGGCGGCGTATGACATGATACGGACCAAAGTATCATTTCAATAACTCTTCTGACAGTCCTGGGCTGTACACAACAGGTCTGTGCTTGTCGTTTCACCGCTGATGGTTCTCCTGGGCATCCAGTGTCTGTATGCAAGCCAGCTGTCTTGCTTCTTCGACCCTGATGAAGAGCTGTTTCACATAGTCATCCTGAGTGTCATCTGGCTGGAACGGGAACAGCATATCCATTATCGTCTCAGCTTCACGGCCATGGAGCAGGAAAGACAGTGTGAAGCCTGTGCTGTCTTGTCTAGCGGTATTATAAGCAAATGTCACAACTGGCAGTATTGTATCCCAATCCTTCTGCTCAACATCGACGTACATTGACAGCATATCTGCTAACGTCTTGTTAAAACGTTCTGTAATCCCATTTGTCTGAGGATGGTATGCAGTTGTCATTCTGTGGACAATGTCTCAACCTGACATTACCTCTGATACTAGTTTTGACTGGAATACTTTTCCACGATCAGATATCATGACACGTGGTGCTCCATGCTTCAAAATAATGTCTTCTACGAGGAATTTTGTGATCTTTGGAGCTTCTGCAGTCGGCACAGGTTTGGTGACAGTGTAGTGTGTGAGGTAGTCAGGGCAGAATATTATCCATCGGTTATCAGTTGTTGAATTCGGGAACCTCCAAAAAGATCGATCACAACTCGGTGGAATGGAGCTGCTGCAGGTGGAATTGGTACAAGGTGCCCTGCCCCTCAGGGGTTTAGCATGAATTTGCTGAGTATGGGCTTGGCAAACCCTACGTCCTGAGCCGTAGGCTGTGTCATGCCAACAGTCTGCTACACCATAAGCTCGGTGCGTGCTTTAATGACTATCATTTGGCGTGACTGTGCAACCCGGGGATCTTGGCTTAATGCATGGGTCACAAGGACAGTATGAACGTCTATTAAAAAAAAAAAAAAAAAAAAAAAAAAAAAAAACCCTCAATCTCAAGGTGTGCTACGTGCCGAGGAGATGCATGGCTGTTGAGGTTGAACAGTCGCTAGCGAGCAACCTCTGAGGAACCTGCCGCACCTCAGTTGTATAAGGCTTACCCAGGCAAGCGAGGCTCTGCCTGGGTGAACCTTTAGATCCCTAGCTGCTCGTGGGATCACCATGAAAAGACCCCAGAGTAACACTGGTGGGCATTTAACCACGGTCTGTAATTGCAGCAAAACAGAATTTGATGCAACAGCATACAATCCTAAGATGTTCCCTTTCCTTGGAACCGCATGAGAGGAATGTAGGGGCCTTCACCGTTCAGAACCATACTCATCACATTATCTGGTGTGTGCCCGTTTCGATGGTGAGTCATTCAGGTCCACTAAGCCACAGTTCTTTGTCGTACATCTAGAAGACTTGTTTGGCTAAGTCGTGTCGTTCTACAAGATGAAAAGTGGGGCTGTACTGATACAGACAGCATCCCCAGCCCAATCGCGGGCATTACTTGCCTGCGATAAGCTGGGTGACATCCTGGTGAGTATCATGCCCCACAAGTCTAATCTATCATAGACGTCTGTTGTTCCAGACCGCTGAAGAGTTGTGAGCGAACCTGCAGTGACAAGGGGTTCACTTCACCCGGCGAGTGTACAGGGGATCTAAAGATAACAGGGTTGCCACCGGTGCTTTCATCTTGGCCTTAGAAGGCGATACACTGCCTGAGAAGGTCAAGATAATGATATACTGGTGTGATGTGGTGCTTCCGGTGCTGGAAGTTTGGGCACATGTTTGGGCACATGTTGTCCCAAACTGCAGGGAATGCCATCACACCCGGATACCCCATGTACTCCACCTCCTGTTTGTGTAAATTGTGGGCAACATCATCCGTCATTCTCGCCGAATTGTGCTGTTCTTCATTGGGAAAGGAAAATAATGGAATTAAAGACCCTGGACCAGCTCACCTTCTCTGAGGCACACAAAAAATATGAGTAGCTCCATCCTGTAAAGATGACAATATCTTTTGCTGCAGTGACAGCGGCAGCAGTTTCATTGAGATCAACAGTACCAGTGTTCTCTCCATCTGTGGGCCCTACGGGCCAACAACCTTCTACTGCCCCTTCGATGGGTGGGGGACCATCTTCATCCATTGCTCCCCCAACACCTGTGGGAGCAATATCCACCCCACCATCGGGGACTCCTGTCCCCACTCCCCAGCTGGGGAAGCAATAGTCTTCCCCGGCCCCTCTCGCCTGGAAGGGGTCCCTTGTGGCACCCTCTCCTGAGGCTTCCACGAGTGAATTGGAGGATCCCAGTCTGAGGCTGCAGGATCCACCTGGCCCCAGTTGACAGGTTTTCTGATCGACATCGGGCCGAAAAACACTTATGAGAAGTCCTCCCAGCCCTTAAGACCAAAAGTGCAGCGAGAGACTACGAAGAAAAATCCCAAGAAGAAAGTCTTCTCGGTGACTTCAAAGTCACAGATCCCTATGTTATCTACTTCAGAAGATGAGGTGCAGATCTTTGCGTCTCTCAAGGACCTGGCCCTCACTTAGATGCTTGAGCCAATGCTCCTAGATGATGTAGATGTGCAACACCTAGCAGACTGCAAATCTTTGGACTGATGATCTTCAGTCCTACATGATGGCCTTCCAGCAAGGAGTGAATCAAATTCTTGAATGGAATTGTGGAGGGTTTTTCAACTGTCTAGCTGAGCTGCATCAGTTGTGCCGATTCCCTGTGCTGTGTGTGGCCCAGCCCTTCGTGGCTATCAGGGCTACTTCAACAACCATGTCGACTGTGACAGAGCCTCTGGCGGTACCTGTATATACACCCTTGCCACTGTCCCCAGTATTGCTGTGCGTCCCACACACTTCTTGAGGCTGTTACTGTTCACCTTCGGTGCATGCAAGAATTCACTGTTTGTTCCATATACCTTCCTCCAGACAGGGATGTTTCGCCCGCTGATCTTGCTGCCCTGGTCGCACAGCTCCCCCCACTGTTTCTTCTTTTGGAGGACTTTAACTCCCATCACCCTTTATGGGGTGGAACAGAGACGATTCGACGTGGTAGGGATGTTGAAACTCTTCTTGCACAACAAGACATCTGCCTTCTAAATACTGGTACCCCTACACACTTCAGAGTTGCACATGGACGGTTTCAGCCATAGATCTATCAGTCTGTAGCCTGATCCTTCTTCTACACCTCACTTGGAGGGCCCATGATGACCTTTGTGGGAGCGACCATTTTCCTATCATTTTGTCGCTCCCACAGTCTCGACTGGCAGAACACCTGCCATGATGGTCCCCCCACAGGGCTGATTGGCCTCGTTACACCTCCGCTGTTGTCATTCCTGCCCAACTGCCAGCCGATGTAGATGTGGCGGTCCAACGGGTCACTGCCGCCATAGTTTCCGCCACTGAAGCCAGTGCCCCAACCACCACAGGATACCCTCGGTGCAAATCTGTGCCTTGGCGTTCGCAAAAGATCACTGAAGCTATTCGGGATCGTCATAGGGCACTCCAGCGCCACCGACGTCATCCCACCATAGATCACCTGATTGCCATTAAACGGCTCCAGGTGTGAGCTTGACGGCTTATCCAGCAAAGTTAGCAAGATTGTTGGAGAGGTACATCGCCTCTATTGGAACTCGTGGCTCACCTTCTCAGGTGTGGACCCAGGTTCGTCGTCTTTTCGGGTACCACCCACCAGCAGGACTCCCCTGTCTTCACTTACACGGTACAGTCTGCATAGACCCAATTGCTGTCGCCGAGCACATGGCACAGCATTATGCAGGCATCAGTTCAACTGAAGGTTGCAGTGCAGCCTTCCGCACCCTAAAAGATCGAGTTGAGTGGAAGCCACTTTCATTTCACACACGTCACCAGGAGCCATACAATGCACCTTTTAGCGAGTGGGAGTTTCAATGTGTCCTTGCTGCATGCCCCGATACCTGTCCATGACCAGATCGTATCCATAGCCAGTTCCTTTGACATCTTCCTGTGGACGCTCAGAACCAACTGCTCACCTTGTTTAACCGTCTCTGGGCAGAAGGTGTATTTCCCTCACAATGTTGGGAAAGCACCATCATCCCAGTGATAAAACCTGGCACTGATCCACAGGTGGCTGTTAGTTACCTTCTGATCAGCCTCACGAACGTTCTATGCAAATCCGTTGAACATATGGTGAGTTGGCAGCTTATGTGGATCCTCAAAGACCAGGGACTCTTGGTTGCACAACAAGGGGGTTTCTGTCAGGGCCGCTCCACAATTGACAATCTTGTGTCATTGGAGTTGGCTATACGTACAGCTTTTACCCGACGTGAACACCTTCTTGCTGTATTTTTCGATCTCTGGAAAGCATACAACACAATCTGTCACAACCACATACTGGCTACATTGTACAATTGGGGCTTACGAGGCCCACTTTCGGTCTTTATCAGGAATTTTCTCTCCCACCGCTCTTTTAGGGTTAGGGTGGGTGCCACTCTTAGTTCATCACACATTCAAGAGAACAGTGTCCCACAGGGCTCCGTCCTCTGTGTGCCTCTCTTTTTAGTCGCCATAAACGGGCTTGCCACAGCTATGGGATCATCTGTCTGTTCCAGCTTGTTTGCTGATGACTTTTGTCTTTATTTTAGTTCTGCTAGTATTAGCATCGCTGAGCAGCGGCTACAGGGAGCCATCTGGAAAGCCGAATCATGAGCCTCTGCCCATGGTTTTCAGTTTTCTGCACAGAAAACTTGTGTGATGCACTTCTGTCACCACCAGGCAGTTCACATGAATCCCAAGCCATATCTGGGTGGTGAATTGCTCCTCCGCGAAGAGACGCATCGGTTCATTGGGATGGTCTTAAACAACATGCTTTCTTGGGGGCCACATCTGCGTCAGCTGTGACATAAATGCTGGCAACATCTCAGTATTCTCCGCTGCTTAAGCCATACTGCTTGGGGCGCTGCCCGTTCCACCCTCCTGCAGCTGTACAAGTCCTTGATACAATCAAGGCTTGATTACGGAAGCCTGGTATATAACTTGGCAACGCTGTCCGCCTTGAGGATGCTTGATCCCATCCACCATAGCGGTATCCAGCTGGCGACTGGAGCTTTCCGCACCAGCCCTGTGTCAAGTCTTCTTGCTGAAGCAGGGATTCATCCGTTTCACTTTCGCTAGCTATGTTGGTCGAGTCCATGCCACGCCACACCATCCGAATTGGAGGCTTTTGTTTCTGACTGTTACCCCTCCTCCACTACGTTGACCTAGATCAGGTGTCCGATTGCGATCCGGGTTCCTACGCTCCTTTCCTCACTTCAGTCCCTACCTCATCCTGACGCTTTTTCCTGTCCATCCCATATCCCTCCTTGGTCCATCCCCCATTTGAAGCTCCACCTGTAATTGTCCTGCGACCCAAAGGTGTCACCACTGACACTCTGTTGCAAGTTTTTGGCACTCCTTGATACTCACTGTGACGCAGAAGTCCTCTATACTGATGGCTCCCTAGTAGATGGCAGAGCCGGTTACGCATTTTTTCATGGCAGTGACTACACAGAACAACAGTCCCTGCCACCTGACTGCAGTATTTTTACTGCTGAACTGATCGCCATATCTCGTGCTCTTGACTGCCTAAAAACATGCCTCTGGAAGTCGTATGTTGTGTGCATTAGTGGCCTGCAAGCCCTTGACAAGTATTTTTCTTCCCATCTGTAGGTGCAATTCATTCACAACACCATCGCTTCACTCTGCAAGTCTGGCTGTTTGGTGGACTTTATTTGGACCTCTGGCCACAATGGCATCTCGGGGAACGAGCATATCGATCAGCTGGCTAAGCTGGCCACCACCACTCCTCCCCTGAATGTTGGTATCCCAGAATGGGATATCCGATTGGATTTGCACCACAAGGTTTTTGAGGCTTGGAACACACAATGGGCAACACTGAGCACTCCCAACAAGCTCCGTGCGATCAAGTCCTCTACAGCTGCCTGGAAGTCCTCTGTCAGGCCTTCCCATAGGGACTCTGTTTTCTGTGTCGCTTACGTATTGGCCATACGTGGTTGACGCATGGGTACCTTTTAGGTCAAGAGGACCCACCGAATTTCTGTTGTGGAAATTTGTTGAAAGTGGTCCGCATCCTGTTGGACTGTCCGCTTTTAGCCGCTTTGCGACAGTCTTTTAACTTACCTACTGCACCTGCCCTGATTTTAGCTGACAGTGCCTCAATGGCTGACTGTCATTTAGATTTTATTTGTGCAGCTGCATTTTATTGTTCTATTTAGTGGTGGGCTTGTTGCCTGGTGTCTCAGGCCCCACCCCTCACCTTTTAATATTATGTCTCTCTTACTTCTACCCTGTTTTTTACCTCCAGGTTTTTAGGCAGTGCAGAGTAACTGGCTCATCTTGTATTTGTTTGTGATCAGCTAACCACTGTTCCCTGCTCTATTTTAGCTTAGTTCAACACTTGGTCTCTCCTACACCTGTCTTCTTCAGTGGTGTTAAGAGTTTCAGGTTCATTGGCACTGTGTGCCCCTTATGCCTCTCTTCTGGGTGTTGAGCTCTATTTTACCTTTTTCCTACTTGGATGTCTTGTCTTTGGTAGGAACAGGGGACTGATAACCATGTACTTTAGTCCCCTCATTATCCAAAAACAACAACAACAAGATGCCCTGGAGGTAACTGCGACACTTGCTACTGTTGCTGGCACTCTTTACAGCGACTCACATAGTGCTTGATAGATCGGTAGAGACCTTTCCAGTAATACCTGTGTCTGATTCTATCTAGGGTCTTCTCGAACCCCAGATGACAGGATATTGGAGCATCATGGAAATACTTGAGAATAGCTGGCTGGAAATGAGCTGGAATGACGAGTAGCCATTTGAGGCCCAGTGGATCGTAGTTGCTCTTATACAATGTCCCGTTTATAAGTTGGAACTCTCCATTGGTCGGTTCACCTTTCTCCAAAGCCTCTATGGTTTTTAATAGTGCTGAATCTTCCCGCTGTTCAGCTGTAACATCACCTAATTCAGTGAGGGCTGAAATTTCATTTGTGCTGTTGTGTTCCACTAATGGATTCCTCTAAAAGGCAGTCGGCATCCTTGTGTTTGCGCCCGTAACATCATACTCTTGTAGTCTTTGTGCCCATCTTGCTAGTCGACTTGATGCATCCTTCAAACTAGTCAGCCAACACAAACAATGGTGGTCTGTCAGGAGGTGAAAAGTTTGCCGAAAAATACGGCCAGAACTTGTTGATAGCCCAGATAACTGCATGAAATTCTTTCTCACTTGTAAAGTAGTTTATCTCAGACTTTGAGAGTACTCTTGATGTGTAGGCTATCACCTTTTCAGCACCTTCCTGAACTTGTACAAGCACTGCATCAATCCCATTACCACTGGCATCTGTGTGAAGTTCAGTTTCCGCATCTCGTTGTACAAGGCTAGAACTGGTGCGGAAGTTAGAGCCTCCTTAAGTGCCCGGAAAGCGCTTTATTTTGACTCATCTGAGTAAAACTTGGCGTCTCCCTGCAGAAGTTTTTGCAATGGACATGCCATGTTACAAAATCCTTTTATGAGATGTCATTAGTATGAGCACGAATGTGCTGAGGAGTTAGAAATTCTGTGACTGCCCTTACTTTATCTGGATTGACTAGGTGCCCCAGGATTTTTATCTCTTTGGCGATGGAGAGGCACTTATTTAGACTGAGGTGGAGTCCTGCAGCCTGAACACACTTCAACACAGTTGACTGGCGACTCAGGTGTTCTTCAAATGTTTTCTAGAAAACGACAATGTCATCTAAATAGCAAAGACACGCGTCCACTTGAGGTGTTGAAGCAAGTTGTCCATAAAGCGTTTAAATGTGGCCAGAACATTATATAATCCAAATGGCATTACTTTGAATTCATAAAGGCCATCAGGTGTAATAAATGCCATCTTCTTCCTATCAGGTTCGTCAACCTCGATTTGCCAGTAACCTGTCTGCATGTACATAGTTTAGAAGTATGCAGCTCTTTGCAAGCAGTCTAAGGTGTCATCAATGCACAGCAGGGGGTAGACATCTTTCTTTGTGATTTTATTCAGCTGCCGAATCGCCACGTGCCTACCTTCTTCTTTACGAGGACGACCGGAGATGACCGAGAACTCTCCGAAGGTTGAATAATGTCATTATGCAACATCTTCTTCACTTCCTCCCGAATTATCCATCTGGTGACACACTTTACGAATGCTGGCTAATTGGTGGATGATCCCCAGTATTGATATGGTGCCTTTTCGTGGGCCATTTTGTCTGATTTTTCTCCTGCTGGTGCGTGAATGCACCCGAAAATTTGCGTAGTGTAGCTAACACCTGCTGGCGTTGTTCCTTGGTCAGTCCGGGCCCTATTTGCAGTTCCACCGTTGTTTCCTCTACCATGTTGCGTGTTCTAAACAGCAGAGCATGGGTCTTCGTTGATGATATTGAGCTCACCATCCTGGATTGGTTCAGCTGTCCAGATACACATTCCTTTGGTGATAAGTTGTGACTGCTCGTGACAATTAGTGATCCAAATCTCTCCTTGACCATCGGTAATGCTAATGATAGCCGCTGGTATGTAAATTTCTTTTGTAAGCCTAATAAACTTTTTACTATTGACAAGCACTTCACAGTTTAACCGGTCATCTGTGTTTGTGACTGGAACTCCTCTCATTGTCAACGGCAAATAACTTCCCAGAAAATTCTATATTACATGTACCCAACAGAACAACTTCCTCAATTTGCAGCTCAGATCTTCCACAGTCAATGATAGCTTGGGATGCCTGAAGGAAGTCCCATCCATGGATGACATTCTGACTACATTCTGTTAAAATGACAAAGTCAAACGGCTGGGCCCTGTTGATGGTTATTCTTGCGACACAAGTTCCTGCTGGCTGGACATACTTTCCATTTGTGACCTTCAGCACAGTTGCCCCCGTATCACAGAACATTGTCTTCTTTAGTGTGTGGCGGTAATTATCTGACAATGCAGAGAACGAAGCTCCTGAATCGACTAGTGCCTGGCAGCTTGGAGGTTGTTTATGACGACAATGAGATTTCCTGACATCTTAGCAACTGTCGCCCATGGAGGATTTTCATCTGCGGCAGCCTGACCTCCGTAGTCCGTGTAAGCGACGGCTTTGATATTTCCCAATCGGAGCCACGGTGATGTGCAGTTGTTGTACAGGATACCTGGCGCCTACAACAAACAATGTCGCATTGAAAGGAAAGCAGGCTTGACTTCGAAGGCAGGGCTGTCAACTGAACACAGCACTTATACTGAAAGCATGTTTATTGCGAACTTGACATACACGCAGCACTAACTGCCTCTCAGGCAGAGTGCTCGGCTATTTATACACAGACAGAATGTACCAGAAATTAGAAGAATAGTTAACATAAGAAACATGTAGAAATTACAAGTGAAATTAAGAAATATGTAGAATATTCTGGAAATAATAATTATAAAGAAATAAATTTTTTGCCAGTGGACGGGATTGAACCGATGACCTTCAGCACCGCAATCGGTGATACTATCCATTGCGCCACACCGGCAGTTGTTTAACTTGGAGTCTCACAGCAATATTACACATGCTGTTGCTGCTTGTAGTGTGCACTACAGTTGAGTTGTATTCAGCTTCCTGTCTTGATGGGCTGTTAATTCGAGATAACAGTCATCTCCTGCTGATGTTACCTATGGACAACCTTGGCCTTGCCTTCATTTAACAGTTACTGTTATCTGAAATCACATCCAGATGCTGGAAGTTACACTTTGGGATGCTCCAATAGCTGCAGCAACATCCTCCTGTGCTTGTCTCAGTTCCAACCTTCCTAAGACTCCATGCCATAGCTCTGTGTAAGTCATGATGTTACATTGCACTACCTACTCACTACACTATCCGAAGCCAACTGCTTGTGTAATTCATTTGGTAGAGTAAACGCAAATCAACACCAATCCACTCTGTAACAGTGTTCTATTGTTACCACTATCTCGGTTGCCGTAATGTTGTTGTCGCCACTGTGTAGAACTGACAAAGACGTCAAACCACTTTAGTTCATTCTGCCGATGACAACGCTTCAGAACTTATTTATTGCAACTGATACCATAATTGTTTTGACAAGTGTATATATAACACACTCAGTTGACCTCACAAGGCAGAGTACACCCTGCTCCAGTCCTCCCACCAAGGAAAAGCTCCTGGCAGTACTGGGAACCGAGCTCAGGATCCTCTGTATGGCAGTCAGCCCAAGTGATTTCGCAGCTATGGAGGTATTGTTCAAACATTTCTTGGAAAACCAGATTCTCCTGAATGAACTAGTCTGGTAGGGTGTCAATTAGAAGCAGTGAACAAACAAACATCTGCACAAGCACTGAACAACAACTATCACATGTCTTCATAAACAAAATTTGCCAAGTTGGAAAAGGATTCTGTATTTGCAAATGGTTGTGTACAACATTTTCAGGCTGACACATCCACCCACTAAATGATACTAACATACTAAACACTATTGTACACTTACCTCCAGTTAATAAGGTTTGAATGATAACATAAACATTGACATTGTAATCATCTCACATTATGAGATTTGAAAAACTACAATGAAACGATGGTTGATCAAGTCTTTATGTATTGACAATTAGGTAATTTTAGTTTAGTTCAGTCTTTAGGATGCAATGGGTAAATCATTATATCTCTCCTAAGTCAAGGATACTGTTCTTTAAGTGAGATTTTGTTGTAACAATTGACGAAAATGGTGTTGGTGCTTGAACATGTATGCCACAATTTATAAGGGAGCAATATGTAAGTGTCTTGAAGACTACTTCAGTAATAGAATTCAATATGTTGACCCCGATGGTGAATACTCAGAGAATAGGGTATTATCAGGAATGCCCCAGGGAAGTGTGAGAGGACTTTTTTTTCTATCTATATAAATTGATCTGACAGAGAGAGAGAGAGTTGCAATCTGCGGCTGTTTGCTGATGATGCTGTGGTGTACAGGAAGGTGTTGTCATTCAATGACTGCAGTAACATGCAGGATGTCGGACGAAATTTCTAGGTGGTCTGAGGAATGGCAGGTAGCTCTAAATGTAGAAAAAATGTAAAGTTATGCAGATGAGTAGGAGAAACAATCCTTTAATGTTCAAATACAGCATTAGTAGTGTGCTGCTTGACAGTCACGTCAATTAAATATCTAGGCATAACACACAGCGATACGAAATGGAATAACCATATAAGGACAGTGGTGAGGAAGGCGGATGGTCGACTTTGGTATATTGTCAGAACTTTGGGATGATGTGATTCAACTGTAAATGAGCTTGCATATAAGACATTTCGTGACCCCATCTTGGTCAAGTGTTTGGGGTTCCCCCAGATCGATTTAAATGAAGATATACAAGCAATTCAAAGGTGGGGTGGCCAGGTTTCTTACTGGTAGGTTTGATCAGTGTGCGAGTGTTACAGAGATGCTTTAGGAACTCAAGTGGTTGTCACTGCAAGATAATGTTCTTTCCAAGAAACACTGTTAAGAAATTTATAGGGCCGGAATTTGAAGCGGACTGCAGAAAGATTCTACTGCCACCAACCTACATTTCACGCAAAGACAAAGATAAGATCAGAGAGATTAGGGTTTCAACACACGCAAACAAGTAGTCATTTTTCCCTTGTTCTATATGGGAGTGGAACAGGAAAGCAAGTAATAAGTAGTGGTATCCTCTTCCACTCACCTTTGGGTGGATTGCGGAGTATGTATGTAGAATCAGAGATTCTATTTGTGGGTATTGCTGTAGGATATAAGCAACACAATATGACTCATGTGGACACACTAGTAGTGCTATGTGAGCAAGGGATTAACGTGGCATTAATGTCTTTGTGTAAGACATGTGGTAAGTGCGGAAACATGCACTATGGCAACATTATTACTAAATGTGCCCAGACAGGCCCAATGTGCTGCTGTTGTTTTCTTGGATGATGAAAATCTAGCACCCATATGAATCCTTAAAAAATGCAAAATGTGTATGATGCGGTACATCTGTTGACATTTTGGGAAAAAGTGGGCTGAGCACCCTATTGGTTGGGATTAGACACAGGATGGTGGTTGTTTTGGAAGTAAAATGATACAACCATTAAGGATTTAACAATGGAAAATTGATTGGGATGTCAATAATGAAGTATAGGTAACAACTCACTGTAACGACATTCACTGAGCCGCTGACAGGCATGAAAAATAGAAAATCACATTCACACAATATAAATTTTCAGCCATGGCCTTTATCAAAAAAAGAAACACAGACATTCTCTCCAACACTCGGACAACTATACACATACAACTAACATCTCTGGCCACTCCAACATCACAACTACACCAGAGATAGTAGTTGTGTGTGTGTGTGTGTGTAGCTGACCAAGTATTTGTGAGACTGTGTGTGTTTCTTTTTTCTGACAGAGGACATGGCAGAAAATTTAAGTTCTTTGAATATGAATGTCTATTTTTCGTGCGTGTCAGTGGCTCAGCGAACAATTCAAAAAAATGTTTGTAGAGTTCCATGGGACTTAACTGCGGGGTCATCAGTCGCTAAACTTAAAAATTGCTTACGAACTGGCTTATGCTAAAGATAGCACAAACATCCACACTCGAGGGGCGATTCAAACCCCTAATGGGGAACGTCCTTGCCCATCGTAGCATAGCACCTCAATGCACTTGGCCACTTCCCCGCAGCCTAGCAAACAATTAATGATACATTTAAAATTAAGTCAAAGAGAGAAAAGTCTTGTTCTGCAAAACTTTATTATGTTTACACATAATTTATTTTATACTTATTTATTCTCTTTGGCAGAGACTGATTGAGCTCCACAAGATGATCTCTGCCACGCTAATTTCATCTGTAAAGAACAAACTAAATGTAGTTATTAAACTTCATTCTCTCATGTGAATCAGAGAGAGATGCAGGTTTCTGTAATTATGGCACATTTGTGTGATAATTTTGTGAAATTATTCTCATCAGTTTGTGATATAGTGAAATTAAATTTTATAATAATGTTGAAGTAACAGTTTGTTTTGATCAAAGAATTTTCTAAGGAATAAATAAATTGCAATCAACAAATTGAAATTTAACGTAAGTGGCAACCATTTTTTTTCTCCTAATTAAACATGAAAGTATCCTTTTCATTTACAGATGTGTGCTGCATTTAAGCTTTTCTATACTAGCAGTTTTTTCTTACTAAAATGATGAGCAGTTTAAAGGTTTAAGGATTGTCACTATCTTAGCCAACATTTTATTACTAGTTTATCAGAATCTGCAACTTCTGGATAAATTCCACATAAAAATCTTACGTCTTTTCACATTTATAGTGTCTTTTCAAAATAGCTAGAGCTAGTATAGAGGCCAGTCATAAGAAGTTATGCTGACACAAGTGGGAGAGACTATTGTCTCCATGTAGTCCTGATCTCTCTCCACAAGACTATCACACCTTTGGTCTAACAGACAGAGTATGTTCCAATTTTCTTACAGAGAATGAGAGTTTATAAATTCCCTCATTCTCAACATGATGGCTGCCACACATTTCTTGATGGATGTTTCACTGCCAGGTCAGGCCGTGGCATTAGGTGTGATGCTCTGTTGTGGCCACACTGCATAATCTGAGCTGTTTTGCTGTGGTCACTGTGTCACATCACAGCAGTGTTTGAACCTCCCTCCACCATATTCTCTGTACATTTTTGAATACTGAAGTTCATTTGTAAGTGGCAACGATGTTAAATATACTCCTGAAGATACCACCCTTCAATATGGCCACTAATAGTGTTGTGACTTGGAACACTTTATCACACGCAGTACATGAACAAATAGTCAGATAAACCTTTCCAGTTGGAGACCAAAACATGCACTACCCACTGCTGCATCTCAGCCCCCTTGTGTCCGCCGGTCGCCCAGGTGGTGCTGCTCGGTTTAGCAGTGCGGCTGTTTGGCTTACCGGCGGTAGGCGGTGGATTCAAATGTGACACGACTATAACACATCTCCCCCCTTTGTGAAACAAAAGTAATGTTGTTTGCCGACAGTACATAAATACACATAGAAAGCAAAAAAACCTTCAGCAAGATACAATAGATAATTACAAGTAATATTGTTGACAGTACCCTTGAGCTATGTAGGTCTGCAGGACATTTGTGAGAAAAAGAAACACACAAAACTTCTGTAGCCCACATGGGCAGTGGTTAACGAAAATCAGAATGAAGCACTCAAAAACACTTATTTTTTTCCTTGACGCAAATTTGTGAACGCTGGAAGGAAAGAAATGGGGGGGGGGGGAGGAGAGAGAGAGAGAGAGAGAGAGAGAGAGAGAGAGAGAGACAAAAAAAACTTTGGCTCAATCACTGCACTGTGTTACACTCGTACTGCACCGACGTCCATGATGTTATCTGCTGCCAGTGCGAAGGTTCTCGGAAGGACCCGGGAGTAAGGTCAGAAATGATCGGCACGTTGTGGATGTCGAGAGCCCAATATTGGTGACATGTCTTTGGAGAGGGTTGATAGCTGTATGGTGCGTATAGGGGGAAACACCAGTGATGGTGGTGTGGTGTCCCCACCCTGTGGTGCGGCAGCTGTGGTGTGAGGTGATGCTGCATCCTGGAGCACGGCTTGATGTGTGGGTGAGGGCTGGGTCACCAGGGGCGGAGTGAAGTCTACCTCCATATCCATATCGTCGGGTTGGCCAGCTGGAGGCGTGTCGTGCATGGGCAGAACCCATCTCCTCATCTGATTGACGTGTAGGGCAACATCTCCATGTGAACGGTGTAGAGACAGTGCCCGTGTTCTATGACGCCGCCCCGGATCCATTTCTGTTGCTTGCCATAGCCCCGCACCCAGATGGGATCGCTGGAGGAAAAGTTTCATGTGGTAGCCAGAGAGGGATGGTTTTGGGAGGTCTGATAAGATAAAGTAGTGAGCATGGCTGTCTGCTGTGCATTAACTCAGCAGGGCTGTGAGTGCCCAATGGTGTAAAGCAATAAGAGGCCAGAAAGTCGATGAGTGCCTCATTGGTGGAGGCAGAGATGAGGAGCTTCTTCATCTGATTTTTAAAAATTCTGACAAGTTGTTCAACTTCTCCATTGGACTGGGGATGGAATGGGGGAGAGGTGATGTGTTTGATGCCCCTCGTGTTACAAAAGGTTGAAAATTCAGTAGATGTAAATTGGGGGCCACTGTCAGACTGCATGTCACACTACGAATCTATCTGTGCCCCTGCGGCTCTTGTGACTTCAAAGGTTTGACCAATATTAAGAACATCATTTAATGAAGGACTGTCAAGTTGGAGAGCTCGTTGTCCGACTTCTTTGTCAGGGGCTGAGCGAGGATTGTATCTCGAACCATGTGGTGGACGTAGGATTCCCGATGAACCTCAGTTATGAATTGGCACTGACAGCTAAGCCCCTGTAATTCTGTGGCCTAAGCCCAATAGGTCTGTCCTGGTTTCTTTTTACTCTGGTAGAACGCTACACGAGAGGCTATGACATGCATCTGTTTGCTATAATGAGCCATCAACAAGGAACACATTTCGTCAAATGTGAGGGATGAGGGTTCTTTCAACGGCGCTAATTGAGTGAGAATTTGATACAATTTGGGAGAAATCCAAGATAGGAATAGAGACTTACGAAGTTGATGATCGTCAACACTGACGCAGTCGCTTCTCGTAGTCTGTCCATTCTTCAGCAGTGTCTTCGTAGGGTGGGAACATCGGAATATTCAGGGCCGGCAGTCAGCTGTTGTTGTTGGCGGTAGCAAGAAGTTGCTGTAAGGCAGCGGCTATGACTGTCAGAGGGTCTGCAAGTTGCTTGTGCTGTTCATTGAGTAGCTTCTGCTGCTCCACCAAATTTGTGAGTATTTGTTCTAACACTGTCATGTTATCATATGTGCGTGGGCGGAACTTTGTAAAAATCCCTGACTCGTCGCCACTAAAAGTGTTTTGACTTGGAACACTATTATTCTCACACATGAACGAATAGTCAGCTAAACCTTTCTAACATGCACTACCCACTGCCGCATCTCAGCCCACTTGTGTCCGCTGGTTGCTGTTCGTTTTAACAGCACGGCTGTTTGGGCGTACCGGCGGTAGGCAGTGGATCGAAATGCGTTGTGGCCATAACAAATAGTGTACTGCCAATGCACAAATTTGTACAGTTACATGATCTGTTTACACATTGGTTGCCATGTGGCCGGCGGCGGCTCTGGCATGCCTCTGACATCACAACAGCCAATGTGTTAAGGAAAAATTGCCAAATATCTGTTGTTGTGTTCACTTATGCAGCTAGTTTCACAGTTTTTTCTTTGAAAGAGTCCACACTGAGACTTTTAGAGCTGTCTTCTTCATGGAGATTAGTCTTCCATATGCTAATTTTGCTTTTGTTCATAATTTTTTTTTTTTTTTTTTTTTTTTTTTTTTTTAAGAACATGTCAAGGCAAGAGACACTGCTGTAATTGTTCTGTGCTAGATTTTTTAGTACCTACTTTTAGTTGGCTTTAATTGCTTGGGTATATCCCAAATTCTTGTGGTACATTTTAACCTATCAGTATGTGGTTATTTTTTCCATATGACCTGTGTTTTCTTATTCCTACCTTTTTCACTAAAATTGTTTATACCTACCAGTGGTCTTTTCTCTCCACAGGCAGTTCCTAATTTTATTAGTAGATCCATTGATATTTAATGCTTATCAAGGTCAAAACATGTTTTAAACCCAAGATTCAACAGTACACTTAAATCCCATTGCCCCTCTGCCCACTTCCTTAGCATCAGCTATATCTTTTTCTTGTACCAACTGATGGCCAGCAGAATACCATGTCTATTTTATCTGTTTAAAAGCAAATTAGACACTTATTACTTATTTATACTAAATATATGTTTTAGATAGATTGAAAAAAAAGTATGTCTGCACAGAAGAGAAACTTCGTTCAAGTGCTTACTTGATATCTTGAATTCTGACAACTTGAACAGACAATTAAGCAATGTTAGTATTTTTATAGAGACATCCCACAAGGGACCTGTCTGCACCCAAACCCTTGAGCACTGTTGTTTTGTCCTTCCCGGCCTATCTTTGAGGAAAAGTTCTGCTCAGGAAGTGTGGGATGCGTGGACAGCTATACAGATTAGTAATACAAGTTTTATTGACTAATGTTTACACCATATATTCAACTTCTGCAAAGTATGCCTGTTCTTGTGGCGGCGGCGTCTTGCACGGTGCTAGCTGTGCTATAGTATAGTCACTGCCTAGCCTGGAGCAGAGTTCAGAGGTGCCCTTCCAGACACATGCTTGTAGAAGGCGTGCTTCTCTGTTACTCCCTTCAGGAAGTGCAGCGCCAGCGTGTGACTGACTGCCTGTCATCCGCTGCCCTCTTCATGATTGTTCTCGTGCATCTGGCGTGTGCGCTGACTTCACACAACAACAACAACAACAACAACAACAACAACTACTACTGTATTACCTGTGGCTTCAGCGTTTTCAACAATAAGAACAGCTTACATTCAATGGCGGAAATATACTGAATAAGGTTCACAATGGAATGAAACTAGTCTTGGTGGAAACCTAAGTAGTATATTAGTATGCCAGGATTCACTTGAGGTGGTTTGGCACAACAACCATCAATAATACTCTACAAAATATATATTTAAAAAAATATATGTTAGTAAGACTGGCAGTGGCACAGCCACTGTCAGCCAACTGACAATATAACTTGTTGAAACACTGGAAGTGATAAAAGACAACTATTCACTATATAGTGAGTGACGAATTTTTTTAGAGGTACAGGAGGCACTGATATGGTCATATTTACGACTAGTGTGCATGTGCACTCATGGTTAACTGTCTTTTGGTTTTTTCTGCTTACACCATGCTGAATCATATCACCATAAATAAGGTTCAGTAGAATGATTGAGTGCACCAGTTTGCATTTTACATCTTGTAAAAATACATTACAAAACTGAGGGCATAGTAGCAAGCAGAGGTCTTCATGCACACACTGTATTGAGTGCCAAATTGAAATTTTCACCACTAATTACAATCAAATTCTTAGCTGTTTTCTGACATGGTATTTGGATACCACGTTGAATGGGAGGTAACCAGTTGTGTAATTTTGAACTTGTCAATTTGTGATGGGGAACTAAGATTACTTACAACTTTTTTGAATTCACTTTTATTCTCAGGCTATTTTGCCTATGTTACCACTGAAGACTAATCATTATTCACCTGGACAATCACAGTATTTATATCTTCAGGCCTGGTATTTCGGTAGAGCTGAAGGTCGTTTGCATTGAAGCGATATTAATGTAAGTTCAAACTGATGAATCATCATAGACACACAATGCAAACAAAAATGGGTCTATCAGGAGAACTTTTAGCTCCCACAGACAACAATGTATCTTAAGTAGCTCTTGTAGTGGTATGTAATTTTAATTGTCTACTCATTTCCTAGTTAAACTCAGTTTTGCAGTTGAATTATTATGTTTGTGATAACATTTTAAAAATATTTAGAATAATATCTTTGTGAAATGTTTGATTTTATCTGTTGCACATTCAACATCGACTACACAGCGGCACACCATGGAAGTTTCTCCGCCGACAACAGAGATATGTACCTGGTCACCGCCTGATGTTTGTTGAAGGCCGTCAAGGTAGAGAAGATCCTGCTGTGTGCTGTTGCACATTGAAGTCGATAGATTTTTTATTGTTGTTTATTATTTATTTATTTATTTATTTTTTTAAAGAAGAGAGTTCAGTTCTGAATCTGTATTTATGAAGAATTATTAATCTTATGTGAATATTTTGATTAATTTTATGTAAGCAGGATTTAAAATTTATTTTGTAAAAAGTTTATTTCAAGATTAATTTGAATTTGTGTGTTATCAAGTGATTGATATATTTTGATGCAACTATTTATAACTGAAGAGTAATAGAATTTTGTTTGGTCTTTAATGGAAGAGTTGGACTGTGAGTTGTGTTTGTACAAACTTTGAAAAATATTTTGTGCAAGTGGGTTGCGCAAGCAATATCACTTCTTTGAATATAATCTTCATGACTTATTTTGATGCAGTCAATCAGGATAGAGTTTTTAATACGAATTAGTATTCCTGAAAGAACCTATAATCAAGAATAGTTTATATAGAGGAAAAATTACTTGCAGGAAAAATATATTAAAAAAATAGATGAAGTTTACTTACTATCACTACCTGTGCTCCTTCGCCTAGTAACAAATAAGACACACACACACACACACACACACACACACACACACACACACACACAAACGCAAGCGTTTGCAACCCAGTTATGTCTTCAGGCAGAAGGGAAGGAGAGGGAAAAGGAAATTATGAGGGTTTTAAGGGAGTGGGTAAGGAATCATTCCAATCGCAGGAGAGGAAAGACTTACCTTGGGGGGGGGGGGGGGGAGGAATGTAAGGTAAACAATACACACATACCCACACATATACACACATGCAAACACACCTAGGCAGACATATTGTACAAAGCAAAGAAGTTGGACAGAGCTACCACTTGAGGCAGAGGCTCTGCCTAGAGAACCGAGGCAAACATGTTAAAGATGGTGGGCGGCAATTTGAATTTAGCGGAGGTTGAGACCAGGTGGGCAACGGGAAGAGAGAGTATGCTGCAGTGCAAGTTCTCATCTCCGGAGTTCTGAAAGATTGGTGTCGGTGGGAAGTGTTTGCCTAGGTGTGTTTGCAAGTTTGTGTGTGTGTGTGTGTGTGTGTGTGTGTATTTGTTTACCTCCCCCTCCCCAAGGTAAGTCTTTCCTCTCCCAGGATTGGAATGACTCCTTAGCCACTCCCTTAAAACCCTCATCCTTTCCTTTTCCCTCACCTTCCCTACTCTGCCTGAAGAAGCAACTAGGTTGTGAAAGCTTGCTTTTGTGTGTGTTTGTGTTTTCTTTATTTGTTTGCTGTCACTACTGGTGCTCCTTCGCGTGGTAAGTAAACTTTATTTTTATATATATTTTTATGGCTAGGAACTTTTCCTCTAAATATAAAAAGGAGATGAAGATTACTTACCAGGCAAAGGAGCACAGGTAGTGATAGTAACACACATAAATAACACACACACACACACACACACACACACACACACACACACACACACACACAACCTAGGCAGACATACTGTAGAAAGCACTGAGAGGGGTACTGACAGCACATGTTTGATGTTTGTCATTTGCTAGTCATTTAAAAACCACCACCTGACCTAGATGGGCCTCTTTGGCTGCTATTAACACGTTGGCTGCCATGTGGTCGGCGGCGGCCACAGCAGGCGGCTCTGACGCGCCCCTGACGACATTCCAACAGCCAACGTGGTTAATGGACAACTGGTCATGCTCTGCTATGACCTACCACCTCTCCGGCAGTGCCGTATTCAGCTGCCCTCTTCTTGAGGGATCTCGCGCCTCAATTTACCATTGTCTCCGGTACCACCACTGCGGCTGTGGCATTTGCAAACATGTAATGTTGCAACCTCTCATCACTGCAGGGTAATTTGTTGCCTTGCGATGATTGTGTATTAATTCCAGTTTTATTTTGCGCATTATTAATAAAGTTGCCGAAATTATTTTAAGAAATCTAGTGCCAACAACACTATCTTCTGAAATTTATTACTCAATTTGCAATATTTCATATTTATAGCAATCTTCCATTATATAAATTATTTCATCTGCAAAAATATTTTCAGTTCATTTAGTCAATAAGAACAGCAAATGGAAAATTCTCTTACCAAAAAAATGTCTGAAATCACAATTTGACAAGTGTCATCTATTTTTAAAATTAATACTTCATGCATCAACAGTTGTAATATGCTCAAAAAAATTTCCAATAATAGTGTTTAAACATGGGAGCTCTTGTTTAGCTGAAAACACATTGTGTCAATGAGTCGTTTCAAAATTTCCCTGTTCCTCATAAATTGTTTTTTGTGCTGGCTAATATAACCTCAGTGCTGCTCGCTTAATAAGATATCAACTGTATTCTTCCCAAACATTTTTAATTGTAAAAATGATTGAATGTGACTGCGTGATTTTGAATGTATTCGTTGCCCAACTGATAGGTGATTTGAGTTTGAAAAACAGTTTACTCCACGATGATTTTTCTCTGGAAAACAGCAAATATGGAGAGCAGAAAAGTTTATTTGAATCAGGGCAGCCTGTCAACCACACAACCCTTGCACATTGGGAAACAAAAAAATGTCTAATGTAACAGTCTTTTTCTTTTTTTTTTTGCCCTTATGCTCTGATACTAGGTAAGGTAATGTTAGCTTCGGCCTACCTTTTCTCACTACTTCCAATTTTTCTTGCAAAGTTCTAATCGAAAATGGTTTTTCCAAGCACAATTTTTACTGATGCATTTACTTCCATTGTAAGTTTTGAACTGGAAAAAATGCTGTTAAAAACTAAAACACCTTTGAACAAAAATTGTACATTGTCTTTCAAATGGTTACTAACACATACAATTTAGGACAAAAATGGAAAACGGCTTGGCAAATGTGTCTAGATTACGCAACACCCAGGTGCGAAAGCCCATCCAGCGAGTTGGCTACTAACAACTTGTGCGATGCATTCACTACACACTTTGAGCGACGTCAAATCGCAGCCCTCTTCCGATAACTGTCTCTGCATGCACCCTCCCGCCCTATCCCCCGTGCCCACAACCTTGCTGCAGAATGCTTTCCCCTCCACAAGGCCCACGTGTGAAATTCTGTTAATTAGCGAGCTGTCCGCTGGCATGGCTGCACGCCTTGAGTGATGTCAGACCGCAGCCCTCTCCCAAGAACTGCGTGCGCGCGCACCCTCCCGCCTCATTTCCTCAGCGCTGTGTGGGACCATGCCACAGCATCCTTCCCCATTCACAAGGCTAAGCTCAGCTGCTGGCCGGCAACGAAAACCGACAGCTGTGTGTCCCACTGCAGTACATACGGTACACGTTAGCTCTAATCTGCTGTTGACTGTAGTTCATTGTACTCGTGTCCAGTAAAAGAACAGAAAACTAATTATTTTTCCAAAGATTATTTAAGAAAACCAGAAGAGCTCATAAAATGGAGAGCATTTGACAAGGCATGTGGCAAACGCCTACCACACACTGAATATACGCTCATCTCACAAGCTCATTACTGTTATTTGCAATTCTTACTACTAGACTCAATTGCAGAAGCATTTGAATTTTACTCCTTGAAAAATTTGCAACACCAGAGTGATAAGAAATGGCACACATGAGCAGTTTCATTTACTCATGTGGTGGTTTATAATTGACATCCAACATGATTCAGCAACAAAAAGTGTTGATTTGGAAGGCATACCTGCCAACCTTCAAAATGTAAAAATGAGGAGATCCAGTTTAAGAAAATGGGAGATTCTTCAAAAAATCAGGAGATACGTTCTATCAAAAACTGCGGCGCACTTTACTATAAACCTTAAGATAACTGATTTTAGTCTTTTCCTATAATCTCATAACGCTACATAATGGCTACAAAAAAAGTTGCGTTAAGCCACTTGTTGATTACATCCTTATATTTTGTAGCCAGTCCAGGTAAAGTGATTTTTTTATCAAAACAAAAAAGTTCACAGCTGTATATTTGTGCTAGCTGGGAACATGTTACGGAACAAATGACCCACATAGTCATCGTATTTAATTGGTAAACCATACTCTATTATAAACAATGTAAATAAAATTATATATTAATGTGAATAAATCATGTATCACTTTCACTATTTTCAGCAATTTCAGTCTTTTATTGTTACACACTTTTCATTTTCCCTGCACGTATTTCGGTACATTGCTTTTTCCACCATGTGATGTGGAAATATCACATCGACAAAGAGTAGAAAATAGAAAAAATGTTCCGAAAACTGCTTAAAAATTGATTATACTTCTTGCCATACTGGAACACATACCTCCGAATTTAATTCCCAGAATCACGTAAAATAGCTGTTTTCACGAAAGTTGCCTTTCTGCAATTCGCATATGAAACTGATGCCCCTAAGTATCCAACCAAAAGGTTACCAGCGATTAAAAACCCACTGAAGTGATCTCACTTACGTACACTGACAAAACATCACATTCAAAAACAGCACAACATCGAAACACTACATGTGTATTTGCAAACAGCAGAAACAATCATTATATCAGTCAAGCGCAACTCCCAATTTCTATGAATTTCAATACGTACATATTTTTAACTGATAAATGAACAAAGGACTTTTGACCATTGGTGGAAAATCGAATCTTGGGTTTCAGAATGAAAGCTAAAAATCAGGAGAAATAATGGCAAAATCAGGTGGCGGGAGAAAAAGCGAAAAATCAGGAGGCTCCTGCCTAAATCTGGAGAGTTTGCAGGTATGGGAAGGTCAGTAAAACAAATTTTTATGATTTTAATCGTTTTTGTTGCTATGAAACTGGAAATAATTTCACTATAAAAAACTGACAAATGGCACCCCCATAGTCTAACACAGATTTATGTTAGTTACAAACCTATGGTGAACTATCGAGTGCAGCAATACTTATGCTATTCCTCACTCAACCAAAACACACACACACACACACACAACCTACTCCCAAAACAATTACCAAATTACTATTTACTTCATGTGTTATGCCCCAATCTAGTTACACATTTCCAGCCTTAATTTTTTGGGGAGGTGGTTAATTATCATTTCCTATAACCAACTTTAAGCAGTTAATCAATCCAAATGAAGGAGCCTCTTGTGAAATCCAAGTGGATAATGTTGTGGGAAAGGCGAACCAGAGACTGGTTTCAGAGGTTCCAACTTTTGAATATGGCAAATAGTAATGCGACTTAATATGTATGAGTGGGTAAAGGAGAGTAGTAGTAGAGTTCTTGGTCATTTTCCATACGAACTTTAGAATTTGTGTGTTTCCAGCAGTCATATAGGCCGCCATGTGATACCGAAATATCGCTGGAACACGCTACACAGAAAACTTGATTTTGAGATTTCGTGGAAGCCTTGAACCGAGGATATGCTTCATTACATACCTTACGATGTTTTTCACAATGATACATAATCATCACTTTCAAAAAGATTAGTTTTTCTTGCAACAAAAACTTCTTCACTTTGGGAAAGAACGATGAAACTAGATAACATTTATTGGTGATTTTCTCTTAGAACTTTATTTTACAAATAAGAAATGTTCATCACACACACACACACACACACACACACACACACACACACACACACACTTCGGTACAGGACAACACACACGAAATTGATATGTTTGTAGATGCAATTCAGTAAAAACCAAACCAACACAACAGTCAACTCCTGAACTCATTAACGAACTAGGATATATAATGAACGTTGTTTATTATTGCCCAACACTTCGCGATGTTTCCTGTAGTGGCGCAACTATGAGTCAAGTGACATGTTGCAGTTTCATTGGTTGCATCTAGTTTTCAAATTGGCGCGCCTTTGTGGTTTCATCTTGTATGCAGCATTACGCATTATTGAGTTGGTAGATGTTGCTGTCAATGCTGGCGATTTCCACAAGAACATGCTAGAAGATGTTACTCATAACCAGTTTCTTTTTGTTTATCACATCACACAAACGATCTCGAAATGAACCGAGTTTTTGCCGACGGAAAACAAATTACACCAATTTGTTATTTAAGCTTGAAAAAACTGAATTCTAAGTACTACAATCGTAAACTTTTAATTTTAAACAATTTTCGTAATAATTACGATTAAATCGTTATGGTTGGAACCTCTGTGTTTTATTGGCAGAGCCTTTAAAAATGTGACAGAACTACTAAAGAAATTGCATACGCTACAGTTGTCCGGCCTTTTTTTGGAGTATTACAGCCCGATGTGGGATCCTTATCAGGTGGGTTTGACAGAGGACATTGATAGAGTACAAAGAAGGGCAGCTCATTTTGTATTGTCACGATACAGGATCTGGGATGGGATTCATTACAACAGTGGCATTTATTACTGTGACATGGGCTACTTACAAAACTATTCGCCAAAGTTCTCCTCCGAATGCAGAACTATATTGTCGACTTCCACTTATATAAGTAGAAATGATGATCAGAATAAAATACAAGAAAGAGTGCCAACAGAGATATTCAGGTGTTCTTTCTTTCCGCACACTATTCGAGAATTGAATATAAGGTAGTTCAATGAAGCCTCTGCCAGGCACTTAAATGTGATTTGCAGAATATCCCATGTGGATGTAGAATATTTTTTAGCACTTTGGTAGCAAAGGTTATGTTTATTCATACACTCAAGAAGACAGATGAAAATGTGTCCACCACTAAATAATCAGCACATGTCATGACAACATTCCTATGAACTCTTCACATGCATTTACAGTATATTTCTGCAGATGAGACGACCTTCAGATAAGATGAAGCACAAAATTTTATAGTTTAAGCATATATCTGGCCTATAAGACGAGCCCCAAGTTACTACCATATTTACCCCGAATGCTTCGACTTAGATTTGAAGGCAAAGCTTCAGGAAGTTCCAAAAAAAATGCCATTAGAAGCCACCATTTGTAGTTTTCTTGATTGGCACATCTGGATTTCACCCTTTGTTGCAGTGTTTGCGGTCTGATTTTGAACTTTCGTGTGTTTAGTGCTACCTTGTATCTGATCGTGAAGAAGCCAATTTATTTATTTACTTTTTTGCACCACAAAGTTTTAAAAAAATAATTTCTTTTGCCGAGACGACATCTAATCACACTGACGCACATATGCAGGTGGAAAAACACAAAATTGCCCACGAACAGAAGATAAAGGGTTTTAAAAGAAGGCGTAATCTTTGCGTATAGCTCCAAAATAGTTTAACGCTTACACACTTCCTTACGTAAATATACTCTAATCATTTCCGTGTGACTCTGGATATGTTGAGAAATTATTTTTGACAAGCAACATTGTAAAATCAAGCTGCATTGTAAATAATTCTGTTCCTGCCTTATGGCATATAGGTTATCATATGAACCCTTGTCCACTCAGTAACTTAATAAAGCTCAAAAGGCGAATACGTTTTTTAAAAATTATCCATACTATTTTTTTCGTAAATCTTTCCTCCAAGATGTAAATATCTGGGTAATTTCACACATGTGCTGCATAGTGCGGCTATAGCGAGTCTGACTTCCAAACAATATATATTGATTCAATAAGTTTTGAAATGATATGTATGGAATAAGCGAAAGTTTCTGAACCAGACATTCAAGCGCTATACACCTTCACATACTGAAAATAATAATAAAATAAAAATCTTGTTTGTACTATACGTAACCTAACTTTCATTTAAAAACGATATCTGTAGCGTAGCCTTAAGAAGCTTAGGTATAGATTTAAAAAAGAAAAAAAATAAATAAATAAATAAAAAATTTCCCAGTACGTGAGGGTGCGTAGCATCCGAATCTGCAGTTCAAAAACACTAAATTGAATTACAGTTTTAAGTTAGATATACAGTAAAACCACAATTTTACATTCCCGGTTTTTACGTTTTCCCGCCATTTACACCATTTTTTTGTCGGTCCCATCAAATTTCCTATGTTTACAATGTTAATTTGTCCCCGTTTTTGCGTTTATATATATACACTTTTCCCGAGTTTTACGCTTTTTGAAAGCATGTTCGTGAAGTAAAAATGACATCTATATAAAGTGACGCTGGCATGGATTTTGCCTTAAAGAACAGCGTTTATAGATTTTTCGCAGTCAAGTTTCTTGACACTACATTTATTCAAATGAATATTTTGCGTCTAGTTGACTTGAAGCGCACCAATTTGTGACAGTGTAGTTCCTCTTTCCACCAGTTTCTTTGCCAGAGCGCTTTGTGTGTACTCAAACAGAAGGTTTGTTGACATGAGAATAACGCCGATTTGTGGTGGTGTAGTTCCTTGCCAGCTTCTCTGCCAGAGCAGCTGGCCTACACTCAAACAATCAGAACCAGTTGCTTTATTGACGTGAGAGTAGCCCGGTAGCGGCGTCCTCTGTTATAATGCATGAAATTACGTCAAAAATTTCTGCTTCCCATAAAATTACCAGTTCTGCCTGGTGCTTAAAATAGCAAAAATTTGGATAATCTATTGTATAGTAAACTTCCTGTAAGTATTTTGATGCCTACTATGTACACATGTCACAAACTACAAAAATGCAAGGCTGATCCAGTAAGTAATTTTACCATTTAAAACATTATTTCCTGCATTTTATATTTTACACCATTTCACCGAAGTCCCTTGAGAAATGTAAAAAGGTTCTACTGTATATCATTTCAGGCCGAGCTACTTCGAGTGTGAGCATTCTTGTAAATTACCCAGAAATCTGTACTCTTAGGTTCCTGCCTAACCACATCCTTTACAATCATGACACATTACTAAAAATCATAACATTCATCTGTTCGATTCCTATCATTTCGATACTTAACCACTTCAATATATATTCTTTGGAGGTCAAAGCCTCACTATAGCCATGCTATGCAGCACATCTGCAAAATTACCATTTCAGACTAAATTTCAATCTAATTTTTCTTGTACCATTGTATAAGACAACCCAGGTTTTGGGGCCGTTTATGATTCAGCCATCGTCTTATGTGCCGAAATATACGGTAGCTAAGCAATAAAACCTTTTTCATGAAGTTCTTCCATCACAGCCAAGTTATGCGTGCAGAAAATGATCATGAATGATTCAGCTCGCAGAATAACCTTAAAGCCTTTATCAGCTGTATTCTTGCTTGAGCTCAAGAGATGATAGCAAACGATTGTCTTACTGCTTCAATTTTTTTGTGTGACCTAGCACAACATGGTATAAAATGTATTCTTTGGGTGTTTCAAGTTTACCTGAAGGTATTACAACTACAAAAGCTCACTTCTTTAACAAATATTGAAGCGCATACTAAATGCACAACAATATCACCACCAGCTGCTGCTGCTACTACTACTACTTCAGATAAACTAATTCCTGACTCCCTACTGTTTTAAATGACTATGTCCAATAACTGGTGTAGCATCTCCTCTGTATGGTGCCCCATTAAAATTAAATTTTGTTGCCACATTACTTTAATATTATATTACAAGATGGACATTATACATAATTAAACACAGCTCTGAACTTATTTGATATCCTCTTTGCTTTGCATCAATCTTTTATTTTACCCCATCATGTGTAGTGTAACAATTTACACTACATATCTGCCTGTATCGATGTCAGATGACACAAAGGTAATTAGCAGGTGAGACGTCAAATATTGCCCCAGATCTCTTTTCTGTTTAGGTATTGGGCAGCCTGTCAGTAGCAAGTGGCAGTGATTGTATTTGAATCATAGACGCTGCATGGACGATGAATATCGAAGGAAAAAATCATGGAATCTTTATGCTATAATTTCTATGTTAAGTTGATTGGCTTTTGTTATTACTGTTAGATTGCTGTAGAAGTTCATAATAAGATATGGATGTATCAAGTATCTAACTGTACTTGTGGCAAATAGATCACATTGTATTTCATTCAACTGACCTTGTGGGCTACTGTTATTTTTAGTTATGAGAAAAAGTCTGACTGTACAATCAGGAAGAGTACATTGACATATGGAGGAACAGCATAGCTGGTCCTCTGGTATATGAACTACTGTTAAGTAGATCTAAAGAATTCTACAGAAATTATGTGGTGGGTCTAAAGGAGACAAGAACACAGTCACACTACACATGATGCCCCAATCAGTTCCATTTCTTCATATGCAATACATCTTTTAATTCAACTTCCAACAGCCCCCTCCCCACACACAGTTAATGTGTTCATTTCTCTACTTCACTTCCTTTCCATTCTACTTTTACACAGCCTTTAAAACCATCCTCAGTTACTTCTCCTCATGTACCACGATTTATTCTATTTGATATTGTGATTATTAGAAAAGGTAGGCATACCAAGACTAGATAAGTGGGAGATGTGTAAACTGCTACACACTATTGTGAAGGAGTCATCTGCACATTCTTCTCTTTTAGACTTGGGGAACAGTAACTGGTATTGCTCAAAAAGCATTCGAATCATTTGTCCTCAGTTCTATTCTTTATCACTAAATCACTATCATGTCATTCTGTGTCATTCACATAAACAAAAGGTCAGCCCTGGAAATTTTACTAGTTAGAGTGTAGGCAGAAACCGTAATGGCAGGAACCGTTGGCATCTGGTATGAATAGGACTAATGGCAAGCCCAGGTTGGAATGTCAATGTATTCCCCCCCCCCCCCCCCAATGAATGCTAAGGCCAAAAATTTAAGTCATGTGAATGTGATAGTCTCTTCTACATGCCTGTGTGGCTCAGTGATTATTATTGACAAAATAAAATGGAAGAAGGGCAGACATAGCATTATTGGAGGCAGTTTACACAGAACAGACAGGGACTTGTGGAGTGGATGAATGAGGATTAAAACAAAACATTCACACATGTTTGTGAAATAAAGACAATAAATGGGTATAGTTTGCCAAGCTGAAAAATGCCAGTTTTTATGGACGATCACAAGTTGCTACATGAAATTATTCACCATGTGTGTTACAGATATTAAAATACTGAGGGTGGGTCAAATTTTAAATACTATGCTAAGGTACAAATAAATTAAAATCCAATCTTTTCCTGACAGTTGTTACTGCACAGTTAAGATTTCAGCTTTGGAACAAAACGGAAAACCAATGCTGCTTTTGCAGGCAATGGTACTGCTTCGGTGTCCACCTTCGAGCTGAAAAAGAAAGATTATTTTAGCTGATTAGACTACTACAAATTTCACAACTTCATTTTATACCATTATATTAGAACATTCTACTGAGATGGACAAAAAATCTTTTCATTGTCTTTTTCAGATTTCAGCTGTATGTTCATAAATTTGCATTATGTCATAGTTGCCAAATGCAAGAGCTCTTTAACACAATTACTATTATGAATATCTTTGCAGAATATAACTAAAATGTATGTATAGCAATTAATAATTGACGGAATGCTTTTTACTGATACACTGTACATTTCAAATACCAAGTTAATTTTTTGTGTGCTTCTTCCCTTATATAACAAATCAATCTTCTCTGGTCATTTGTGCAAGAGACAAATATGTTCATATATTGAACAATGGAAGTCTATGTTTGTATAAAAAAAGTGGAAAGTAAAGACTGCTTCTTGTTTTAAGAATGCCATCAGAACAGCACAATGAAAAGAATGTTCAAATGAGCGAGTTCCTGGTCAATACCTTTGTCCAACTGCTCCAGCCAGCATGTACACCATGTATTGCTATAAATTAAAACAGTTATCTTGAGTAGGGTGGGAGGAAGAAGGATTGAGTATTGGAGGGGTGGGGGAGGGAGAAAACTCCCTAGTGAAGCAAATAGAAATTAGAGCTCTAAGGTGAGGCTGCAGGGAAAAGGTTGGGGGAGGGGGAGGAGGGGCTACTGTGCAAAGAAGAACAGAGGAGAGGTGTTAGGCAGGCAAATAAGCCAACAGGGAGTGAAGAAAAATGAGGATGAGGGGACAACAATTTGCAGGAGGAGGAAATAAACACTGTAGTGTGAGAAGACATGCTTGATTTAAATGGCTGCTCCGCCATTAGCTTTTCTGAGCTGTGCATATGGAAGTTATCCTTTAGACTGATGGGAATACAGAACTGGACCTTTGATCAACTTTATACCATCATGTGTTGGAGGCCTGGATCGCTGAGTGGCTGCACTTCTCCCCCCAAAGAAGCTGTGACAATAAAGGAGACCGCGAGTAAATGGCTGTTTTCGCTTAGTGTTTCTTGCAGGGAATACACCCTCTGTTTGCTTTGCATCAGCCACACTTTGATGACCCAAGGGCACATTCGCAAACGGGATGATCCACTTTAACATCAATGTGGTTCAACATTTCCAAAATTGGCTCATGGTAGCCGATTTTGCCAGCTAGTCAATATGTTCATTCCTTGGGATCCCAAGTTGATGAAGTCCAGACAAAGAGGACATACTGTTCGGCTTTATGAAGTTCAGAAACAAGATCTTTGTTAGTCACAACCAATGGGTGAGGGCTACTAATTGAGTCACTGCCACTAATGAACATCTTGTCAGTAAAAGAAAAAGAAAAAAAAAAAAAAAAAAAAAATACAGCTCTGGTAATGTTTCAAGGGCCACCACAAACATGCAGCAAAAAACCATGTGATCAAAAATGTCTTGGATTGAAGGATAGGTCATGACAGACCCTAGGGGGCAGGATACATACCATGTGGGCATGTAACATGTTGACTGTTGCATGATTAGAAATGGACTGTCATGTGAGACCAGGTACATGGCAAATTTCGTGTGTGGCTTTGCTGTGAGTATCACCAGACATATGCTGCCAGTTGTGCAATTCTGTTGTAGCTGCTAGCAGCCACAACAGTCTATGTGTTAAGAGACATATACACCACAACCATGGACAAATGCACTCACTTTAGTAGATTGTTAACTTGGTACTTACTTATGTCTGACTGTATCATGCACAAAATTGGAGCTTTGTAACTGCACAGTTAATTCTTCAGGTATGCTGTCAATACTATTCAAATTGACAGTAACATTATTACTGCTTGGATTGAAGGCAACCAAGATACCTGGATTACCACTTTTAACTCTGCAATAGAAAAGAAGAAAAAACAATCAACCCTAATGTCAACTAAAAGACCTTTGTTAAAAATATATTTACACATTTTTAAGTTGCAATAACTCCAAATGAACTACTGTATAATCCCAATTTTTATGTTCCCAGATTTTACATTTTCCTGACATTTACAAGATTTTTTTATTGGTCCCATCAAATTTGCTATGTTCATGATAATTCACCCCTTTATGCACTAACTTAACAAAAAGTTTCTGCTTCCTGTGTTACCAGTGCTAGTTACATTTGGCGCAAAATGTGTACGAAAATCAGATATCCTTTATTACATAATAAATAAAGCTCCTGACAAGTATTTTGATGCCTGTTATGTACGTATACCAAATGAACTAAAAAATCTCTAGGGGAAACATTTAATCAAATTTTTTTTTTCACTTAAAACATCTTTAAATTCTTTGAAAAGTGGGGTTCTACTGTATCAAAATCAATTTTAAACATTCTTTTACTATGGGACAAAAATTAAAAGGAGGGAGGGGAGGAGGGTAATTAACACTCCTCATTCTGCTGCCCATATCCCCGGCGCCCTCCCCCCACCCCGCCAATACCTAAAACATTGAAATAGTTGAGTCTTGTTTAGTTTCCATTAGCACTGCCAGTAATTTGAGTTTCACATCTAAAAGCAGTTGCCAAATTATTTATAATTTAAGACCTGGAATTTAAAATATGAATAGTTATATTAAATGAAAGCAAATATACTTTAAAAAACGTCTTAGTACATACCGTATCCTATAGCAGCAAAAAATAAAAGTAACTATGTTAATATTGTGTCCATTGAGAAAAGATTTTAGACAATAAGGTGAAAGTAAGTCAACATACCTTGTCAAGGTAAACACTGTACCATTGATGACTGATGTGTTCCAGGAACCGTACATTATGGAGGGCGACTTTCGCTGCTTTACTAAGTCTCTATACAGTTTCACAAGACTTGTATCCGTATACTGAGGCGATGGAGTGGCCTCAGAAAGCATGCTAGCAATAACATCTGCAGAAGATGTGAAGATCGTGAATTTTTGTATTTAACAACAACAATAATTTAAGATAATAGCAAATAAAAATTTGTTAGACATAGTATAATGATTTTACGTTTTTCCTGCAATTTATCATTCACTGCTATTGACTTAAAATATTTACAGAAGATAACCTTTAGCACTGGAGGGAAGAGAGTGTGGGGTAAAAAGGATGTAGGTTGCTGTCACTCAGGTGAAGAGGCTAGAATAGGATAGTGTAGTGTAGACAGCAGCATGAAATCAGTCTTTAAACAAAATAATAAGAAGAACAAACTTTAGCAACATGCGCAACGTGGATTTTATGTCATATGTAATGATTGTTTAAAACTTCACTGTTCAAATTAGAAAAGAAGCTACAGTTCAGATTCTTTACTTCCAATTTACCACATTCAATGGAACTGACTGTCAAGTGACTTTATTCCAATTACATTCACAATATTGGAAATTAATGTCTACATTCCGTAAAGGAATCAGCACAGTAATGGCTTAACATGTGGAGAAGTTACAATATCTACTTAAAACACTGTCTTACAGCTGTCTCCTCAGTTTGGGAGTGTGTGTGTGTGGTTTTTTTTTTTTTATTATTATTATTATTATGGAGACCAGAGTTCCATGTTCTGTTTATCAAATAAGCCCAAGAAATAGAAATGGTCTGTTTTGGACATGGTCAAATTATTGAAGGATTCAGGGCTCCACTCGCAAATCAACCATGCCATTGAAGGAAAGAGTTACTTCCTTCTCTCTGAGCAATTTGTAATTATGAAATTTGATCTCCTTAAGCATTCAGTATAAACTCCTTAAACTATCCCCTAAAATGTGAGACTGCCGGCATGCCCAACATCAAAGGCTATTTTAAGAAGCTTCCCTGACTCTGCAGTTCCTGGGAGTGGACACTGCTTCCTGAAGTCCATGCCTTACCATTGTCTCAATTTCTTCACCCAACCCAATAAGGTATTTGGAGACACTATCCTTTGCCCCTCTGCCACTTAACAAAAGCAATAGTGCATCTGTGTCAGTCTGCTCTGTGCCATCCTGTATGATTCTTCATTTTAGAGAATTCCAACCTATAGTCAACTTTTTTATTTTATTTTGTAGTAAATGTTGTGCCTATACTCCTAATAAGTAGATTATATTTGACATACGTATTTTGGTGCATATAAACTACAAAAATGTAAGGGGGGTCCTTAAAGCAAATTTTTCCACTTAAATTTGATTTTCCGCATTTTACACATTTTTTTAAAATTCCTTGTGAAGTGCAAAAGTGGGTTTACACTGCATAATAATTTATTGTGGCTCAGTGGAGTCTTACAAGCCTTTCAACTGGGCACCATTTCAGTGGCTCACATGTGTCTAACCTACCCGTTATCTAACTGGAAAGGTGACTTACTGTTTAATGTCGAATCCGAACCACTTATTGTTTCTGCTGACTCTTCACATTGTTGAGAGATAAAGACTAGGTTAAAACGATTTCTGAAAATCCACAGTCCAACAGGATTTGAACCCATGACCTTTAGGTTACCAGTCCAGCACTTTACTGATAGACCATCGGGTTCGACTCTTACAACACAAAAAATGATGGTGCAAGTGCATCCACAAAATTACAAGCAACTGCAAAGCTTAAAATATGCAAGAAAGTAACAATGAATTGTTTAAAAGGCAAAAAATTGAAGTTTTGAAGAAATGGAACCTTAACTGGCAACCAGCATATAACACACACCCAGTTTTTGGACCTATTTTTATAGGAAAATATGGTAATCTATGATTTATAATTTCAGAACAATATTTTTTCCCTAAGCTAATACCCTATCTTCTGTTACTGAATAAGCCACTTTTCAAGTGGTGTATAAATTACTGCCTTTATGTTTGATTCTATAGTAAGAGGACAGTTTACAATTCACTGCAAAGACGTGTCGACAAGCTGCAACTGACACATACTTAAGAAACACGTACAACACTCAGCTATTGGCCTTGGCCTTCTTCAGAAATAGGAACATTCATGCAATCACACAACACAGTCACACAACTGTCATCTCCGGCTGTGTTATTTGCCTGTGTGATTAAGTGAAGGTTCCTTTTTCTGGAGGAGGCCACGACCAATAGCTGAAAACTGTGTCTTATGTACCTGTTAAGGCTGGTTGGCACGTCTTTGCGGTGAGTTGTAAACTGTCGTATTACTATAATCGTTAATTCCAACCTGGACTTTCAGTTTTAGATTTTACCTTTATTTTTGAAAATATTATAACAATCTGTTTATTTTAGAGATTTTTCCTGCCTTTTCAACACTAGCAACATAAATTTTGAGCTTATCCAGTGGATTGGCAAATGTGTATCATTACTTTTTTTATGTATAATAGCCTATACTGACGGAATTTGGAAATTTTAAAACAATTATAACAATTTCTGTTGGTGCACAGAGCTCACGATGGAACTTTATTTATAGTATTAACAAGTATTGTCAATACTACAAGAATTGGTAACAACTCACCATATGGAGAAATTACTGATCCACAGATGGGAACATTAGACAATTAAGTTAAAACTTTCAACAAAAGCATTCATCAGAAAAAGAGCATGCATACTTTCACAAACATTCGGGCACATCATGATCACCATCTGTGATGGATAAAGCCCAACTCTCACTTTAACAGTAAAGTCACAAATTTAAGTTGTGCGAGTATGATTGTCTTTTCTACATGCCAGTCTGAGGCTCAGCACTTTTCTTTATGGCGAGTTGCTACCTATCTTATTGACATTCAAACCTGGACTTATTGTCAGATACTTTTTAGACAGACAATCAAATACAAACAAACTACTACCAACGGGGGGAAAAAAAACCCATAAGATGTTTGGCAGACAATTTCCTGAAAGCATGTAGAAAATACATGGTCTTGTCCTTTTGTTCATTTACTGTACCTGCAGTAATGCTGCTACTACTTCATAACCAACAAACTACTTAGCAAATTTTGTGAATATCAGCATATTAACACAGGCCGACAGATGGGAGAATATTTATTTTATTTATTGTAAAGAAAAAAAAAATGTGTATTATAAAAGAGTGTGTGTGTGTGGGGGGGGGGGGGGGTTGTTCAGAAGACATGGTAAACAAAGACATGCGTGAAAATATGCCTCAATACACATGAAGTAATTTATTAAATCTCTTCTACCAACTCTATACACAACATATTTTGCTTACTGTTTTATAATATTTCACTCTAAGAATCTAGAAAACAATTTTAGGGTTCCTAATTTAGGAGAGATTATGCCATAAGGACTGAAAACTAAACTGAAATGGAAGTAGTAGAGTAGATAGTGATGGGCAGGGAGGAGCTGGACTAACATGAGAAAGGGATACATAAACACCTGAGCAACTTCAGGAACTACTGCTAGTTTTAACTATAAAAAGGCACCAACATAAAAATAAAAATATGTTGTGGTGGAGTAGCCGAGCGGTCTAAGGCGACTCGCTGCGGAGCGAGCAATGTGTGTGTGTGTGTGTGTGTGTGTGTGTGTGTGTGTGTGTGTGTGTGTGTGTGTGTGTCCGTCCTTAGGTTAGTTTACCTTAGTTTAAGTAGTTTGTAAGCTATGGACTGATGACCACGCAGTTTGGTCGTATAGATTTACAAACATTTGAACATAAAAATATGCGTTTTGGAATTTTACCTATTTGTGACGAGTTGCTCCAGGACATTGCCACATTACTTTGTCCTTCAATTGCCAATTCATCTCCATACAGAGTAATTGGTGTTCCCGGCAAGAGCATAACTAGCATGGTTAGACCATCCAAAGATTCTCTTGAGACACGGGTAGCAATACGTTCACTGTGTCCACCTGATAACTGCCAAAGAAAAAATTCATTTTTATTTATTTAGTTACAGTAAAATCTATTTCTGTAGTCAGAGAAAAACTTTTTACAGTTACAACAGCAAATAAACATGTCAACTATTGTTATATCCAGTGCATGATAAAATACAACTTTTAAACATATCATGAATTCTGCAAATTTGAAATTATTTGGACTACATTATTATTCATAATTAAAGCTCCAGGTGTGTGTTGATAAAGAGATCTGCAGAGAGATGCAGAAGTCCACAGAAATTGTTACCTTTCAGATAAAAGCCTCTGCTTTGCATGCAGGCATGTATGTATGTATGTATCTAGTCATATCTTGTTCCAGCTACTGCCATGTCTAGATGGTGATGAGTCCTCTATTTGACTATTCTTCCACCACTTATTGCCTGCTCACACACATTTTCTTTTTTTTTTACCATGTCCTTGGGCGCTCTCTAGGTCTTCTTCCATAATTTTGGGTAGTCTCAGCCTGAACACCCTCTTAACATTCCTATATCATCATCATCATCGTCCTCTCTCTTACTTTACTGTTTAAGGTCCTTATATCCACATTCCTTAGTCTGTCCGTTCTGGTTTCTCCTTTCACTGCTCCAAGATATTTCATTTCCCCTGCTTGCAATCTGCTCCAGCCCCTTTCTGTCATTGTTGATGCATCTCCTCCATAAGTGACAACATGAATGTAATAACTCTTGTACATAAGGAGTTTCACTTTTTCTGGAACTTCCTTATTCTAAATCAGATGTTTAACTGATAGATAAAAATTGCCTCCCTTTTGTATCATCCTATTAATTACCTTCCATCGGCAAATATTTCACTCTAAATAAGTGAAACTGTCTACCACTGAGGGGTTGTCTATTCAGAGCAATATTCCCTTGTATCCCTTTGTCACTTCTACATACCACTAATTCACTCATATTTATTTATTTATTTATTTGTAATCCATACCTTTTCACTACTTCCTTCCACACATCAAGTTGCAACTGCACATCTACCACTTTATCAGCCCATATTACCATACCTTTAACTGCCCTATTCATTCCCTCCATCACAACATTAAAACTGTGCAGGAGACAATACTTTCTTGTTTCACACTGTGTGTTATTTCGAAGTAGTCAGAATTTCCCATAGCGTTCTAATTCTGTGACTGTGTCCTCTTAAATTGTCTTTAGTAAATTAAGCAATCCATTCTCTATACCTACCTTTATTTCTTCTGTTGCAAGAATGAGCATATTGTGGACGGAAGTGCACAGTATTATATGTTCGGAAATACCACCTGCGAAATTGTAATTTTTCAGTGGATAATATATCTAATTCTGTTGATTACAGAAACAAGAAATAAACTAAACAGTTTTGCATACCCCTTGGTCTAGTGATTCCTTTTATACATCTCAGAAATATTGGCATTCTGTGTCTACCCTACAGTACAGTATCAAAATATAAGAATTACACACACTGCAACCCAGCTAAATTAAGATAATTTGTTATTTTTTTTGCATAGTATGCGAGGTCTATAGTGATCTTAATATGGTTCACAAGTCATTCCTGAGGTTTATTTTATTTTATTTTTTTTTTTTTTTTTTTCAAAAATTACAAATTGTGGGTAATAATTTCATTTGACTAATTGTGGGTATGGCCACTTCTATTTCTTGCACGTCTTTGAAATTTTTACCGTATGTTCATAAGATATATATCCAAAATCCAAAGTTACTATACTTTGTTTTGTTATACATAAAAATCAGCCTTTAGCTAGTTTTTGTACTGTGGAACACAAATATCTAAACAAGTAACCCTAACAAATGGCTTAAACAGTAACAACATATTCTACATAAATTTACTCAGAAGTGATATTTTCACCTTTTCTGAAAATCTATCAGTTATAAAGATACGCCCGGAAAAAAAAAACCCATGATGTTTGAGTACCAAAACTACCATCTGCAATGAGAAATGGTGTTCAATTTGCTATGAAAATTACCATTCCAATTAATATATGCGGGTAAAGTGATCACGTGACATAAGGTTTGTCAAAAATTTAAGTTGTGTAAACATGATTGTCTATTTTATGTGACCGCCAGTGGCTCAGCAATCATTTTTTTTATGATGAGTTGTTATCTATCATCTATTACTGACAATACAATCTGGATTTTCTGTTGTTGGTAAAGTATTGCAGGATATTTTAGTTTCAAGAGGTAAAAAACACGTTGCTTATGGCTGCATTTAGGCCAGACATGGCAGCATATGAAATACAGGAGGTACATAAATTTTATTTAAAATTACAAACACAGTAATACCCAATCTATTGATATATTTGTGTCATATATGGCAGGTGAACCCAAATGCTTTTCTTACATGTGTCCATGTGGACTTGGCAGCTATTAAGAAATACATACTTCATTTTAAGAAAACTATATCTAGAGAAGATATCTTCACAGTAAACTACTATTTTCATTATTTGTCATACTCTATACAAATACACTATGTGATCCAAAGAATCCGGACACTTAGCAACTCCACTGGTAATGTTGGAGTTCAATATGGTGTTGGCCCACCTTTAGCCCTGATGACAGCTTCCAATCTAGTAGGCATATGTTCAGTCAGGTGCTGGACACTTTCTTGGGGTGGTGGTTTTTTTTTTAGAGGGACTAAACTACATTGTCATAAGTCCCCCTGATAGCAAAGATCATGCAGTGGAGTGGAAACAATGGTAGTATGGACCTGAACACAGAATGAATACGGAAGAGGAGTACAGGTCGACAATGAACTTTCACTAACAGCTCAAATGAAGAAAATAAAACAGATAAACAGAGCGTTCAAACTTACTAAAGTTTGACAATGGAAATCCGTGGCTGGCTGATCACTGGGATAATAATGGACAAGCCAGTCACAAAGCACGCACTAATATCTGCTAGCCAGAAGATATAAAACACTAAAAACGGTTTAAAGTCAGAATAAAAGCACCCTCCATTAAATGGAATGGCAAAAACCGGCTGCACGGGTAAAACATAGCACACACACAGCCATGGAGGCATCATCTCTTAGCACTAAGGATAGGGTAGGTGGAAGATTAAAGAGACTGTCGCAAGGGGGCTAACCAGGAGATTTAACTACTGTTAAAGCAACACCACAGCGACACATGGAGGATGGCACATAGTGAAGTAGATAGACATGAGTCAACCAAGTATGCCCAATACGGAGGTGGCATATCACAACAGAATCTCTACAATTGGGCCTCAGTGAACTATGTGGCTGTAGGTGGTTTGATCATGTGAAGCTTATTTTGCACACTCAGTGCAGACAATTCTGAACTCCAGGCATCTCGCGCCTTCTGGTGTAGTGTCTACCTAAGGTCCGTTTCCATGAGAATAATAAGAGGGGTTGAGGTGGTGGCCTGTTTTGCCAACTGACCTACACATTCATTGCCAAAAATGCCAATGTGCCCTGAGGTCCAAACAAAAACCACTGAACGACCAGACCTGTTTAGAGAGGCAACAGAGTCTTTGATACTCTGCACCAAAGGTTGTTTGCTGAAATACTGGTCGAGTGCTAGCAAGCCACTCATGGAGTTACTGCAGATGACATAGGACTCCCCGGGGCTTGAGCGGAGGTGCTCTAGAGCACGATAACTAGCGACCAGCTCTGCTGGGAAAATACTGGACTATGAGGCAGGGAATGGTGTTCAATGTGGTCTCCGTGGACGTAAGCAAATCCAGCTCGGCCGTCCACCACAGAGCCATCTGTGTATTGTTTCTGCACCACAGAATGAGTGCAGCAAACTGGCGATGAAGTTTCGCTGGTGGAACTCAAGCCTTGGAAGGACACGCCAAGTCCACGTACAGCCACAGGCGGGGGCTAGACCAAGGAGGTGATTGGTGTGGACAGTGAAAGGAAGGAGGGAAAGGGAAGGGACTCGAGTGAAGAGTGAACCCGGGCCGCAATCTGAAGACCGCATCTGGGTTGCTGTTATGGGAAAGGGGGAACAAAAGCCGGAAAGAGAAGCTTGCAGTTTGCATGATTTGGCGTGGCTTGAACGTGAGTGGTGCACAATGTTAGCAAGTGTTGTCGACGGAATCCTAGAGGAGGAATTCCTGGTTCGACAAGAAGGCTCGCCACCGGGCCAGTGGGAAAAACTCCTGTTGACACCCTAACGCCACAATGGAGTGTCGGATCAAGTATGTGCACAGCTGAAGGCACTGCTGAGTTATATTATGCTTCCATAGTACAGCTGCAAAAGAGTCGTTCATGCAGCCCCCCAAAGAGTGTGACTGAGGCAGCGGAGAACATCGAGGTGTCACCAACACTGTTGTTTGAGCTGACAAAGGTGGGGCGTCCAAGTAAGGCGGGCATCAAAAAGCGTGCCCAGAAAGCGATGCGTCTCCTCTACCTGAAGCAGTTCATCAGCAAGATAGAGCTGCGGATGCAGATGAGCCGCCCGACAGCGATAAAAGTGCATTGATTTGGTGAATTTAAAACCGTGGGCAAATGCCCAAGATTGTGCCTTTCAGATTGCACCTTGTAGCCGTCGTTCAGTGACACTGATGCTTGTGGAGCTATAATATAGGCAGAAGTCATCAGCATATAGGGAGCAAGAGACAGATGCACCTACTGCAACTGCTAGACTATTAATTGCCACCAAAAAGAAGGGGACACTTAGGACGGAGCCCTGCGGGACACCATTCTCCTGACTGAGTGGGGAGCTCAAACAGGTACTGATCCTGACATGGAAAGTACGGAGGGAAAGGAAGTTTTTAATGAAGATGGGAAGAGCACCCCGTAAGCCCTATTTGTGCAACGTTGCCAGAATATGACAACGCCATGTTGTGTCTTATGCCTTCCGAAGTTCTAAGAAGACTGCAACGAGGTGCTTACGCTGAGCGAAGGCTGTACGGATGGCTGACTCTTGGGGCACAAGGTTGTCTAAGAGTGGATCGAACTTTATGGAACGCCCCCTGTTGCGGGGCCAAGAGGCCCCGGTCTTCAAGGATCCACATGAGCCGCCAGCTGATCATACGTTCGAGGAGCTTCCACATGACGGTCAGGCTAGTAGGGCAGTAACTATTAGCCACCTGCGGATCAGCTCAAGGTTTCAACACTGGGATGATGATGTCCCACCATTGGGACGGGAAAACACCTTCAACCCAGACAATGCTGAACAGGGTGAATAGTTTGTGCTGAAAATCCACAGACAAGTGTTGAAGGAATTCATTATGAACACTGCCTGTTTCTGGACTGGTGTTGGGGCATGAAACTAGAGCACTATGGAACTTCCACTGACTAAATGGTGCACTGTATGTCTCCCAGCAGCATATGAGGAATAACGGCTTTCGCTCAACTCGCTCTTTCAGGGTGCGGAAGCTCACACTGTATGCTTCTGTCGCAGAAATACGAAATGCACTGCCATATGTTCAGCAACTGCGCTGGGGTACAGCCTACAGTTTGGTTTATTCAAACAGTCGCCGGATGTGCGACCACACCAAAGAGGTGGAGGTGTGAACACTAATAGTGGCAACATATCGCTCCCAACAGTCCTCTCTACTCTGCTGGATCAGTCGTTGAGCACATTTCAAATTTATTAGGCACTCAACACATGGGTGGCGACGGTGGTGCTGCAGTGCTTGTCTACAATCCTGGATGGCCTCTGCGATCTCTTGCATCCACCAAGGCACCGACTTGCACCTAAACGCACCTGGGGAGCATGGAATAGTTTCCTTGGCAGCAGAAACAATGGCCACAGTGAGCTGGTGGACACTGCAACTTCAGCGGGAAGTTGAGCAGAAACCACAGCAGCCGAAGTAAAAGCTGTTGAGTTGGCTCTGCGGAGAGACCATTGGAATAGTTTGGCTGCTGGTTGAGGCTGAAGCAGAGAGAGGAGGACAAGAATGTGGTCGTTGCCACATAGATCATCATGTACGCTCCAACTGAGGTGTGCAAGAAGGCGTGGGCTACAAAGTGAGAGGTCTATGGCTAAGAATGTGCCGTGTGGCACACTGAAGTCTGTGGGTGTGCCAGTATTCAGAAGGCATACATCTAGCTGTGTTAAGAGCGTCTCAACATCCCTACCATGACCCGATATCTGGGTGCCACTCCACAAGAGATGGTGTGCACTTAAGTCTCCCAGAATGATAAATGGTGTGGGAAGTTGAGTAACCAATGCACTGAGGTCAGCAGTAGTAATAACCTCATCTGGGGAGAGGTAGAGCAGATGGTTATGCCCTGAAGTGTACAGTTCCTGACTGCCATTGCCTCAAGTGTTGTGTGGAGAGGCACAGGAGTACTGGGTACAGAGATGATACCCTGTCATTGCTCGAGCAGTTTTTATAATAGGCCCGATAGACTCGGAGGGCAGGGGTCCACTGAAAGGCAAACCACATTTCCTGCAGTGCAATGCAGAGAGCAGGAAAGCGGAACAATAGCTGTTGCAACTCTGAAAGGTGACGGAACAAACTGCCACAGTTCCACTGTACAATCAGGCAATTGTCCGAGATGTAGGGCATACTGAAGAAGGTGGAGAATCGGGTACAGAACCGTCTGTCGTCACTGGCTGCTGAGGTTTAGCCTCGACGTCCACGGCTTCCAAGGCCTCGACAATAGCCACCAGTATCTCTACCTCGTCCTCAGACGCAGAGGTAGGAAGGGGTGGCACAGTAGCCACCTCCGATTCATCTTCTTTTCATTCTTTTTATCTCGCTGATCCTTAGGTCTCAGACTGAGGACGCCCTTGGCTCTTTCAGCCACTGACTGGTATTCACTGCACCAATGGGAGAGGCCTTGGGAGGAAGGGTTCCAAGGGACCCCTTCCTGGTAAGGGAAGCCAGAGGTAGCTGTTGGTCATCTGGCTCTGGGGTGGGGACTAATGTCCCCAGAGGTGGAGGTGTCATTGCTCCCAAAGTAGTGACTTTGGGGGCAACTGAATTTTAAGTACCCCCAAACACCAAGGGGGCATATGTTAGTGGTTGGGCCGAAGGGCCCACTATGGAAGACGAGACAGTGGAAGGTCGCAACAGATGGCAGAGGCTACTGTTATGCAACTGTGGCGTAAGATGTTTTCTTGTTCGCAGGATGGAGTTAAGCATACTTTTTCTTTACCTCTGAGTATGACAACTGGTCCAGGGTCTTATATTCCATGATTTGTTCCTTATGAAGAACTGCAGTCTGGTAAGCAATGAGAGTGGTGTTGCTTGCAGTTAACACAGACTGGAGGAGGGACACAAGAGACGTCTGGGTGTGATTTAAGTCCGCACTCCTGACATGTGCCCAAACCACTTGAAGCAGTGCATAGGGGGAGGAATGTAGGGCTTTATGTCACACCGGTAGATCATTACCTTGACTTTCTCCGGCAATGAATTGCCTTCAAAAGCCAAGGTGAACGCACCGGTGGCTACCCTATTGTCCTTGGACCTCCTATGAACACGCCGTATGAACTGTACTCCTCGCCTCTCTAGGTTCTTCCATAAGTCTTCGTAAGACTGCAATAAAAGCTCTTTGTGAAATATAATTCCCTGGACCATGTCCAAGCTCTTATGGGAGTGATGGTAACAGGAATGTCACTCCAATTGTCACAGGAAAGCAGTGCCCGTGACTGAGCTGGGGACGATGCATTCTTCCCGTGGCGTGGCCATGGAAGGAAATGGGGGGATCATATGTCGCAGCATTAAATACGGTTCGTCCATGCTTAGAGACACCGGTTCTACATCTGGCAACCCTATGATTTGCTCATTTCATTCTGGTCCACAAGCAGCTAGGGAATTATAGTCCACCCAGGCTGAGCCCCACTTGCCTGGGGAAGCCTTATACAACTGAGGTGCGGCAGGTTCCTCAGAGGTTGCTTGATAACGACTGTTCAACCTCAACAGCCATACATCTTATCGACACGTAGCACACCCTCAAAGTCTGTACCGTCCTCGCGACCTGAGCGATTAAGCCAAGATACCCAGGCTCTAAAACTTAAAAGTTCCACTGTCGCACGCACAGAGCTTACGGTGTGGTGGACTGTTGGCGCGACAGTCCACAGCTCAGGACCCCGGGTTCGCTAAGCCCGTACTCGGCAAATTCATGCCGAGCCCCCGAGGGGACTTTCTTGGGAAATGGCAGCCAATTCTTCATGGATTGCTGTACTGAGGAGAGGTATCAATGTAGGTTGATGAAACCTGGTACGAGGTTGGTGTTCCGAAACATCCTAAAGGGGTTCTATAGGATTCAAGTAAGGAGTCTGTGCAGGTCAGTTCATTACAAGAATGTACTTGTCATGTCACCACTCTGCCACAGGCCTTTATTATGAAAAGGTGTACGGTAGTTTTGAAAGATGTAATCACCTTTAATTCCTCTTCAACATTAGGAAGCAAGAAGGTGCATAAAACATCAATGTAGCCTGTATTGTGATAATGCAATGTGGAATAACAATGGTTGGCACTCATTGGTGGCTCGTTTCTGCTGAAAAGGATATGCCATACACAGACTCAGCAGAACCCAGCCATCAACCACGAGACAGACTGGTGGTCACGTGGGGGCACACTGTTCCCAGACCTGAACAACAGACTGAAGAACAAATACTGTGTTGCGCCCTAGCCTCCAACCTGACTAGACCTGCTGGGTCAACTGAAGTCTGCGATACGACCCTCAGTTTTGACCATTGACGTCATATCAGAGTTAAAGATGATTGTTTAAAAGCAGAACATAGATTACAGAGTATGATTTTAAGTTTAATAAGTGATCTGTAGAGCTACTCTCTGATAATTAGATACAGGTTAACAGAGATTTTTGGCCCACTGTAGGTTACGGCAGTAACACTAAAAGTGGGCCTTTGCAATCGTCTTGACAGCTCTAAATTTAAATGAAAATAACGGCTTAACCATTTATCCAACACGAAAATTGAACAACCAAATTTTTAAGAGGAGGAAATTTTCTACAACTTTGTTCCCTCATATTTTATTTTATTTTTGCGTATCTCATATTGTTTGAGATGTCACGTGTCATTTCTCGCCCAGAACTCTGTGGCATACGCCATCTTGCGTTGTGTATTTGATGCTTTCCCTATTGTAACTTACACATTGTCTTTTCAGAGCAATGGCAACAGAAGAATTAAAAAAAAACATCTTGTTCTTCGTACAATAAATGATAATCTAGTGTTTAAAAAACAATATTAGCATCAGTTAACAATGGCCATGAATAGTACAACATTAAAGAATGTGACACTGTTGTTAGTTGTAGCTTAGTGGTCAATGTGTTGGACTGTGATGCTGAAGATCAATGGTTCGAATCCCGCCACTACCTAATTTCTTCTTGTTCTTAAAGGGTTTCAGACACTTAATTAAACAGAGCTATGTTCTTCGGGGTTTAGAATTGTGCATATGTAATAATGCTTCCTCTAAAACGCGTTTGTTCTATTTCGTGAACATGCCGTGAAATACATAACAACAAATTGAATACTGGTTTTCTGAAGCATATGCACGTAAACTGGGACGATACTGTAATAATGAACATTCTGCACAAAGTGCTAATACAGGTAGTTTCGTATAGAAAGGATGTCCCAGATTTCTGGGGAAGTGTAGTTCCTTAAACAGAAGGGAAGTGAATACATTGCAACAAATAACCTTTTTTTTTTTGTAAGTTTTTATTCACTAATTCTGGAATATATTGCAAGGAATTAATTAGAATCAATGCATCTACTAAAATGTTTGTCTTTGACATGGTTGCTATGGATGCTTTTAATGTAGATGATATTACCCTTCCTATAGTTCAGATATGACTTCGTTCATGTTACATTGTTCTGCACTAAAATAAAGAGGAAATATTCTATTTCAAACCGTGATTAAGTTTTCTTTTACAGCTAAAACCACAAACGGAATAAGTGTGGTAATACTGAATTCCAAATGACTAGTGCTCAATATATATACAATGTTTGTACTATCAATACGTTATTTACAACAGTCACTGTAACAGTATCTCCCCAGTTTATATACATGTCTTAAAGAAGTCTATGTTTACATTTGTTGCTATGTATTTCATGGCATGTTCTCGAAATGGAACAAATGAGCTTTTCAGAGAAAGTGCTGTTACCTTTGAACAACTCAGAATATTGCAGAATACAGTTGCGTTCAGTTAACAAGAGTGTGCAAAAACCTTTTAGGAAGCAAGAGAAAAAATAAAGCGGGACAAGAAAATTGACGGTGTTTTTTCCTACAATGAAATCGATGCTTTGCGGTCGTTTGTTCATATTTGTGCTGGGTTGTCCGTTGAGAATTTTACTCAGTTTTTTTATTGGCATTGAACCAACACCACCTGAAGAGAAGGCCTGTGCACTGCCGTGCCACGTCACGTAGAGTAGTTCGCGATCGCGTGGCTTACTGGCTGGCTGATGCGGCACAGACCACCACCTCACAGTGGTGAGCCAGTGAGCTACGTAATTGCGACCTACTCTGTGTGAGGTGACGTGGCACAGCAGTTCACAGGCCGCCTCTTCAGATGGTGTCAATCAAACCGTCTATCTTTTCTCTCTTTCGATTGGTTTGTTGGTTTGAACGGGTACTTTGTTGACAGTTCGTTTTGTCCTATTTTGATCATTTCGGTTATATCAGTTCTCTCATTACAGAGGGCGTCTATCTACCATGATGGCAACACTCTGACCGAGCGTGCTGAGCAACTTCGCCCTAGCAAGTTCCAAACTACCGTGCAACATGTTCGTACATCACAAACTAATTCCTCGCCTATTACACAATGGTGAACAGCTGTGAGTAATCCGTGATTCTCGAACTATCGATGGCAGGTGATAACTAACTTACCAACATTACATTATAATTCATTGTCCTAAGAACAACGTGTTTGATAGTTTTCAGTGCGCCATTGCTTCGAAATGACAATGCTTGAGTTATAACAACAAAATCATCAAGTAGAGAATGCAAGATGGCATACACAAAAGAGCGTTCCATCCAGGCTATAGTCACTTGTCAGAATGCCAAATGTACGCTATGTTCATTCCAGCCTACAGCCATTCGTAACCACCAAGGCAAGATAGGTGATAATATTTTAACGGAAAAATATAATGACAATGTGGGAGAGATATTAAAATGATAGTTCAAAGGGGTAAAAGTTCAAAAAGAGTTTCTCAAAGCTAAACTCAAACACACATAAGTTTGAGCGTTTGTTAAAATACGGTCAGAAAGAATATTACGTATTGGGTACATAGATATTACCACAATAGCAGAGTCTTAATCTTATCGCCATAATTTTTTTATTATTTAGATTATTATTCTTGTCCAAAATGTTTGCAAAAACGTATAAAACTACAAATCTGAAGTGGGCCGTAAAACGCATCAGTGCGATTTCCTCCCCCCCAAAAGTAGTTAGTCGCAGAAATGACAATAATTATATCATTAATTACTGTGGTTTTAAATAATTTTATCTATTACTATCATCCATTCAAAACTTTAATGTCTGCGGATGTGGATAAAGTGCTGCCTGCGGATGTGGATATGGGTCTTGCGGAGGGGGGTAACTTATCTGCGCAGACCTCTGCATATAGTCTCCTTGTTAGGGTTGATAACATGTTAATTATGAAAGCAGTGGTGTGGTTGTCAATGGTGGCAACAAAATGTTTACTACACAAGGGTAATTTTTTGAACAAACAAGAGCGAGTACAAGAACCTGTCAATATAGAGCAGTTAAGAGCATTAATTATTTACTTCATGGTCAAGACAAAAGACCATCCCCCCATAATGCGTGAGTGTCACAGAAATGCTCCGGCAACTCAAATGGGGATCGCTGGAGGTAAGACTATGTTCTTTTCGTGAATTTCTGTTTAGTAAATTTAGAGGGCCGGAATTTGAAGCTGAGTGTAGTACGATCTTGCTGCCACCTACATACATTTCGCATAAAGTTCACAAAGACAAAATAAGAGAAATTAGGGCTTGTACGGAGGCATATAGGCATTCTTTTTTTTTTCCTCATTCTATTTGGGAGTGGAATACGAAAGGAAATGCCTAGTAGTGGTACAGTGTACCCTCCGCCACACACCTTATGGTGAATTGCGGAGTATGTATGTAGATGATAGGAGAAATAAAACAAAATAAACCTGGTGACAATATTCAAATGTTGGTCATAGTTCTATGCATCTCAACACAAACTGAAGGTGGCAGGACATGTTGGTAGCGAGAAAGTCACCTGATCACTCTGCAGCAGTCTTAAAATGACTGGCAGAAAGGAAAGGAGGTTTGTTGGCTATGTGAGCACTCACATTTCTATGGTATTTGTGAATGTAAAATCAGGCTACACTATTATTATAACAAATAAAAGCCACATTTTTTTATGTTTACAAAGAACATTCAACAATTGTTGCCACCATCAGCACACAATGCCACCACTGCCATGTATAAACTTTTACATTATCATCAGTTAAGTCATTGGTGACATTCCACATACAGTTTGATAACATCAAACTAAAGTTCCAACAGTACTTAGGTGGTCAAGTAAACATGTTACAACATACGATCTCGTATGAATACAGACATTGTGCAAAATACAAACTTCACAAGGTAAAATATAAACATCTAAAAATTGACTATCAGTACCTGCCAGGCAGCACGCCCTGTATTTTCTTCTTCAGGTTTGTCCAAAACTTTCATCACAATGTCATTCAAATCATCAGCAGTAAACCCTTCCTTCAGATTTGAGAAAGTTTCTGTTGGCTGTACCAAATCCACGACAACTGTGCTATTCTTTTTCGTATACTGATACAGTGAATTCTGTGATGCATCTCCTTTGACCATGAGTATCCTGTTAACAAAATTTTGTTTAAAAGAGTGAGGGGTAAAAAGAAAACTTAGGACAAAAATTTATAAATTTTCAACTGAAACAGTATTACTGTCAGGAAAATTCTGAAAAAATAACCAAAACAAACCAATTACAGAACTACCATAACATTGCTTGATTTTTCAGGAAGCTATTACTGAAAACCCTATGAAAGTTTTAATAGGGCTTTCTCCACCCGGAGTGAGTTTTTTTAGCTATGTATCAACATTTACCAATATTTAAACATGTTTTATGAAATACGTACAATTTCCAAATAACTAGAACTGAAAGATTAATAAATTAAAAAAATATATATATTTAGGAGGAGTTCATGTTAGCTATGACAAATCTTTTATTTTCTCTACATCACATTATCATAAAATTCACAGATTAAAAAGTGTGTGTGTGAGTGTGTGTAAATGGAATGGACGGTTAATTTTAGTGATGTATCACAGAGCACTTGCATTTTCTACAATTAATATCATAGGTATCTATATATAAAAAATAAGTACACCCAGAAGGCAATGATGGGAAGGTAAAGCTGTTTAATATCCACCTCCAGGAGGGCAAGGTTATCATAGGTGAAGCAATAGCTACTGAACCAACACAAAGTGACTAATGAGTCCAACCAAGGTGGCAGTTGACCATCTGTTCCAAGGTCTTTCCCACAAAATAAGTGAGGGCAACACTATGATAACTGCTTGGGCATATGCAGTCTTTCCCGGCAAAACTGCATCTCCCCATAAGTCTAATGTGGCCTGTCACCCAGATTACATTAAAAAAGGTGATTTCTTCATTTTGCCATGTTTGGTGTGTAAGCATAGTGTATTCTACCCTGATCAGGGGATGTTTGTCAACAATCCCACTCCAACATGGAAAAGGGGCAGTTATAAATCTTTGTTGAACAAAAGTCCACATTGCCACTCTCAGCAGAAATCTGACTGGCGGAAGCAATAACTGGAGAAAAAGAGGCTGCCAGAGCCTGGACAACGTGTTTTGGGCAGGTCTGGAGATTAATTACAGCAGCCACTGGATACCTCTCTTCTCTTCCATATATCCCCCTGAAGGGACTGATAACCATAGCCGTTTAGTCCCTTTAAAAAATCAAACCAACCACCAATATCCCCCAGATCATCTCCCACACAACTAAATGTTTAGTTTAACACTTAATGGTGTTCAGGAACTGTTGTCATGATCCTTCTCTCACAAATAACACAGCTACATTTTGCCCCCTGAAAGACTGCAAGTTCCTCCACAGTCAGCTGCCACTTCAGCCAATGCAGAGAAGCCCATGGCAGAGTGGCACTCATTATTCCAACAAGGGACAGGCCGCCTCGGTCTTCCTGAAGGCTGTGGAATGGATGTATCAGTGACGTGGTGGATACTGTGTATAATATAGCCCACACAATCCTGGACATTGACCCCGACTAACTCGGCAATTTGGATTTAATGTTTACAGTCTGCTCAACTGGCCACTATTCACAGTAGTCACCTTACAGGTTCCATTCCATCTAGCTGGTGGATCCAGATTCAGAAGTGATCCCTCCCAAGTGGCTCATTGACCACATCCCATTGTGTAGTATGGGATAGGGCTGGAGAACAAAGCAAGAGATCTACAGCAGACAACAACCCTGTTGCAATGCAAAAGTGTATGAGCTGACCTGTGTTCAGTAATTGTGAGAACTGCAAAAAGAGAAGCCTGTCAATTCTCTACCCAGGAGGCAGGTAGTGACAGAATCTCAAAGCACACTGCATTGTGTGTGTTAAAATTACTACAGAGGAAGAATAGGAGGGGGAGCAGGGTAAGAAATTCTTTGAAGGCCTCTTCATTCCGTGCATCATCAGGAGGCAGTTAGAGAGAGCATACTTTCAGTCCATAACACACATACAGACACAAACTGCGTGGAGGCTTGTGGGGGAGAGAGAGAGAGAGAGAGAGAGAGAGAGAGAGAGAGAGAGAGAGAGAGAGAGAGAGAGAGAGAGAGAGAGAGAGGGGGGGGGGGGCTTTGAGTGATAGGCTGTACTAAGGAAAACCTTTACGTCTCTTTCCACTGAGGTCATCCTTTCTGTGCAGAACACAGCCATGTAACTCAGGGGCATCAGTTGTTGTTGTTGTTGTTGTTGTTGTTGTGTTCAGTCCACAGACTGGTTTGATGCAGCTCTCCACACTACCCTGTCCTGTGCAAGTCTCGTCATCTGAGAATACTTTCGGCAACCTACATCCCTTTGAATCTGCTTACTGAATTCGTCCCCCTGTCTCCCTCTACAATTTTTACCCCACACACTTCCTTATAATGCTAAGTTGATGATTTCTTGATGTCTCAGGATGTGTCCCACCAACCTATCCCTTGTCAGTCAGAATACGCAGAAATTCCTTTTCTCCCCAATTCTGTTGAGTACCTCATTAGTTACGTGATCTACCCATCTAATTTTCATCATTCGTCTGTAGCACCACATTTCAAAAGCTTCCATTATCTTTTTGTCTGAACTCATTGTCCATACTTCCGTACAATGCTACACTCCAGAAAAATGCCTTCAGAAAGGACTTCCTAACATTTAAACTAATGTTGGAAGTCAACAAGTCTCGCTTCTTCAGAAAATCTTTTCTTCCCATAGCCATTCTGCATTTTATATCTTATTTACTTCGGCCATCAGAAATTATCTTGCTGCCCAAGTAAGAAAACTCCTCTACTACTTTTATTGCCTCATTACCTAATTTAATTCCTTTAGCATCACCCGATTTTCTGACACTACTCTTGTTGATGTTCATCTTATAACCTCTTTGACATTGACCATTCCTTTCAATTGCTCTTCCAGATCCTTTGTGGTCTCCGACAGGATTACTATGTCGTCGGCAAACCGCAAAGTTTTTATTTCTTCTCCCTGAACTTTAATTCCCTCTCCAAATTTCTCCTTGCATTCCTTCACTGCTTGCTCAATGTACAGATTGAACAACAATGGTGAAAGGCCACAACCCTGTCTTACTCCCTTCCCATCCTCTGTGTCCCTTTCATGCCCTTCGACTAATAACTGCTGTTCAGTTTTTGTATAAGTTGAGTATAACTCTTCACTCCCTATATTTTACGCCTGCTACCTTCAGAATTTGAAACAGTGTATTCCAGTTGACATTGTCAAAAGCTTTCTCCATATCTACAAATGCTAAAAACGTATGTTTGCCTTTCCTTGGCCTATCTTCTAAGATAAGTTGTAATGTGAGCATTGCCCTCTGTCAGTATTTTGCAACCCTGTCTTATTAAACTGATAGTTCTGTAATTTTCACATTTGCCTGCACTTGCTTTCTTTGGAATTGGAATTACTATATTCTTCTTTAAGTCTGAGGGTATTTCCCCTGTCTCATATCTTGCGTACTAGTTGGAACAATTTCTTCATGACTGGCTCTCCTAACAATATCAGCGGTTCAGACAGAATGTCATCTATTCCAGGGGCCATGTTTCTACTCAAATCTTTTAGTGCTCTGTCAAATTCTTCTCACTGTATAGTATCTCCTCTCTCTTCCTCCTCTACTACGTCTTCCATTTCTAGAATACTGCTTTCAAATTTATTTCCTTTGTACGAACCTTCTATATATTCCTTCCACCCTTCCGATCTTTGCTTAGTAGTGGATTTCCATCAGAGTTCTTGATATTCATACTGCTACTTTTCTTGTCTCCAAATATCTCTTATTTTCCTGTAAGCAGTATCTATCTCTTTCCTATTTATACATTCTTCTACGGTCTTGCATTTCTCCTCAAGCCACTCTTGCTTAGCCAGTCTGCACTTCCTGTCAACCTCATTTTTTCAGACATCTATACTTCCTTTTGCCTTCCTCATCTGCTGAATTTTTATATTGTCTCCTCTCATCAATTAAGTTCAGTATATCCTGTGTTATCCAGGGATTTCTATTAGGTCTTGTCCTTCTGCCTATATGATCCCCTGCAGCCATCACTACCCTATCTCTCAGAGCTTCTCCTACTGTATTACTTTCCCCCGTTTTAGCCAATCCTTGCCTAATGCTCCCTCTGAAACCCTCCACCACCTCTGATTCCTCCAATTTTTCCAGGTTCCATCTCCTAACCTTTCTACCTTTCTGCAGTCTCTTAACTTTTAATCTGCAGTTCATAACCAATAAATTATGGTCAGAGTCCATATCTGCCCCTGGATATGCCTTACAATTTAAAACCTGGTTCCTAAATCTATTCCTTACTATTATAAAGTCAATCTGGTACCATCCAGTATCTCCTGGTCTCTTCCACGTATACAGCCTTCTTTCATGATGTTTAAACCAAGTGCTGGTGATCATTAAATTGTGCTCTGCACAGAATTCTACCAACCGATCTCTTCTTTCATTCCTTTTTCCCAGTCCGTATTCACCTACAACATTTCCTTCTCTTCCATTTCCTACGACCGAGTTCCAGTCCACCATCACAATCAAGTTATCATCTCCCTTAATTTTCTGAATAATTTCTTTTATTTACATTTTTTCCATATCATCATCATCATCAGCAGCAGCAGCAGCAGCAGCAGCAGCAGCAGCAGCAGCAGAGCTAGTTGGCATACACACTTGTACTACTGTAGTCAGTATTGGTTTTGTGTCTACCTTTACTATTATAATGCGTTCACTATGCTGTTCATAGTAACTTACCCGCATTCCTATTTTCTTATTCATTATTAGACCTACTCCGGCGTTACCACCAACTAATTTTGTATTTATATCCCTATACTAACCTGACCAGAAATCCTGTTCATCCTGCCACCGAACTTAACTAATCGCTACCATTTCTCTTTTCAGATTTTCTAATCTGATTTAAAAATTGTCTCCAACACGTACATGTAAGTCTACCCTGAGATAGTAAACATAGTTCATCTGCATGTGTCCTGAATCCCTGCAAGTTCAGCTGAAGGATGGGAGTCATCAAATCGAGGAGGTTGCACCCTCACCCCCCTCTTTCTGCCGAGGTGGGGAGCATCTAATGGGTAGAGGTTCAGTCCTGGTGAGAGACAATTCCCCCCCCCCCCCCCCACTTTCATCCAACTCCCCGAGCTCTGGAGCAGAGTCAGACGAAGCATTAAGGATAATAATATCAATGTGATTCGACAGTTTGCGTCCTGTCATCAGCTATGATTTGATCTTACCAATTGCCCCCCCCCCCCTTTTTTTTTCCGGGGAAGATTTGGTATTGGCTACTGTAGATGTAGCAACCATACTGGATTTTTGGGCAGACACTACAGTTTGAGAGAACCGAGGATCTGTGATGGTGGTACCCGTAACTTTTACATATGTTCAAGGAGGGGGACAGCAGGCTACGAGCACCGAATCTTCTGCCACCTTACAAATGTACTATTGAGTTTAAGGTGTGCTAACACTAACAACCTGTGTACCGAGACATCTACTTTGGCAACAGGCTTTTGCAGAGCAGACGCTAAAGAATTGGCAAATAAAATGAGCTTCATGGTCTTAAATATATTTGTAACCTCTGCAAACGAGATGATCCTAGTCATCTTACCATCTGTACTTTCTGCTCATAGTATACATTGCAGTCCCTACTCCAAGTATAATAGTCCCCAGAGCAGTTTACACACTTCACAGATGGCATGGTGAGCCGAAAGTATTGTATTGGGTTTGGAACTTAGGGATGTACATTCAACCGGAGAAAGCTTGCCTTCACGTGCTCTGGGTGTCGGGTCTATTTTAAGTTAGAATGAAAGACCCTAATTTTACAAGTTCTCCATCCACCCTTTTTCCTATTTTTGTACATTGACTAATTTCTTCCAACCATTTCCTTTAGTTCATTTAATTGAATGTCAACCAGATCCTACAGAATACCATGCCCTTACTATAATTCTATTTGATTCCCCAGAGCACTAGCTTTCTGGAGATTACATACCTGCTGGGAATTTGAAGTTTCCATCAACAGGTCACCATTTTGCATTTCGTTTCATAGATTTCAAGGTGCCTGCTAATAAGTAAAAACCGTTGCTGATATAGAGGGATGAGACTTTGTTAAATGAATCTTCTTAATTTGTAATTATACAAAAAAAAAAAAAAAAAAAAAAAAAAAAACTTTCTGGTTAGCAAATATAAGCAAACTGTTTACACAATGAGCCATTTTCTTTCTTCCATTTTAACAATGGAAAATCTGACTGGAATGTCAATAATGGAGGATAGATAACAACTCGCCATTAACAGGCTTGCTGAGCTGCTGACAGATACAAGAAATAGATAATCATAATCAACACTAAATTTTCGGCCACAGCCATTCCACCTACTTGTCTACACCTCTCTTATCCTTTCCCGACCCTTCCCTCCACTGTATTGATTGCTGCAATTCCAATTCCCGCCTATCAGAGCATTTAAAATCTATCAGGCAATGCAGAACTTTCCCCCCCACCTTTACCCGGCATCATTCCCCCTCCACTCAACACCTCACTCAGAGTCTAGATGCTTGGGGCGCTGGAGTGGCCGAACATGGTGGTTGCGTGTATTATTGTCTATTTCTTAAAAAGTTAAATTTTATTTATGCCTTATTGGATTAGAGTACTACTGTGGAATATGAATAATTCTAAATTTTGCAATATTGCCCATTCACAAATTAAAACTATGCAAAATACAATTATTGAAGCTAATACCATGACAGATTCCCCAGCTGGAGAGATGTCCTCATTCTCTTCAAACAGAAGATACCAATTGATGAGGTGATGTAAACAGCAGCAGGAATTTGGGGGGGGGGGGGGGGGAGGAGAGGAGGAGAGGACATGGGAAGAGAGAAGGAAAAGAGTTTAGGACAGATACTCAATTCACATGTGTAACAGTTATGAGGCATTTCAGGTTCACAAGTAAATCATAACTGAGAAACATTTATGTCAAAGATGATCTTCATACTTTTTTTTTTTTTTTTTTGGCATTGTAGCACTCATAAAAATTGCAAAATTTGTGTGTTAAATATAGAAATTATAGGCATTATGGAAATGGGTTGAACTTTACGAAGACTGACATGCATGGGGTCTAGTAACAGCATGCATGGAGATATTGGTAATGTGTCTTCGGGGTGATGACGTCAGTACATAGTAGGCAGCCAACAGCTGCTAACTAATAACATATGAATGCGACTAATGTATTAATCTTGTTATGTGGGAGGCCTTTCTGTTGCATCTGCATATTGGGAAGTCATGTATACATGGTTGTTGTCAAAATGTTGTTAATGATTTCATCTAAAACATGTGAATCTTTTCGTGTGGATGGCCATTTCTTTATTTCCTGTTTCTCACACCATGTTCAAATGTCAGGGTAGCTATCAGTTGGTGTGGAGAGATGGGAACACATTGCAAACAATGCTGCATATCTATGTGTGAGGTGACATTACAACCCAGTGGTATTTAAAGGAGACCAAGTGCGCCTCGGTTGCACAGTGTTAGAGTGCCAGACTACAAATCCAAGGTCCCGGGTTCGATCCCCGTCAGGTCCTAGGATTTTTATCTGTCACTTTCCACTTCTTTCACCTCTGGCAGTATTGCTCATGTGAAAAATACCGAGTAGCACCGTGGTTCGGAACCCACGTTAAACTGTAGGTCCCCCTGTAACTGGCTGGGTAAGTCAGTTCGAAGGTCGGAGGAAGGCAACGGCATACCACCTCCAAACAGGACCATGCCTAGAAAAGCACTGTGGCGTTCAAACCAATCTTCGGATTGCTGACTGCTTTACCTTTTATTCTGGCTCATGCTCATATGTTTAGGGTACCATAAGGCCTGACCCTGTGCACACCCAGAGGGCAACTATGGTATTTGACACTGTAAAGAGAAGAAACTAAATTTATAGACTGTCCTGAATACTCGCTGACTAAATCCTATGGAACACGGCCAGGATAACTTATGCACGTTCCTCAAACACTCCCTTCCTGATCCATGCAAAAAAATAAAAAGTGAATTGAGAGAGACATGGTACAACAGCCAGAGAACTGTCAACATTCTTGTAACTGGCATGAATAACAGGTGAAAGTGTGCGCATCAGTGCCCAATGAGTGCCCGTTCCTTAGCGAGGTTCTTAAGGCGCATTTACACTGAAGTTTGCAACATTGTTTGCAACTTGTTACCAACCAATGCTGACAACATTGTTTTTCGTGTCCGTGACTTCACTGGCGACAAACATTTGTATTCCTATTGTCTGCTACAGCGAGCTTTTACATGTATTTGTGTTATTGAATTCTCAGAGCTATGCCATGTGTGGAGGAAGAAACATTTGCATGTTGAGTATTATTATTGACAGATCAATAAAGAAGACACAAATAACTTAGTCATTGGTGGTGGACCAAAACATAAAAGTCGTGGTGGGAATGACATCTTTGTGAATTGAATGTGGAAAACTGTTCAGGCGTTTGTGAAATTACGAAGATGTTGCCTTCATATTTGTAAATTTTGCTAAAGACTAATTTCAGGAAGGCAATCACTGTGAAACAAAGATTTCCAGTAACCTTTAGTTTTCTTGCATCACAAAATTTATATCAAAGTCTAGCATATTTATTTCATATTTCAAAGCCTGCTACAATATATCTAAAATAATTCCTGCAGTTTGTCAAGAGGTGTTTGAAGGACAGAGGGAGTATGTTAAGGTAATTCATTTATTTTAATATCACTGAAACATCACACATCCACAGCAATAAATATGATCCCAGTTGAATGTTTGCAATGTTATGTCCAAGACCTACGGTTATAAAATTTTAAACAACTTTGGCTTGTACATGGAGTCCCCCCTCCTCTACCCCTCCCAGATTTTTTACACTCTATTTTCCTATTCTCCTGCCGGTATTGTGACAAGAGATTTTATTTTCTTATCCATGCCACTGCTGCTGGTACCCAGTTACACTGCATCTTTATTATTATTTTTATTTTGAAATAATAATGTTTTTCTCTCATGAACTTGCACAATGCACATTCCACAACCACTGCTCTTCCTCATATAATGATATAAGATGGTAAATTTTCTCCCTGCTACACTCCATCTCACAGAACATATAAAACCACGACAGAGGACAATACTCGGATCAGTAGCAAAATATAAACACTAGTGCTACGTAGTGGCAATTCATAGTAACAGGCCTCAGAACAAAGTTCCTTTAATCTTTACCGAAACAGTTCCAGAACACCGTGTTGGCAACATGTTAACTTCATCAGTCTAGTAGCAGCCACAAACAATGTTTCGAACTCAGTGTAAATGGGCCTTTCGTTTTTTTACACTACGAAGCTAGCATGCTATCACTGCACTGAGTCTTCACTTTTGTTTGTTTGGGTGTGGGGTAAAAAAGGAGAGAGCCAGAGTATAGCTGACGATAAGAATTCTTTCACCGCCCAACCCAGCAGGCCATCCCGGATCTGCCCCTGCTGACATGTCTGAAACAAATAATGTCTGTTACCTGCTTCACCATATGGTGATATCTGCAGGCTCAGCTACCATGGTACCCACTCAAAAAATTGAGGGCGAGTAAAATACCAACTTTTGATTTGAAGGAATATTAATTTACACTGAGCAGCACAAGGATAGCCTCCCCCGGTTGCACCAGGCTGGGAAAAAGGGGAAATCACTTTTCCGATTTTCATGCTGTAATAATTGTTGATGGTGCATAGGAACACTCAACATTGTTTACATCATCTTGTTTTCTCCTTACATTTGTTTCACTGTGAAAATCAAATATGCCTAATTTTCATTCTGCACGAGTTTTTAGTTTATGAAACTTTTCACCATACCAAAGTAAGACAGACATTGCTGAGGTGGGGGTAGCTTGTATGCCTCAACAATGAAGATAGCCATATTGCAGGTACAACCACAGCGGAGGGGTATCTGGAGAACCAGACAAACGTGTGTTTCCTGAGGAGGGGCAACAGCCGTTTCAGTCTGGATGAATGACTGAGCTGGCCTTTTAACATCAGCTAACATGGCTTTGCCATGCAGTAACTGCGAACGACAAAGCAAGGGGAAGCTACAGTCATTCCCCCCCCCCCCCCCCCCGAGGATATGCAGCTCTACTGTCTGAATATATAATGGCACCTTCTTGGGTAAAATATTCTGGAGGTAAAACAGTCCCCCATTTGGATCTCCCGGTGGGGAACTACTCAGGAGGATGTCGTCAGCAAGAAAAACAAACCAGGCATTCTATGGGTCGGAGGGTGGAATGTTCTATCCTTCAATGAGGTAGGTAAGTTAAATAATTTGAAAAGAGAAATGGATAGGTTAAAGTGAGATATGGTAGGGATTAGTGAAGTTCAGTGGCAGGATTAATAGGATTTCTGGTCAGGTAAGTACAGGGTTACAAATACAAAATCAGTTGGAGGCAACTCAAGAGTAGACCTAATAATTAATAAGAAAATAGGAATGCAGGTAAGTTACTATGAACAGCATCGTGAACACATTATCATAGCAAAGATAGACACAAAACCACCACCGACCACAGTAGTGCAAGTTTATATGCCAACTAGCACAGATTATGATGAAGATATCGCAGAAATGTATGAGATAAAAGAAATTATTCAGAAACTTAAGGGAGACAAAAACTTGATTTGATGGGGGACTGGAACTCTGCAGTAGAAAAGAGAAGAGAAGGAAATGTAGTAGGTGAACATGAACTGGGGAAAAGAGAAAGAGGAGATTGCTTGGTATGTTGTTCAATCTGTACAATGAACAAGCAGAGAAGGAATGCAAGGAGAAATTTGGAGAGGGAATTAAAGTTCAGGGAGAAGAAATAAAAATTTTGCGGTTTGCTGACGATATAGTAATAATGTCAGACAGCAGAGGACCTGGAAGAGCAATTGAACGGAATGAACAGTGTGTCGAAAGAAAGGTATAAGATGAACATTAACAAGAGTAAAGTGTAGTTAATGGTATGGAACGTCATAAAATCAGGCGATGCAGAAGGAATTAAATTAGGTGATGAGACAATGAAAGTAGTAGACGAGTTTTGTTATTTGAGTAGCAAAATAACTTCTGATGGCTGAAGTAGAGAAGATGTAAAATGCAGAATGGCTATGGGAAGAAAAACCGTTCCTAAAGAAGCGAAACGTGTTAACATCCAATATTAATTTAAATGTTACGAAGTCCTTTTTGAAACCATTTGTCTGGAGTATAACATTGTATGGGAGTGAAACGGGGACGATAAGGAGTTCAGATAGTAAGATGATAGAAGCTTTTGAAATGTGGTGCTACAGACAAATGATGAAAATTAGATGGGTAGATCACGTAACTAATGAAAGGTGCTTAACCGAATCGGGGAGAAAAGGAGTTTCTGGCATATCCTAACTAAGAGAAGGGACACAATGTTAGGACACATGCTGAGACATCAAGGAATTGTCAACTTAGCATTAGAAGGAAGTGCGTGGGGGGTAAAAATCTTAGAGACCGAGGGACGAATACAGTAAGCAGATTCAAAAGGATGTAGGTTGACAAACGTATTCTCAGATGAAGAGATTTGCACAGGACAGGGTAACGTGGAGAGCTGCATCAAACCCGTCTGTGGATGGAAGATCAGCACAACAACAACAACGCTTCTGAATCTATACTGAAGAAAGCATACAGTTTATAGAACTGATTTATATATATGGTAGTACAGCATCATAGCTTTCTAATAAAATATTAACCTTTTGTTAATTCTCTACAGTCATTTTGAAATGACACTTCATCAAATGTGTACGTATTTTTATGTTTATGTATAGAGATTACTGCCAGGGGGAGGGGGCAACTTCTAACTTCCCACTCAAAAAAATATCAATCACTGGGCATGGACATCTGTACAGTGTGTTTATAATGTACCACTCAGTCAATGTTACATGCATACTGTGCCATGTTCTTCATAATGGCATGAAATTATTCCTTTGGAAGAAAGCTTGCCTTTTTGTCATGTTTGATCCCATATTGTGCTGAAAGACTGTTGTAATATTTTAATAATTAACAGCAGGCACAAATATTTTTTTTCTTATTGCATGTCTATATTTTGATCACTGTGCGACAATTACTCCACACTTAACAATGTGGCTTTTAATGCATTGAGAATGGTCACATAGTGAGCGAAATCTAGTTGGGCAATAACAAATATCTCTTATCAATTGTTGTTATTACTTGATTACCACCACCACCACCACTTCAGAAAAGAGAAAGGTACTTTTGCACAAAACAAGAAATAAACATTACATTATCACACCCAAGGCAAGGCTAAAGAAAACACAGAACTGCCAGTACAGCAGTTAGGGGAAAAAAAAAACTGACGGACTGAATATGATATACCCAACTTGAGACACCTCCTGAAATAATGTTTATTATAGCATGGACTGAAGATGTATGGTTATTCATATCTTTTGACAAATTTGTAGTAAATCAGGTGAATAATTAAATATTTTTCTTATTCGGTGTATAATTAATTGTATCTTCAAAAATATATTTATTTATAATACAAAGTGAAACAAGTAAACAGTAGTATACATACAATTTTAAAATGGGTATAATCTACAAATAAATAGGTTAACTACTGATTCTTAAGAGTACTAAAATTAAAAGAAGACCATTGTAATAATAAACAGAAATAAATACCTGTCATCCCCATAACTTGTAATGACTTCCTTCCATTGACTCAGAATATCTATTATTCCCGGAAGATTAACTGTATGGAGGTGAGTGTAGAAACCCCAGTCTAAATGAGTGGCATCACTGGGGACACCGGATGGAGTTTCATTTTCCAGATCTTCATCTTCTAGTAAGAACTCTACCTTTTCTAATTGGAATCCACTAACACCAAGGTCTAACCAGAACTGTAGTACTTTCTGTAAAAAATCACAAATCAATGTAGTTACAATAAAACATACATGAAGTTTATCTGTGACGGAACACACACTGATGAGGTATACACGATTTTAGATGCATGAGAACCAAGTAGACGCGTGCAACTCCTCTGAACGATATTCAGCACGTAGTCTAAACACAGATAGGCTTATTTAAGCATTTTATCATCCTACAAAATGCAGGTTACATTTCCACATTTAGATTTTACCTTTATCTCGGCAATAACTTTTGGGTTCCTCATGTTTAGATCTGGCTCATCTTTACCAAATTGATGCAAATAAAACATTCCTCGTTTGCTGCTCCATTCCCATGCAGATCCACCATTGACACTGACCTGTTCATAAACAAATATTGCTGTATTATTTTAAAGTGTGAGTGTGCAAGTTACCACCTCCTATATAATCAAGATTTTCACAGCATAAGAAAAATCCCAGACTTTTCTATATGACTAAGTCTGTAATTACATTGATCCTCATAACATTTCAGTTTTAAAAATTGACAAAACATACAATTACAGGATATAAGTTGATGCAGCTTGCTTATAACTTGTTCATCAAATCAATAATGTGCACGACATGTTTTTACCTAACTTATGTCAAACTTGACAAATAATGAATCTCACTTATATGTGCATTAGTGGATAGCATCAAATGACAACTTCTTATACTAACCCAGTTATTAGGTGGTATCTCTCCATCATCATTCTTTCCTTTGCTTGGAGCCCAAATATAATAATCGCTGTAGATGTCACTACCATTTTCTGATGCAATAAACCAAGGGTGTTTCTTACTGGTGTGATTTGGTATAAAATTTAGCACCAAGTGTAAACCTGGAAAAAAATCAATTTGTTAATGAAGTGTCAAATTATGAAACCTAGGTCTTTTATATTACAAGAGGTGAATAAATTACTTACTTTTGTTCTTAACTTCTGATAAGAGTTCCTTGAAGTCTTCCAGTGACCCATATACTGGAGCTACATCAGTGAAACTTTCAACAGCACCAGTATCCTGATTATCAGACTTGAAAATAGATGATAAAATTATACCTGAGTTATCTAATCCAGCAATGTATTCAACTTCTGAAGTCAAACCTGCAATATAATATGGGTGTTCATGAACAATTGTCCCAGATGATAGGTTTAGCACATATCTGTCGTTTAATAACTTCAGGCATTAGTACCATTTTATTCTAAATTAAAAATCTTACGTGACAGGCCAATGAGTTAAATTAGTTTGAAACTGGCAAGACAGGTAAATTAAAAAACCAAAGTACAAAATCCTACATTGATAATGTATATTTATATAACGTCAGAAAATTTTTTCCTCACCTTTGAGATCCCCTATACCGTCCTGGTCCACGCCACCGTCTTTGTAAGATCTGACGTAAATTTCATAGAGCGGGCCTTGTTCCCACCATTTCAGTGGAGCTGGGGGTGCACATTTCGGAGCCATCACAATTATCGCAACCGCACCTGCTAGCATAGCTACCCACAAAAGCCAAAACAGAACGAAAAGAAACCACCTCAGGCGAATCCAGAATGGGTCATTTGCAAATTTCATTAATTCTTCCTTCGTCATTCCAGTAAAAACCAGTTTCAGATTTTCTATGTCAATCTTCGCGTCCCCATTCTGTGAATCTGCCGACAAAAACTTTACTTCGGAAGCATCTTTATTGGAGTTAATTTTTTCATTCGAGACTAGCTTTTCCGTTGCTCCGTCATCCGGCTCCGCGCCAGCTGGTTTCGCTTTTCTTGCATTTTCTAATGGCAAAACGGTTGGGCGTTTTTCTTCTTCCAAGAGTTGTGTTCCGGCATCATTCATATCAGCAGCGGACTCCATATCAGTTGCCATTTCTGTTTCAGACAACACTCAGAAGCGACAGTAACCAACTGCGGCACCCTCGCACTACCGCCTTGGCTTGCGCTTCCCGGATCACTGAGGCGGCGTGCTCTTCGAATCTGACGAAATACGGCCGCTATTGACGTCACGCAGCAGGGATAGGGTTGCCAACACCGCGGACGAAAAACGGCAGCAGTTTGTAACGTTGACATTAAAATCACTACACACAGGAGTGTCCATTAGATTATCAGTGAGAAGTGCACTATGAGCTTTTCTCAATGTTCCCTACTTTAAAGGCTTTCGTCAAATGTTAAGTCAGCATAAAGTTTTAGCTTGTGGTTAGCTTTATCCACTCAGTTGTTCTGTCGATCTCATCAAATATCTCCAGGAAGCAGTTTAAAAAATTCTGTCGGACTGAATGAATATAATTTTGAGTTGGCAGACGATTTAACTACGTGGCCCATTGATTTTTGCAGTAATACTAGTCATTCAGCAATTAATCTCAGATTCGTAGTAAAAACGAGCAGCATATGGCAATAAGATTTTCAAGAGTTCTCGTCTTTTTAATGTGCGAAACGTACACAATCCTGCAATCTTGTTGTTGGCTACGACCCCCTATTTGTTTCAATGGAGAGAAAGTTAGCTTGACTATGGAAAGTGGTTTCAGATTGCATGGTGCTGTTTTTCGCGTATGACCGTAATTGTGAATTGTTATTGCAGTAGTTTCTCTTCACTACCTACAGATACAGTACAATAATTGATTGCTTCAAGTCGCAAACAAAGAAATTCATTCACGGCAGGAATTAATACTTCCCTTGTGCTGGGATAAACAAATTTTAGAATTATGTAAGAAATGTGTAGGTACGGTGTGCTAATCACTTCTAAGATACGATATCGCGTATTATTTATTTGTTTTAAGACTGTTGTATTTCAATGCAGTTACAGTACATAGGCCTATTTACCGGGAAGATTGTGATGAACCTGAGTAAGGTGTAACTTAGGCCTACGTTCTGTAGAGTAGTTTTAAAATTGTTCCCGTAATTCTCTTACAAATATGTAGCTGAATCTGAAAAATCAGGAGTAATTTTTTAACAACATTTAATAATTAGAAATCGCTACACGGCAATGTCCAAAGCTTGCTATAGACGCACGTAGAAATTTGCGATCTGAAATGAAAACAAACTTTCAAGTGCGTCCGATTCGCTCAGCCCATTATCAGCACATCAGATAAAAATAAAATGATCAAATGTTTGTAAAGTTTATGGGACTTAACTGCGGGGTCGTCAGTCCCTAAACTTACAAACTACTTAAGAACTACCTTGTACTAAAGACGACACAAACATCCATGCCCGAGGGGGGATTCGAATCCCCGACGGGGAACGACCTCGCGCCTCAATGCGCTCGGCCGCTCCACCGCGGTCAGATAAAAATATATGTGAATAAGTGAATCTAATGAATGAAATTGGAGGAAATATTTCTTAACAAACTGAAATATTTGAAGAATTCTGGGTGTAACGGCGGGCAACATTTCAAGAACAGAACAACAAATTGGATTCTGCTGCACCCAGATGCATGTGGAATGAACTTTTTGCGTCACCTTTACCTAAAGCTATTTGTTATCGCATAATGTCATAAAATGAAAATTCAAAGCACTAAATGGCTTAACTACACACAAAAAAGATCAAAAACTACATCCACCGGTATTCTACATACGTAATACATTCATACTCCACTCCTACTTTATATGACTGACGGGAAGCCTGCTTGTGTGTTGTTACTAGGTGTGTTCTCTTCAACTGTACTCGCATGCCGTGCGAGGAAAAACGCGTTTAATTTCCGAACGACTCCTATCAAGGTTTTTTTTTCCAGCAGGGCCTTGGACGTCAAATATGGACAACAGTGGTTCTAAGCACCGTCCTTCCATCCGCATTTATATCAATTAGTTAAAACATTAGCGGAGCGCCACGTTACTGTTTGAGCGGCCGCTCCCGTCGGAGGTTCAAGTCCTATTTCTGGCATGGGTGTGTTAGTTATCCATCAGTAAGTTAGTTTCAGTTGTTCGCAAGTCTACAGACCGATCTTATCAGTGTCATCCCTTAGAATTACAAACATTTCTAATTTAGGACTTGTGACGTCCTGGGTAAAGACTCTATGACCCCCTCTCCCCACTAGACTTGAAATATAGACATTTTTAAAGTTTGCTTTTCTTGTTTCGTGTAGGGCGTAAGTTAGATTTGGAAATGTAACTAGAGTCTGACGTTTAGATTTTGAAAAATCACTTTCTTAATTTTTATTCCGTTCAGAGGTAATAATAATAAACAAATATAAAAATTTAAGAATTCAACACCGAGTATGAAAATTTCTTTAGTATTCCATTTTTATTCTTTTGGTCCAGTTTAGGTTACGGTAGTAACACTAAAAGTGGGCCTTTGCGATCGTCTTTTGACAGCTCGAAATTTAAATGAAAATGACGGCTTAACTATTCATCTGACACGAAAATTGAATAACCGAATTTGTAGAGGAGAAAATTCTCTACAACTTTGCTCTCTTATGTGTTTTTTTTTTTTTTTTTTTTTTTTTTTTTTTTTTTTTTTTTTTTTTTCCTTCATATCTCGTAGCGTTTCAAAGATATTTGCAAAAATAACAGCGATTTTGGGATGTATGTCTGTACGTAACGTGTTCCCTGTTTTTAAGACGAACCGTTCAACAGATCAGCACCAAATTTTACAGACATGATTGTAGTCCTCCAGAGACCAGAACCTCCCTTTTACAAATTTTTCGGACAAAAAATACGGTGTTAATACCAAAAAAGCCATTTGTAATATAATTGTAATTGCAAACGAACCGTTCATCTGACACGAAAATTGAATAACCTAATTGGTAGAGGAGAAAATTATCTACAACTTAGTTTCCTTGTGTTTTTTTCATATCTCGTATCGTTTGAGACATAGTTGCAAAAATAACGGAGATTTGACACCCCCCCCCCCATTGAATTAAAATTACGTTGCGTAGTTGATGATTTTCTTATTGTAACTTACACGTTGTCATTTCAAAGCAATGGCGCACTGAAGAATTAACCAAACCACATCGTTCTTCGTACGATAAATGAAAATCTAGTGTCTACAAATGCCATATTAGGATCAGTTAACAATGGCCATCAATAGTATGAGATAGGGATGGGAAAAACCGACCGGTTAAAACCGATACCGGTATTTTAGTTTTGAATAACCGGTTTTTTCGGTATTTATTTAGTGTCGGTTGTAACCGGTTTCTTTTAGTTATTGCCAAGAACCGGATAAAAAAACCGGTATGACTACTTCCTGTAGTAGTGGTTCAAAATGTGTTTTTTGTAAATAATTTTAAAAATTAAAACTAGTTGACCTTAATATTTAGGGCTATTCCTAAAATGTCCACTGCTTTGAAATATTAGGTCATCGCAGAAACTAAGAAAAGCGATCAGTGATAATTTAAGAACAATCCCGGCAGTCAGAAACGCTCAACAAACACGTGGCATAAGAACTTATGGACTGGTGCAGCTACTGAGGCATCGATGCACTTGTTGCCGTGTGGCGTGGCCTATTAGACGACGCGCGTGCACCGGCAGTGTACGAGACTTGCCTCCGTCTGATCATGCGGCAGTTCCTTGCTGTCGTCGCCAGACATCGGTTGTGTCTTAAATGGCACCATCCCTAGTGTGCAAGTACTTCACGAAGTACGGGAGCAGTGAGGTACAATGCTCCATTTCCTTTAAAAAGCTGAAAACGGGTGGAGGTACTACAAACATGCTGTGTAATTTAAGGAGAAAGCATCCAAAATGTTCCTTGGAAGAGAAGGTAAATTCGATTCATATACCTATTTTGTAAGTGATGTACTCTAAGCTTGGAATATTAACTTTTAATGTATTATCGTATTGTTGTGCTAACAAGTTTTATTAATGTGATTCCTTGAAAGCGAGGGGCTTTTTTAATAACCAATATGGGTTTAGGTAACATTCATTATGTGGTTCGTCGCGAGGTAGCCGTGCGGTCTGAGGCTCTATGTCACGGCCTGCGAGACCGCTCCAGTTGGAGGTTCGAGTCCTCCCTCCTCCCTCGGTCCTGGATGTATATGTTGTCCTTAGCGCAAGTTAGTTTAAGTTAGATTAAGTAATTTTTAAGTCTAGGGTACGATGTCCTAAGCATTTAGGTCTCATAAGAACTCACACCCATTTGAACATTCTTTGATCATGTGGTACAGAGCTTTCCTAGTTCAATTTTCGTAAATTTACGCTGACAACTATCATACTGTTAGTCGGAACTGTGACTTTATTTTTCGAAATACTTCTGCAGCACTGACTGAAGTTCATTTACTGACTGTAACTTATATATATATAGTGATATAACGAGATATTCATATGCGCTGGCTCACAAGTCCAACTTACGGAGTGGTTGGCTCAATATTCGTAACTGCCGGATGAAAATACTAGGCCAGTAAATCTGTGTGCTTCGTATATCGTCTTGTACGGCCTCCTGGCAAGGCTTACACACACTCAAGAAGGCGTAGTATTGGGAGGGGACCTTGCAAAACATGAAAAGACTAGTGATTTGTCGCATAACGTAAATTTACATGAATTTTAACTAAACCTAGTAAGTTTCGGTTTCGGCCGAAACTAGAAGAACCGACGATTACGGTTTTTGTTTCGGCCACAAAATATGTTTCGTTCACACTCTGCTGTAAATAATAGCAATAAAAACCGAAAACCGGTTATTTAAAAAACCGGTTATCTTGAGCAATTTTTACGGTGCGGTTAAACTGGAGATGAAAAGAACCGGTATAACCGAAAACCGGTTGTTTCAGCGATAACCGCCATCCCTAGTATGAGATTAAAGGACTCATCTTTCGATTGATAGCCGTAGTGTAGTGGGCAAGGTGTTGGACTATGACGCTAAAGGTCGGGGATTCGCAACCCGTCACTACTTAACTTTTTCCTAAAAGGGTTTCAGACACTCATATTAATTTTTTTATTATTTATATTATTATTTCGGTCCAAAATGTTTGCAAAAACATAAAACTACAAATATAAAGTGGGCCGTAAAATACGTCACTGCGATTTTTTCAATTGCTTTCGTTAGAGAGTTCCCAGTAGGACCATTTCACGAATGCTCCGTGATTATCGGAAATCCGGCAAAAAAAATCTCCAACATTGCATTGGGCGGAACAAGATGGGGGACCAACGACGAATCGTTCACCGTTACAGAAGTGCAACTCATCCGCAAATTGTTGCGGATTTCAATACTGGGCCATCGAGAAGTGTCATCGCGCGAACCATTCAACGAAACATGATCGGTATGGTCTTTCGGAGCCGAAGAAGCCACTCGTGTACCCTTGTTCTCTGCATGACACAGTTTTATTAAGGCGGCCAACTTTGCCAAAACTCAATGTGGGACTTTTCGAGGATCTGAAGGAGGACTAATATCACGTGACTCATTGTGTTAGTTATTCTGGAACTAGGAAAGAAATTTAGGCGAGCAGAGTAAGGTAAAGCAGTCGACAATCCGAAGATTGGTTTGAACACCACAGTGCTTTACTAGGCCTTCCTCCGACCTTCGAACTGACTTACCCAGCCAATTTAACGTGTGTTCCGAACCACGGTGCTACTCGGTATTTTTCACCCCCACAGAGGTGAAAGAAGTGGAAAGTGACAGATAAAAATCCTAGGACCTGGGACCTTTGGATTTGTAGTCTGGCACTCTACCACTGTGCAACCGAGGCACCGCGAGCAGAGAAGGCCTACTCATTTAATTTTAAAGTAGCACATCAAACATGACTGACATTTCATTCTTAATTTTCAATTTTATTTTTGATTAAATATTTTCTCATGCTTCTATTTTGAATTTTAGAGTATGACAATTTGTACGTATTCTTTCACCGTTACGTTTTTCCGATCACCTTCGTTGTCTGTACTACTTTTATTTGTTCGAGCTCTTAGAGCTCCACAAATTTTGATAAACAGCTTATTTCGCCCAAAGAATTAAGTTTTGTGATAACCTGGAATTAAATTTGATAAAAACTACATCCTGGCCGCGGTGGCGGAGGGGACTGCGGCGCGCCAGTCACGGTCTGCACGGCCACGGGGTTCGAATCCCCCCTCGGGCATGGATATTTGTGCCTAGTTCATAAGTAGTTTGTAAGTTTAGGGACTGATGACCCCGTAGTTAAGTCCCATAAGCTGTACATACATTTGAACATTTTGAAAAACTACTTCTTAAAACCGTTTTAACTACTCTATTATAGAAGTTCTTTCGATGAAGTGCAGAAACTAATTGTGCCTTATTACATGCAATGCTCACTCACTTTCGTTGTTGCATTTTCAGAATATCAGCACCTTTTTATTCCTGAAGGAAGTAAGATGAATGTTCAAATGTTTGTAGAGCTTATGGGACTTAACTAAGGGGTCACCAGTCCCTAAACTTACAAACTACTTATGTACTAGCTAATACTACGGATGACACAAATATCCATGCCCGAGGGGGGATTCTAACTCTCGATCGTAGTGGCCGTGTAGAACGTGACTGGCGCGCCGCAGTCCCCTCGGCCACCGCGGCCGGCAAGATGAATGTTGATATTGTATTTGCAAGTCAGATTTTAAATACGTTTATACATACTGTGACAATGTTACTTTATGTTTGCCACATTGAGCACAGAAAAATATTACATTACATTTTTTTTTTGAAACGTTCTTAAGAAGACACAGAAAATGTGCCAAAAACAATGTTTTGTAATAAGTCAACTTATCTCCAAAGGCAGTTGCAGCTTAAAAACAGAAACAACTTCCACTGCTAGCGGATTTCTAATTCTGAAATAGTCAGATGATGTGTAGCTTAAAAAAAAAAAAAAAAAAAAAAAAAAAAAAAAAAAAAAAAAAAAAAAAAAAAAAAATTATTTATTTGTGTATTTAATGTAAGTAGACTGTCTTTTATTCATTGATGACGCATTGTGAAGCTGACTTGCAAGCAGTATGACATAGCGTGCCGTTTAGTTTCAGCTTGTGCCCTTAGACCAAAAATTTTTTAAATTGCGGGAATGTGGGACGCTTTTTCCATTTTGCGGGACATTTTGAGTAATTACCGTATTTTATCGCATAAGCTCCCCCCTCGCATATTCCCCTCCCCTACGATTTTTCATAATTAAAAATTATTTTATTAATATCGCGCATAATTCCCTCTCCTGATTCGTTCTAGCAGGAGCGGCCTTCAAATAACTTGACAATGGACGCAGCGGTACTGCCACGAACGAATTTTTCCACTGCCACAACATACCGTAAATTTGAAACGTTAAGCCGCAGACATGTTTCTAGGTCAGTTTGCTAAAAGTCGTCATAATGGCGAAATATTCAAAATACGCGGCAAAATTTAAACTAAATGTGTTATCTTACGCCGATAGAAACGGAGTAAAAGCTGCAGGAAGGCATTTCTCCGTCGATCCTAATTCAATACGGTATCGGCGGAGACAAAAAGATAAACTCGTGGCTGCAAAGGCAAGCTCAAGATCTTTCCGTGGGCCTTGTGTTAAGAAAATAAATACCGCTACAGTAAGTTTAACATTAGTTCGCGACTTCTGACGTTTGGCTTGTCGGGGTGAAGGAGACGCCGTTGCCCAGGTAACAGCAATAATGAGCCGGCTTTTTCCACTCCCGCCGCCACCGGCTCGGCTTGTGAGGCACCGCTGTTGCCAAAGCGTGTGTAAACAGTAGCAAGTGGTGTCGCGCGGTGGCCCTTTGCGTTCCCTATCCTGCATTGTTGTGTCCTGCCGACAAAGAATGTTTCCAGGCGCCAGCGTGGCGTTAGATGTTGCCGGCGCGATGGAAACTATGCGAACCCTCCACTCGCTCCGCACCGACATGTCAAAAGTCGCAACTAATTTTAAACGCACGTAGGTACCATTTTTTCACAATTTGCCGTTAACCGGTATCTTTTACTGCCTAATACATCGTTTTTCTTCCTTTCTGAATAACTACTCGCATAATTCCCTAGTGTTTTCAAGAAAATTTTTCGAGGAAAAAAGGGGGGGGGGGGGGAATTACGCGATAAAATACGGTATCCCAATGCGGGACAACGAGTCCAAATACGGGACTGTCCCGCAGAATCCGGGACGGTTGGCCGCCGTAAGTTTTACCCCTCGTCTGGACCTATCAACACCGACATTGGACTGTTGATGACGCATCGTTACCAATTGTATCGAGCAAATGGACGTGCACGGGTATGGACAAAACCTCAGGAATTCATGGACCCTGCCTGCAGCAGGGGATTGTTCAAGCTAGTGTAGGCTCTGTAATGGTGTGTAATTGGAATTATATGGGACACCTAATACGTCTAGGTACGACTCTGACAGGTGATACATATGCACGCATCCTGGCTGATCACCTGAACTACCATTATGCATTCCGAGGGACTTGGGAAATTCCAGCAGGACAATACGGCATCCGACACGTCTAGAATTGCTACAGAGTGGCCCTAGAAACATTCTTCATTAAACACCACCACTGGCCAGCAAACTCCTACAACATGAACGTTTTGAGCATACCTGGGATGTGTTGCAACGTGCTGTGCAGAAGAGATCTACATCTACATACATTCTCCGCAATTCACCGTAAGGTTCGTGGCATTTCCTTTCCTATTCCACTCCAAAATAGAACGAGGAAAAAAAAAAAAAAAAGAAAGCCTATATGCCTCCGTACGAGCCCTAATTTCTCTTATCTTGTCTTTGTGATCACTACGCGAAATGTAAGTAGGTGGCAGCAAGATCGTACTACATCCAGCTTCAAATTCTGGCCCTCTAAATTTCCTCAACATGAATTCACGAAAAGGACGTCGACTTTCCTCCAGCGATCCCCAGTTGAGTTCCCAGAGCATCCGTGACACTCGGACACTGGTCGCACCCATATCTAGCTGCTCGCCTCTGAACTGCTTCTATATCTTCCTTCAAACTGATCTGCTGCGAGTTCCAAACACCTGAGCAATACTCAAGACGTGGTCGTACGAGCGATTCATACGCGGTCTCCTTTACAGATGTAGTACATCTTCCCAAAAGTCAGCTGTCCGCCTTACTCACAACTGTCCTTACATGTTCGTTCCATTTCATGTCACGCGTAGACATTTGAACGACACGACTGCATCAAGAAGCTCACTACTAATGCTGTATTCGAACATTATGGGATTGGTTTTCCTACTCATGCGCATCACCTTACATTTTTCTACATCAAGAGCTAGCTGCCATTCTTCACACCAACTAGAAATTTTGTCTAAGTCATCCTATATGCTATTACAGCAAAGTAAAGACGAACCCTCCCATACACCACATTATCATCAGCAAACAGCCGCAAATTACAAGTTACTCTGTCCATCAGATCATTTATATAGATAGAAAATATAGCGGCCCTATCACACTCCCCTGGAACACACCTGACTCGTCTCTGATGAACACTCGCTGTCAAGAACAAGGTAGTGCGTTCTATTACTTAGAAAGTCTTCCAGCCAGTTACAAATAGGTGAACCTGTTCCATAATATCGTATCTTCGTTAGCAGTTTTCAGCATGGCACCATGTCAAATGCCTTTTTGAAGTCGAGAAAAACACAATCCGTCTGTTGCCCTTCATCCATGGCAAGATGTCATGTGATAAGAGGGTAAGCTGAGTTTCACACGAACAGTGTTTCTTAAACCCGTTGTGATTCATAGAAAGAAGCTTTTCCGTCTCAAGGAAATTTACCATATTCGAACTGAGAATTATGCTCCAAAATTCTACAGGAAACTGATATCAACGATATTGGCCTGTAATTATGTGGCTCAGTTCTCTTTCCTTTCTTATAAACGTGAGTCACCTGCGCTTTTTTCCAATCACTAGGAACTTTGCGCTGAATTAAGGACTCGCGATGAATGCAAGCTATGTTAGGGCACAGACAAATATATACAGACGGGAAACCTCCGTAAGGGCCCGGTCCTACGCTCAGGGGTGCGGGGAGGGAGGGTTTCCAGCAGTTCCGTAAGATGTCCCATGATGGCGCTGAGGTCAGAAGCAGCCCTTTAAACTGGCCAGAGCAGGCGGCAGGTAGTGGCTGCCCCCACCACCACCTCCCCTCAAACGCCAGCAAGCGGGACACAGCCGTGGCCTTGTGGCAGGCGGCTCGATCTCTCCCCTCACCCTCCCCTCCACGCTACCCTCTGACGTGCGAGACGCACCCTAAGCTAGGGAACGGCCTGACACCTGCTAGCATCTTACGGAACTACGAGGGGAGCATAGGACAGTGGTTTAGGGGTGGCTGCCCCTCTGTATATGTTACTCTGAGGTTAGGGGCCAATGGAGGAGAATACTCTTTGTAAAAGGGTACTGGTATACCATCCAGACCAGGAGATATCCATTCCCTCGTACTCTTGGGGATTTATGATCAGCCCTGGAGGATGCATGGTGTCAGCTCCCTCCAGCACTACTGCAGACATCAGTTGAGTCTATGACACATCTTGTTGCGGCACTTCTGCATGGTCACGGGGGCCCTACGCGATATTAGACAGGTGTACTAATTTCTTTGGCTATTCAGTGTAGTATTCTTCCGTGAGGGGGCGATTCAGATTTTATGAACTTGTTTGTTTTTGTACAGTTTTCCACTAAAATTTCCATCCGCTAAAACCTGTTGCCCTCAACATTAGGCCAATCTGACATCCAGTGAATACGGTCCCGTGTCTGGACACAGTTCTGACAATCCTGTATTTCTGACCAGTGGCTTGTTGACACCGTACAGTGTCCAGATGAGCTCTATCGTGTTCATATCAACCAAAAAGGGGGACAAGACATCATAGTCCTCACAATTCCGGTCTCGTGATCCGGATAATTATCCTGTAGCAAGATATCATCGCCATCAGAAAGACTTTATAAAAAAATGCTTGTTATTCTATGGGGCAAACTATACTACTGGCCATTGAAATTGCTACACCAAGAAGAAATGCAGATGATAAACGGGTATTAATTGGACAAACATATTGTACTAGAACTGACTTGTGATTACATTTCACGCAGTTTGGGTGCATAGATCCTGAGAAATCAATACCCAGAACAACCACCTCTGGTCGTAGTAACGGCATTGATACGCCTGGCATTGAGTCAAGCAGAGTTTGGATGGCGTGTACAGGTACAGATGCCTATGCAGCTTCAACACGATACCACAGTTTAGCAAGAGTAGTGACTGGCGTATTGTGATGAGCCAGTTGCTCGCCCACCATTGACCAGACGTTTTCAATTGGTGAAACATCTGGAGAATGTGCTGGTCACGGTAGCAGTCGAACATTTTCCGTATCCAGAAAGGCCCGTACAGGGCCAGCAACATGCGGTCATGCATTATCCTGCTGAAGTGTAGGGTTTCACAGGGATTGAATGAATGGTAGAGCCACGGGTCGTAACACATCTGAAATATAACGGCCATTGTTCAATGTGCCGTCGATACGAACAACAGGTGACCGAGACGTGTAACGAATACCATCATACCATACCCCATACCATCACGCCGGGTGATACGCCAGTATGGCGATGACTAATGCACGCTTCCAATGTGCGTTCACCAAGATGTCGCCAATCACAGATGCGACCATCAATATGCTGTAAACAGAACCTGGATTCATTCCAAAAAAATGACGTTTTGCCATTCGTGCACCCACGTTCGTCGTTGCGTACACCATCGCAGGCACTCCTGTCTGTGATGCAGCGTCAAGGATAACCGCAGCCATAGTCTCCGAGCTGATAGTCCATGCTGCTGCAAACGTCGTCGAACTGCTCGTGCAGATGGTTGTTGTCTTGCAAACGTCCCCATCTGTTAAGTAAGGGATAGAGACGTGGCTGCACGATCCGTTACAGCCATGGGGATAAGATGCCTGTCATCTTGACTGCTAGTGATACGAGGCCGTTGGGATCCAGCATGACGTTCCGTATTGCCCTCCTGAAGCCACCGAGCCCGTTGGATAGCGACCAACGCGAGCAGCAATGTCGCGATACGATAAACCTCAATCGCAATAGGCTACAATCCTACCTTTATCAAAGTCGAACACTTGATGGTACGCATTTCTCCTCCTTACACCAGGCGTCACAATAACGTTTCACCAGGCAACGCCGGTCAACTGCTGTTTGTGTATGAGAAATCGGTTGGAAAAGTTCCTCGTGTCAGCACGTTATAGGTGTCGCAACATGCGCCAACCTTGTGTGAATGATCTGAAATGCTTATCATTTGCATATCACAGCATCTTCTTGCTGTCGGTTAAATTTCGAGTCTGTAGGACGTCATCTTCGTGGTGTAGCAATTTTAATGAGCAGGCGTGTAATTACACTGCTATTATAACTGTTGTTGTTGGTTTTTAGGCGACTAAACAGCTAGGTCATCAGTCACCTATTATAACACCACCACTCCTGTACATCCTCTGATAATTTTACTTCTCTTAATACTGTTTCCTTGAACTTTTCTCGCAACAGCTCTTCCATCACTTTAGTCTTTGTTCACCTCGCTTGATACATTTACGTCTATTCCCCACTACTATTTCATAACCGGCCACTAAGAGTATGTGTTGCGCAGCCACACTTTCACTGTAAATAACCTTTACAGACGAATGGAAAAACTTGTGGAATCCGACCTCGGGGAAGATCAGTTTGGATTTAGGAGAAATGTAGGAACATGGGAGGCAATACTCACATTACGACTTATCTTAGATGATAGGCTAAGGAAAGGGTAACCTACGTTTTTAGCGATGGTCGATTTGGAGAAAGCTTTTGACAATGTCGACTGGAATACACTCTTCCAAATTCTGAAGGTATCAGGGGTAAAATATAGGGAACGAAGAGTTATATTCAACCTATACAAAAACCATACAGCGGTTATTAGAGTCGAAAGGCAAGAAAAGGATGCAGAGGTTGGGAAGGGAGTAAGACAGGGTTGTAGCCTTTCCTCATTGTTGTTCAATCTGTATATTGAGCAGGCAGTGAAGGAATGGAAGGAGAAAATTGGAGAGGGCATTACAGTGCAGGGAGAAGAAATAAAAACATTGCGGCTTGCCGATGACATAGTAATCCTGTCAGAGACCGCAAAGGACCTAGAAGAGCAATTGAATGGAATGGACAATGTCTTGGAAAGGGTATAAGACGAACATCAACAAAAGTAAAACTAGGATAATGGAATGTGGCATCAGAAAATCAGGCGATGCTGAAGGAATTAAATGAGGTAATGAGGCAATAAAAGTAGTAGACCAGTTTTGTTACTTGGGTAGCAAGATAACTTCTGATGGCCGAAGTATAAAATGCAGAATGGCTATGGGAAGAAAAGCGTTTCTAAAGAAGCGAAACTTGTTAACATCCAATATTAATTTAAATGTTAGGAAGTCCTTTCTGAAAGCATTTGTCTGGAGTGTAGCATTGTATGGGAGTGAAACATGGACGATAAGGAGTTTAGATAAAAAGATGATAGAAGCTTTTGAAATGTGGTGTTACAGACGAATGATGAAAATTAGATAGGTAGATCACGTAACTAATGAGGAGGTGCTTAACCGAATCGGGGAGAAAAGGAGTTTCTGGCATATCCTGACTAAGAGAAGGGATAGATTGGTTGGACACTATCTGAGACATCAAGGAATTGTCAGCTTACCATTAGAAGGAAGTGCATGGGGTAAAAATCGTAGAGGGAGACCGAAGGACGAATATAGTAAGCAGATTCAAAAGGATGTAGGTTGCTGAACGTATTCTCAGATGAAGAGACTTGCACAGGATAGGGTAGTGTGGAGAGCTGCATCCAACCAGTCTGCGGACTGAAGACCACAACAACAATAACCTTGGTATTCTTTATTTCCTTTATGTGTTTCCTTCTGTACAACAAGTAGCCAAACTGACGTTTATGGTCTCCGCTCCTTTACGTTATAAGCTGTTCTCTTCTACGACTGAAGTAGGTATTGGCGATTATTAGGTCAAAAGATACAGCGTATTCTGCAATCTTGCGTCCGCCCACATTTCTTTCTCCATAACTCCATCCACCATGAATTCTCTCTTCCCCACTCCAACTCTCACAAACATGTCCGTTTAAATCTCCCCCCCCCCCCATTATCACCCTTTCATTGTCTGGTATTTCCACTGTTACTCCATCTAGGCTTTTCTAAAATTCGTCCTTCTCTTCCGAACACCCTCTCTGGGGTGCTTACACTCTTAGAACTGTGATGACGTCTATGTCTTCTTTATCTTGCGCCAAAAATAGCTGGTCATCACCAAATTGTAATGAATCTATAGTAATAGCATAAAATGGCGAATAGTATGAGTACTAGACCTATACTCGTTAATTATTTAATGGAATTCATTTCGAAATGTAGGAAATGCTGCAGTGATGATTACTGTAGTTGTTTTTATGTCTTGGTAGGTCACAAAAAGAGGGAAAGGGAAATGAAACAGACATACGTATGATATACGTAAATAGTCTTTTACAAAGACTATTCTGCGGCATTGGCCCCCTACTTAGCTTACATTTATCGCGAATCTTTAATTCAGCGCAAAATTCCTAGTGATTGAAAAAAAAAAAAAAAAAAAAAAAAAAGCGCAGGTGACTCCCGTTTATAAGAAAGGAAAGAGAACTGACCAACACAATTACAGGCCAATATCGTTGATATCAGTTTCATGTAGAATTTTGGAGCATATTCTCAGTTCGTATATATAGTAAAGTTCCTTGAAACGGAAAAGCTTCTTTCCATGAATCAGCACGGGTTTTGGAAACATCGTTCATGTGAAACTCAGCTTGCCCTTTTCTCACATGACATCTTGCGAGCCCTGGATGAAGGGCAACAGGCGGTTTGTGTTTTTCTCGACTTCAAAAAGGCGTTCGACTCGGTGCCACACTGCAGACTGCAAACGAAGATACGAGCTTATGGAATAGGTTCACAGATTTGTGACTGGCTGGAAGACTTCCTAAGTAATAGAACGCAGTACGTTGTTTTCGACGGCGAGTGTTCATCAGAGACGAGTGTATCGTCAGGCGTGCCCCAGGGGAGTGTGATAGGACCGCTATTATTTTCTATCTATATAAATGATCTGATGGACAGAGTAACTTGTAATTTGCGGCTATTTGCTGATGATGCTGTGGTGTATGGGAGCATACAGGATGACTTAGACAAAATTTCTAGTTGGTGCGAAGAATGGCAGCTAGCTCTCAATGTAGAAAAATGTAAAGTGATGCGCATGAGTAGAAAAAGCAATCCCATAATGTTCGAATACAGCATTAGTAGTGAGCTTCTTGATTCTGTCGCGTCGTTCAAATATCTAGGCGTAACATTGCAGAGCGTTATGAAATGGAACGAGCATGTAAGGACAGTTGTGAGTAAGGCGGACAGCCGACTTCGGTTTATTGGGAGAATTTTGGGAAGATGTACTTCACCTGTAAAGGAGACCGCGTATAAAACGCTTGTACGACCACGTCTTGAGTATTGCTCATGTGTTTGGGACCCGCAGCAGACCAGTTTAAAGGAAGACATAGAGGCGGTTCAGAGACGAGCAGCTAGATTTGTTACCGGTAGGTTCGACCAATGCGCGAGTGTCATGGAAATGCTCCGGCAACTCAATTGGGGATCGCTGGAAGAAAGACGATGTTCTTTTCGTGAAATTCTGTTGCGGAAATTTAGAGGGCCGGAATTTGAAGCTGAGTGTAGTACGATCTTGCTGCCGCCTACTTACATTTCGCATAAAGATCACAAAGACAAGATAAGAGAAATTAGGGCTCGTACGGAGGCATATAGGCATTCTTTTTTTCCTCGTTCAATTTGGGAGTGGAATAGGAAAGGAAATGCCTAGTAGTGGTACAGTGTACCCTCCGCCACCCACCTTACGGGGAATTGCGGAGTATGTATGTAGATGTAGATGTAGATATATCGAAGTTCTTCAGTGGCGCATGCAAGATGAAGTACGCAGCGCACTGCAAAATAATTACCGGCTGTGTATTACAGTGTAAAACGTAACCTCAGTTATTGTAGCATGGATTACAATGTGAAAGTAATTACGAAGTGCTCAGTGATTCATGTATTAAAAGAACACAAGAAAAAAGTACGAAATTTTTGTAGGCAATATAGTAATATACTTTTTTATAGTGAGTAATAATAACAATACTTTTACCATTTTGAACGCGTAGTAAGCTTTAGCTCCCTAATTTTTTGCATTTATCTTTTATTTTCACGTATTTTATGCACTGCTAGCTTTGCCGGCTGCTTCGCTCGCGCTAATGTCCTTCAAAGACCATCGAAAGTACAATGATTTCGCAACTTTGTTCTTAATTTATGATCAGGATCATCAGAATCTGCGTTGGCCCAGTTAAACATGTAACTCACACCTATCAAGCCTTTTACGTATTTTAACGATAAAAAAAAATCAAAAACAATATATTCGTTGTATATAAGACCTCAGGACTCAAAACTGCACTGAAGATGTACATTCAATGAATGAAATCGATATGTGATATTTTTAGATAAGTATTTTATGTCATACCACCAAGCGGAAAATTTATTCTTATTAAAAGAAAAGTTTCCAATTTTGTGGTTTAAATACAAACCATGCCTAGAATGATGGTGATAAATACATTATTAAATACGAAAAGAAATTGTTGATACATCGCGATTAAACGGCTAAATGACAAGTTATATGTTATACAACAAGTAAATTATGCAGGATTCAAATGTCATTGAAATCGGTTCGGAGGTTTGAAGACTTTGATGGCTTGTGTAAGCATTGCATTCATTATTATGTTGAATGGTATTACCTGTCCGTACAATATATCAATCATTTAAAGTATTTTAATAAATATAAATTTCACACTTCAAAGAACAAATAGCGTTTCCAAGAAGTCTTCAAGCGTCTCAGAACGTTGATGTTCAGCTGCTCCATATTTCAAGTTATGTACTTAAAATAAACAAATATCTCGACTTACAGACTTTCTAAAGTAGCCTCTGTTCTTATCCAGCGGTCAAGCTATGCCATACCGAATTTAATCAAAATCGGTTTAGCGGTTTAATCGGGAAAGTGGAACAGACAGAGCTTATTTCGCATTTATAATATTAGTATTGATTAATATGGATTATCAGTTATCACCACTTTAAAAAGTATGGAACCTTATTCACAATACCGTAAATAATTTCCGGTACGCACTACATTTTATGAAAGATTTTTTTTTGCATGTTTTTCCTCACACATCTTCAATCTGCAAGACTTTCATAGACTTTTTAATTCATCCTTGCAAAACAAAATTAAAATTTTGGCGGCGGAAAGATTTGAACATCTTCTGCTATAAGGGACGACGCAATATGACTGCCATTTCATTCCTACGATATAAAGGGCGACTCTGCAACGGATCGACACCTCGTCTCCGCGTAAGAAATACAAAGTTACACCAGCAGTAGGCAATGTTCTCTGTGACTGCAGAGGAGTGTTCGTTCGCAGAGTTCACGGCAAACAACACAACCATTGATGCCGACTCGTACTGTGAAACACGTACATTGCTGCGCAAGGTCAGAAACAAAATGGAGCGAAGAAAATCAGGCAGAGGCATTATATTTATTGTCGCGTTCAGAATAAACAGAACACCTTGAAACGACTAGATATGGGAAGTCCATATCCACAAGACATGTCCGTCATGTTGTTCTACAGAAATGATTAACATTTCAGTATCTTGGGTCCAGTAAGTGTCGTTTTGGTTAGTAGGCATAGGCATGGGGCCAGGTAACTTGTTCCATGTGTGATGGAATCCTGTGCTATAACCATTCTTGCTGATTAGATTAGATTAGATGGTACTTGTTCCATATATCATGAATACGACACTTCATAATGATGTGGAACGTGTCAGATTAATAAAAGATGTCTTGACAAGATAAAACATTATACATTTTTTTTATTTTTTTATTTATTTATTTATTTATTTATTTATTTATTTTTTTTTATTTTTTTTTTATTTTTTTTTTGCAGATTTACTCATTTATATCGAAAAATACATCTAATGAGTAGAAGAAGTTGCCATTCAGATATTCATTTAATTTATTTTTAAATGCTAGTTGGCTATCTGTCAGGCTTTTGATGCTGTTTGGTAGGTGACCAAAGACTTTTATGGCAGCATAATTCACCCCGTACTGTACCATAGCTAGATTTAACTTTGAATAGTGAAAGTCATTATTTCTCCTAGTGTTGTGGCTATGCACACTGCTATTGCCTTTGAATTCGGTCGGACTGGTAATAGCAAATTTCATTAGTGAATATATATACTGTGAAGCTAATGTGAAGGCCCCCAGCTCTTTAAATAAAGTGTCTGCAGGATGATCTTGGGTGCGCTCCAGCAATTATTCTGATTATACACTTTTGTGCAATGAAAATGTTTTTATTCAATGATGAATTACCGCAGAATACGATGGCATACGAAAGCAGAGAATGAAAATAAGCATAGTAAACTAATTTACTGAGATGTATAGCACCAAATTTGCCCCTAATAGCATAAGTAGCTGAACTCAAATGTTTCAGCAGATCTTCAATGTTTGTGTTTTCCTGTTCAAACCCTCAACAATGCATACACCTAAAAAATTTTGAATATTCTACCTTGACTTCAGATTTCTGATCAATGTGTATATTTATTAATGGTGACACTCCGTTTATTGTATGGAACTGTATAGAGGGTGAATCACCTAACATTTTCACCGCAAATATTGCGGAAACGAAAATTGCGATCGATGTGCGGTTTTCACAGAATGGATTGGTAGTCGAGGACTCGTATTGTTATCGAATAAACAGTTTGTAAAAATATCTAGAAAGTGTATTTTTTATGCAAACAAACAATTTTTCAAATGGAACAATGATTGATTCTATCATACACTGGAATTTTTGACACCATTTGTGCACAAAGAATTTTGAATAACATTTTTATCACGTTTAGTTTGGCAGCTACAACCATTCAAAGTTTTAGGGGCGGAGACTACGACAGTGTAGCTAACTGGCTAGTGATCATGAAACAGTGGGCCGTGCCCCAGGGGCTAGCCACTCGGCCAGTCAGCTACGCTATCGCAGCCTCCACCCCCGAAACTTTGAACGGTTGTAGCTGCCAAACTAAACGTGATACAAATGTCATTCAAAATTCCAGTGCATGATAGAAACAACCATTGTTCCATTTAAAAACTGTATGTTTGCATAAAAAATACACTTTCTAAGTACTATTGCAATCTGTTTGTAGGCTAAAAATACGAGCCCCTGACTACCAATACATTCTGTGAAAACCTCACCTCAATCGCACTTTCTGTTTCCGCAATATTTGCGGTGCAAGTGTTAGGTGATTCACCCCGGATACTGTGTTTTATCACAATTTAATAACAGTCCATTTCCGGAGAACCACTTAATGATTTTCTGAAAGACGTATTACTATTTCATCAGTTAGTTCATGTCTGTCAGGTGCGATAACTATACTTGTATCACCAGGAAAAAGAACCAATTTTGCATCTTCGTGAATGTAGAATGACATCTCATTACTATACACTCCTGGAAAATGAGAAAAGAACACCCTGAATTTGTCGATTCAGAAGAGGGAAATTTAATAGACACAGTCTTGAGGTTGTATACAACACTCGTTCACACAGGTGGAGCCGTATGCACGTGAGTACAACCACCAGAGCGTGTATACCCTCCTTTTACAGCAATGCAAGCTGTAGAGTTGCCGAATTTGTTCATGTGAAATGGCCTGCCATGGAATTTCCACCCGGTGCCTCAGTTGGGCCACATTTCGTGCCGCTCATGCAGACCGACCAACATGACATTTCATACGGTGCCCATCATGCTCAATGGGGGACAGATATTGGGATCGTGCTGGCCAGGGTAGTTGACGTACATATTGAAGAACACGCTGGGTAGTACGGGATACATGTACACGCACATTGTCCTGTTCGGAAAGCATATCGCATTGTTCTTTGATTTAACAAAAGCATTTAATTGTGTTGATCACAAAATATTGTTGCAGAAGTTGGAACATTATGGAATACGAGGAGTAGCTCACAACTGGTTCACCTCCTACTTTAATAATAGACAACAGAAGGTAATTCTCCGCAGTGTAGGAAATGGCTATGACGTGCAATCCCAATGGGGCACAATTAAGTATGGGGTGCCCCAGGGGTCTGTTTTGGGACCATTGCTGTTTCTTATTTATATAAATGAAATGCCTTAGAGTATAACAGGTGACTGTAAAATATTTTTGTTTCCTGATGATACCAGCTTGGTAGTGAAGGATGTTGCTCGTAATATTGACACAGTATCAAATAATGCAGTTCAAGAGATAAGTTCATGGCTTGTAGAAAACAAGTTGATGTTAAATCACAGTAAAACTCAGTTTTTACAATTTCTAACACATAATTTGACGAACGCTGACATTCTGATTACACATAATGGGCATGTGATAAGTGAGACTGAACAGTTCAAATTTCTAGGTGTTCATATAGACAGTAAGCTGTCATGGAAAGCCCATGTTCAGGATCTTGTTCCAAAACTAAATTCTGCTATATATACCATTATAACAATATCTGAGATAAGTGATTTTTCAACGCGAAAAGTAGTCTATGACGTACGGCATTGTTTTTTTGGGGTAACTCGCCTGAAGCAAAAAGGATATTTCTGGCTCAAAACCGGGCGGTTCGAGCAATATCTGGTGTAAGTTCGCGAACGTCATGTCGATCCCTTTTCAGTGGTCTGGGAATTTTGACTCTGGCGTCACAATACGTTTTTTCTTTAATGTCTTTTGTTGTTAATAATATCAGCTTATTCCCACGAGTTAGTAGCTTTCACTCGGTTAATACTAGACAGAAGTTGAATCTACATTTGCATCACACCACCTTAACACTTGTGCAGAAAGGGGTACAGTATTCTGCGGCATCCATTTTCAATAAGCTGCCACGTGAACTAAAGAATCTTATCACTAATCCACACGCTTTCAAATCTAAATTGAGAGAGTTACCTCATGGCTCATTCCTTTTATTCTGTCGAGGAACTCCTAGAAAAGTTAAACAATTAAGCTAATTCATTTTTTTCTTTATTGATTCTTTTCACTTTGTCTTAAGATTGTCGTGTGCAAAGAACTACTTAAAAATTTTCTATTACCATTCTTGTGTAACAATGAATGTAATGATTTGTTCCATGACCATGGAGTCTCACTCCTCAATTGGGTCCTATGGAACAGAAAAAAAAACAATAAATAAATCAATACATAAATAAAATAAATAGTATCAGATGATAGCAAGACAGGTTGAATGATGGTTTCAATGTACCGTGCACTGTTCGTTGTTCTCTAGATGATCACTAGAGGAGAACGGCCGGTGTAGGATATGACTCCTCACACGATGATGGACGATGATGCGTGCCGTTAGGTTGTTCTCCGCTTACGCCGCAACATCGTTCAGCCCGCCTCCAATGGTGTTACGGTTGGCGCTTATAAGGGAGGAATGGAGACTTATCATCTTCAGTGATGAGAGTCGCTGCTGCCCGGTGCCAGTGATTGTCGTACGAGTGTGTGATGTCGTGCAGGGGAGCGCCAAAATCTGGAACTTACACGACATAGGCAAACGGGACTGGCATTGATGTGGGGAGTCATATCCTATACTAGTCGTTCTCCTCTGGTGGTCGTAGAGGGAAAATTGAACAGTGCACGGTGCATTGAAACCATCATTCAACCCATCTTGCAACCATTCATGCACCAACAAGGCGATATGCTTTTCCAACAGGACAATGCATTGGAGCAGTCACTTACGACCTACCAAAGAACTTGGCGTCTTTGCTCAAACCTGTGGTAGGCAAGTGTCCACATCATATAAAGTATTCCAATGATTTTACCAGCAGACTACAGTCACTTCAGCTGCAAAGTAACGACTTTTTGGTCAGTCTTCATGTGGTTTCACTGTTTACAAAGGTGCCTCTTGTGGAATCTCTACACCTCATTGGCAACATGTTTGGTGACGACATTACAGAGATGTTTGAGCACACGCTCTCCTCTACATATTTTTTAGTTAACAACGAGATTTATGAACAATCTGACGGAGTCGCCATGGAGAGTCCTTTGTCTCCCCTGGTGGCCAATCTTTTTATGGAAGATTTTGAGGAGAGAGCACTTGAGTCAGCTACTTTTAAACCAAAAGTGTTTTGGCGATACGTTGATGATACTTTCATAGTGTGGTCTCATGGCGTGGACCGTCTTCAAGACTTTTTACATCATATGAACTCCATACACGAAAACATAAAGCCGACCGCGGTGGCCGAGGGGACTGAGGCGCTACAGTCACGGTCTTCACGGCCACTACGGTCGGGGGTTCGAATCCCCCCTCGGGCATGGATATTTGTGCCGTCCTTAGTATTAGCTAGTTCATAAGTAGTTTGTAAGTTTAGGGACTGATGACCCCGTAGTTAAGTCCCATAAGCTATACAAACATTTGAACTTTTTTTTTTAAAACATAAAGTTTACTATGGCGATCGAGAAAAATGGTTGTTTGCCATTTTCAGATGTCTTCGTGCGACGCAAAAGTGGTGGCTCACTTGGTCATTCGGTATACAGGACAGATTTGTACTTACAAGCTACTAGTTGTCACCATCAAACAGTGGGCGCCCTCAAGACTTTAATCCATCGAGCCCATACCATCTCTGATGCTGACAGCCTTCACACGGAACTGCAACACCTGCAGACAGTATTCCTAAAGAATGGATATACAAGGAAGCAAGTAAATCGAGCGATGCACACCTCCAGACCACAGAACAAGGAAGAAGAAGAGGCTTTCAAATCGACTGCTTATATATTGGGAATATTTCATCGCAGATGGGCAGAATACTAATAAAGTATAAAGTAAGAGTCATCTTTTGCCCTCCTCCTAAAATTTCATCGCTGTTGGGTTCTGTCAAAGACGGTATGGAGCTGCGTAAAGCAGGTGTTTACAGGATTCCGTGCGAGTGCAGCAAGTCATATATAGGGCAGACGACGCGCACTGTGCAGGAGCGCATTGTGGAACACCAGCGTCATACTCGGCTACTCCAGCCCACCAAGTCCGCAATCGCAAAACATTGTATTTCCACAGGTCATTCAATGAACTACAATGAAACGAAAATTGTGGCCCACACATCAAATTTTTGGAGACAGCGGTTTCCAAATAAATGCTGCATGGAATCCTGTCATTGAAAAACTTCGTAGGCGGCGTAGTTTCCTGCAACTGAATGACAATGATAATCGATCTAATACCGAAGCGGCAAGCCTCCACCACGGAGGGCGCTCTGAGCAGCGTACGTAGTTGTGAACGCGCACGCTAAGTACGCGCATGCGCAATGTCGACTGAATTGGGCATAAATAGCACAGCTCAGTGCGTCTTCGACAGTACTTTGGCGGTACTCACCTGTAGATGGCCAGAAGACTCTGCGCCGAAATATCGTGGCAAAAAGTTACAGACATCCGGCAGTTCAACCGAGATTTTATGAAAAAAAAAAAAAAAAAAAAAAAAAGGGCCACTGTACCTCCACACGTATTCTGTACAACCCAACGTGCTCTTCTAGGTGTACGTCAACTACCCTGCCCTTCATTATCACCAGAACTGTTCCACATTGAGCATGATTTGGACCGGATGAAACGTCATCAGCGTTGTGCATCAGCGGCACGGAATCTGGCCCAACTGAGATACCAGGTGGAAACAGCATGGCAGCCATTCCGCAGGACTACATTCGTCACCTCTACGATCGTCTCCATGGGAGAATTACAGCCCGTATTACTGCAAAATGGAGACTATACACGGTACTGGCGTCGACATGTCTCACGCTCTGGTGGCTGTACTCAAGTGCGTACAACTCTGTCTTTGTGATCGTATGCTGTATACATCCTCAAGAATGTGTCAATAAAATTTATTTATTCAGAACAGCAAAGGACCCAAGACCGAACCTTGTGACACCCCATTCTTGTTTGTTCCACAGGAATCAGATTGTTTTTTTTTTTTTTTTTTTTTTTTTTTTTTTTTTTTTTTTTTTTTTTTTTTTTTTTTTTCATATTATGTGAACTACTTCTTTCAAATTTCAGCTGAAAAACCCAATTTACAACAACTGCAGCATCACATAACAACATCTGTTCTTTCAGACATGTCCGATGCCGCATTTCTTAATTGTTAATTTTGAGTTCTGGTCGAAAATCTCAGGGATGCATAGCGCTTGGCTAACGCCAAAATTCGCATGCAGTCATTGTCAATTATTGATATGGCGTCTTTTCTTTTCGGGCGTATCCGAAAGAACAGACACCATTGGTTGACATTAACGCGCCGCGGCGGAGTGGCCGAGCGCACTGAGGCGCTGTGCTCCGATGCGCGAGGCCGTTCCCCATCGGAGGTTCGAATCCTCTCGGAAATGGATGATTGTGTCGTCTTTAGTATAAGTGAGTTTACAAGTAGTTTGTAAGTTTATGAATTGATGACCGCGCAGTTAAGTCCTATAAGCTTAACAAACACTCGAACAAGTTCGGAATATTGAAACACTTCGACCTTTCAGGGCACTGAAGGAAATTCAACGTAGGTGAACGATGCTTGGAGGCCGTTTGTTCATGTTCGTTAAGTATTTGGATCAGTTTAGGGAGGCGTGCCAGAATAGCCTAATTGGATAAGGCGACCGCTGGCCCGAAGCGGGAAATCCGGATTCGAATCCCGGCCCAGCAAAAATTTTCAACTTCGTCGTTGATTTCATTGCCCTGAAGCAATCGAAAAGTTTCAATATTTCAATATATCTCAGTCATTATTCCATTAAAAAAATGTTTCTGTCCGCCTCGCGTTTTTCACTAACACCGCGATTACTGTAATCAAAATAAACTTTTCAATGAAAATATATGGCCGTAAATGGGGAAAGAAGTTTACGTGAGAGCGTAATTCAAATCTGAAACACAAAAATAAAGAGTAACATATATTTTACCACACTCAGAATACCTTACATCAACATCCGTTGAGTATGGAGGAAAATGTATGTCTGTGGGGGAAGACAGCAGTCTGAAAGCAAGATGAAGGTAAGAGTAGAATGTTTTTCCCCGTTCAACTATTATAAATGCGAAGCAAGCTTTAACAACTAAATCGCTTAACCGACTTTGATGAAATTGGGTATGGAGGTACCTGAAAGCCGAAGAAGTGTGTAATTCAAGATATTTGTCGATTTTAAGGTCGGGTCCACAAATTGGATGCATTGTTGGCGCCAACAGTGTTCGTCCGATATATGGATCGGTGAAATAGCATTGGAACCACCGTTGGCTCCAAAGTTGGTGCGGCTCTGTTGCTTGTCGGTTTTTGACCAAACATCAAAGGGCGTTGGGCCAATATTGGTACGTGGTCCACACACTGGCGACGACGTTTCATTCTATCCACAGAGATATATTACTAGACTGGGAATGCCGTCTACTGTATCATTGGTGTCAGTGAAGTCTCGCCGCCATATTTCTATACCATAAACGTGCGAGCAGTCGTGTGTGTTATCACAGAAAACAGACGTAAAAATACGGATGAACTGAGGTTATTACGCTGCCTTTAGAGTTTTGACATACGAGAAATTCGTGTCTTGTAAATAGCTGTAATTTTTTTCAGCTTTAGTCACCTTTGACACGTACAGTAATGAGTTAACGTTGATTTCCTGTTATTATTAATGTTAACAATTTCGTACAACTTAGGATTTCGTTTCAGTAGTACGGTGATTATAGATTATTATTATTATTATTATTTTCCTAGAGTTCTTACGACATCTACAGTCTGCTTTGATACATACGCTACACTGAGTGGTGTTGCGTATCCTGTTTTTATTAATCTGTTACTAGTTTCGATCAATTTCGGCTTTTTTTAATAGTATGACCGTTATAAATGTGCTGTTTGTCGTGGATAACACATATCTTTATTCTTTTGAGTGTTTTTCAGATGACAGCAGTCTGCTTTAACGGTATGTAACGATAAAATTTTACCTACCACCCGTGCAGTCTCGTATGACTATGTTGGCAACAATAATAAAACGGTAGAAAAGCCTCGCAAAGATGTTGATATCCTTCGAAATTAGTGTTTCGTACAGATGATGAATTACAGAAATAATGCTGTTCCTGCTCTGTCGTTCACCCAATAAAATTAATTGCACTCCTAAAACGAAGATTTTATGACAAAACATTCGCGTTGTTATGCGATTGGCTGATGCGTCACATGATAGACAACATAATCACGCAAGGCCGCCAGGACGATAAGTAAAATTTATCCGTACGTAACACGTTCTTCTCATAACGTATGAGTTAAATTCAACTACTCTCGAAGCATTATCTCAAATGCAAATCATGTTCAAACCAACTAGAAAATCTTACAACGCCATATCGTGTCAGAAGATCATAGCAGTACCTTACGGATTCTTTTTGACGTGAGGTAAGGCAAGATGGCGGTGTCAGACCTCAGTCACAGAGGTAAGTTTGCCAGTCTTGTAATATATGTCTGTGATTCTATCTTTGTCGTCTGCTCGTCTTGAAACGGTTTCTTTCTTCGTTCGTTCTTCGTCGCCGTTTATTTTAAAGTTTTAAAATATCTTTGTAAATATTAGAACTGCATCAGAAATGTGATTCATTTGTGAAAGCAACCACAAAAATCGAAAAGCCACGGAAAAACTTAGGGGCGATAAGTGAAAGTTTTTAATTTTAAAGTTACCTAAAATTTTTTGTCAAATTTCACATGTTACTTTGCAGACTTCAAGCACTACTACCGATAAAAATTACATGTTATTATAAAAACGAAGTGTAGGCATCTATAACTGTCTCCTGTAGCAAGAAATAGAAACGTCAATACTAAAAGAACTTTAGCAGGTATAGCATCCCTCCAAATGTAATTTGAAATAGCAGGTATAAGTATCAATAATGTGTATTGATTACTTGTAACATATTTTAAAACTTACTGATTTTGTAATTAAAGTTCGGTACACCATATGTTACATATGTTTCCTTTTTTTGGTTAGCAATGACAAAATGTAATCATTCACACTCAAAACAGTTAATGCATCGGCCGCGGATAGTACGTCAGATATGTTTACGTTGGCTCTAGATGAATGCAACTGAATGTTGGCTACAATGTGTGGACGGTGTCGCGAAAATATTGGCCAATGTTGGCGCCAGCGTTGGTACCAATGTGTTGATGCGGAGTAAGTGTATAACTCGAAACAAAGTGTATTCTAAGCTCCTTGACTCAAAATATGGAACAGCTTAGCATCAACGTTTCTCTTATTGCTTCTGAGACGCATAAAGACTCCTTGGAAAAGATGCTTTTGAAAGTTATCACATTTATTAAAATACTTTCAATGGTTGATATGTTGTTCGTTATGTGATTCAACACTATGAACACAATGTTTACAACCACCCAACCAATTTCGATAACATTTGAATTGCACACAATTTACACATTGTATAACGTATAGCTTCTTCAATCAGCGGTTTTGTCACGAATAAACAAAGAAGTTTCTTTTCGTATTTAATAATGTCTTTAATATCATCGTAATAAAGAAGGGTAGTATTTACAGTCATTCTTCGCACGGTTTATATTTAAACCGGAAAATTGGAAACTTTTATTTTATCCTGATTATCCTGGCCGTAAGTTAACAACAAAGTTCTGAAATTATTGTACTTTCGATAGTCTTTGACTTGTATGCTAAGACATCTATCAGTTTCAACCGGAAATCTTAGGGTACAGGTTAATTTCTTAACACATTTTTCTTTCCCTTTCTTTAGAGAAAAGATATGAATGTTGACGCCAAATTAACCCAGTAAAATTTAGTTTAATAAATGAATAATAATAATAATTTCGTGATGCTCATTGGCCTGGTGCAAGTCTTTCAATTGGACGGCACTTCAGCGCCTTGCATGTCCGTAGCCTACCCCAGTTATGCAACCGGGGACAGGGGACCTACAGCTTAACGTGGAATCGGAACCACGTGTCATTGCTGGCGACTCCTCACATCGTTGAGAGGTGGAGGATGGTTTAAAACGCGGACTGAAAAATTCCGAGGTCCGACCGGGTTTTGGACCCGCGACCCTTCGGTTTCCAGTCTAGCGTTTTACCCGAAGACCACCGGGCCAGACAATAAATGATTTAAACGGCAACACTTCACTGAGCGAGTAAGTAGCCAAACTACCTTTAGTTTTCAAACGGCCGACTAGCCGCCACCTACATTGAACAGAAGTCAGTCACGAAGAGAGTGTATTTCTCAGGAGACAGGTCGATTACGTCACGGAGTAGAGTACCGCCTTGCAGGAAACTGAATTCCTTGAACGGCCTGGCCTCCAGGCTCGCTCGTGCGAGGACAAGGGCATCCGCATGCACGTCCTTCTCCAGCGAACAGTTCCGTTGCCGGCATCTCGAAGTACCAGCTTTCCAGTCTCTATACAGTGACACAATGACATATGGCCGCTCTCTACAAACACACTTCTCGCCAGCAACACATTAAGCGGACAGTTCGCAATCCGTTGCCCGTACAAGTATTCTTATTACTAAAACGACTAACCAGGTCTACGATGAACTGCCACAGATACAGGTTGCCGATTCTACGTTTTCCAGGATACAAAAATTTCATTTTCAATCTGTCATATAATTTTGATTTCTAACGGTTTTTTAGTCTTAGCTACCAGTGTTTTTTTAAAACGTTTATTGTTCTTTCATTTACAAAGTAAACAGACAGGTGTGTAGCCAAAGGTCATGGAGGATTTCTGGGGTTCAAACCCCTCCAGAAATTTGGCAAAACTTACAAAAATGGCATCATTCTGTATCAGGATAAAACCTGCCTTCCTTTTGCCAAGGCTCGGAAACCGTTACAAATATTCCATAAGGTCACGATGAAACTTAAGGTTTTAAATAAAATAAAATAAATAATTATGGTCGGGATAGGAGACTGAAACTAGCGTGTGTGAGTGCGCAAAGTTTGTGTGCAGATCCAACAGTACCTATCTACATTGGTACAGCACTGTGAATGCAAAAACTTATCTGAATGTAATTGTTATAATTAATCAGCCTGGCATCGACTGACAGCAATGAGTATGGCCCTGTCAATGCGCTTAACTATCCAGGACACGAGTCTGGTTAAACAAGGAATGACAAGTCCGGTTGTAACTCAAATTCCGATCGTTAATCAGACAGACAAATTATTCATTAATTAAATTAAATACTGCTCAAAGTTAAATACAAATTTGATATCCAAAATTAAAATGTGATCATGGCTGGAGTGATAGACAATCTCGAACAGTGACTGATAGCAGCGGAATGACGTAATGATATGACACAATGTGTTGGTGATTACGAATTCTGGTGTACGAGTGTATTGCTCTCTTTGAATTCTTCTTCTTCTTTTGTATCACTACAGCCCTTGGGGAGCCTTAACTTCTCCATTATTTTCATCCATGCTTCTCGTTTCTTTCGGTTTTTTTCTACGCCCAGACTCCTATTCATCAACAATTACATAAATATTCCGCAAGTGCCATGGTGAGTGGCAGACGATACTTCGTACCACAAACAGTAGTTCGCCTTCCTCTTTGATTCAGAACGAATCGTTTGGCAATCAGCTTCATTACCGACTCTCAATAGGGTTCCTCGTAAAAAAAGAACACCGCCTTCCGTACCGGGAAACCCATTAATATTCTCCGAGCATCTCTGTCAGACTCTCATGCTGATCGCTGGGGTAAGTCGCCTGATGCAAAAAGGATATTTCTGGCTCAAAAACGGGCGGTTCGAGCAATATCTGGTGTAAGTTCGCGAACGTCATGTCGACCCCTTTTCAGTAGTCTGGGAATTTTGACTCTGGCGTCACAATACGTTTTTTCTTTAATGTCGTTTGTTGTTAATAATATCAGCTTATTCCCACGAGTTAGTAGCTTTCACTCGGTGAATACTAGACAGATGTCTAATCTACATTTGCACCACACCACCTTAACACTTGTGCAGAAAGGGGTGCAGTATTCTGCGGCATCCATTTTCAATAAGCTGCCACAAGAACTTAAGAATCTTAGCACTAATCCACATGCTTTCAAATCTAAACTGAAGAGTTACCTCGTGGCTCACTCCTTTTATTCTGTCGAGGAACTCCTAGAAAAGTTAAACAATTAAGCTAATTCATTTTTTCTTTATTGATTCTTTTAACTTTGTCTTAAGATTGTCGTGTGCAAAGGACTACTTAAATTTTTTCTATTACCATTCTTGTGTAACAATGTATTGACTTGTTCCATGACCATGGAGTCTTACTCCTCAAGTGGGTCCTATGGAACAGAAAAAAAAAAAAACAAATAAATAAATAAATAAATCGAACCTACGGTAAGAAATCCAACAGTCCGCCTCTGAGTTGCTTCTACTACTTCCTTTAATCCGAGCTGATGGCGAATCCCAAACCCTGGAATGGGTCGCACTCGTGTTCTAAACGCAGTCTCCTTTACAGATGAACTACATTTCCCAGACCTCTGTGCCAACAAACTGCAGCTCACCATCCGTCTTCCACGTGATTGTTCTTAGATTCTCATTCCATTTCATATGGTTCTGGAAATGTTACATCCAGATATTTAATCGACGTGACTGTATCAAGCAGCACACCATTACATATAAGTCAAGCTTACCAGTGTTATACCACTGTAATTTTTACATGTCGTTCTGTCTCCTTTATAAATAGACTTTATCCAGTTATCTGGCTTGGTTTCAGTTTCACATATCGTCGATATTATCGCGTGCAGTTCCTTTAATATAGCAACTCCACTATTTTTATTAGAGATTTACCGCTTTCCTACAGGGTTCGATTGTTTCGTCTTTTGGACAGGCAGAGAAACCTCTTGCAGTGTCAGCTTTCTTGCGCCGTTACCCCTTCCGGATTTCCTGTTTCTTCTCACGAGCGTTTCTTCTTCTAGGCTAATTTTTAGTGCGCCTTTGAAGAATTCTGTCCACCTGCCCACTACCAGTTCTTCCTCCTTTATCATTTTTTTTTATCTTTGTTCCAGCCAACCCTTTTTTAGTCACAATCTACTCCTTATTTTATGTCCTCTCTGATGTACTAATTCCGAAATGGGGGACATAACAATAGGTATTTCCGGTGTAGAGAAGCAGCTGAGAGAGCTAAATACGAAAAAGTCTGCTGGTCCGGATGGAATACCAGTTCGGTTTTACAAAGACTATTCTGCGGCATTGGCCCCCTACTTAGCTTGCATTTATAGCGAGTCTTTAATTCAGCGCAAAGTTCCTAGTGATTGGAAAAAAGCGCAGGTGACTCCCGTGTATAAGAAAGGAAAGAGAACTGACCCATACAATTACAGGCCAATATCGTTGACATCGGTTTCATGTAGAATTTTGGAGCATATTCTCAGTTCGAACATAGTAAATTTCCTTGAAACGGAAAAGCTTCTTTTCTTGAATCAGCACGGGTTTAGGAAACATCGTTCATGTGAAACTCAGCTTGCTCTTTTCTCACATGACATCTTGCGAGTCATGGACGAAGGGCAACAGGCGGATTGTGTTTTTCTCGACTTCAAAAAGGCGTTCGACACGGTGCCACACTGCAGACTGCTAACGAAGATACGAGCTTATAGAATAGGTTCACAGATTTGTGACTGGCTGGAAGACTTCCTGAGTAATAGAACGCAGTACGTTGTTCTCGACGGCGAGTGTTCATCAGAGACGAGTGTATCGTCAGGCGTGCCCCAGGGGAGTGTGATAGGACCGCTATTATTTTCTATCTATATAAATGATCTGATGGACAGAGTAAGTTGTAATTTGCGGCTGTTTGCTGATGATGCTGTGGTGTATGGGAGGGTGTCGTCTGTAACTGACTGTAATAGCATACAGGTTGACTTAGACAAAATTTCTAGTTGGTGCGAAGAATGGCAGCTAGCGCTCAATGTAGAAAAATGTAAGGTGATGCGCATGAGTAGAAAAAACAATCCTATAATGTTCGAATACAGCATCAGTAGTGAGCTTCTTGATGCGGTCGCGTCGTTCAAATATCTAGGCGTAACATTGCAGAGAGATATGAAATGGAACGAGCATGTCAGGACAGTTGTGAGTAAGGCGGACAGCAGACTTCGGTTTATTGGGAGAATTTTGGGAAGATGTACTTCACCTGTAAAGGAGACCGCGTATAAAACGCTTGTACGACCACGTCTTGAGTATTGCTCAAGTATTTGGGACCGGCAGCAGATCGGTTTGAAGGAAGACATAGAGGCGGTTCAGAGGCGAGCAGCTAGATTTGTTACCGGTAGGTTCGACCAATGCGCGAGTGTCACGGAAATGCTCCGGCAACTCAATTGGGGATCGCTGGAAGAAAGACGACGTTCTTTTCGTGAATTTCTGTTAAGTAAATTTAGAGGGCCGGAATTTGAAGCTGAGTGTAGTACGATCTTGCTGCCGCCTACTTACATTTCGCGTGGTGATCACAAAGACAAGATAAGAGAAATTAGGGCTCGTACGGAGGCATATAGGCATTCTTTTTTTCCTCGTTCAATTTGGGAGTGGAATAGGAAAGGAAATGCCTAGTAGTGGTACAGTGTACCCTCCGCCACGCACCTTACGGTGAACTGCGGAGTATGTATGTAGATGTAGATGTAGATGTTTCTTATTTTGCACGCCTAGTTTATGAAATTTCGTATTGAACCACACTTTTTTTGTGTAGAGTCTGTTGTCTCTCCTTCTTAATCCTCATTATTCTTTCAGATTATTTCTGATTTCTCTTTGTAACAATCTCGTTCTTATAATTTTCAAAATGAAATGCCAAGATCGCACATTAATATTTTATTCACTGACGACCGGTTTGGTGAACCGTGTCACCATCATCTGGTCACATACATATTACAAGCTGGTCATCTTGTTAAAAATTTAGTATAAAATAACAAGTGCAACATTGCACTCAGTCGCTATGTAAAAATACACAAGTAAAAAACATGACAGCTTACAAAACACTGACAGATTTGAAGATTCTCAAAGCTGTCAGTATTTTGTAATCTGTCATGTTTTTTACTTGTGTATTTTTTATATAGCGACTGAGTGCAATGTTGCACTTGTTATTTTATACCAAATTTTTAACAAGATGACCAGCTTGTAATATGTATGTGACCAGTTGATGGTGACACGGTTCACCAAACCGGTCGTCTGAATAAAATATTAATGTGCGATCTTGGCATTTCATTTTCAAACCCGACTATCTCAGGTAATCTTAATCTCGTTCTTATCATATTATTTTCCTCTACGGTCAACCTACAATCTTCATCAAGCAATTTCTACATTTTTCTGTTTCTTCTCATACCCATGGACGTAGCGAGAGGTATTTTTCTAGGGGTTCATAGCCATCCCGAAATGCTATGAAGCTAAGGAACAATTATATACATGATCTTTCTGTTGTCAAGGTTATCGACGAAGTTGCAGAAGATTCACTTAGAAGCCGTTACACATCCTCCACACAGTATCGATTTCACCCCATGCGATTTCCGTACTTTTGGCGACCCCAAGTAAGACATTCGTGGTCATCGATTTGCTTCGAAGAGGTACACAAATGAGCAGAATCATTCTTATGTAGGCGCTGCCAGAATTTTTCGACGAAGACTTTGATCACCTTCTCTCACAGTAGGTTAAATGTATTAACTGTTAAGCATATTACTTTGAAAATAATCAGCACTTTACTTAGTTTTTAAATGTATTTATTTAATTAAAATAGTTCGGAGCATTATTACATATGGTTCGCAAATGTGAACAACAAAATGGCAACTGAAAGCAATGTTATTAGCCACAGAAACCGATTTCTGGAGACGTTCAGCAAGAATATCAAGAAGAGAAAGAATAAGAAATGAAGTAATCAGAGAAAAATGAAATGTAAAAATTCAATTATTGAATTCATCGAGCACAAACATCTAAAATGGTATAGACACGTCAGAAGAATGGGACAAGAAAGGCTTCCAAAATGCATACTCGACTGGACACCAAACGGAAGAAGAAAAAAGGGACGACCACCTACCACATGGATGCAGGAAGTTCAGTCAGCAATGAGGAAGAACAACATTCCTGAGGACTTGTGGGAGGACAGAGAAGAGTGGAGAACAATAATTCGTAACTTAATGTAATCTAATATAGGTGCTGGAAAAATGTACTTTCATTGTAAAATGAGAATTATAAAAATATTTAATTACTTATGTCTCATTTTACTGCTCTTTATAGACGGTTGCGACTTGCGCTATTTTAGAACCAGTGAGAACAAATCCTTCAACAAGGTAAACACAGTAAATTATGATGTGGGGTTGGGGGCTAATTCGTTCGGAGATTCTGTATAGAAACTGACAGTGCTCCCGTCGGGCCATGAAGCACTACTATCACTCGTCTTTTGTCACTAGCAGGGGAGGAAGCAGGTTTTTTTTCAGGAGAGGGGGGACGGCTGAGGAATTGGTGAACTAATTAAAACTAAGGTGCCATCCATAATTTGGGGGTATGTCCCACATTAAGGGAGAAGGATAAACACGTGAGATAGTGTGTAGCAGCTTCTCATTTCTTACTGTAAATTTATAAAACTTTGCGTTTTTCTAAATTTTTCGAATTTCAGGAGGGGGGAAATATTTCCCTTTATCTCCGCCCCTTTGTGATCGCCACTAGGACAACTGAATGATGACAGTATTTCTTCGTCGCAGCGGTGAAGTAGCCGAGCGGTCTAAAGCGTCTCGCTACGGAGCGCGCGGTTGCTCGCCGTGGAGGTTCCAGTCCTCCCTGGGGCATGGGTGTGTGTGTTTGTCCTTAGGTTAGTTTACCTAGGTTTAAGTAGTTTGTAAGCTACGGACTGATGACCACGCAGTTTGGTACGATAGATTTACAAACATTTGAACATTTTTGAATTTCTTCGACGTAATGCGTTAAGGAACACTTTAAGACGGAATTTGTAATTTAGGTTTCAATTTTCGTTTATGGCACTTAGGTTCCTGTCTTTCTTCGCGTTGCAGCCCGAACGTACGACCAGAATGTGAGTTGGGGGAGCTTCCACCACGATAATGTTTTGCTTCAGAAGTTGCTGAACGCTTCTCACTCTGCCTCTGTGATTTCCAGCCGTGTTAGGATCATCCTTGATAACTGGGTTTGCCCTGTATCGATTGTGCAGATTGAAGCTCTACTGTCACTCGTCTTTTGTCACTAGCTGGAGCGGACGCAGATTTTTTTTTTCTTTCCGAGAGAAAAAAGGGAGGGGGGCTGAGGAATTGGTAAAATAATTAAAACTAAGGTGCCATCCATAATTTAGGGCTATGTCCCACATTAAGGGAGAGGATAAAAACGTGAGATAGTGTATAGCAGCTTCTCATTTCTTACTGTACATTACTTCTGTAAATTTATAAAAGTTTGCGTTTTTCTACATTTTTCTAATTTCAGGAGAGGGGGACATATTTCCCTTTATCTCCGCCCCTTTGCGTCCGCCACTAGGACAACTGAATGATGACAGTATTTCTTCGTCGTAATGCGTTAAGGAACAGTTTAAGGCGGATTTCTGATTTAGGTTTTAATTTTCGTTTACTTCACTTCGGTTCCTGTCTTTCTTCGCGTTGCAGCCCGAACGTACGACCAGACTGTGAGTTGGGGGTGTCTCCACCGCGATAATGTTTTGCTTCAGAAGTTGCTGAACGCTTCACACACTGCCTTTATGATTTCGGATCGTGTTACGATCTTCCTTGATAATTTGGTTTGCCCTGTATCGGTTGTGCAGAATATATATATTCTGAAGAGTGTTTGTTCAAGTGTTTGTAAATCTATGGGACACAACTGCTTGGTTATTAGTCCCTAGCTTACAAACTACTTAATCTAAGGTAAACTAACCTAAGGACAACACAAACACCCATGCCCGAGGTGGGAATCGAACCCCCGACCGCGGACGGTCGCGCACAGCAACACGGCACTCCAGTACGCGCGGCTAACCCGCTGTGGCGATTCTGAAGAAATTTGCTAATGTATACTATGGTGGCTCTCTCGCATACAATCCTTTAGAATGAAATATACATAGTAATGTGTAATATGTACAGTCTTAGAGCCATTTTGAGACCTGTTACAATATCTATTTGTTGAAAACCCCTTCAGAAATCAAATACTGTCTACGTCTATGCTCATACATATTATTTCTTTTGCGGCATCTTTTTCGTTATGTGCATCTTTTGCCAGTTCCTGTTGGTGAATATTCGTTACTCACTTTCCTATTTAGTGTATTTATTTTTACAACCTCTGACAATAACGTTCGGTGAATAGTCCTGAATCGTTAATGTAGATGAACTATAGTTACTAACTTACTGTCCTTGTGAATAGTCATCTCCCAAAATATGCACTGCAGAGCTCTTTGTTACATGTCCCGGAAACTTTGCACGAAGTCTTCCTTTGGGAATGTTTTCAAAAGTTTCATCACGTTTCGTTGGATGTCAGGAATATTGTCAAACCTCTTTCCTTTCAAAGCGAGTTTGATCGAAAGAATAGGAAGAAGTCTGAAGGATTGAAATCCGACGAGTATGGTGGATGTTTAAGTTATACTGCGGTGTGGAATGGCCACGTGGTTTAAGAAGTCATTCCCACCGGAATTTTTATTCTTCCTTCGGGCATGGATATGTGGGTTGTCTTTAGTGTAAGTTAGTTTAAGTAGTGTGTAAGTCTAGCAGTTTGGTCTAATAGGTTTACAAATATTTGAACATTTTTTGTTGTTGATAAAGTTGCACCACCCTTTGTTCTGCCAGGAACTGTTTGACGGTATTGGCTGTGTGCAGGCGAGCATTGTCGTGGAACTTGAACATCCTCGCCAGATCTCAAGCCTCCAGACTTCTTCCAGTTCCCTCAACTCAAACTCACTTTGAAATGAAAGACATTTGACGATATTGCTGACATATTTATTGCTGTAAGTAGTATTGCCTTAATATAAATTCACAATGGAAGACAAAAAGAAAATTCTTGACAAAAAGAAAATTCCATGGGCAACAAAAGGAAAATTTAGGAATTATGTTACTGTTAACTTTAAAAGACAATGCATAGGGAAAAATTGAAATTGGAAAAGTGACAGTATTAAGAAAAGGTATGCAAGAAAGCAATCACCCATGACTCAATGTAATGTAATGAGTATTCTGAAATTTTTACATTTTAACTTGATACAAATAGATGTGGTGTATAAGTTTACAGAACAGAGAACATAATCGGAGACCTGGAGACACATTTTTCAGCCCAAAGTTACACTACCAATAGTTTGTATACTTAAGATCATTTTTGAAAGACTATGTTACATAAAAGTTAGTTTTGTAATATTATTTGTTATGTTATTGTTTATTACTTGGTCTGATACACATTTTAATGAGTCCAAAGGTTGAAATGAAACTAGAGCTTTATATTACTTGTACAGTAAGTTAGTAAGCTTTACAGACAATATGTTACAAAAGATAGGTCTGTGTATTCTTATACACAATTTTGCAAATCAGCATGAGAAAAACAAACAGGAATGATTGTACATATTCAAAGACGAATACTTCTTAATAAATAAATCTAACTTAAGATTTCAAATAAAATTATGTGACACAATAAATGCATGTTACTGCAGTACAACAAAGAAGGTAATCCACATACTGTGTATGTAAATTGCACATATGAGATTATTTCTGACAGTTGTACAATTTAAAAAGTATCAAACGTATACTAAATACACACTGTCAGTAATGGATACAAGAATAGTGGAAAATAAATACCATGTTACTTAAATATCACATTCATGAAACATGAGTGACAGTCATGGAATATAGGTATTATCTTGCAATTTTTCACAAATATACAAGTGCACTTAGATAAATTACACTATACCCTATAAATACAAATATTTCCTAACATCACAAATAAATATTTCAGATGACAAGTTAAAGATATCAGTGGTTTCTTTCACAATAAGAATCACTGCAGATGAGTTATTTTTCTCAATACTGACAGAGCTCTGAAGCATAGACAACAGGTACAAAGAATCCTCTAGCCTTCCTAGATAGGAAATTACAGCAGTTTAAGTATACTACAACATATAATTTTAAAGAAGTGTGTGTGTATGCATGTACACACACACACACACACACACACACACACACACACAGTAAGAGAGAGAGAGAGAGAGTTAGACGCATCATTTGATTGCTGATTTTTTAAAAACAATTTGACATCCCCTCCACAATAATTTCCAGAAAACAGCCTATCGTTGTGATTAACTATTTTTCAAGCTGTGCACATTGCAGTGGGAGTTATTCAACCTTTTTGAGACAACTTCCGCTGTAAACAAACAATAAAAAAGACATCTTTTTTATAAAGTAACAGATCAGTTCCAAACAAGAGTGCACAAAATATATGAGGAGCTTGATCAGAGAAAAATAAATATGAATGCAAGAAGACACCACATGCCTGCCAGCTTTCTGCACATTTCTAAACCATTTGCTTTAGTTTGACACTTTGAAATTGTCCAAATATTTCTTTACTGTACCACATGAACAAAGTGTCTGAAATAACTGAATTGGCAGAAATAAACTTAATTATAATCAAAATAAAACACTAGCATTGGTTGTAAATAGTTTGCTTTTTAATCTCCAGCAAATCGATTTTGATCACAGTGCTAAAACATATGCAATAACAAACATCACTGTTGATCGTGAAAAAATCTTATTTGACATGTACTATTAAACTGAGCCATTGGCTTACATGTAACAACAAACATCACTATTACCCTGGTGAAACTATCTGAATTGCCAGCTATGATTTAAATTGAAAACTAGCAACTAAGGTGTTTTTTGATGAGTAACATATTCGTTATTGAATGTAATTTGATAACTCAGTCGAATTGTATCAGTCAGCTTTTGTTACCTGCTCTCATGAGTTCACTGGTCTTAGTCATGTTTTAGCACAATAGATGATCAGTATATGATCAAAATCGATTTTCGCTGGATAAAAAGAGCAAAAAAATTATTATCAATGTTGATTTTCCCCCCTCAATTATAAAAATCATTGTTACACAATCTTTCCAAAAATGGAATCCAATCACAAGAAAATAAAGTCATTCTTATTTCTACAAGTACCTTACACAAAAAGCAACCAATAACAAGATGAGGATTTCAAAGAAACACTACATATATTTGTTATCCAAGAAAATGCTAAGACATTAACTACACTAATCTACAATTCACATATGACATGTTCGAAATAATATTATGAGAGCTTGAGACAGAGGGATAATGTAATGAAAGTTCAATACAAGAGAGCCAGCTTAAAACCTTGATTTTTTTAAAGTGAGTTTGTTGGAGATGGCGAGTGACTAATTTATATACCAAGTAAATTATTTAAACCTTCAAAATCTATACATATTTTACCCTCACTACAGATCGTAACCTGAAGTAACGAAAATTTACTCCTCGATAATGGTTATGTATCAGTTATAGATATAACAGAGCTCTTGCAGAAAATATTGGACAACATGCATTTATATTGTCATGCTATCTTATATGTACAGCAAACATAAATGATATCACAGTTGTGTATTGTCAGAATTACAGAGAGAACTATCATGTAAGTGGACAATGCATAAATACACAACTGTTGGGTTATAATTTCATAACAATTGAATAAATTGTAGTTTAACATTGATTTGAAATTTGATATATATTACATATTTAGTTTTTTCTCAAATGTGAACATTGTAGAGAAATTTTAATAGTAACATATAAACAGCTACATTGCAACACAGCAAAATTTAAGCCTTACATATATGGAATATTGTATATTAACACTACATTTTGATACAATCAGTCACATATTAACAAAAAATATTATGTTTATATTTCACAAATAATTCTGAAATAAAAGTAACTATCCTTGTACAAAATGGTAGTGAATTTCTAAGGAATTTTCAATTACTGAACCAACACCAATGTAACACAAGGACAACTGATTGAATACAAAAATATTACCTACTTTGAAATTTCATCTGATCCTTTGAGGCCCATGTGCAATCAAATGTAAACTGTCTTGACATAGTTGCCATAGTAAAAGAAGTCTGAAGCCAGACTGACCACCTGCCTCAACTGCTTGATTACTAGTAGCCTTAGCCTCTTGACTGAGCACCTGACATATCTGCTTGGCATCTAGTATGCTCATCAACTCATAATGCAGAGACTAATCCAGAAGAAGTCACAAATTATTCACCACAGTACTGTAATATGCACTTCCCTGGAGGAAGGCCTAAATGCTTGAATTATTTTTTTAGAGAATGACATTTGGGTATTTTAATTAATGTAAGCTGATCACTTGGCTGTACTGCAGTTTCATTTCCTTTTGTTCTCACAACTTTTACAGCACTTCTTTCTATTATCTGATGATTTTAATTGTTTCCATTATCTGGTGAACTGTTAGAGCTACTAAACGTCAGTACCAGTGCATATCAAATATGGAATATTTGATGTAGACTGCAGTAATCTTGGGAAATGACATAATGACAAGTACAATAAATATCAATGTGTACAATTAAGCAATAAAAATACTTATATGAAGCATTGTCATTAGAATAGAAGACACAGGTGCACACACATCTGCTCACTTCCAACTTCTTTCAGTCACTTCATACAATCACCTTTTAAAACAGGTTGAGGATATTTGTACAATATGGGGATAATCTTGTATCTTAATCAATGAGCTAAATGGCCAACACTGTATACAAAACCATAACATTAGCACAAAATACATAATGTAATTTTAGACATATTACATTGACATCTTTTCTATGAAATATTTCTGTGTGCTTTGAAGGTGTAAGGCTTTGAAAACAAACTGGAAGCACAATTTACACATGGGCAATTTACTATTACTACTCGAAAGCACATCTTTTTTACAGTTTTTATGAAGTGTGTACATAAACTGAAGGGTGTTTGTGAAGAAGTCTTACACGAGCGCCCATTTCGATAAATCTCGAACGCGCGAGCGCACTTCGATATATGGTGCATTTCGATATATTCCAAGATGGCGGGAGAATCTGATATGTTGATGTACGAAACAATGATCATTTTAAATGAAAGTTAGGTTAGGTATAGGTTAAACAATTTTTTTTCTAGTATGTGAGGTCACGTAGCGCCCAATCTCCAGTTCAGAAACACTCAAAGTTGCTAACATACGCGCCATGCTAATAACACGGGCAACAGACTGCAAAAAAAAAAAAAAAAAAAAAAAAAAAAAAAAAAAAAAAAAATTAATAAAATAAACCTTCTTGTTTAACCTATACCTAAGCTATCTTTCACTTATACATCAACAAATCAGATTCTCCCATCAGCTTGGAACATATCGAAATGCAACATATATCGAAGTGTTGTCCCGCTTTCGACATTTATCGAAACGGGCGTCCGTGCAAGGGTTCTTCACAATTACCAACTGATGTTCTGAGAAACCTGTGATGTGCATCAAAACAAGTATCAATAAAACTGATAGAGATTCCCACACGAATACAACTACTGACCTATACTAAGTATTTATAGTAAATTCTTTCAAAATTTAAAATTAGGCGTTAACGTAACACATTACAATATTAAACCATATGTAAAATTTCTTACTCTATACACATCATAGTCTCAAGGAACATTTCTCCTCGATTCGATCACGAAATTACCCCATTATCTTCATCCCAAGAAAAGCGTCGTTATTTCACATCGTAAAATAGATATACATACATATAAGCAGCTTCTTTTCAAATTATTAAGGTATTGTAACATTTTACCCAATGTAAACGTCGTCCTCTTCCACCGAGACTATGCACAACAAATTCAGTCATTTTCTTCAAGTGTTGGAAGCCAGAACGCCATATTCGTGCAGGCTGAAGCAAGCATCATGTACTTCGGGTTGAACTGCACGCACTGCACTGGTCCTGGGTGATCTGCATTGAGGACGCAAACTTTGTATCCAGTTTCTGCATTCCATACATGAACTCTGCCATCCATCGAACCACTGAAGACAAACTGCGAGTCTGGACTGAAAGACGCTTCTATGGGGATTCCTTTGTTGTTTAAATGACCAGTGAATGTCTGCAACGGCGTCCCGTAGAATGCATCAATCAGTCGGATAACTGATCCATTTGTAGATATCAGAATATTTTTCCCATCACGGCTAAATTTTAGTCCAGTCCAGTCACACTCTCTTTCTTGGGTTAGTTTAAACGTTATGAACGGACCTTTATCGAATGATCTCAAATCGTACAGTTTAATCTGTTCAGAGTTTACCCCAGCTGCAAAGATAAGCCCTTCAGGATCGTATGCTGAAACTGGTCTTCCTGACAAATGCATAAGTCCTTGGCAATTCGGAGACCTCAGATCCCACAACCGCAATGTTTTGTCCATCGAACCTGAGAGAAAAGTGTCTTCTACGGGGGATAAGCATAGTGAGACTACTTTCTTCGTATGTCCCGGGAAATAACGAATATACTTATTGTCGTGCAGGGATAAATACCGTATAGTATCATCCACTTTAGTGGAACTGTGAATTGCTGTATTTTTAGCATGCGTAAAATGTATGAGATCAACTCCATATTTCTTGCTGTTAACTGTCCTCATCTGTGTCCCTTTTTCACAGTCATAAACAACAATTTGATCGTCTTCACTACACGAAATCAACGCCTCACCACTCGACGAAAAATCAATGCTATTTATTTTGTCTGTATTCTCCCGGAATACTTTCGCTACTTTAAAACTTCGAACAACGTTGTCCACTAACTTCATCTTTACGTTTAGGCGGGTAATTAAACCGTACACTCACAATCAACAACGTTGGATAATTGCACTACAGTTTCAACTATGCCACAACAAAGAACAAATGCCGACTGGAATGAGTCAAAGTTTTTAAAACACTTGCCTTCACGTCCGAGTCGGACATAAATAATACTGTCAACTGTCAACAAAAACACGGGTGTTATTTGTTACATCAAAACAAGGCGGACTGCATAATGACTTATCACATTAAATACGAGTCGTCTCCAAGCTTTGTTATGTGATCAGTTATTAATTCCAGTCGTTAAACATCCTATGATTTCATTAATCTAGCCTTAGAGACTGAAGTTTTTACATCAATGTTCTCTTATACTGTTGTGTGAATAGCAACTTTTTATTGTTCAATTTATACTCGTAATTGTGCAAACAAAGGGGTTTTGTGAGGTCAGTAGGTTACAGACTGAAGGTTAAACAGTCAAGTAACTGTTTGGGGTAAAAGAAATACAAACGTTTCCCAGATGAAGTGATGCAAGCGTTCCAGGCGGCCAGCTTCTAACAGAAGTATGCAACGATATAGTTTATTGCACTGAGAACTTGCAATTTTTAATATTGTTACTCCCTTATTTCCCAGTCACTAAACGTGGCTGTGATTTTTCCATTACGAATAGTAAAATATAATTAAGTTACACGGTACTGCCTGTTAATGTCAACAATAATCTTGTAATATCAGTGCAATATAAACCAACACGTTTCACAGAAGCTAAGTTGCAGTGGTATCACCAAAAAATTTTGAGACTAGAAATGAACATTGGCCTGATAAGTTCGAAAGTAACTGATTGCGAGTGTATCCGAGTGATTGTCAGGAACTTAATGATATTTCTCATTGATATCAGCTAGTTTCAAGAGTTCCTATGCAGATATCAGACTTCTGTAATGAATTTAGAACATGCGAATCACAACTAGCTCTTTATTCACACGAAGTGATGGGTGCATCGACAAGGGTTCGCAAATCGATTCCGATTTCTTGATTTCCAGAAGGCTTTTGATACCGTCCATCACGAACGGCTTTTAATCAAATTGCGTGGCTGTGGTATATCGCCCCAAATTTGCGACTAGATAGGGGTTTTCCTGTCAGAGAGGACACAGTTTGTAGTAATCGATGGTAAGGCTTCGACTAAAACAGAGGTAATACGGGAGTTCCACAGGGTAGTGTTATTGGTCCTCTGCTGTTCCTTGTTTACATAAACGATTTAGGGGAAAATCTAAGTAGCTCTCTTAGGTTGTTTGCAGATGACGCCGTCATTTACCGTCTAGTAAAATCATCTGAAGATCAAAACCAACTGCAGAACAATCTGAATAAGATATCAGTGTGGTGTAAAAATTGTCATTTGACTCTAAATAATGAGAAGTATGAAGCCGTCAATATGAGTACGAAAAGAAATCCGTTAAACTTTGTTTACAAGATAAATCAATCAAATGTGAGTGCCGTAAACTCCACAAAATATCTAGGACTTACTATTACTTCAGACTTTAACTCGAAAGAACACGTAGATAATATCGTGGGAAAGAGGAACCAGAGATTAGCAGAACTCTTAAAAGATGCAACGGAACTACTAAAGAAACTGCATACACTACGCTTGTCCATCCTTTTTTGGAGTATTGCAGCCCAGTGTGGGATCCTTATCAGGTGGGTTTGACGGAGGACATCGAAAGAGTCCAAAGAAGGGCAGCTCGTTTCGTATTGTCACGATACAGGGGACACAGCGTTACGGAAATGATACAGGATCAGGGATGGGAATCATTACAACAACGGCGCTTATCGCTGCGGCGGGGGTTACTTACGAAACTCCAATCGCTAACATTCTCCTCCGAATGCGAAAATATATTGTTGACGCCCACTTACATAGGTAGAAATGATCATCAGAATAAATTACGAGAAATCAGAGCTCGAACGGAGAGATTCAGGTGTTTTTTTCTTCCCAGGCGCTATTCGAGAATGGAATGGGAGATAAATAGTATGAAGGTGGTTCGATGAACCCTCTGCCAGGCACAAATGTGATTTGCAGAGTATCCCATGTAGATGTAGGCACAATTGCTACATTATTTACACATTTTTGTCTTGTCCATGCTTTTATGGCTTTCATGTACCTATCACGTTACTATTCCCAGGTTTCAAAATTTGTATAGGCTGTATATTCAGAATTCTCTTTCCTGGTTGTAACATTTATTACCTGTGACGCTACCTTCTTATTTATATGCGTTATCTTCAACTGTCGTTGTTGTTGAGGTCTTCAGTCCGAAGACAGGTATGATGAAACTCTTCACGATACTCTATCCTGAGTAAGCCTCTTCGTCTCTGAATAACAGTTGCACCCACACCCATTTGAACATGCACTAATCCCTTGGTCTCCCTCTGAGATTTTTACTCTCCGCACTACGCCCAAATGTTCAAATGTTTGTTAAGCTTAAGGGACTTAACTGCGGCGTCATCAGTCCCTAAACTTACAATCTACTTATGAACTGCCTTATACTAAAGACGACACAAACATCCATGCCCGAGGGGGGGATTCGAACCTCCGACCGTAGCGGCCGTGCAGATCGTGACTGGCGCGCCGCAGACCGCTCGGCCACTGCGGCCGGCCCTCCTCGCTCACTTCCCTCCAATATCAAATTGACGCTTCCTTGATCTGCAACTGTCATACATTTTATTACATCTAGCGCAAACGTAATTCCTGTTCACTTACGGTTTCCACTGCTGCATTATCAGTAATCGTATATGTCATTTTTATGTCATTGACGAACTGAACAGAAGCTACTAAAATCTAAAGCGACACACCGAAGTCCGAAAAATTCCCTGATCTGCATTTTGAATGTGCACGTTTTGCAGTAAAGTTGCCTTAAAAAATAAAACAAAAGGGAGGGAGTTGCATGAGTTTCTTGTCTTATTAGTTTGGCTGGATTCAATCGCAAATGACTCTTGTTGACAGCGGTTCACAGCGAAGTCGAGGTATATTAGGACTACCATATTTTGGAATGCAAAAGGAGAACACTGTATATATATATTATATTGCTAAAAAGAGAACACTTTTCTTTTTTGGACTTGAGGTCGTTTTATTTAACAGCCACACAACGGCCATTAATTATACATTAACAAGAATAAAGTGATATAACGTGCGCGATTTACTATAACAAATAGTTTTCACTCATTAATTCGTAGGAAACCCATTTGTATGATCGCTGCTGAATGTAGTGACGCCCTAATATAACTTTTTTTCCAAACAGACACAGAATCTACTTTGCAAGTCACTGACTGTTCACTTGTTGATTAGCTGTTGTTGATCTGTGAACAGATCACATGAAGAAGTGCTGGACTACTGTAGAGTGCAGAGAGGTACGAAGGACTACTTCTACTATCTTCTTCAGCAATACTGATCAAATTCTGTCGTAGTAATAACGCGAGGTCAGGGAGTGTTGTGTGGTATGGCACTGTAGCCGCCTCATCCTGACTCCAGAACTTCACTTGTTTTCCAAAAACAAAAGAAAGAGTAGGTTTCTTAATGTCAAAGTGATTTGTCTTTTAAATTTTTGTAAATCTATTGGACTTAACCACTGCGGTTATTGGTCCCTAGACTTACAATTTTAGTTCAACTAACCTAAGGACAACACACACATCCATGCCATGCCATGACTCGAACCTCCGAGGGGGAGCAACCGCGTGCTTCGCAGCAAGGCGCCTTGAAGCGTTCGGCCCAATGCAAATTACGAGACTTCTCTTTCTCTCTCTCTCTCTCTTATTTTTTTAAAAATTTTTTTTTAGGGAAACTTTTGCAGGTTTACTGTAGAAAATCTGAAGACGGAAAGATGGCACAAAATGTTAATGAGATCAGCTCCGCCTCCCCACCCAAGGGGATGGATGGCCCGCTTATTAATCCCCTTGAAAATCTCAAACAACATGAACCCCCTCCAACCCCCGACCAAAATCCTGGATTCGCCACTGATTGACGACGAAACAGTTTCCTAAAAACCATGTTCATTTGTGTTGCGTCGCAATAAATTAGGCTTGTTGCAGCACTCTTCGCTCACTAAGCATGGCACATCCGGTTGCAGCACGAAGTTTGCAGGCAAGTAATGACCTAGGGATGGTCCGTATTGATCGACGTTAAAAATACCGATGTTTAGTGGGAAAACATCGATGATTTTACATCGATGTAAAACATCGGAACAACAGAGGTATGAAAACAACATCGGACCATCGGTACTTCCACGTTGAAGATTCAACTTGATGATGTAATAATATATATAATCCTCCAATAAAGAGTACAATCTAAGATGCCAAGCCACAAAAAACAGACATATATAGGTAAAATGTTACTGACGGAAGCGGTGGAGTAGTTTACTGAAGTTGGTGAAGTTTGCAGCGACCGCCAAATGCTAATCTCTGGTATTCGTGAAGCGAACATTGTGTGACCAACATTAGAAACTTTACGACGAAGCCGTAAGTAAAATTTAACAGTCGAAGTTATATCTGCTTATCACAAGTTCTTACAACTGTTTTATCCAGACCCAAATAGTTGTTTACACGTCCTGTAAAGTGAGAGTGGCATCATTAATACTGCAGGCGGTGTCGCCAGTCTTGAAATAGCTGTCAGTTGATCTGCCGAGGGGCTGAAGTTGATATCACGTGTATCGAGAGCATCAGCGGCGCGTCCGTAGCGCCTCAAAGGTTGGCAACGCACCACATTTCGCATAGCCAATGACGCGCAACTTTGATGTGACCAATAACAGGCAAGAAAAAAATGAATGTGTTTCAAGCACAGGAATTAAAGCGACTGTCTGGTTTGTTGTTTTTGCTAGTGTCTTTTAAAATTTCGCGATGTCATGGCAGACCTGTCGATCAAATGAATGGGATTAAGTGAATAATTAATTTTTGTTTTTTACTGTTTAGAATACAACCTGACCCACTGAGGTTCACCTATCCACCTACCGAGCGCCATCTTTAATTTAAAAGATATGAATCATTTAAAACATTGATCATTTGCCTTGTTTGTTAAGAACGCGTCATTATTTGTTACAATATAAACTGATCCATTTACGCCTATGCATCCAACTACCGAGCCCCATGACTTAATTTAAAAAATGCTGTTCGTTTGAAACATTTATCACTTGTAATGGGTATTGCAATCATCATATCTTTCGTTAGAACACTGATGTCTCTCTTGACTCACATAAACAAACTGAATCGCGCAGCTTCGTGGCAGAATGCCGTACTGCGACCGTTTCAAACACTACCGCCAGAAGTCACGTTAAGTACAGTCACTGCATCCTTCGACCATAGATACTAACAGACCGGACAAACAGCAAAGCGGCTATAAATAGGGCGTGGTTCAAACATATGACCACGTGACTGCTGGCAAAAGCAATGGATGGTTTAGCTGCCGAGATGTTGGTGCCATGAATACGATGCCATGTCCAGTAGAGTTGGCTACTGAGTTGATGTTTCGACACAGTGAATCGAGTCAGCGAACTGTTCGACTGAGTCGAAATTTGAATCGGCACTGTTTCGAAACAACGAATCTTGTGATTCATGTATCGGACGCTAGATACCGTTAACATGCGCTTTGCTGTCCGTCTGTCTGGGTGGGTTCGACACAGCGCCCAGGCGGGCGACGGGTTTGAAGTTGTTCCCCTAACGCGCTACGCGATATTTTGAATTATGCTACCGGTACCCTTCAACTGATGTTTTAAAACAGGTATACCACCGAGAAAAATTGTGAAGTCCTTCGGTGTTTTTAAGTAGTTTCGCGTGAACTAAACGTTGTTATGCATTGTAGCTACATCTGTGCCAGGTGAACGTCTTTTCGAAGCAAGGGCAAATAATTTCAGTGAGACGAAACCGCATTCTCAGTAAGACGTCAAAAACAACTTTTTTATTTCAATTGACAAAAACTATAACTGATTCTCTTTTATTTGACTGACTGAAGATGAATCTGATTATTAGAATATGATTGTGGACATTGAAAGATTTTAGTTCAGTTTTGTGGTTTCGTCCCGTAAATTGTGAAATGTGTTTCCTTGTGTTAACACTAGTAGTAATATCTGTTTATTGCATTAAATATGTCTTGGGAACAAATCTTAATAGTTTGCTTATACTGATTGGTTAGAAAAGTTATTCATTTCTGGATGCACATAGACATTTGAACCATAATTTAGACTTATTATGGAATTTTGAAGGTTGGGAATGTTTCATCACTTTGGAATTTAAACATTATTATTTTGTGCTTCCTTTGTTACATTATTGTTTGTATGAAACTGTGAGTAACTTAGGAAACGTTTACGCTTTAACACGATTGTAAAATCGTAATAGCAAACAAATCCCATGCCGTTCAATTAAGTCTAGTGAATAACGTATTAAAACCATATTGATATTCCATAGATGTGTCGTATTTGCTGTATCGCCCTACTGCAGCTGTCTCGGCTCACGTGAATCAGGGAAGATAGCGCGGCACACGACTCTGCAGCACGCCAGATGTTTCGTGTGCCGAAGCAGCGAGTCGACTCCTACGGCGCCCTGCAGCTGTCGCGGTTCACGTGAATCAGGAGAGTTAGCGTGGCGCACGGCACTGCGGCACGCCAGATGTTTCGTGTGCCGAAACAGTGAGTCGACTCACTAGACTCAGATGATCCGTATGTTTCGAAACATTGAAATGATCCGAACTGCCCATCACTAATGTCCAGTCTACCAGTATCTATGGTCGAAGGTCGCAACCGATCTCTGGCGATTGTTTATTTTTGCCTCTAAAACATCCATGTTTTTGGACGTAAGTGTTTTCCTTCCGACATTTATCGTGTATCGATTCCTATGATCAATGTTAATATCGATGTGAACATCAATCTTTTGATAACATCGATCATTGCTATAATGGCCACAACAATGCAGGATACAGTTAAACAATCGTTTATTACACATACAGTTTTTTTCAATGTCGAAGGCTGCACTGAAAATTTGTTGCAAATTTATCACTGAACTGAGACAAATCAAGATTCCTATTTGTGGATACCGTAACAAATTTCTTCCGCAAGAAAATTTCATGTCTCAAAGACATGCGCGAAAAAATCCGGACTTATGATACACATTCGTACGCATATACAAATCCTGATTTATGATTTCACATTGACATGTGGTCTGTTTTGTGTCACTCTACGTTAAAGTGATTATACAATCAGACATTTAATTGCCAGGACGTTCCAAAAAAGTTATCACACATTCTGCTAAAGGGTTAAAATTCAGTCTAGAAATAAATTATTCATCTGTAACTAATCACATCGTAATACTATTAAAGAATTTGACCCTTGTTATTCCAGATTATTAGTAGGCCTACGCTAAAAATTGTAATTTTAATATATTTCCAAAATAAAATGTTGAGTCCAAATTGAGCCAGTTGCTTTAAAGACAATGTTTGTAGAACTACGCAGTCTACAGTCACCTGGGTAATTCTCGTATTCTAGGCGTGAGCATATTACTGAACAACCCCGAACTCTTCCGTTCGTCAATAGTAGCAACTTTTTATCTGTCAAACACAATCACTGAAAGAGTGAATCAGTGTAACACTGCATGTAATTTTCAATGTAGAGGGTTTTTTGGTGCGACATCTCTGGCGTAACCAAAGGGAAGTTTATAGGAGCGTTACTTTTCACAATATGTGTAAATGATCCAGTAGATAACGTTTGAAGTTCCATGAGGCTCTTCGCGGGTGATGCTGTAATATCACACCGCTGGGAAATTGTATCGAAATGCAGGAGGATCTACAGCGCATCAACGCCTGTTGCAGGAAGTGCCATTTCAAACTCAACGTTAACCAATGAGAATTAATACAAAAAAGAGCCTTGTGATATGATAACGCGACTGCACAACAATCGCTGGAAGTATTAAGTGGAACTCCCTACAATATTCATCATGAGTGAGGAAGGTACCCAGGCTGACCATATTTTTCCAACCGGAAAAGAGTACACATCAACTGAATTGTCCAAAGATGTAATATTTATTTAGTCATTTCAAAATACATACATTTAACATTGTCTTCTCTGATTATAGCATTGAACACTTAAGATTATTGTGCACTGCAGCTTAAGTACAGTCTGGCTATTGCCAAGGCTACAAAAACCGAATATAATCGTCAATGACCACAGGTACAGCTCACAATTTTGTGCAAAACAAAAAATAAAATATTAAATACTAGAGGAGATTTGAACACAGAAACTCCCACTTCACATACATATACTATACCACATGACTACGACAGCACTGTATAACGTGGCTATTAAATGTTACATTTCTTACGACTGATTCTTTCATGTTTATATTTTCCTTATTTTTTCGTACTTCCCTACAACGTTTTCCTGTTTTCGCGCTTGATCTGCGTTCAGTTTTAGACGGGCTATCCACTGCAGGTGACTCCCGTGTATAAGAAAGGAAAGAGAACTGACCCACACAATTACACGCCAATATCGTTGACATCAGTTTCATGTAGAATTTTGGAGCATATTCTCAGTTCGAATGTAGTAAATTTCCTTGAAACAAAAAAGCTTCTCTCTGTGAATCAGCACGGGTTTAGGAAACATTGTTCATGTGAAACTCAGCGCACGGCTACTACGGTCGGGGGTTCGAATCCCCCCTCGGGCATGGATATTTGTGCCGTCTTTAGTCTTAGCTACTTCATAAGTAGTTTGTAAGCTTAGGGACAGATGACCCCGTACTTAAGTCCCATAAGTTGTACAAACATTTGAACATTTTTTTTGAAACTCAGCTTGCCCTTTTCTCACATGACCTCTTGCGAAAATGTTCAAATGTTTGTTAAGCTAATGGGACTTAACTACGGGGTCATCAGTCCCTAAACTTACAAACTACTTATGAACTATCTTATACTAAAGACGGCACAAATATCCATGCCCGAGGGGGATTCGAACCCCCGACCGTAGTGGCCGTGCAGACTGTGACTGCAGCGCATCAGTCTCCTCGGCCACCGCGGCCGGCACCTCTTGCGAGCCATGGATGAAGGGTAACAGGCGGATTGTGTTTTTTTCGACTTCAAAAAGGCGTTTGACGCGGTACCACACTGCAGACTGCTAACGAAGATACGAGCTTATGGAATAGGTTCACAGATTTGTGACTGGCTGGAAGACTTCCTAAGTAATAGAACGCAGTACGTTGTTCTCGACGGCGAGTGTTCATCAGAGACAAGTGTATCGACAGACGTGCCCCAGCGGAGTATGATAGGACCGCTGTTATTTTCTATGTATATAAATGAGCTGATGGACAGAGTAACTTTTAATTTGCGGCCGTTTGCTGATGATGATGTGGTACATGGGAGGGTGTCGTCTTTAATTGACTGTAATGGCGTACGGGATGACTTAGACAAAATTTCTAGTTGGTGCGAAGAATGGCAGCTAGCTCTCAATGTAGAAAAATGTAAGGTGATGCGCATGAGTAGGAAAAACAAGTCCATAATGTTCGAATACAGTATTAGCAGTGAGCTTCTTGATGCAGTCGCGTCGTTTAAATATCTAGGCGTAACACTGCAGAGCGATATGAAATGGAACGGACTTGTAAGGACAGTTGTTAGTAAGGCGGACAGCCGATTTCGATTTATTGGGAGAATTTTGGGAAGATGTACTTCACCTGTAAAGGAGACGGCGTATAAAGCGCTTGTACGACCACGTCTTGAGTATTGCTCAAGTTTTTGGGATCCGCAGCAGATCAGTTTAAAGGAAGACATAGAGGCAGTTCAGAGGCGAGCAGCTGGGTTTGTTACTGGCAGGTTCGACTGTGCGAGTGTCACGGAAATATTCCGGCAACTCAACTGGGGATCGCTGGAGGAAAGACGATGTTCTTTTCGTGAATTTCTGTTGAGGAAATTTAGAGGGCCGGAATTTGAAGCTGAGTATAGTAAGATCTTGCTGCCACCTACTTACATTTCGCGTAGTGATCACAATGACAAGATAAGAGAAATTAGGGCTCGTGCGGAGGCATATATGCATTCTTTTCTTCCTCGTTCTATTTGGGAGTCGAATAGGAAGGGAAATGCCTAATAGTGGTACAATGTACTCTTCGCCACGCACCTTACGGTGGATTGCGGACTATGTATATAGATGTAGATGCATGATTGTTTCATTAAATCTGAGGGTACCGCGGTGGGGAATTTCCTTTGTGAGAAGTTCAGAAAGAGTAAAACATGTGTAAAAAAGGGAAAGTGTAGATTAAATAGAGAAGAGGATGAAAAAGAGTACTTCTACTCTATATAGAGTACATCTGGTCACCCTGAAGGACCAGATTGACAAGGAGAGGGCCTCACATGTGGCTGACCGATTTCGATCAAATTTTGCATGGACTTATTATATTGCATATAAAGAGACATGTTTCGGCTATTTGCTAGGTACTCAGTAGTTTCTGAAAAAATTATTATCAAAGTTGATTACAGAAAATCGCATTTTCAATTATGTACATCGAAAGATCGTCTGAAGATAAGTATTGGCCCACTTTAGGTTACGGTAGTAACACTAAAAGTGGACCTTTGCGATCGTCTTTTGACAGCTCGAAATTTAAATGAAAATAATGGCTTAAGTATTCTTCTGACACGAAAATTGAATAACCGAATTTGTAGAGGAGAACATTCTCTACAACTTTGCTCTCTTGTGTTTTTTTCATATCTCGTAGCGTTTCAAAGATATTTGCAAAAATAACGGCGATTTTGGGATGTCTGTCTGTCTGTCTGTCCGTAACGTGTTCCCTGTTTTTAAGACGAACCGTTCAATCGATCAACACCAAATTTTACAGACATGATTGTAAGCCGCCAGAGACCAGAACCCCCCTTTTACAAATTTTTCGGACAAAAAATACGGTAGTAATACCAACAAAATCCGTTTGTAATATCATTGTAATTGCAAACGAACCGTTCATCTGACACGAAAATTGAATAACCTAATTGGTAGAGGAGAAAATTCTCTACAACTTATATCCCTTATTTTTTTCATATCGCGTATCGTTTGAGACATATTTGCAAAAATAACGGAGATTTGGCACCCTCCATTGAATTAACGAAAACCAGCCGTTCGGAGATGTCACGTGACATTCCACGCTTATTTGATGATTTTCTTATTGTAACTTACACGTTGTCATTTCAAGGCAAAGGCACACTGGGGAATTAACAAAAACACATCGTTCTTCGTACGATAAATGATAATCTAATGTCTCCAAATGCCATATTAACATCAGTTAACAACGGCCATCAATAGTATGAGATAAATAGAACTGGTTTTTTTTATTTATAAACTACATCATTAAAAACAAAAATACAACATTAGAAGAATTTGTGATGTATATTAAAGAAGAACACAACAAATTACAGAAGCTACCAAAATATAAACAACAATTTCAAAATTTCCTCTTTCATACCCTGAAATAAGAATGTAAATAAGTTAAATGTGAGGAGGTATCACAAGATGTGCAACAATGATTTTCTGAAGCTACAACAAACCAACAGAAGATGAACAACATAATGAAAATATAAAATAGATTTCAGAAGCAATAGTAGATAATTTGTTTTTACATATTATGTATAAATGCTTTGTATAATAATAATAATATAAAAAAATGTATAGCCGTAGCGTAGTGGGCAAGGTACTGGACTGTGAAGCGAAAGGTAGGTGGTTCGAAACCCACCACTACCTAATTTTTTTCCTAAAAGGATTTCAGACACTCTTATTAATTAATTTATTATTGTTTAGATTATTTTTTTGGTCCAAAATGTTTGTAAAAACTTATAAAACTACAAATCTAAAGTGGGCCGTAAAACACGTCAGTGCGATTTTTTTACTAATATATATGGGGTCTAAAGCTAATGACTTTCGAGTAATTAACGTTTTCTGGTGTTTTCATGCTGTACCTTGGGATTCGTAAACATGAGCGACTTCCCCAGCGCCGTTGCTGGTCGAGTGATCCAGAGCTTGGACTACCAAACTGTGGAACCAGGTTCGAACCTTCAACGTGGCAATTTGTTTTTTATATTTTTTTATGTATTCGGTAATATCATCATATTTTGAAGTACAGGGTGACCAGTCCTCAGCGCAACCGCTGGCGTAGATTTTTTGTGCCGGCCGGTGGCCAGGAGATGGCCGGCGTCTCAGTCCGCCGACGCTCGCACTGAAGGTGAAGGTGGTGGGGAGCTTTAACTCCTTAACTCTTGCGTTTGTCGTTCTTTAACTCACAAAACATCACTGTGTATTTTTGACAGTTTGTCATCTGCAAACTACCCACGTTTTGGTTTGCAGGTGACAAACTGTCAAAAATACACAGTGATACTTCCTGGCAGATTAAAATCGCGTGCCGGAACCGGGACTCGAACCTGGGACCTTTGCCTTTCGCGGGCAAGCGCGACACGACTCACGATGCCGCCTCTCAACTCTACTTCCGCCAGTACCTCGCCTCCTACTTTCCAGACTTCACAGAAGCTCTCCTGCGAACCATGCAAGACTAGCACTCCTGGAAGAAAGGATATGGTGGAGACATGACTTAGCCACAGCCTAAGGGATGTTTCCAGAATGAAACTTTCACTCTGCAGCGGAGTGTGCGCTGATTTGAAACTTCCTGGCAGATTGAAATTGTGCGGCGGAATCGGGACTCGAACCTGGGACTTGCCCTCGAAAGGCAAAGGTCCCAGGTTCGAGTCCCGGTTCCGGCACACAATTTTAATCTGCCAGGAAGTTTCAAATCAGCGCACACTCCGCTGCAGAGTGAAACTTTCATTCTGGATACACAGTGATGTTTTGTGAGTTGAAGAACCACAAACACAACTACATGTGGTATTAAGGTAGGCCTAGTACACCTATAAAAATAAGAAACGATTTATACAGTATTAGTTTCACAATTATCTGTAGTTCCTATACTTAATGTACAAAAAGTAACAGTCATTTCATTTTTCATTTGACAGACAGTATAAAATAAATATCCCACTGATGATGCCGCAACGCCAGCGAAACATGTTTGGGAGAAACTAAAAACAACTGTACATATTTCTTCGTTTTTTGGCCTCGTTTTCCGCAGTTGCAGTTATACAATTTGTATAGGTTATGGGACCGTCTTATGCAACTGTAAAGTAGACTAATTTACAGTTACATAAGACGGTCCCATAACCTATACAAATAGTAAAAACAACTGTGTTTGCTCAAGGCGGACCATACCTAAAAAGCAAATTAATTACGCAAGTTTCGGATTCGTCCGAAACTATAAGAGAAGCCGAATATTCGGTTTCGGTTTCGGCCACAAATCATGTTCAAAATGTTCAAATGTTTGTAGAGCTTATGGGACTTAACTACAGGGTCATCAGCCCCTAAACTTACAAACTAGCTAATACTAAGGACGGCACAAATATCCATGCTCGAGGGGGGATTCGAACCCCCGACCGTAGTGGCCGTGCAGACCGTGACTGGCGCGTCGCAGTCTCCTCGGCCACCGCGGCCGGTTCACAAATCATGTTTCGGTCGGAATCTAAAGATAATAGAAGCTTTTGAAATATTGTGTTACAGACAATTTTTTACCCTATAGAGTTTCGCAACTGTCTATATTAGACCTTGGTTCGACGTTGAAATGCACTGTCTATGTGCCGACACTTAAACCCTGCCTGCCGGCCGCGGTGGCCGAGGGGACTGAGGCACTCCAGTCACGGTCTGCACGGCCACTACGGTCGGGGGTTCGAATCCCCCCTCGGGCATGGATATTTGTGCCGTCCTTAGGAGAAGCTAGTTGATAAGTAGTTTGTAAGTTTAGGGACTGATGACCCCGTAGTTAAGTCCCATAAGCTTAACAAACATTTGAATTTTTTTTTTTTTTTTTTTTTTTTTAAATATATAGTTACAAACAACACACATTAGTTGATAAATAACAAGTTTCGTGCACTTACTAGTCCTGTTTAACTACTGTGCTGTAGCTTTCCAGATATCTTTTACTAAAATATTTCTGTATTCGTTATATCCTGCGTCAAATATTACAGGATATGTTGCTACTGTGTTTACGGACTTCTTTTAGTCAGAGTTCAAACGTTCAAATGTTTGTAGACCTTATGAGACTTAACTACGGGGTCATCAGTGCCGAAACTGACAAATACTTTTGAACTAGCTTGTAATAAAGACAGCACGAACAGCCATGCCCGAGGGGGGATTCGAACCCCCGTCGGGGAACAGCCTCGCGTATCGTAGGATAGCCTCAATGCTCTCGGCCACTCCGCCGAGGCTTGTCAGCACATATTAGTCTTTGTCGTCAGTCTGAAGAACTCATTTCCCTTGGGTGTTGTCATAAAACCGGTCTTCGGCGGGGTGTCGGGTCGGTGACAGCGACACCATTGGTTCGGGACCGGACAAAGACCGGGACCGGATGGTCGCCGGAGCAGGTATACGGCGACCGGTGGCGCGGTCGCCCTGTTCCGCATGGCTCGCATTGCAGACAATGGGTACCAGTGGTGCCGCCTTTCGCGGTACAGTGACGACTGCCGCTTGCCGCCGGGTTCGGAATCGCACCTTTAGACCTTGGTTCGAAGTTGAAATGCACAGTGCATGTGCCGGCACATAAACCTTGCTCCTCGGCTTTGTGGAAGTGAGCGAACACTTGGCATACAGGTGTGTCAGCCGACCACTTGCAGTGAACCATACGAGGAGTGGCTAGCGCTGGGCACACGCTGACCGAAGCTTTTTTCGGTGATGTCTGACGGCCACAGCGATTGCTGGAAGGCTGACAGGTTCCATTGCCGAGCGCCTCGAGCGTGCCCCAGCTATATAACTGCTTCGAGGACTCGCCTGTTGCGTCCTTTGCGGAAGCGGAAACATTTGACGCCACTGCCCAACATGATGCTTCGCATTGCTCTAGGGCACATGCATATAGACGGGCATGCGAATCAACTTCTGCTGTAAAAGCAGCTTCCGCCAACATTTTTGTTCCAAGTGGCGACAGCGTGAGCTTCGCAAATGTCACCTGCTTCACTTGTAACACGTATAACAAGAAGTAAAGATTTAGATTAAAAGTTAATCTGGTCATAATAAATTATTTTAATACAACTTGAAAAACCGTTAAATATGTTGAGAATGTTGAACAGATCGGGCATAACAGCTTTTAGATAATTGCAGAACGACATATTGGCCATAGCTGTTTATTTTTTCTCTGTGCTGCCTGTTTCGGTCATTTACTATTATCAAGCGTTAGCAGAGATTAGCTAATAGCTTACCATGTCGTTATACAAGAATTCAAAATTATAATATAAAGGAAATGAACTTACAGACAATGTGGTAGGAAGGGAAGAGGACGTAGATCAAGATGAAATAGGAGATGCTATACTGAGAGATGAATTTGACAGAGCCTTGAAAGACCTAGGTCGGAACAAGGCCCCAGGAGTAGATGACTTACCCTCATAACTACTAAAGTCTCTGGGCGAGCCAGCCATGACAAGACTATTTGACCTGGTGTGTAGGATTTATGAGACAGACGAAATACCCTCAGACTTTAAGAAAAATGTAATAATCCCCATTCCAAAGAAATCAGGCGCAGACAGGTGTGAAAATTACAGAACCATCAGTTTGATAAGTCATGGTTGCAAAATTTTAACACGAATTATCTACAGGAGAATGGAAAAGCTGGTAGAAGCTCACCTTGGGGAAGATCAGTTTGGATTCAGGAGGAACATAGGAACCCGGGAGGCAATACTCACTTTACGTCTTATCTTAGAAGATAGATTAAGGAAAGGCAAACCTACATTTTTAGATTTTGTAGATTTGGAGAAAGCATTTGACAATGTTGACTGGAATACACTCTTTCAAATTCTGAAGTCAGCAGGGGTAAAATATAGGGAAATGAGAGTTATTTATAACTTGTACAAAAGCCAGACCGCAGTTATTAGACTCGAAGGGCATGAAAGGGAAGCATCAGTTGGGAAGGGAGTAAGACAGGGTTGTAGCCTTTCTCCGATGTTATTCAATTTGTACATCGAGCAGGCGGTGAAGGAAAGCAAGGAAAAATTTGGAATAGGGATTAAAGTACAGGGGGAAGAAATAAAAACTTTGCGTTTTGCTGATGACATTGTAATTCTGTCAGAGACAGCAAAGGACCTGGAAGAACAGTTGAATGGAATGGACAGTGTGTTGAAGAGAGCATATAAAATGAACATTAATAAGAGCAAAACAAAAATAATGGAATGCGGTCTTAGAAAATCGTGCGATGCTGAAGGAATTAGATTAGGTAATGAAACAATGAAGGTGGTAGATGAGTTTTGTTACTTGGGTAGTAAAATAACATGTGATGGTCGCAGTACAGAGGATATAAAATGCAGAATGGCAATGGGAAGAAAAGCATTTTTGAAAAAGAGAAATTTGGTAACATCGAATATTAATTTAAGTGTAAGGAAGTCTTTTCTGAAGGCATTTGTGTGGAGTGTTTCCTTGTACGGGAGTGAAACATGGACGATAAGCAGTGCGGACAGGAAGAGAATAGAGGCTTTTGAAATGTGGTGTTACAGAAGAATTCTGAAGATTAGGTGGGTAGATCGCATAACCAATGAAGAAATACTGAACAGAATTGGTGAGAAAAGGAATTTTTGGCATACCCTGGCTAAAAGAAGGGATCGCTTGGTAGGACACATTCTTAGACATCGGGGAATCGTAAATTTAGCATTGGAGGGAAGTGTGTGGGGGGAAAAATCGCAGAGGGAGACCAAGAGACGCGTATAGTAAGCAGATTCAAGTGGATGTGGGTTGCCGTTCTTATGAGGAGATGAAAAGGGTTGCTCAGGATAGAGTAGAGTGGAGAGCTGCTTCAAACCAGTCTCCGGACTGAAGACCATAACAACAACAACAATATAAATATTTGCTGTCATTGTTCTAGTCACTGATAGTATCACAGTGGCTGCTGTTACAGACTGAAGCACACATTGATAAGTGTGAAATTTTCATATACCCGAGTTGTTTGATTACAGTACCTACCAGCAAATGACACGAAAATACCGCAACTATATCCATATTTAGAACAGCTGCAACATCACACAGTGACGTCTCTTCCGAACGAATAGACGCCACTATCCTAAAAATATCTACGTTATAGTAGAAGTATGCTGACTGAAACACAGCATTATTTCAATTTATATTAGATTTTAGATACGAGATGTTGTCTTTTGTAAACAATTAGGGGATCAGTTGAAATGTCTACGTTCTGAAATATTGTCATTGGTGGAATGAACTAAAATCGTTCGACGTCTTCCTGTCGGGCCTACGGAGTGGAGACAACAACATTACGGCAACCGAGTTGGGTTGTTGGTTTGTTTGGGATAGGGGGACTTAACTACTGAGGTTATCAGACCCCCGGTGGGGAGGGGAAGGAGTGAGGATAGCAAAGGAGGGGAGGGGGGGAGGAAATGCAGTCCGGGAAGTGACGAAGGAAGGAAAGACTGCATTAGCTCGGGGCCCCGTGCTCACCACGCACGTACTCACGAAAGAACAGTGAGTCTCCTGGGGGCACTGCAACCGACTTAGACGTAATAACATAAAGTTGCTGAAGATGGGTTGGTGTTGACTTGTGTTTCCTCTACCAAACGGATTACACAAGCAGTTCGGTTGAGATAGTGTGGTGAGCAAGTAGTGCAATGCGGCAACAATGTGACTTGCCCAAAGCTATGGCATGGTGAGCCATATGAAGGTTGCAAGCGGGACAGACACAGAGGGGCGTGGTTGCAGCTATTGGAGTGCCCCAAAGTGTAGCTCCCAGGATCTGGACGCGATTTCAGTCAACAGGAACCGTTAAAAGAAGGTAAGGCCAAGTTCGCCCACGGGTAACATCAGCAAGATACGACCGTTATCTCCAGTTAACTGCCCATCGAGACAGGAGGCTGAATGCAACACAGATGCAAAGCGCCCTCCAGTCAGCAGCAGGATGCGCAATATCAACACAAACAGTCCGAAATCGTCTCTTGGAATGAGGCCTCTACGCACGGAGGCCTCTGGTGTGTGTGTCTCATGAAAACCACGACACCGTTTAGCCCGAAGAAACTGGGCGGAGAAACATCAGGATTAGAGTCACAACGAATGGCGCCGGTTTCTGTTCACAGATGATTCAAGATTTTGTGTTCAGCCGAACAATTGTCGGTCCCTCATCTGGAGAGAACGCGGAACACGTAACAATCCTGCTTCAAAAATCAAAATCAAATGTTTGTTAAGCTTATGGGACTTAACTACGGGGTCATCAGTCCCTAAACTTACAAACTACTTATGAACTACTTACGAACTAGGACGGCACGAGGGGAGGGGGGAAGGAAATGCAGGGGGGAAGGAAATCCCTCCTCACGAGGGGGGATTCGAACCCCCGACCGTAGTGGCCGTGCTGACCGTGACTGGAGCGCCTCAGTCACCTCGGCCACCGCGGCCGGCAATCCTGCTTATGTGCAGGAAACATCAGTATATCAAGATGGTGGACGAATTGTGTTGGCGGAAGTCAGTGCTGGCAAACGTACGGACCTCTATGTCGTTCAGGATGGCGCTTTGACTGCTCAGCGGTATAGAGACGAGATCCTTCCACCTTATGTTGTGCCCTACGCTGGTTCCAATGGAGATGGGTTCCTTCTGGTGGACGATAACGCTCGTCCCACAGAGCTACACTGGTGGACAACATGCTTGAAACTGGGGGAATTTAACGAAGAGAGTGGCTAGTTTCTTCACTTGAATTAAACCCTATTGAGCTTCTTTTTTTTTTTTTTTTTTTTTTTTTTTTTCAAAATATCCATGTTGGACACGTACTGCAGCTGTAGCGTAAATTGACGGTTTATTTTCGTGAAAAGAATTACAACCAGCTGCCTTTTTGGGTGTTTTTTTTATTTAATCCAGAACTATTTTATATTTTGTTATGTGTAACGCTAAGTGTAGCAAAAATGTTCTCATGTGTTAAAAAACGTAAGTGCCCAATGGACAACTTGGTGACACCTACAATAAGAACACAAACCAACATGACAGCATTACCTACACTTAGCGGAAATGTTCCTGTAAAGTTATCCACTGAAGATGAGCCTGCAGTGGCTCGAAAACTAGTTCTGGATTAAATAAAAAAACATCCAAAAAGGCAGCTCGTTGCAATTCTTTTCACGAAAATAAACCGATTGAGCTTGTATGGCAGCGGTCGGCAACTGGCGGTCCGGGGTTCACGTCAAAAGTCCTGTAAATAACAACACCGAGCTACAAGGTAATGGGAAATTAAAATGTGATTTGGTTGAAAGTGTATCATCCCGTCGCAAGCTAGTTCTTTGAAAGAGACGTTTTAATTCAAGAAGAATTTCTTCATATCGCAATAATTTTTAATATAAAAAATTAATCCTGTAATAGATATTTCCATATCATAAAATTTCTTGGCAGATGTAAAGAAGGAATTTGCAGTAAGATTCAAAGACTTTTCAGAAATAGAAAAGTTGTCACGATTCTTAAAAAAAATCACCTGTTTATGTTTAACCTGCAGCAAATTGCACATATGTGGCTATGACGTTGTTCCACCTTTCAAAGCTTTTACTCCAAATGCAGATAACAGACTTCCAGGAAGACATTTCCTTGCAAACGTATAAAACTATATCCACTGAAGTATTTGGGAGTTAACATGTCCCGGAAAAATATGAAAACTACAAAGGAATAGCGATCTACCTGGCTGCTATGTTTGGCTCCACATATATTTGTGAAATTTCATTTTCAAACATGAATTTCTTGGAGAATAATTTTCGCTGAAGACCGCCCACTTTGAAGACATTATCCGCAAAAGGTCCTCCGCACGTGATTCTAACTTTACGTACCTCCTTAAGACCACAAATGTAATTTTTCCCATGAATTTTTTTAACAGATATACGCACATTTCATTGTATTTCACACTTTTTAGTGAAAATTAAAATAAAAAATAGTCTGTATAATGTTTGCCCAATTCCTGGACTTTCCAATTAAAGTAGGACTACTCATTTTATTTCATACTTTTTGTGGGTGAAAGTAAAAATAAATAGCAAATAATATAAGTCTCTCTGATTGTACAGAGTTATTTTACATCTATTGTAATTCAAAATTATTTTGTGAGTGAAAATTAAAATTAAAAATTATTAAGTAACATTCCGATTGACATCTGGACCTCGATAAAAATTTTCAAAAGTATCCGGACCCCGTCTAAGATTACTTGCCGACCTCTGTTGTATGGGAGGCACTTGGCAGACACATTGCAACCAGACCAGTTGCAGAGTGGGATGCTGAACTCATGGAAGAGTGGCCAAATATCCCTCAAGAACTGATTGATAACCTCATACTGTCCATGCCACGCAACTGTGCATCTAGACTGGTCGTTCGAGGTGATGACGTATTAGAGGGCAACGAGAATGTGTTTTTCTCTATTATGGTAGTCCCATGATGCCTACGTAAACGCCATGTAAACTTCAGATACGGAGTTGAGACAGGAAAAAATAGAAATGTATCACACACAAATTACAACTGTAACCAAAATTCCAATAAAATTCGTTCTCATATGTAGGGCTTGTATTGTGTGTGATATCTCATCTGATCCCCCAGTTGTATTAAGCAGTGTATTATCTAAATTAATGTTTTAAAAAAGTAAAGAAGTTATGTATTCCTTCCACAAATTGTTCTCCTTCCTTACAAGTAACCCCTTGAAGTGCGAAATCACATTTTCTAGTTATGATCATTTGAAAGTGTTGTGTTAGCAGTTATGAGAGGAAAAATATTAGCTGCTAATTACTCACTGTGTGCTTCAGTAGAGCGAAAAAAATTACTTCCACTAGGTGCAGAGATCACCCTTCTATGGGTATACAGTCTGAGACGCTTAAAACTGTTTCTGTACACAGATAGGATTTTGAAAAGTTGCAATAAAAGTTATAAACTGCAACGAGGATCTACATTAACAGCTCGACACCCCCTCCCCCAATCCTGCATCATACCCGGGGTATGAGACTTTGAAATCTGAAATAAGACCCCCTGTTTTTTTATTGCAGATTTCCATTCTCCAGGAAAAAATATGTAATTTTTGTACGAAACAATTTTTTTCGTTTCATGATGGCTGGCGTTTCAATCAGTAAAAATATAAATTAATTAAAATTATTGAAAACGGTAATATCTCAAACGAATTAGCATCAGATTATGATAATCGAAGTAAGTTTTTTGATATTTTTGATAATTCTATGATGTCACAACGCCCATTATGGAATGAAGCACGTACTATTATCATGCTCTCAGTCTATTGTCACTCTGTTTATTGTACGTCAGTGATTTGGACTGAACACGCAGTTGTTCCACGATGTTAACGATTGCAGAGAGAGAAGATAACATTTCCTCGTACTCTGAGGCTCACAGAAATGTTTAAGAAGCTCGTCATAGGTATGATAATCTGTTCCCTGATAAGAATGTTTCTTCTGCAACGACTTTTCGCATTATTTTCCAACTGTTTGCTGGAACTGGAAGTGTTGAAACTACATAAGAAGGAAGGCAGATTAGTGTTTAACGCCACGCCGACAGCGTGGTTATTAGAGACGGAGCTAAACGCTTGGGTTGTTGGGCAAGGGTGGGGGAGAGAATCGGTCGTGCCCTTTAAAAGGAACCATCCCGGCATTTGCCTGGAGTGATTTACGTAAATCACGAAAAACTTCAATCTGGATGGCCGGAGGTGGATTTGAACCACCGTCCTCCCGAATACGAGTCCAGTGTGTTACCACTGTGCCACCTCGCTCGGTCTTGAAACTAGAGAAAGTCTATTTTTTCAACTCATTCTTATTTTTACCGATTACAGCGCCATCTGTCATGAAAAGAATAAAATGTTTCCTACCAGAGTTTTATAATTTTTCACGGACAGTCCATATCTATAAAAATGAATTGCTGTTCTTAGTCTCGCTGAAACTCGACAAAAGCTGAACCGATTTGGCTAATTTTAGTCTTGAAATATGCGTGTAAGTCCAGGGAAGGGTTAAACGGTGATAAAATATGGAAAAGTTGTCCGGAAAAGAGGAAAATATGGGAAAACTGAAACAGATTTTTCCAGTGAGCTGTGAATACCGTTCGTCCAGTTGCGATGAATTTTGTACATTTCATGTTGAAAGCAAGAGGAAGGTTCGCATCAAATAAAAATTTGGAAAAATCGCTCGGAGAGTAGGAAAATTTAGGAAAAACTGAAAGCGACTTTTTCTATGAATAAAAATCAATTTCCACATGGTTGTAAGAGCATCAATTGAGTACGGCTTGACAGGACAAGGTTCACATAAAATAAATTTTTTGGAAAATTGGAAAATTTGAGAAAAACTGAAAGTTCGTTTTTCAATGTGTTTTTGATTGAATTCAGCACTATAACTGACTATTCGCACGACGGAGAGGAGTAATTTTTTGTTTGTTTGTTCATTATGGTCTTGGAAAAGTTTTTAGTAAAAAAATTAGGGACAGTTAAAAAGGAAAGTCGCAAAATTCGAACCAAGTTCCTTTCTCAATATGTTTCTAAATGTACTCAAAACTATATGTTGAGAACAGTTTATCCGATGGCGATAAAATTTTGATCATTTGACGTTCAACAAAAGATGAACGTTCTTATGAACTCAAAATTTGGGAAAGTTACCCAGAAAATTTGATAATTCGCGAGAAACGGAAAGAGCTTTTATCAATAGTATATCAATATCATTCATCTGATTGTGATAAAATCTTGCATATTTGACGTTCAAACCAAGAGTAACATTCGCATGAAATAAAAATTTGGAAAAGTTTCTCTGAAAATTGGGAAATTCAGAAAAAAAATAGAAAGAAATTTTTCTATGAAACATCAACACCATTCATCTGATTGCGATAAAATTTTGCACAATCGACTTTCAAAGCGAGAGGAAGGTTTGAGTGAAGTAAAAGTTTGGAATAGTTCGCCAGAAAATAGGAAAACTGAAAGAGCTGTTTTCTTTGGGATTCCAGTATCATTCGTACGATTGCGATAAAATTTTGCACAATCGACTTTCAAAGCGAGAGGAAGGTTTGAGTGAAGTAAAAGTTTGGAATAGTTCGCCAGAAAATAGGAAAACTGAAAGAGCTGTTTTCTTTGGGATTCCAGTATCATTCGTACGATTGCGATAAAATTTTGCACATTTGACGTTCACTGATACTTAGACTATCTGGTGATGTCTTTATAAAGCTACTGGGTCTAAAATACATATGGTTTAAATTAATATGGTTTATATTAAGAGATAAGTGATACGGAATTCACCGGGTCATCTGCAATAAAAAAAATAGAGGTTAGGGGTTCGTATTTAACCCCGAGGGGTACGTGTCAGTAATGGAATAAGCTCTGTATGATGCCGCAAAGCTTACAGTGGGCGAGGTGATACGAAGCTCAGCTGATAGGTCAAGGCACTGGAAGCTGGAGTTCAAGGCAGCGTCACACGTAATAGCGTGTCTGCCGCTCAGAATGTCGTAATCTGAAACGCCTCCAGATAAGTGCAGCGTGATAAACCTAGCACAGTGGCCATCAGGCCTACATAGCCTTTGGAAAAAACTTTACTGGGTCCAGTATCTACACTAGATTTGTAAACACTGTACCATCATGAACGTGCTGTAGCATCAAACACCATCATGATACCCGTACGTCTAACTCATTGATGAGTGTACTCTGATGCACACCGGCGTGTATTTTGTGAATTCACATTCCACATAGTAGGCCCATTACCGAAACGGCTCTGTGATTGCACATGTGCGTAAATGTTGTTACCATAAATATTTGTCTTAAAAGAATGTAAAATACTAAAGAGGCATCTGGAGATGATCCCTCGGGGTTCGAAATGCATCGTGAATTAGTAAATCACAATTTTAGTGACTGAAAGCGAGTTCGTTTTATTTTATAAAGGTTGATTTCCCTACTTTTTTTAACACAAAGTTGATATAGTTGCATGAAACACTTTATTGGCAACAGGTATAGCAATGTTTGAGCTATATTTCGATATGGTCACTGAAAGAAATGAAACAATGTCATATCGTAGGATCAGTGCTTTAGTTGGGCGGGTATCGGGCGGTACGGCGTACCGCCTACAATTCTTGTAAAAATTGTCGACTGGATTTCGGAAAGAAAAATTGGAAAGTTCTAGGTACATTCGAGCTGAGTTGCGATCATAACAGCCGAAGCGTTCAAATTGCATTTCCGCGCATTTCCAATGGAATCTGACTGGCGGTAAAATGTTCGAATTAGCCAATGGGGAGTTGCGACTAGTCTGAACCGAGAAAGAATAAATGCTTCTTACCGACTCCAAAGCGTTTAAGAATCTTGCTCCAAAGAGATAAGCCACTACCTAGGAGGTTAGAATAACTGAGCACTCCGGCATTTGTTTCTGCCCAAAACATTTGTCGTAGTGCGTATACAGTATACAGTAGTCCTAGTCGTTGGAATGTATGTCATATCTGAGTACACTACTACCCATTAAAATTGCTACACCAAGAAGAAATGAGGATGATGAACGGGTATTCATTGGACAAGTATATTATACTAGAACTTACATTCTTTAGCTATTCAGTGTAGTATTCTTCCGTGAGGGGGCGATTCAGATTTTAGGAACTTGTTTGTTTTTGTACAGTTTTCCACTAAAATTTCCATCCGCTAAAACCTGTTGCCCTCAACATTAGGCCAATCTGACATCCAGTGAATACGGTCCCGTGTCAGGACACAGTTATGACAATCCTGTATTTCTGACCAGTGGTTTGTTGACACCGTACAGTATCCAGATGAGCTCCATCGTGTTCATATCAACCAAAAATGGGGACAAGATATCATAGTCCTCACAATTCCGGTCTCGTGATCCGGATAATTATCCTGTACAAAGATATCATCGCCATCAGAAAGACTTTATAAAAATGCTTGTTATTCTATGGGGCAAACTACACTACTGGCCATTGAAATTGCTACACCAAGAAGAAATGCAGATAATAAACGGGTATTCATTGGACAAACATATTGTACGAGAACTGACTTGTGATTACATTTCACGCATAGATCCTGAGAAATCAGAACCCAGAACAACCACCTCTGGCCGTAATAACGGCCTTGATACGACTGGGCATTGAGTCAAACAGAGCTTGGATGGCGTGTACAGGTACAGATGCCCGTGCAGCTTCAACACGATACCACAGTTCATCAAGAGTAATTACTGGCATATTGTGACGAGCCAGTTGTTCGGCCAACATTGACCAAACGTTTTCAATTGGTGAGAGATCTGGAGAATATGCTGGCCAGGGCACCAGTCGAACATTTTCCGTATCCAGAAAGGCCCGTACAGGACCTGCAACATGCGGCCGTGCATTATTCTGCTGAAATGTAGGGTTTCGCAGGGATCGAATTAAGGGTAGAGCCACGGGTCGTAACACATCTGAAATGTAACGGTCACTATTCCAAGTGCCGTCGATGCGAACAAGAGGTGACCGAGACGTGTAACCAATGGCCCCCAGTACCATGACGTCGGGTGATACGCCAGTATGGCGATGACGAATACACGCTTCCGATGTGCATTCACCGCCGCGATGTCGCCAAACACGGATGCGACCATCATAATGCTGTAAACAGAACCTGGATTCGTCTGAAAAAATGACGTTTTGCTATTCGTGCACCCAGGTTCGTCGTTGCGTACACCATCGCAGGCGCTCCTGCCTGTGATGCAGCGTCAACGGTAACCGCAACCACGGTCTCCGAGCTGAAAGTCCATGCTGCTGCAAACGTCGTCGAACTGTTCGTGCAGATGGCTGCTGTCTTGCAAACGTCACCATCTGTTGTCTCAGGGATCGAGACGTGGCTGCACGATCCGTTACAGCCATGCCGATGAAATGCCTGTCATATCGACTGCTAGTGATACGAGGCCGTTGGGATCCAGCACGGCGTTCCGTAATGCCCTCCCGCACCCACCGATTCCATATTTTGCTAACAGTCAATGGATCGCGACCAACGCGAGCAGCAATGTCGCGATACAATAAACCGCAATCGCGATGGGCTTCAATTCGAACTTTATCGAAGTCGGAAACGTGATGGTACGCATTTCTCCTCATTACACGAGGCATCACAACAACGTTTCACCAGGCAACGCCGGTCAACTGCTGTTTGTGTATGAGAAATACGTTGGAAACTTTCCTCGTGTTATCCACAGGCGCCAACCTTGTGTGAATGCTCTGAAAAGCTAATCATTTGCATATCACAACATCTTCTTCCTGTCCATTAAATTTCGCGTCTGTAGCACGTCATATTCGTGGTGTAGCAATTTTAATGGCCAAAATTGTAAATACACAGATGTGACTGTCAATTTATAACATTACGAACAGAGGGCAATATTGACTCAGGGTTTCAGTGAGAAATCTTTGTTTTGGGCACAAAAACAACTAAAGCACTGTCTGATTCAATCAGTTCAGACAATATAACGAAGTTCCTTGGTGTTCATCTAGTATATTGCACTACAATCTTTGGGATGACAAATCATTACCAAACATCTTTAATACGGGATTAGTGAAGATGAGGCTACCACTCGTCGGCTTTGACCAGGCACACGAAGGCAGCCAATGAGGAGTGGCGTTCAGGCAGCCATCTTTGATACATTCATTCAGGTAACCATCGTGAGATACCACGTCTTTGTTAAATCTCAAAACGAAGTGTAAGTATCAAAACAACTGACGCCACACAGTCACCTTAATCAATGTTTTTATTCTTTTTTTTTTTTTTTAATTTCTCAGGCAACCACCGTCTTACCATCAGTAATAATTAACTAGTTTTAATTCCCGGCAGCAACAGCCACTCTTATTGTCTTATGGAACGCCACTCCGGATTAGTTACGATAAGATGTCGTTGTCCAAAGCCGATGGGTGATATCCTCATCTACACTAAACCCTTGAATACAATAAAAATGTGTTTCAAATCTGTAAATTATACCTTTATTTTGTTAGTGTATTCAAATGCCAAAATCTTTTTCTTGATTTTCTAAATGTGTCCATCTTACTCAATTCATGCGGAATGAGCTGAGTACCGTCTCTTTATTCCGCCGAGCAGATTACCGCTTAAATTTTTTTCCAACTAAAGCAGTGCGTAGGATCAACTTTTGTATTCCTGTATCGTAGTAGACTGCCACCTGAGAATGGAAGCAGCGTCTGACAGTCGTCTTCAGCTCTTCGTACTCTGGCCGGAGAACGGGATTTGCTTGAGGCCCAAGAAAAGACGGAAATCGATGGCAACAAGATCAGGACTGTATGCTGCATGATCAAACAAACTCTCAGTTAACTCCTGCAAAACTGTTGTGTGCCGAGCCGTAGGAGTTCGAGTATTGTCATGGAGCAGCGCAACACCTGCATCAAGTAGCCTATAGAGATAATAGCGGAATCACCGTGGCATTCACATGCGTTTGTCAGGCGACATAGAGCCCTGTATTGGGAGAGTAGCGCCAACCTTTTATGTGTGGCTTGCCGACAACCGCCAGCTGCTATTGGACAGTTGAGCGCGGGTGGGGCACGTCCGCCATTTTAGGCCTAAGCAATCCATCAGCGTAAATGGCATATTTAACTTAAGTAGCTGTTATTTTAGCATTTAGAGGTGATGGAAATATGTAGACTCATTATGTATTAAATTAAGAGCTTAACATAGCATATTCCAATTTTATATTGTGAAAAATGCCGCATTGTTGGCAGTGAATTGTTATACTAAGACAGTCCGAGATAGCAAGTTTTACGCATACCACGGGCGAAAGAGATGCGAATTGTGGGTACACCGCATTGGTAGCAAAAAATTCATTTCCATACGAGAATGCAAAATTTTGTGAAGTAAGTGAATTTGTATTGAAATATCGAGTAAACTTCTAGGTTTATCTGTTCAAGTTTCTTGCGAGCAATGTTGGACGGACAACAGATGTAAGAGAAAAGATATTTTTAAAAAGATACAAATACATGAAAATCTAACATAATGCGCCGTATTTGACGAATTTCTATTTATACTTAACCTGCATATTACGAAAGTTTAGGCGGTAAATGAAACCGTCCATTAAATAATCTCCAAAACTCGAATTTTAAGATAAAGTTTATTTTACTGAAGTACCCAGCAGTGCGATAACAATGTGTAAAAACTTAAACCTTGCCAAAATGTTAGCTCAGTTAATGTTATGTGATAATATCACATGTAGGTTAGCACACAACACCTATCAATATTAGGCACTAGATTAATGGAAAGCAACATGCATTAATTACATCTACTTTGATAAAAACCAATATATTAGATATAAAAACGTCAGTCCTTAGCTAATTTGAAAGCAGGAACGTCACTTATTGCGAAAGCAGTGCATTTGGTACAGGGTTTAAATTTTAGCACGAAACAATTTTACAACTAGTTTGCTCAAAAATAAAGGTCTTGATCTCAGATTACCAATTTTTCCTTAATATTCGCTGTAGATGTTATGAAACTTAAGTTCAATGTTTACGTAACGTACTGTCATACCACGTCGATGTACAGACCGGTTCCCTTCACCATAAATGCTAATTTAACAGCGCCGTGCATAGCTCTGCTATTGCGAGATAGGCCTACAATGGCGGCGCTCGCCCGGTTGGCGGTACTCTCCCAATACAGGGCTCTAAGGCGACACCGCTAGCAGTGCCATCTGTTGGTTCCAGTTGTAGGCTATACTCGCCTTGACACCTGTGATTCCGTATTTTATTTCGCTGCGTACCAAAATTACTCTGCTAGGCTTACGTTTGTTACGCCATAGTTTCTTTTAAAGTGTAGGGCAGAACAAACTAAAGGAATCGTCTCTGCCATCAACTGTGCAACACCATGGCGCTTCAAAATGGTAGGTTAAGAGTCTAAGGAAAAATTTCCGTACGTCAAAAAATCAACAATTTGCAAATTTTTAAATGTTTCAAAATGTTCAAATGTTTGTATAGCTTATGGGACTTTACTACGGGGTCATCAGTCCCTAAACTTACAAACTACATACGAACTAGTTAACACTAAGGACGGCACAAAATATCCATGGCCGAGGGGGGATTCGAACCCCCGCCCCCGACCGTAGTGGCCGTGCAGACCGTGACTGGCGCGCCTCAGTCCCCTCGGTCATCGCGCCCGGCGCAAGTTTTTAAACGAGCGGTTTTCCATCTATGAAGCCAAATCAAATTTTAGACAGATCTTATTTCAGTCAACGGAAAATGTTTGTAGTTAGCTATTACAGGCGTATGTAGCACATTCACTCAATCTTACAACCATTTCCTACTTCTATAAAGTACGCCGACGAATTATGTAAGAATTCTGAGTCTCACAGTGTTAATCGGTTGTTCACTCCCAGCTTTAGTTCACTACTCTCGCCACTAGGAGGTGCTCGGGAGCGCTTTCGCACTAAAGCTCTGATACAGAGCTTTACTTTCGCACATTTCGTCGAAGAGTTTCCGCTGTTATCTTTAATTATAAGCTATTTGCCTGTTGTAAGCATGCCTTTTGTTCTGAATCGCATGTCATCTGGCAAGCTTTTTGATAACTATGAAGAGCTGAAGGAGACTGTCACTCGCTATATCCATTTATACGTCATAGACTTCTACGATACAGGAACACAAAAGTTGGTCCCACGATATCACAAGTGTCTCAATTATTTTGGTCGATGTTCCGGTGGGTTTCGACAACGCAGGCGCCGCACAAAATATCAGAGCAAAATCGTTGCGTAAGTCCGTGCGGTGGCGACCTTGTCACAGAAATACGAGGAAGGTCAGGTTGTTGCATTACGAATTCTGTTTTCTCTCATTGCCTTGTTTGCATAACTCGCAATGCAACCTGCGACGAAGACTGCCGCATCGTCTAGGACTCGTTGCTTTTATTTTGTTATTTCTCAAAGACTGCAAGGTGTCTTCAGCGGCATTCTCTACGTAATGTCGCTGTAAACAGTGGCTTAATATGAGCGCTGCTAGCGTTGAGTAAAGCCCATTGTTTGTTTTTATCTTACGCAGGAACTCGCCTTGGTGTTTCAAAGACTGCAATTAATTATTTACAAATCGCCTATTTTGTATAAGTGTAAAATGTTCCATACAAATGCCTTCTGTGTGTTACGTTGGTAATGATGCATTATTCTCAAAACTGTAAGACTGATATTCCTTATATTGATGTTGTTTGAATAATAAATATTGTGGTGTAACAAAAAGTGGTAAAATGGCAGGCTACAAATCTAAAGGACTCTAGTTCGACCCCCGAACTCTCTTAGCATGTTTATCTCTCACTTACTAATTATTTCACCTCTGACAGTATTGATTGATGTGAAAAATGTCGAGTAGCGCCGTGGTTCGTAATTCACGTTAAACTGTAGGTCTCCCTATAACTGGCTAAGTCAATTCAAAAATCGGAGGAAAACAACGGCATAAGACTTCAGACTAGGGTTGCCAGATTGAACTCGAGGCAGGCCCGGAGACCCGACGTGCCCCCCTCCCCATTGGCCAATGACTCACCCCGCCCACCCAACTGCGACCAACCCTCCCCCCCCCCCCCAACCAGAATTACACGTGAATTCTAAAAGGGAAAAAAAATGCCTAATGAAAACGGGACATTTTGCTTTAATTCGCATAGTAGCTTCTCTTTAGCGTAAGGCAAAAGCACATTTTTTACTAATGCCTCGCTTTTTGTTCGGCCGCATCTTACTTTCGTTGCCACTGAGGAATCTCTAAAAACATAAGGATATAGCTTATTACCACAATATTGATAATTGTAAGAATGGTGGTGTTTCACACCATGGTAAGTCAAAGTTAATTCCGTTGCAGTGACTTTGTCGTCTTCTGCAGAAAATTGTTTCAGCAAGAATTTAAGAAGCGACTGATTCTTCTTTTGTGTGGTAATATTCGCTTTGTGTCTTTCTGATTGTAAATGTTTACTCATAGCGTTCACTCCGTCATACTTAACAGTAAATAAGATATTGCATATTCTGCACTTACACATACTCTCATCAGTATCTACTTTTTGTAGCCACTCTTTATAATTTTCTTCCTGCAACCATTCTTCACGGAACAAACTTAGATATCGTCTCTTCATTTCACTGTTATTACTCACTAATCTGAATTAATGTAAGCTTGTCTGTTCACACACGATCCGAGTATTCCAAAAATTGCCGGTAAACTGATAACAAACAATGAACGAACGAACACAAATAAAAGAAGTCACCAGTTGACACGTTGCCGCAACAGTGTTTGCTTAATAATGCGCTAGCCGATTACTACCGACGCAACAATGAAAAGTTTTCAGAGGAAGAATAGAAAAGTAGCGTTTTGTTGCAATAAGAAATTGACATTTATATAAAGTTATTCATAATTACTAGAGAGGAGCCGGCCGGGAATGGCCGAGCACACTGAGGCGTCTTGCCATGGTGCGCGAGGCTGCTCCCGCCAGAGGTTCGAATGACCCCCTAGGACATGGATGTTGTGGTCGTCCTTAGTTTAAGTTACGTTAAGTTCGATGTAGATCGTCGCTCCAAGAGCATAGTACTTAAAAAGCGACGTAAAAAAAGAAAAAAAAGTTAAGATGAAGGTTACATTCAAGCCCGGAGATGAGAGTCATTGGCCCGTAGACCCGGAGAATTCATTCCAAACCCGGGCACTCCGGGCGGCGCCCGGAGATCTGGCAGGACTATGCCTAGTAAATCACTGTGGTGTTAATACCAATCTTCGGACTGGCGACTGCTTTAGCTTTTAATGAAGTATATTTAAACAAGACTAGTTTTGTAGGTCAATTATGACTTTATATACCAGGTGATCAAAAAGTCAGTATAAACTTGAAAACTTAATAAACCACGGAATAATGTAGGTAGAGACGTCAAAATTAACACACATGCTTGGAATGACTTGGGGTTTTATTGAGGAAAAAAAAAAAGTTCAAAAATGTCCGACAGATGGCGCTTAATCTGATCAGAAAAGCAATCATTAGCATAGCAAATTAAGACAAAGCAAAGATGATGTTCTTTACAGGAAATGCACAATATGTTCACCATCAGTCCTCAACAATAGCTGTAGTCGAGGAATAATGTTGTGAACAGCACTGTAAAGCATGTCCGGAGTTATGGTGAGGCATTGGCGTCGGAGCGCCATCCTGCATGAAAATCGTACGTTCCGGCAGGTGCTTATCAGCCAGGCTGGAATGATGTGATTCTGTAACATATCGCAGTACCTCTCACCCGTCACGGTAGCAGTCACTGACGTTTTGCTGTCCAGCGCAATCTGTCGGCCATTTCTTGAACTTTTTTTTTCCTAATAAATCCCATGTCACTGCAAGCACGTGTGTCAATTTTTACCTCTCTATTTTTACCTCCGTGATTTATTAAGTTTTCAAATTTATACTGGCTTTTTGATGATGTATCCCGTTTTTGCATTTATAATATACTGGAGTGTCTAGTAAAGCACTCTAGTGTTCATACTAATATTCTGTGTGATAGCTGCTTTACCTTATAATAAAGTTTATTTAAACAACAATGTAATTTTCTACGTCTGTTTGACTTAATTGATATGCATCCTGTTTCTCACTAAAATGCAATGGAGTGCGATTTTATTTTTATTTTATTGTTTTATTTTTGTACCTTGTAACCTAGCTCTAACAATTGAGCCATACACAAGAAGGGCTGCTATAATAGACTACATAAGGTAACTGCCAGAAAATGAAAACAATTGAGAACAGAACTGGAGCTTTAATTCGAAGATAACGATTACACTGAACTCTCTGTCATATATGATAGTCTCCTTGAACGTTACACTGAGGTAGCAAAAGGCATGTATACTTCGTAATATTGTGACATAGCTCTTTTTCTTCACGAAGTGCAGCATCTCAAGCAGGGCTGTAGCCAAGGGAGGATGAAGGGATCACCTATATGGGAGTATAATGCGCGTCTTCTTTGAAAACTTTTCTTGAAGGCGTGAAGCGCAATTCCATTCTGGATCAATATAAAGGGACAGCATCGATTACTCTGAATGTAGTAATGGGATTCACAACTACTCAGTTATACAAGCATGTATTGCCTAGAATTTATTAAAAATAAACATAGAAACCGTATTTGCGTGGAAAACGTTTTACCTCTAAAACTAACAAACTTCAGTCAAGATATAGACTAATCATCATCAGTGTTGTGCCGAAAGGTATGTTTTCACATGGCAGTTCTTCAAATTTTCCGGTCTTCTGCCATCCTCTTCAGGCCCGCATATTTTCCTCTTCCCTTTATGTCATCTAGTATCACCTTCTTCCTCTCAGTCTTTTCCCACAAACCAGTCCTTCAAAGGCATCTGACAGCATGCACTCCCTTCTCAACGAATGTCCCAACCAGTTCCTCTTCCTTTCTCTTATAAGCTTCAGCAGACATCTTCTCTCCCCAAGCATTTCCAACACTCTTTCATTACTCACTCTATCCTTCCAGCTCATCCTCGCCATTCGCCTCTACATCCACATCTCAGATTCTTCTAACCTTTTTTCATCCTCTAGACTAAACGATGGCAAAATCTAATTGAGTATAACATTTATTTATTATAAAATAAATTTATTACTGGTCATAACATGGACTTTTTCTTTAATAGTATTCCCTTAATAAATTCACAATTCTTGCTCAGAAAAGTATTTGTAGGTTTAATTAATTGTTGTGTAGTCGCTGTAGTGCAGGGGTAGGCAACCACAAAGCCGTGCCGATCTACTATTTCATACCACTGTATCAGAGTGATCTACTCCTTTTAATAACACAGTAATTCGTTTTTTTAATATTTTAAGTGCCGTAAAACAAATATATTTGACAATAAACATTTACATCAGCATTTCTTCAAAACATGAAATAATTATTCCATAATTATTTACATTTAACCTGAAACTTGAGTAGATGTTCAGTTAACAGCGCCCTTGATATTTGGTGTATAACATGTTACCCTTTGTCAAATATAAGAGTCAAGGTGTTCGTAAGTCAACCTTGTATGCGTTAATTACAGTACAGTAAGAGGAAGCAAGCAAGGCCTTTATTCTAGATGCATCATAAATAACGAGTATTTCTCCTGGTGATTTATACCCCATCAGGTTTTGGGTTTTCCTAACCTTTTGAGTAATATTAATTTTTGGTGATTTTTTTTCAAGTTCTTGGTACAAGAAACCTTTTGAATATCTTAGTCAAAAAATATCCTATCCACACTAAAACGCAGAAGTTAGTAGTTTACACCACCAAAGAAATTAATATTCTAATCTTCTTGAGGTCTAAAACTCGACACCTTCTCCAACCACATAACGAACCAATACTACACGTTGCATAAGATAGTGTAATAACGAATAGTGCGCATGTAGTGACTCATTGCACCAATGCGGGAAAACACAGTTATAAAGGTTCAAGGTAGTTGTAGACAATAGTCTTATGCGATTGTTAATGAATAAACTTGTATGAAAAACAACCGCACCTTTAGATTACTACGAAACACAATTGTTAATTTTATTCATCATTTTTCTCCTCCGCTCGATACACGATCTACCAAATAAGCAATAGAGATCTAGCAGTAGATAGCGATCGATGCGTTACCGACCCCTGCTGTAGCGTGTCGCGAAAATTTTTTCCGAAAAATGTTGAGAACTACTGGTCTAAGCTACAATTAGTATGGTAATGAGGGAAGGAAAGTCGCGATGTCATGCTCTTAGCAAAACTACTCGAGTCGGTCGTCTGCTGCCGTGGCGCATTAACGCCTAATAGCTCCTCGATGTCCCAACGTATATGTCACGTCGTTCGTCCCACATCGAGACCATTGAGAAAGACAGGCCGTGGCGCATACGTCACGTTGCGTCACGTTGAGACAACACGACCACTAACTGACTGGCTGGCCATTGAGGCAGAGGCTACACCGCCTAGAAAACAAGGCCTCACAACAGGCCATGCCACATCACACCGAGAGGCCGAGAAACGAGAATGCTAGCTGACTCGCCGGGCGCTACCAGCCTGTGGGCTGTGTCTCAGCGGGCAACCAATCAGCTAGCTGTCGCGGCCTCTTGATGTGACGTGGCACGGCCTGTTGTGAGGCCATGTCTTTTATTTTATTTGGCCTTGGGCAGCTGACGGCCAATTAGCCAGCTTAATACATATATTTCACATTCAGTACATTCTTGTAATGGAGTAACATAATTAACCGTAAATGTATTTTGATCATCATTACACTTACAAGCAAATTATTTTACAACTGATTGTCATTTTGATAGGAAAAGTATGTCTGTACAATATAATATATTAGTGACTGAAGTCACAAACGTAATTAATTTAACAAACGTGTCCACTATGCGACGTGCAAATGTTACAAGGTAGTTTTATACAAACAATTGTTCTAAATATTCCTTCAAACCGTCTTGATTGCAAATTTATTTATTAGTTAATGACCCGTTTCGCCCTTTAGCAGGGCATCTTCAGATTATCTGCGTGACAGAATTTACACAAAATTACAAACGGTTATAATGGTACATGGGCTTATTTTGTGTTAACAAGACAGTATACATGGTAAACAAAGATTACAATGCGCTCTCCGTGGTGTGACACTGTAAGTTGTTATTGCGGTGTTTCTATTTTCTTGGAATGTTTTTTGGTTTTCCTTGTGGCCCTACAAATATACGGGTAACAGCGAATTACAATTGGAACATACTCGGTAAAGATGTGAGAAACATAAAACCGATTTTTAAGATTACCTTAACCGAAGCGGTGGTCTCTGATGACACAAGATACGCCCATGTTTACAATTGCGCTCACGGGCGGTGGGCGGGCGTGGTGTGCTGCTCCACCTACTTGTACAGACTAAGTACAAGTTTTCTTAACACAAAATAAGCCCATGTACCACTATAACCGTTTGTAATTCCGCCTTGAAATTTTGTGTAAATTCTGTCACGCAGATAATCTGAAGATGCCCTGCTAAAGGGCGAAACGCGTCATTAACTAATAAATAAATTTGCAATCAAGACGGTTTGAAGGAATATTTATTCTAACTGATTGCTGTTGTACACCATGGATTGGAAATCAACAATTGTTCTTGTGCCGCCTGATGGCAGGGAATGAAGCGAATAGGAACACTAGGCATAAAATTGCTCAGAGCCCGTTTGAAATATTTATACAATTAAGGTAAATTGTAATATCATAAAATGACAGATAGCAGTACAATTTTCTCACTACACTCATATCATGGCAGCTTGTAAGACTTTAAAAAGCTGTGTGGTAAATGCCGGATTACTCAAGGAGAGTAGAATGGTGGCACTCCTAGGAAGCTCTACTTGCAAACGGTGTAGTTGATGCAAAAACGACTATCTGTGCGTCTCTCATTTTGAGCAGTTCAAGAGTATATGATTGATGTCACCTTCTGTAGTGTTTGTACAGTCACAGAATGGGGTTGGAGTGTTTCCATTACGATGGAGGTGTGTCGGAAAACTCCCATGGTTGAATCACATGCGGCATACACTGTAGTTATCAGCCATCGCGGTAAGCAAACGTCATAAAACCAAGGTCTTCGTGGAATTATAGGCTGAACACAGGCACAATATTGTCCCCTGAAGGACTGAGATAGATTCCAATCTTCTTGCCATTCTTGAAAAGCATTCTGCATGGCCAGAAGGAGGAAGTTTAAGGTGGATGAAAATTTCGGATTTTGAGGCTTCTTTAGCAAGAATATCGACCACTTCATTGCAAGCGATGCCGCAGTGAGATTTGACCCACAAGAAATCTATCGTCTTCCCTTGGATTTCACACTGAAGGCATAACCAAATGATTTCCAATATCAGGTTGTTAGATTTTGATTTCCGCTTGTTATGCTTCAGAGATTGTAAAACCGACATAGAATCAGACAAAAATCAGGACTTTGGAGGCCCGAGTAGAGCGGACATATTTTAAGGCTTCCAGCTACGCGGTGTTGGCAGAGCCCCCTGTCTCAAAGCGGCCAGACAGTAAGTTGGCAGTCACTTTGTTTGAAGCCTTCTCTGATGATGCGACATGACTTACGCGCCATGGCCTGCCTTTCCCGTTGACCTCGTCCCAAATTGCTTTCTGCCGTTCTTTCATGCAGTGTTGGTTGTCTGTTAGTACTGTCAGCTGTACGCAGACGCCGCTGCCATTGCTCATAAGTGCAAGTCTTCAGCTGGTGCGTTGTCCATCCCAGAATATGAATTTGTCTACCGATTTCGGAAGTAGAAAATCCAATGCATCTAACTCGAACTACCATTCTGTTGTCCAAAGTCTTATCCCATCTTGCACCCATCTTCACGTAAGAAACCTTTTGACAGGAATCAGCTGAGTACAAATGACAGCTCTCCCAATGCACCATTTTTCATATGTTGTGTACAATTCCCCCCCCCCCCCTCCTCCTCCCCAGTGCATTAAAGGCAGGACACGATTCTTATATGGTGTGTTATCACCGTAGATGGCTATGCATGCTTTGCAACGTGCACTGATACTGGTCGCAAGTTTCGTAAGAACTTTTTCGGTTACTTCTCTACCACCGAGGCACTACGGTCGGGGGTTCGAATCCCCCCTCGGGCATGGATATTTGTGCCGTCCTTAGTGTTAGCTAGTTCATAAGTAGTTTGTAAGTTTAGGGACTGCTGATCCCGTAGTTAAGTCCCATAAACTATACAAACATTTGAACATTTTCTACCAGCGAGGTTGGCAACTGCTAGATCGGGAGTGTCCAACGTTTCAGCTTACCTCAATCACAATGGAAGAAGTCAAGTAATGTTGAAGCACCCTATACTTAACAAAAAGAAAAATTTAATGAATAGAATTGCGGCAGTCAGAGTTCCACATTTTCATACAATGCATTTTTAAAACCACCAGCTGTTTATTAAAAACCTTATACATCTACCAGTTTCGGTCATACACTATCTTCATGGATAAACTATACAAAAATACAAAATAAACATAATTAATGTGCACAAACATAGAGAGGAAATAATCAGCAAAATTACATATAAAGATACTGAAAATGGAGAATCATGTCAATTTAACATATAGTTAAAATACTTACAAGGTGTTAAAACAGAATGCTAAAATGCATCAAATAAAATACATCCAACTGAGATAAACAGGAGTCAGTATAACTAAAAGTATAAAAATTACAGTGGTCATCTTAGATAAAACCTATCAGTCAAACATAACATAAAAGGTAAGAACAGACTATGAATAAAAAATGGAGGGAGTGCCTTGTGCTAATTGCATGAGTCAGATATGATGAAACCTATGTTATCGATATTTGTAATACCATTCACGGATGTATACTATCTTTGGATGAACATCTTTGAGATACAAGTGTTAACAAAGTTACGAGGTGTAGTCATCAACAAGTTACGACGAAATTTGTGTATACAAAGGTTAACAATAACAAATAAAATGTGGTGTAGTAAAATACAGTGCAACAACATACAAAACAAAACATAAGAAGTTATTACATCAATATATCGTGTTGTAAATAAGAAAATAGAAAGTGATTATCATCATAAACAGGTTTCATGCGTCAAGATCGAAAATAATACAAACAACATTGTTCACACAAGTGTGCAGATCAAGTCCCACATGAAAGAAGCAGAGAAAAACGTACTCACATAATAATTACATATATAGAGTAGAATGTCAACGTTAAGTCCTAATCGCTGTGAAGACAGTAGTATAATAAATGTGAAGTGGTTTTAGAGTAGCATAATTATTAACAGGCAGGTATTGTAACTTTAGTACAGAGTAGGACAACATATGCTTCTTGAATTATATAGTAAGGTAGCGTACACTGAGACATGAGGCTGCTTGTCACACAAGGATGTTGTTCAGAAAGGGGGGGGGGGGGGGGTTATATCTTGTGTAGTAAAAGTAACATATAGAAATTTGAAATGAAGGTACCATGTGGATAAATAAACCAACATCCTAATGAATCATGTCAATATGGCATAGACATGAGGCAACACATCTAGAAATTTGAAATGACAGGTACCATGTGAATAAATAAACCAAGATCCTAAAGAATCATGTCAATATGGCATAGACATGAAGCAACATATGATTTGTATTCATTGTTAATTATGACCAACCATAATCAACAAGACAATATACTTATAATAAGATGAGGTTAAAAGTAAATTACAGTGTTTACAAAAATGTTTACAGGGTTAATAAAAGTGATAGGTAAACCAAAAAAATATAAACCATTAAAAGACCATGTAAAGTCATTAAGGACTACATGTGAATTAATATTTCAATAATTCTAGGACAACATTTGTAGGTTTCATAAAAGTGAATTAAACACAAGTGGGTAAAACAAAATACAGATAAAATTTTTTGTCAATTTGTGATACAAAATCACATGACTTGTGACTTAGCAAAATAAACGCTAATTTAAATAAGAAAATTTCACCTTACCACAATGCAGTAATGATAAAGAGGAATCCAGATTAATAAAATTAATTAGAAGAAACTATGTATCAGTATGTATAATGATACAGAGTACCAAGAGATGATTTATCTGAGGTACATAACACAATAATAAAGGAGATAAAATATTGTAATAAAACAATGTATTACAACATAGAAATGAACATCATAACATCAGGTATAGAAGTGATACTAGGTTATAACAACCATAAAGGAATTTTAGGGTAATACTAGGGAGGGGTAAAAATTCATTACAAATTGATCAGAATAATTAGTGACTTACAACAAAAATGGTGTAAGTAAAAAGGGTGGTGTTACATACAAACTAAAAGCCATGTCACATAATATAATGTACACCAGGGTCAAATGGAAAGGTAAAAAACAATGGAACAATGTTGCACCAACGGGTATTTAAAAATATATAAGATATCATTTGGACATAAAAGATAGTAACCATTCACTGAGGACAATAGTTTAATAAATAAGGGTGAAGAAGAGGGGTAAGGGGATAAAGGTAAAGTGGCTGCCAGAGGTACCTATGAGGGAAATAGTAGGGCATCAGTAAAGTTATCAAAGAAATTTTTATTTTTTAGGTCCTTTTGTTCATTTAAAATGTCATTTGGGTGTTTTTTAAAATTACAAAAAATTTCAATTTCCTCCAGCAAATTCATTGCCAACCCTTTCTTAGATTTGTGTAACAACTCCATGTTATCTTCGATGATGCCTATTGTGTGCTTACATGACTTGAGATGTATACCAAGGGCTGAATTGTTTGAGTGTTGAGTGTGTTCTTGAAATCTTCTTTTAAGTTTCCTACCAGTTTGCCCTATGTAAAATTTATCACATTCTTGGCAATTTATTTTATAGACACCTGCTTGATGATAAATTGATTTTCCTGTTGTCAAATTGTTAGGGAGAATTGTTTTAATATCATTTTCAGTGTGGAATGCTAATTGGACATTACTTTTTCTAAAGATCTGACTAATCTTGTCTGATAAGGGACCTACGTAAGGAATTTTGACATACCTTGTCTTCGACTTACTTTCATTTTTAACAAGTGTTATCCTCTGATTAAGATTTGCATGTTTTGCTTTCACTTTTAACTTTTTATGCAAGATCTTATCCCATGAGGCTCATTTGTTGAGTCATCTGCTTCACGCGTCTACTTCGTTTGATAACAACTTACAACAAATGAAAGGCCACGTTAACATCACTTTTCGAAGCTGTATGATATATATTGTGATGATTAAAACATTTGTGTTTTATACTGCCACTGTGAAACTGTATTTAATTGTTTTCGTGCAGTTCATGCCTAACTACGTCGCTCCCATGTGTTAACGTCCTCATTATAAAATGCGATTCATACTTGCAGCCCCTGCGATTTGAGGCACCTATGAATATGATGAACAAGCTCAGGTGTCTATACATAGACCTTTCACTTTGATAAAGCTTAACCAAAAACGAATATTTCATCTGTTAACTACATCATGTTTCAGGAAAAATAGCAAATATTTTAGAAGATGGTAATAAAGACGATTTGCAGTTAAAATTTCATGTAATGTGTTTCCCATTTTTATTATTATTATTATTATTTATTTTATTTTATTTTTTTTATTTTTTATTTTTTTATTTTATTTTATTTTATTTTTTTTTTTTTTTTTTTTTTTTTTTTTTTTTTTTTTTTTTTTTTTTTTTTTTTGGTACAGAGATACGCTTTTGGTATGTACAACAAGCTGATTTGGATATTTTGACTGATTCTTTCGTCGGTTCTTGGTAGATCACCATATTGACTTTTATTTAAATAACCGGTTTTTGACGTAGTTTCAAGTCTGAGTATATCCCAGTAAGCCGAATACCGGTTCACTACGTGGAAATGAACGTGTAGAAGATACACAAAATTCTACTTTTAAGTAAGTGTGATGATATACTACCAAGAACCGACAGATAAATCAGTGAATATTTCTTGATTTACATTTGCTTTACGTTTGTTTGGATTTCACATTAACAGCTACATCTGTGTATTTAATAAAAATTGTACACAGGTCATATTAAATCTTTAATGGAATTCCTCTATAGTATCACCTCCTAAAATACTTACGACTGAGTCGAAAAACAACGTTGCTCTGAGCAGGAGACAAGTACACATTCTCAAAGAAATTCGCGACTTGGCTTCGTTTGTCAGCTGGGTTCACCATTCGGTCGTCTGCGCATGCGCGAAGCACTTCCAGACGCGTGAGAATAGGAACCATCCTATTCCGTGTACTAGCTATCGTATGCGTGCATCTCGTGCAAGTGGACGCGTCTACAGTGAACGCGGACGGCGTGACCGGTGCATCATGGGTAATCTCGTTAGCTCTCACTTCCCGTGTACAAAGGGCTTAAGAAGAAAATGTTTTGCCCCCTAGTGACAATAAAATCTGTTGGCACTCCTGGCTGCTACAGTTCCGCTGCTTCTGTCACTTTAGCCGGCTCTCTGAATGCACCTTGGAAAAACAGCGGCCAGCACCCCTTCTCGTGTTTCCAATGTCGTGCAAGACGTTGAAAACTGATCCGCGACTGACTTTCACTTTTCACACTCCGGCCTCTGTGCCGTCGTCTGAAGATTGAGTTCACAGAGTAAAGTTGGTAGGCCTACCTGACGGCGACGCCACAAGCTAAAGAGAGTGGCAGCCAGACGGCAGTACGATTAGAGAAGCAAGTGCAGCCACGCCACGGCAAATTAATTATGCAGCCTCCGCACCGAGTGTAATTACGTAACAGCTCAGCGCTGCTCGGCCCACGCCAATTGCGGCCCCATCGTACGATACATACTACACTAACGGCCGAGTGCACCAACCTCGGTCAAAAGTTAATCGCGGTCAAGTCGGCATTTAACCGTGGTCAACTCAAGTTTCTGGTGCACCGACAACGATCAAAGTTAAACGAGGGAGTTGATCGCGGTTAAATTTGATCGCGGCTGACGCCCGGTTTTGTCGAGATGACCAGGGTTATAGGAGTGTGCAGTATCAAGATGGCGGCGCGTTTTGTTGTTTTAGACGGAATTGACAAAGATTTATTTTACCTCAATCATTTAAATCGGGATCAAAACCGGAACGTCGTGATTCGAAGAAAGATTTTGTTTCTCCAAAGAAAGTGTGGTGGTTGTTAAACCAAATCAGTGACAGGTTAGAATTTCCTACCGATAGAAATAACCCTATTTCGCCTATGAACAGACTATTGATTACGTCAAGAGCATATGCAACTGGTGCATTGAACATACTTATTGGTGACAACAGTAACATATATCGCGACGACACATTGCCAGGAAGAGCAGTTCGCCGCGCCATAATTAATGAATATTTCCAGTAAGGTAACTATCAAATTCAGAAAAAGTTTTGAATAAAAAATTATGATATGTTCCGTAACTATAATCGTATAGCTTTCGTGTTATTAAAACATATTATCTGTATATTTCTGTTATCAGGTGAACATGCGATGCATGGGAAAGTACGCTGTGAACAACAATGACATTTGAGTTGATTTGTTCGAAACAATAAATCATAATTTAAGTAATTATATAAATCTGTCTTAGGGTGTTTTTTTAATAATCATTTCTCTTTGCAATATGACTGGATTCGGTAAAATTTTACGACGCTTCTCGCTGGGCTCCAGTGCTTATGTTGGCATCAGATGAACAATGAAGTGTAGAATTGCGTTAATATTTTTCACAAGCTGCAGAGTGAATGTTATTGCTGCTCGTTTCACTCGCAGCAAAATTAATACTGTACCTGCTCTATGGTTGAAAGGTTCTTGTATGTACCCTTGTCCGTTCAGAAGAAAATAATTTACGTTTTAATTGAAGTAGTCACGAAAAAATATTTATTGGTCATCTTAGTTACCGTCATTACCATTGATGCCAACATAACCACTGCAGCCCGGCGAGAAGCGTCGTACAATTTTACCGTATTTACAGTCTTGTACATACAAATCACGTGGTACTGTCGTCATTCACCAAAGATAGTTGAGAATACACACGTAGGTAAGCTCAACTAACACCTTTGCATCACTTGGGTGCCTTCCATTGCGCTACACGGACTTGATCACAATCAAATGTACGATTGGCTGACGACGGTTTGCTGACCGGTGATTAACGTTGGTGCACCGCAGAGACGTTTTAACCGCGGTTAACTTTTGACCGTGTTCTCGGAACCCTAGATTATCGTGCCTTTTGACCGAGGTTGGTGCACTCGGCCATAAGGGCCGGTTTGTCAATGTCTCGTTAAGTTCCGGCTAAGATTTTATCTTGTCGTTAGCGGAGAATTGCGTTTGTCAATGTTTCGTTATGAGTTAACCAGACGTTAAAAGATCTCAAACTGGCCTTTAAGTTAACGAGTAGAATTCTGCTCGTTACACAGCTAACTATCGGTTAAGTGAGAATCTGCATGAAAATAGAAAGATTCCAAAGCGCTAAAATACCGCAATATATTCACGTGATAAGACCGATTTATCGAACAAAATGACAGAAGCACTACCTGTATGAAAAACTAGTGTGGAAAGCAGCTTTATTGAAAAATTTTATCGTCATATTTCTCGCCCCATCCATGTCAGTAGCTAGCCGATGAATTTGATATATTGCAGATACGCAACATAACCTTAAAATTATTGTTGCGATATCAAAATACAAACTTATGGGTTACGACTAGTTCAGTGAGAATCGATATGATGAAAATGGTTGGAATAAGAGATTCGGTTGACAATGAAGACGATGTCAATATTTTAGACGATCTAGAGGTCATTGATCTTATAATGCGACCTAGACGTATTTATGTTCACTCAAATCATTTTGAATGCTGAGATGATGCAGAATTTGTTACGCTATTTCATCTTGGAAGCGCTACTTGAAAAACTCCACGACCATCTCAAGAGTCCAACAGATAGTTACGTATTTTGTAAGTTATCTGTAATAATAGAAATATATCGTCTACGAATAAATGACAGTCTTATTACGTTAAATACAAAAGAAAACAAACCATACACAACATCTGACTATTTCAAAATGACAATTTGGCTAGTAGTTAAATTGTTTTTGTTTTAAACTAGTAGTGCATTTGGTGATAGGATGGCTTATTAATTCTGTTTTTGGTATATTTTCTGTGACTTCTTAAGTACTTTTCAATAAGTGTAATGGAATATTTTCGGTGCTCAAGGTGGCAAACATGATGTAATAATATAACAGGCTTTATAAAAGTACTTATAATCTGACATGCAAATACAATATCAGCATTCATCTTACTTCCTTCAGGAATAAAAAGGTGGTGAAATTCTCAAAATGCAACAACGAAAGTGAGTGGACATTGGATGTAGTGAGGTACAATTAAATTCTGCACTTCATCTAAATAACTTCTATAATAGAGTAGTTCACATGATTTTAAAAAGAAGTTTTTATCAAATTTAATTAGAGGTTATTGCAAAACATAATTCTTTGCGCGAAGTAAGTAAGCTACTTATCAAAATGAATACAGGGTTTTACAAAAAGGTACGGCCAAACTTTCAGGAAATATTCCTCACAGATAAAGAAAGAAAATATGTTATGTGGACATGTGTTTGGAAACGCTTAATTTCCATGTTAGAGCTCATTTTAGTATTTCTCTTTAAATGTAAATTTCATTCCAACGTGATCAAATTGTAAATTTTCACAATCAACATGTGTGGGCTGACGAGAATCCGCACGCAATTGTGCAATCACGTCATCAACACAGATTTTCTGTGAACGATTGGGCAGGAATTATTGGTCATGCCTTGATTGGACCTCATGTTCTTCCACCTACGCTCACTGGAGCACGTTATCATGATTTCATACGGGACACTCTACCTGTGCTGCTAGAACATGTGCCTTTACAAGTACGACACAACATGTGGTTCATGCACGATGGAGCTACTACACATTTCAGTCGACCTGTTCATGCGCTTCTCAACAACAGATACGGTGACCGGTGGATTGGTAGAGGCGGACCAATTCCATGGCCTCCACGCTCTCCTGACCTCAACCCTCTTGACTTTCATTTATGGGGGCTTTTGAAAGCTCTTGTCTACGCAACCCCGGTACCAAATGTAGGGACTCTACGTGCTCGTATTGTGGACTGCTGTGATACAATACGTCATTCTCCAGGGCTGCAACAGCGCATCAAGGATTCCATGCGACGGAGGGTGGATTCATGTATCCTCGTTAACGGAGTACATTTTGAACATTTCCTATAACAAAGTGTTTGAAGTCACGCTGGTACGTTCTGTTGCTGTGTGTTTCCATTACATGATTAATGCGATTTGAAGAGAAGTAATAAAATGAGCTCTAACATGGAAAGTAAGCGTTTTCGGACACATGTCCACATAACATATTTTCTTTCTTTGTATGTGAGGAATGTTTGGCCGTACCTTTTTGAAACACCCTGTAGAGCACGATGCTCTAAGAGCTGAAACAAAAAGTAGTACAGACAACTAAGGTGATCGAAAAAACGTAACGGTAAAATAATATGTAAAAATTGTCAGACTCTAAAATTCAAAACAGGAGGCTGAGAAAATATTTATGAACTGTAAATAAAGACTGAAAATTAAGAATAAAATGTCACTCTTCTAGATATGCTACTTTAAATGTAAATGAGTAGGTTTATTCGTCTCGCCTAAATTTCTTTCCCATTTTCAGAATAACTGCGACAATGAGTCACTTGATCTCAGTCTTCCTTCACATCCTCTAAATGTCCCGCATTGAGTTATGAAAAAGTTGGCCGCCGTATACTACAGTGAACTGGAAACGAACACATCTGACGTCTCAAACGCTCGGAAACCCACGAAATCATGCTTACTAAAGCAGCCGGCCGCGGTGGCCGAGGGGACTGAGGCGCTCCAGTCACGGTCCACACGGTCACTACGGTCGGGGGTTCGAATCCCCCCTCGGGCATGGATATTTGTGCCGTCCTAGTTCGTAAGTAGTTCATAAGTAGTTTGTAAGTTTAGGGACTGATGACCCCGTAGTTAAGTCCCATAAGCTTTACAAACATTTGAACATTTTTTTTACTAAAGCACTAGATACACCGAGCTGAACAGTCCGCCATTTTGTATCCCAATGCGACGGCAGTGTTGTAAGCTTTGTTGTTGTGTAGCAAAGTGAATCAGCGAATATTTTGCGATTTTATTGTTTCACGGTGTGAAATGGTTGGTTGCGCTGCTCCGAAATGCTCGAATAATAGCAGACATGGTCGCTTTAAGTTTTATCGCTTTCCTTCCAACATAGGCGTAAAAGGTGGCTTGTAAATTCCAGACGCCAAAATCGAGCAACTATGTTATTATTATAATTTTCGTGTCCAGAACACCATCCTTTACAATCTAATTTGAGTCCAAGTAATATATTTTGAAATTCAGATATTACTTGCCCAGTAATCAGCCACACAGATGGTCTTGTTGTGTCGCATAAGTCCAAAGTGCGCGCCACCTACTTTCGCCGCGCGCCGCCATGCACGCACGGCGCGGCGTTCTTACGACGTCACGAGCGCCCTCTGCTGCAACTACGCTCGCGGCCACCACTGAAGGACATCGTTCACTTCGGACTGAGATAGGAACCAGTTAACACTTCGGAATCAGATAGGCACCAGTGAAGACTTGGCTATCGGACAGGCACTAGGCAGGCCTCTAGCTCAACTATGTATCAGCATTCTGCAGTACTGAGCTATGTAAAAGTTAAGTATTGTATAAATTCTGTGCAATATATATCTCGTTCTAATTTACTCTAGTGTTTCTATTTTCTGCTGTCCCACTGGCTGCTCACCTCCGTACCTGCACAAGCGTGCTACTTTTATTCCTGTGTCGGTCTTCCTACTCGGCCACCGACACCTCCGACGGAAACGAGACACAAAAGCGGCGACGAGGCTGGGACACAAAACTTGTCATTAGCTAGCTGTAAATATAGGATTGTACAGCATGTGCTGAGGTTTGGGCACGTGGGTAAGTGGTCGTCCGTCTGGATATTCCCACAGTCGCACAGAGGTTTTGCGTCGAGGAAGCCCCATCTGGAAAGGTTGAACTTGCAGTTTGAGACCCCAGTCCTCAGCCTGTTGAGAGCCTTCCAGTTTGTAAAGGATTTGTTACATCCAGCTGCAAGTTTTCCTTTCAGGGCCAAGATAGGGTTAGGTGTTAACTCATTCCATAGCTGCAGCCTCCTCTCTTCGACAGTGACATCAATTGGCTCTGACGTCCAAAGGAAGCCCCTTCTTGAGCGAAGCCGCCTCTGCTGTTGTTGGTGCCCATGTAGGGGGTGGGGATTGTCTGTCAGTTGTTTCTTCCTCTCCTCCTCGGCTGCTACTTGCTGCCGTATGCTATGGGCAGCTATCCCTATGAGAGGGTAGATCTTCTCTGTCGGCGTGGGTCTCAAGCATCCTGATATGATGCGGGCTGACTTATTTATGGCCACGTCGATATGTTTCACGTGGGCTGAATTCTTCCATACAGACGCGGCATATTCAGCTTCCGACAGACTAAGTGCCATCGCTGTTGTTTGTAGTTGTCAGTTTACGAATGATACTGTTCCTAGTGCTGGCCTTTTTCGTAGTGTCTAAACAGTGTTGTTTGAAAGACAGAGTTCTGTCCAACTTCACCCCTAGGTATTTGGGAGCGTAGCAGTGCTCTAGCTCTCGGCCTTTCCAGCTTACACGGAGTTTTGTCTTAGCTTCCATATTCCTCAGATGGAAACTGCAGACTTGCGTCTTAGCTGGGTTGGGTTTTGAATGGTTCTCGTGACAATGATTTCCAAGTAATTCCAGAGCTCTCGTTAACTTCTCCTCCACTTCCTCGTAGGTTCTTCCTAGGGCGGACACAGCCGTGTCAAAATGTTCAAATGTTTGTATAGTCTGTGGAACTGAACTACGAGGTCATCAGTCCCTAAACTTACAAACTACTTACGAACTACTTCCGAAGTAGGACGGCACAAATATCCATGCCCGAGGGGGGATTCGAACCCCCGACCGTAGTGGCCGTGCAGACCGTGACTGGAGCGCCTTAGTCCCCTCGACCACCGCGGCCGGCACAGCCGTGTCGTCAGCATATATAAACCGCCTGACATCGGGGTGCGTTGGCTGGTCATTAGTGTGTAACGTTAATAACTATTAGAAATAGTTATGCTCACATAGATGTAGTAATGAAAACTACAGGCCTATACATGTAAGCCATGGTTTAATTTTTCTGCATATAGTTAACATAAGACGCCATACAGTGTGTTTAAAATAAGATACTTTTCTTGATTTTATTTAGACCAGCTAAGGAGTTTATTCTAAGGGCTGCTAATTGAATTTTAAGTATTGCGTGAGAACAGCTGGCTAGTGGTTTTTAAATTATATTATTTCACATTAGTTCAGTGTTTAATTAAAATGTGACTCTCAACATGGGCTAAGCCAAACTGTGAGTAGGATGTCTGGATAATAAATAATAATAATAAATTGAACTGCGCAAAAAATGCGAACAGGAAAGAAGTCGTACATGAAAGGCATTAAATTCTAAACTTAGCATGCAACATTCGATTTATTCCTACGTGCGTGCTACCAGAGAGACTTTATTTCGTCGTTATCTAACGAAACTAGATGTTCAAAGTTATTAACACGTTGGCTGCCTTGCGGCGGCGGCGGCTCTGACGCGCCTCTGACGTCATCGCGGCAGCCAACGCGCTTAACACATTTTTGACCTAACATTTACTCTGAAATATGGCGTGTGTAAATCATGCAAGACATTAGAGTGGAGAATGCGGGAAGTATCGCAATTTAACAATATTCGGCAGTGGCCGAGCGGTCTGCGGCGCGCCAGTCAGAGTCTGCACGGCCGCTCCGGTCGGGGGTTCGAATCCCTCTAGGGCATGGATGTTTGTGTCGTCTTTAGTACGTAAGTAGTTCGTAAGTTTAGGGACTGATGACCCCGCAGTTAAGTCCCTTAAGCTTAACATTCCGTATCTGAAAGCAACTCCTAGTTACCATAAACGATGTAGAAGTACGTTCTATAAACCAGAAAATACGATAATTGTAACGTAGTTTAACTGTGTGTGGTGAATATTTAGAACGGCAATATATGCCTTAATTCGGAATGTAAGTGAATGTATCATATCTCTAAATATCCATCTAACCACTAACTTTAAGTTGTTTGCCTCTTACAGTCAGATGTAAGCAAACAAATTTACTATGCTGTAATACTTTCTGTGTTAGTAAAGTATATTTAATGGCCTTAAAAGCATATTAAATAGCGTAAGTGTTCCGAAGTCGCCAAAGCGCGCCTTCAACGCGGGATTCAAAATGGCGGATTGTTCTGCTTGTACTATACAGTGTTATAATGCTTACAATAAACTTGATGCCAAAAAAATAGTGGTCCGTCTCATTCCCATGCAAAACGTAGCGTTTTACTATGAGTGACATTGTAATAGAGAAAAACAATGTAATAAGGTATCAATACCATTAGCTAGAATTTTTTTAAAGTAATTCAATGACGTCACTGTATCACTACATTTTCGATCAACAGTGTCAAACTTCCTGTATTTAAAAAAAAATTATAATCGTTCAAACTCCAAATATCCTACACACTTCATAGTCGTTGCATTATCCCTCAAAGTGCAGGTGTGGGATTTCGATCAACCGCTCGGGAATTGCCGCGCGGTCTAAGGCGACGTGTCTGGGATTGCGCGGCCGTTCCCGTCGAAGTTTCGAGTGCTCCCTCGGGCATGTAAGCATGTGTGTATTGCCCTTAGCATAAGTTAGTTTGAGTAGATTTTAGGGATCCAGATACGCAGTGCGAGTCATTTACTATCTGAGTGTTCGAACAGTTCGATACTGTATCGAGGTTTCTGCCGTATCGGGAAATCCCGAACATGCTCGAACGCGAGTATCATTTGCGCAGCCCTATTGAATCAGGAGACGGACATAGGATACTTTTTGTCCCGTTTGACCGCGTATTATATCAGAATTTGAGAAAAACTGAAAGTACGCTTGCAGCTGGGATCATTTTCTCGATCTCCAACAATCAGATTATTCGCTACTCGCCTGGCTAACAAATACGTTGTAACAGAACGAACAAATACGCACAGGAGGTTAGAATAAAGGGAGATGGCGTTATGCACTCAAGGTTAAAACTGTCAGACAGATTTAACATGAAACGTTGTTTCTTTACAAGCCCCTCCGTATTATTCTTACCTCCATGATGTTATCGGTGGTGATCATATCTTTGGAGCATTGCAAAGATAGAATTGATGTTATTTCGTTGTATTTTTTCAGTGTTACAAACAAATTAAGTACAGATCGTGGTTTATTTTTTAGAACAATACCTCCATTGTGTCGGCGTAATATCGGTCGGCGTACGTGCAACGCAATCTTACTAAGTGGTCGTGGTCAATGAGACCGACGAAGATCGTACTCAGCGCTTGGAGGTAAATCGAAAAGAAATTCTCAAGCGCGATTCGTTATGAGTCTGAAACAAAGGGTACAGTCGAGTTCGACTCCCTCAGTTACAATTTACGCACGAAATAATTTGGGTCGTCGACTAAACAGACGGCTACGCGTGGCAATTATAACAGCGTTTGGGGTACAGATACAATCCAGCAGTCGATTACGCAGCGGATGCATCAGTTGGCTTCGGCACAAATTGTCGCCATCTAAAATTTCATTGGCTATCTCAAGCTTTGCCACGATTGATCGGTTTCATTCCCACGATCCAACAGATGTTGCCAACATAGCTATACCACTCATGTGTCGCGGATTGTAAAATTTTACCGGTATGTAGCAATGTTGTTAATCGTGTTTCAATTAGATTCCTAATAATACAAGAAATGAACGCAACACAAAGACTTGTATTGCCAACCCACTTATTTCATTTCAATTAATTGTTTTGTTTCATATTTGAATTTCTATCATTAAAGTATGATAATGCTACAATTACTTTGTATCTAATTCAAAAACTCTGAAGAATATATACCTGTGCTATAAGAAATATTTCTATACTAATCGCTACGAGAAAAATATGCTAAGCTGAGCTGTAAATATGTGCGGTTTGGTTTTTTCTTCCCTGTCATTTTTAACATAAAACAGGAAAGTAAGTTGTTTTTATTCCTACACTTATAATCATACCTGTTCGTACAATGCAACCATTAAACGTGCGGGGCCATTGAAGCTACTAACCTCACAGATAGAGCAGCTCGAAACGTCTCTCTAATAACCGGTTTCCAATTGATTTACCTGTCCATTTTGACTTCTATCCCCAATCATGTTCCCTATTGCAATAACAATAAATAAGATCAGAGAGCTGGGAAGGAGGACACAGAGTATAGGGGAATGAAATAGATTAAAAAGGAGAGATGTATAGACGCAGAGAGGAAGGGGAGGGAGATGGATATGGTGTGGGGTAAGAGGGAGTGGTGTGAAGGTAGGGGGAGGAGGAGATGGACAAAGGAAGGGGAAGGAACGGATAGACATAGGGAGTAGCTACTGCGAAGCGTTGCCGGGTTTGCTAGTCGTAAATAAATTAGGCCTAATATCTAACAAAATTGTCAAATCAAACAACTAGTCCAAATGACTGCATAACCAAAATCTGTAACATGTTATTCTAGAAAAGAGAAGATAAAAACCCACAAAATATGGCACAATAAGTGCCGAAACATGTTTGGGTGTTAAAACAAAACAAGGTGTCTTACCCCGCGTCCACACATTGGTACCAACGCTGGCGCCAACATTGGCCAATATTTTTGAGACAGGGTCCACACATTGGAGCCAACATTCAGTTGAATTCGTCGAGAGCCAACGTAAACATATCTGACGCTCAAATCGCGGCCAATGCGTTAACGCTTTTGAGTGTGAATAATTACATTTTTTCATTGTAAACCAAAATGGGAAACATACGTAAAAGATGATGGGGTGTTATATCACTTCCTACCAAACATTAATTACGGTACAAAATCATTAAGTTTTAAAATATGCTAAAAGTAAACGATTCATTATTAAAACTTAGACCTGCTACTTTAAATGATTGAAATAAAAATAAAAAAGAAATGTGTTTTGGAGGGATGCTATTCTTTTGGTATTAAGCTTCGATTTATTGCTAAAGGAGACAGTTTTAGAAGCCTCCACTTCCCTTTTAAAGTAACCATGTAATTGATATCACTGGTAGTTCTTGAAGTTTGCAAAACAATATTTAAAACCTGACAGGAAATATTAAGTACTGTACTGTTAATATAAAAATTAAATTCATTAATGGAGTGTGTCGAAAGTCTAAAACGTTTTTAATTTCACAGTTCATTTCTAAGTATTGCTGTGGCATTTCGTTTTTTGAGTTTTCTTTCACAAATCACTTTCTGATACAGTTCTAATATTTACAAAGACATTTCGAAACTTTAAAACGGCGACGAAGAACGAACGAAGAAAGAAACAGTTTCGAGATGAGCAGACGACAAAGACAGAATGAAACGTTGGCGCCAATGTGTGTACGACGTACCCATATTGGCCCAACGTCCTTTGATATTTGGTGGAAATACCGACAAGCAACGGAGCCATACCAACGTTGGCGCCAACGTTGGTTCCAACGCTATTTCACCGATCCACACATTGGACGAACACTGTTGGCGCCAACGTTGGGTCCAATGTGTGGATTCGGCCTTACATGAGGCGGATTTAACATAACATCTAATGCAGGAAGCACGGAAGATGCAGGAGCTGCACCACCGCAAGATGATCAGTATTATTAGTTGTTTGCTGTCCTATTCCTCATTGCTTATAATGATGTGCATATATTTGTTTATAGTGTCGTCTATGCAACAGAAAAGAGTCGTTTTCTTTTTTGCCACACACATTTCGTCTTTCTTTATTTTCAAGGCATAAGAAATAAAATGTTTGTAAAGCTATGGTACCAAACTGCAGTGGTAATCAGTTTCTAGGCTTACAAACTACTTAAACTAACTTATGCTAAGTTCAAGACACACACACCCATGCCCAAGATCGACTCGAAACTCCGACGGGGAGCAGACGTGCACTCCGCAGCAAGGAGTCTTAGAGCACACGGCTACTCCCGTGCGGCTAAGCAGTTTTTGTGTTATTCTTACTTTATTTTTTATATGATGCACACATGAGGCACATTTTCTTCTTCACATGGCAATGGTCTATTGCTGTTATCAGCCAGATGCAACTTTGTTGTTGTTGTGGTCTTCAGTCCGGAGACTGGTTTGATGCAGCTCTCCACAATACCCTATCCTGAGCAAGCCTCTTCAACTCCAAAGAACGGCAACCTACATCTGTCTGAATCTGCTTACTGTATCCATCTCTTGGTCTTCCTCTGCGGTTTTTACCCCACACACTTCCCTCCAACGCTAAATTCACAATTCCTTGACGTCTAAGAATGTGTCCCACCAATCTATCCCTTCTTTTAGTCAAGGTATGCCACAAATTGCTTTTCTCCCCAATTCTCTTCAGTACCTCCTCATTAGTTACGCGATCCACCCACCTAATCTTCAGCATTCTTCTGTAGCACCACATTTCAAAAGCCTCAATTCTCTTCCTGTCCGCACTGTTTACCGTCCATGTTTCACTCCCATACAAGGCAACACTCCTCACATATGCCTTCAGAAAGGACTTCCTTAGGTTTAAATCAATATTCGATGCTAACAAATTTCTCTTTTTCAAGTACGCTTTTTACCCATTGCCATTCTGCATTTTATATCCTCTGTGCTGCGACCATAATTTGTTATTTTATTGTGCAAGTAACAAAACTCAACTACCTCCTTTATTGTTTCGTTACCTAATCTAATTCCTTCAGCATCACCTGATTTTCTTAGACTGCACTCCATTACCCGAGTTTTGCTCTTGTTAATGTTCATCTTATATGCACCTTTCAGCACACTGTCCATTCCGTTCTACTGCTCTTCCAGGTCCTTTGCTGTCTCTGACAGAATTACTATGTCGTCGGCAAAACGCAATGTTTTTAATTCTTCACCCTGAACTTTAATTCCTTCTCCAAATTTCTCCTTGCTTTCCCTTGTAGCTTGCTCAATGTACAAATTGAATAACATTGGAGAAAGGATACAACCCTGTCTTACTCCCTTAACAACCACTGCATCCCTTTCATGCAACTTTATATAAGGTATTTTCCTTGACTGTTTCCCACATTTTATTCAGTGGTGATGGTCAGTGACCGAAAGTAGTTGAAACTTCAGCGTTAAATAAGACAGTTGATGGTTTAAAATGCATTTCTCTTATTTGTATCTGTACCTGCATTTCAGACATGTATTTGGAAGTAAACAAAAAATTTAAGTATATTTATTTTTTCCAGGTGATAATTACAGTTTTGCCACTAACTGGCACATCTTGGGGACACTGCGTTGGAGTTACGTGACTGTTGACAGTACTGATGACAAACTCACTCACTCGAGTTAATTTTTTTTTATCTTCGCAGACTTGACTGCCGAGGTGGCTTATTTGAAACGAATCGGTTACGTCCTTCTCCTAAGCAAAGACAGCCTTCTGGGCCACTGATTCTGCTTTCACCTCAGCACAGATTCTGTCCTTCGCACGCAGTCCGTTGTCCTTGTCTTCCTTTCCCGACAGAAATGTTCGATAGTTACGTGCGATCATTTCGATAAAAGTGTCGATAAGCGAGCAATTGTTCATTTGGGGACGCTTTCCCATTCTTTTGTTTCGGCAGAGAGAAAAAGAGTGTATGGCGTGACTGCGCATTGAATGCACTAGTTATTTTTGAGCAGTGTGTGGAAAGTATAATCATGAAATGTAATTAGCTGACCTCCACGATCACAGAATTGATTGCAGCGCCCCTAAGGGGCTTATTAGGGGGGAAAAAAAGGTCGACGTAATAAACTGATTCCGTCGTAGATGAAACAGACAGGTTCTGCAGTTAAAATACCTATTGTCTAAAGGAGTCGTCACAGAAACTATGGTACACGCGCATTCAAAAAGTTGGCGTTGAGGGCGTTACTGCAGCGTATATATAAACGTATCGCTGGTATATAAATTTCGACACGCAAGTAAGTGGTTGGTGGAAAATTCGTAGCTGGTTTCCTCGTATGGTACTGATATGTTGTTACTTTGTTTCTAATTACTCAAATGTTATAATTTTTGTAAATCTTTAGGACCAAACTGCAATGTTCATCAGTCTCTAGACTTACTAACTACTTAAACTAACTTACGCTAAGGACAACACACATACCCATGCCCGAGGGCGGACTCGAACCTCCGTCGGGATGAGCGCCGAATCCGTAGCATGATGTGGAAAACGCGGTCAGTTCGCGTCTTCTAATTAATTCTCACTTATGGGCCCAACAGTCAATGTCGCTTTCGATGGTTGGCCCAAATTTGTTCCATCCTTTCAGAATGAAGTCTCTTTCCTTTATCAGACTACGGTGCTCCAGTCGGTTTCCTAATTTCCCTCTGACCAACTTTACAATCAGGTATCTTTTGTCTGAATGTGTTTCTGTTACGTCTGCCTTAGTTATAGCGGCTAGTTTAAGATCCTCCTTAACCACAGTGATACATTCAATTGGCTCAGTTTTGGCTTTACTTCTCTTTTCGTAGAATTCTACTAGTTGCTTCGCCAACATAGTGGGTGCTATTCTTTTAATGTGTCCATAATATTTAAGTGTGCGCCTCGGTTGCACAGTGGTAGAGTGCCATACTACAAATCGAAAGGTCGTGGGTTCGATCCCCGCCAGGTCCTAGGATTTTTATCTGTCACTTTCCACTTCTTACACCTCTGGCAGTATTGCTCATGTGAAAAATACCGAATAGCACCGTGGTTCGGAACCCACGTTAAACTGTAGGTCCCCCTATAACTGGCTGGGTAACTCAGTTCGAAGGTTGGAGGGAGGCAACGGCATACCACCTCCAAACAGGACCATGCCTAGTAAAGCACTGCGGTGTTCAAACCAATCTTCGGATTGTTGGCTGCTTTACCTTTTTTTTTTTTTTTTTAATATCTAAGTCTTAGTATTTCTCATGTCACTAATGATGCCTGTCTATTCTTCTGTTTCCTTATTACTGCCCAGCCAATAAGTTTCTACATCAGTACTTTTAGCGCCTAATAATTTTTCTTTCATTCTTTATAATTCCTTCAGTTCCCTATTTGTATTTAACATTTAATTTTTTTGCTCCATAAAGATATTCAGGTTCGTTCACAGAGATGTAATACCAAAGTTTACTGAATTTAGAATTTTTTATTATTAATATTTTGTGTTACTATTTTTCGACATCGAACATTGTTTGCAACTTTTTTCACACCGTCTTCTTGTGTTCGAATGTTTGTAAATCTAAGGAACTTAACTACCTTGGTCATCAGTCCCTAGGCTTACAAACTACTTACACCAACTTAAAGTGACATATGCTAAGGACAACACAAACACCCATGCCCGAGGGAGGACTCGAATCCCCGACGGCGAACGGCCGTGCGCACCGCAGCTAGGAGCCTTAGTGCGCACGGTTATTTTGCCGCGGCGTCTTCTTGTGTGGTCCCCCAAGTATTTAAATTGAGAAACCCTTTTTCTTTTTCCCTTATTTCGTGTTTAAAAACTTTGGTGTTTGTTTGTTGAATATCATATATTCGGTTTTTCTATTAAAATGTCACTACAACTGAAAGTGAGACCGCTGTTTATTTACTTTTTATTTTATTTTTTTATGATGGAGTGCTTATAATAAGCGCAGTTTCGTGCGGTACCAAGAGTTTGAGATCAAACGTGCGACCATGCAATAACATAAATTACATTTCGGACGTTTTTGCAATTAAAAAATGGATATAAAACATATTAGTAGAAATGCTTAACTACAAGTGTATACAACAAATATGTACATCTAGTCTCGGTGGTAATCAAAAACATAACAAAAATTGTAATTACGTTTTGCCTTATAGTATTTGCTCTCTTTGTATTTTGGTATCAATCTTCATAAATCTGAAATGTAATGTAATTTCTGTTAAATTTTGTCTCAGAACTGAAGATGATGATTCGAAACGCTTAATGATAAAAATACACCACTGGCCATTAATATTGCTATACTAAGAGGAAATGCAGATGATAAATGGGTATTCATTGGCCAAATATATTATGCTAAAACTGACATGTGATTACGTTTTCACACAATTTGGGTGCATAGATCCTGAGAAATCAGTACCCAGAACAACCACCTCTGGCCGTTACAACGGCCTTGATACGCCTGGGCATTGAGTCAAACACAACTTGGATGGCGTGTTCAGGGACAGATGCCCCTGCAGCTTCAACACGATACCACAGTTCATCAAGAGGAGTGACTGGCGTATTGTGACGAGCCAGTTGCTCGACCACCATTGATCAGGCTTTTGCAATGTGCTGGCCAGGGCAACCGTCGAACAATTTCCGTATCCAGAAAGGCCCGTACAGGACCTGCAACATGCAGACGTGCATTATCCCACAGAAATGTATGGTAGAGCCACGGGTCGTAACACATCTGAAATGTAACGGCCACTGTTCAAAGTGCCGTCGATGCGAACAAGAGGTGACCGAGACGTGTAACCAGTGGTACCCCATACCATCACGCCGGGTGATACGCCAGTATGGCGATGACGAAGACACGCTTCCAATGTGCGTTCACCGCGATGTCGCTAAACGCGGATGCGACCATCATGATGCTGTAAACGAAACCTGGATTCATCCGAAAAAATGACGTTTTGCCATTCGTGTACCCAGGTTCGTCGTTGCGTACACCATCGTAGTCGCTCCTGTCTGTGCGTCAAGGATAACCGCAGCCATGGTCTCTGAGCTGAATAGTCCATGCTGCTGCAAACGTCGTCTAACTGTTCGTCTAGATGGTTGTTGTCTTGTAAACGTCCCCATCTATTGACTCAGGGATCGAGAGATGGCTGCACGATCCGTTACAGCCATGCGAATAAGCTGTCTGTCATCTGGACTGCTATTGATACGAGGCCGTTGGGATCCAGCACGACGTTCCGTATTGCCCTCCTGAACCCACCGATTCCATATTCTGCTAACAGTCATTGGATCGCGACCAACGCGAGCAGCATTGTCGCGATACGATAAACCGCATTTGCGATAGGCTACAATCCGAACTTTATCAAAGTCGGAAACTTAATGGTACGCATTTCTCCTCCTTACACGAGGCATCACAACAACGTTTCAACAGGAAATGACGGTAAAGTGATGTTTGTGTATGAGAGATAGGTTGGAAACTTTCCTCATGTCAGCACGTTGTAGGTGTCGCCACCTGCGCCAACCTTGTGTGAATGCTCCGAAGAGCTAATCATTTGCATATCACAGCATCTTCTTCCTGTCGGTTACATTTCGCGTCTGTGGCACGTCATCTTCATAGTGTAGCAATTTTAATGACCAGGAGTGTAAAATATATGCGATCAATACATTCTAAGAAATTTTATTCCATAGTGAAATTTCGTTTTTTGCTATCTTTTGTGGTGATGGAATTTTAACGGTCGGCATTGTACTAACGTGTACCGTGTCTCAGCCACCAGCCATTGGAACAACTTTACCCAATGAGAGTTTTTCTGCTACGACTCTACACTGTATTACCTGACGTGGGTACACTCGAATTCGGCAACTTTTAATGTGCACAAAAGGGCGTTGGAAAAGCGTCAATTAATCCCTCATTCGAATTTGGCAACACTGCACTCAGATGGCAGAAAGATCGAGCCCTCAGAGAAAGTTACCAGGGACGGAATTTCTAGCTACAAACAAACCTCATCACATTGTCACCAACTGGCTACCATCTGTGAAGACTTTCATCATGTTTCCTTCTGTTCTTCAAGTGTCAAATATACGGCAAATAAACATTTTCCGACCTGTTCACAGTAATCTTCGTAATGTACATTTAGTTTGTGACGGGTATAGATTAAAATCTTACGGAAGCGTTTAGGATATGAACAACGAGCATGGCAATGGTGCAGCAACAATCTGCGGTGCTCTGTGGATTTGTTTGCAATAGGCAGCGTAAACGTATTTGTACTTTAGGGTTTGGAGGGCTCACACGACCGCACACTAATTTAAATGTTCAAATGTTTGTTAAGCTTAAGGGACTTAACTACGGGTTCATCAGTCCCTAAACTTACAAACTACTTATGAACTACCTACAACTAAGGACGGCACAAATATCCATGCCCGAGCGGGGATTCGAACCCCCGACCGTAGTGGCCGTGCAGACTGTGACTGGAGCGCCTTAGTCCCCTCGGCCACCGCGGCCGGCCACACTAATTTAAGAAGACGTAATAAACAGAAGAATAATATTACAAAGGCGGAGCTTTGAATGAGAGAGTATCAAAGCTTATTCTTGAAGAAGTAGCTGACATTTTATCAACAGTAAGTTCAGATTGTCTTATTATAAATGAAGGTAACAACTATATGAGGGCAAATGTTTGTCCTCAAAAAGACACAGAAACTGGCCACGTCATTTTAGCTACAGATTCAGCCCTAAAATTTCAGTATCAGCAAGGAAATTATATTGATGGAAGGTACTTCTCAGCAGGTAGCAAAATATTTTCTTTACTTACAGTAACTGTAACTCTGGTTCTTCGTACTTGCCACTATTATTCAGCCTAGTGCTTTAGAGTTTCTAAATATTGGTGAACTTAGCTTGGTTGTTTGGTTGGGATAGGGAGTCTAAAGTGCTAAGGTTATCAGTCCCTCGATGGGGAGGGGAATGAGTGAGGCTAGGAAAGTAGGGGAGGGGAAAGGAAATGCAGTCCGGGAAGTAAATAAGGAAAGAAGACTGCATCAGCTCGGGGCCCCGTGTTGGCCACGCACGTACTGGGGGTGGGGGTTGAACTTAGTAAAGTAGGTTTTGTATTTACCCATCTAAACTCCAGCATTTAGGAAGTTAAAATAATTCTAAGTCGTACAACAGGATGAATCATCAAGACCACAGATATATTTTATTTGATAACTAGTTTCAGCTCTTTAACGAGCCATCTTGTGTTTGAAATACATAACTGTCGTTACGTTAATAAAGCATGTTACACAAAGCAATGCAGCCATCGTATTGTAAAATCATTTTTCGTATCCATGAATGGTAAAAGAATATATGTTGACGAAGCATATATTCTCTATTATGTTCTTTTTACCATTCATGGATATGAACTATGATTTTACAAGTGCGTATGTTACAAAGAAATTGAGCACGAGCATAAATCATAAATTCCGTCGTTTTCATAAAATATTGTGGTGTGCATAATGTTAAAGCCTTTGTTTTCATATGCATTTTGTTTTCATTTATATTGCTTTGCCGCGACGGAATAGCCGTGCGCACTAAGGCGCCTTGCAGCGGTGAGCGCGGCCGTTCCCCGTCGGAGGTTCGAGTCCTCCCTCAGGCTTGTGTGTGTGTGTGTGTGTGTGTGTGTGTGTGTGTGTGTGTGTGTGTGTGTTGTCCTTAACATAAATTAAAGTAATTTGTAAGTTTAGGGACCGATGACCATTGGACTTAGGTCTCATAACTGTAAAAACATACCAGTTGTGCATAAAGTCCCTTTACAACTTACAAATTTTATTACGCCAGTTGTTTAAACATTTTAACAGAATTTCTTTTATTGTAATCAGAGCTTTTTTGACAGTGTTTGATAGACCTCTATATGGACGCCTTTAGTTGCACGAAGCACATCAAGACGGTACTCGATTTCTTGCCAGTACAGCGTCATCAGTGGTGGCAATGGGATTACGAATCCTTTGCTTCAAGTCAGCAGTATGTTTGACACACGATATCTTTTACATACCCCCCATAAAAAAGTCCAAGGACATGATATCTGGCGAACGCCATGACCAAGGAATTGGTCCAACCGTCGAACATGTAGTCCCCAATGTGGTGGTCCACCATTTTCTGGTAAATGTTTGTTGGTGAAGTCAGTCAATTGTGGTGTCACATATTCGGTCAGAAGGTCGAGGTAAACATTTGCAGTAATTGTTGACTCGTTGCAGAAAAATTGACCAATTATTCGGTTGCACATGATTCCACACCACACATTCATTTTTAGACTATCCCAGTGAACCTCCCTAGTCACATGGGGGTGTTCAGATCCCCAGATTCTCACACTGTGTCTGTTCAATGTCGCAGAAACCTGAAACGTTGCCTCCTCACTCCGCAGTGGGCGAGCGGTCTGCGGTTCGACAGGTAAAAATCTGCACGGCCGCTACGGGCGGGGGTTCGAATCCCCCTCGGGCATGGATGGAACCCCCCTCGGGCATGGATGTTTATACCTTTAGTATAAGGTAGTACATAAGTAGTTTGTAGGGACTGATGACCCCGCAGTTAAGTCCCTTAAGATTGACAAACATTTGAACATTTGAAACAAACTCGATTAAGGAATGCTTCATCCTCCGAAATGCGTTACAGCGTGTTGAGTGCTAATTATGTCCGTTTTGGCTTGTCATTTGCCTCGTCTGCAACAGTTGCACTTCGTATGTGTACAACCGTAGGTTATTGTGGAGAACCTTATGCACAGTGGTAGTTGCAACTGTCTGGCTGGAGAGCTGATGAACTTGGTAGGTGAACGAGTGAAGACGTTTGAAGCGCGGTCGATGTTTTCGTCGGATATTCTTGGTCGCCCGCTCCTTCCTTTATCCAACACTGTTCCTGTTTGATCTTCATAAATTTTTGTGCCATGCACGGATTGAAGGGCGCGATGGTGAATCTCTTCCATACTTCTTCCTGCAGTGTCGTTGAGTCAGAAAATCCGATTTGTCTCAATAAACCAGGAAACACATTGTGCCTCCTCTTTAGGAGTTGCCATTTTATAAAGGTTCAGTTCCTTCCATCAACAAGAGTATCTGAAACGCAAAATTTTAGTATATATAAAAACTTTAGTAAACAGATATTACAATAAAAGAAATTTTGTTAAAATATTTCAACAATTGCCGTGGTAATAAAATATTGAAGTTGTGAGAAACTTGATGGACATTCATTGTACCGTTATTTTCAGTGTAGCTCCATTGCAAATAATGGAGACAAGTAGAAGTTGCCTAATTCCTGTAAGTCATCGATAGAATTGAAGTGATATCTGGCGTTCCCCAGGGAAGTGTTATAGGGTCCCTACTGTTACCTATTTTTATAAACGATTTAGGACACAATCTGAGTAGCTCCGTAAGACTTTTCACAGATGATGCTGTCACTTATCGGCTGGAAAAGTCACCGGAAGATCAAGAGCAACTGCAAAATGATTTAGCTATCAGCATGGTGTAAAAAATTGCAATTTAACTTTTAGTAATGAAAAGTGTAAAGTCATCCATATGACCACTAAAAGAAGCTCGTTAAACTTCATTTACACGATAAATCATTCAATACTGCAGGCCGTAAATTCAACTAAATTCGTAGGAGTAACAATTACAAACAACTTAAATTGGAAAGAACACACAGAAAATATTGTAGGGAAAGTGAACCAAAGACTACGTTTCGTCGGCAGAACTCTTAGAAGATGCAACAGCTCTACTAAAGAAACTGCCTACATTACATTTGTGCGTCTTATTTTGGAGTACTGTTGCGCATTGTGGGATCCCCACCAACTGGTATTGACAGACGATTTAGAGAAAGTGCAGAGAAGGCAGCTCGTTTTCTATTATTGCGTTGTAGGGGAGATAGTGTCACGGAAATGATGCACGAGTTGGGGTGGTAATCATTAAAAGAAAGGCGTTCGTTGCGACGAGATCTATTTGAGAAATTTCTTTCACTTCTTTCTCTTCCGAATGCGAACACATTTCGTTAGCACCCACCTACATAGAAAGACATGATCATCAAAATAAAACAAGAGAAATCAGATGGAAAACAGAAAGATTTAGGTGTTCCTTTTTCCCCGCGAGCTGTTAGAGAATGGAACTGTAGCGAAACATCATAAAAGCGGTTCTATGAACTCTCTGCCACGCACTTGAATATGACTTGCAGAGTATTTATGTAGATGTAGAATTCGTGTGTCCCGTTTGGAGAGTTGTCGAGTTCGCGTGTTTTGTTTTCCACCAGCGGGTAGAATCTGTGAACCGCCTGAGGTTACGCTGAGCTCAGCGGCACGTCTGACGTGGCTGTGTGATCGCATGACAAGGAGGTGGTAGAGTAGTTGTCGTGCAGCACGAATCTCCGAGTAATTGATCGCTCCGTGTCTGGTCTATCCGCTGCCGCGGCATTCTCCGCGCTAGCTGACTCTCTCGGCGACACATTTCTCCGAATCTAGATGCTCACGACTTACCACTGAGCTGCTGGCACGTGGAATGCCCAGCGTCTGCAAGATATTGAGACCATTTCATTCGTCAGGAACTCGCGACGTGGGCTGATAACGCGTGGCTTGCCTGTGTTGCGTTCCTCCGCTGAGTCTAGGACCAGCATAAGTTCTGGAGTGTAGATACCGCCGACACGTCACAAGCAGTACCATTCCATTCATCTTGTCAGAGTAACAACGCTTGTGCGCGCCTTCGAAGAGTAGTCGTAACAACAGCAAAAGACCAGTTTTATACCACGTTGTGCTCATTGGGAATACGTGAATGTTTCTCATGTTTGTTGCCACTGTCAACTGTTTTGCAGGACAAACCTCAAAGCTCTAGATCCCAAATTTATTTTATTTATGTTTTGTTTCAGCTCTTTAACGAGCCATCTTCCGATCGTAAATGCGTTTGGAATACATGACTATCGCCATATTAATAAAGTATCTTACAAAATTAAAACAATTCAGCCTCTGCTAGGCGGTTAGTAGACACGTTTATGACACTATTGGGCAGTTAGAATGCTGGTTTTGCATACTCAAAGTTCCGTTTACTCGTAAGAATACTGTATAATATGATCCTTACAACCTGTAACTTTATTCCCCCTCTTCACTTTACGCCCACTACATGGTTTATCCAAAGATACACATATTAACAACTTTGTTACGAGTTCTAGCATAATCTCTGCACTTAACATTCAGTGTGGTTACAAAATGCTCTGTATATCCCATACGGCACAGTTTATGTAAACACTTAAAAATTCTTCGCTTATATGAACTTAATGCTTTGTACAGTTTCTTATTTTATCAATATGCAACAGAATAGCGTATTAATATTTCACATTTTGTCACTTTTCGAGAAAGCTTTGTATACAGTGTACTTTTTGCCCCTTTAATCCTGTGATTGTACTGCGAATTTTATGTAATATTTGTAATTGTATATTTTTCTTAACCGTTTTCCTGCACAGATACTGAAGAAGTGCAATAATTGCTCGAAACAGGTTGCAAATAAATCTGCAACCTTGCAACTGTTGTTTTACTTTTCCAGCCTAACTTAACACAGTTGCGACAATGAATAAAACATTTATCTATCACTATACTGTACTTAACGCACCAGTTGTCAATAATAAAATATATATGTCAAAACGACTTGTTTCGGGACGACATTATCCCATTAACAAGTTGTGTAAAACAAGGAAACGTAGAATAATAAGGGCACTATATACAAACGACTGTACCACAAATATTCCAATGAAACTAACTTCCTACCTACCATAGAACTTATCTATTACTAGGAAGCATCGTTAAACACACTATCTGTGTATGTACATTGTCAAAAATAAAACTAAGAATCAACTACGTGAAGAAAATGCACACAAATGGCTCATCTACAGTGGCAAAACAGCTGAAAATTGAACGACATTCGTTAGGCTCCAAAATTGATAGCTTGAAAGTCATGCACGATGAGGGCAAAGATTATTATCAAATCTCGAAGAAATTGAGATCTTTTGTGCGTTGAGAAAGGATTCCAGTAGCATGCTCAACGAAAAGACAGAACTATCTAAAAACTGGGCACATTTTAGCAACCTCCTCCTTGAGAAACACTGATGTGTATGCATGTATTAAATATCGACTTCTTGTTTTTAACTTCACTGAAAATTTTAGAGCGTAGTTCCGTTACAAAACCTTTAATTTAGTGACTGATTTTATGAATAAATGTTAGGTATCTTGACTAGAATATTTTTGGCCAGCAATGACAGCGGTTAAGCATATGGACAATCTTAGAAGTTGTATCAGCTGTCCGTTAGTGCACAACTTGCTACCATCTGAGAAACATGTGGTACTGCGCAAAATTTTATTTTTGACAATGTACATACCAGCTATTGCGTTTAACGATGCTTCCTAGCAGCAGCTAAGTTTTATGGTAGGTACGAGGTTAGTTTCATTGGAATATTTGTGGTAGAGTCGTTTGTATATAGTGCCCTTATTATTCTACGTTTCCTTGTTTTAAACAACTTGTTGTTGTTGTTATGGTCTTCAGTCCGGAGACTGGTTTGATGCAGCTCTCCACCCTACTCTATCCTGAGCAAGCCTTTTCATCTCCTTATAAGAACGGCAACCCACATCCACTTGAATCTGCTTACTATACGCATCTCTTGGTCTCCCTCTGCGATTTTTACCCCACACACTTCCCTCCAATGCTAAATTTACGATTCCCCGATGTCTAAGAATGTGTCCTACCAAGCGATCCCTTCTTTTAGTCAAGGTATGCCAAAAATTCCTTTTCTCACCAATTCTGTTCAGTACCTCTTCATTAGTTATGTGATCTACCCACCTAATCTTCAGCATTCTTCTGTAACACCACATTTCAAAAGCCTCTATTCTCTTCCTGTCCGCACTGCTTATCGTCCATGTTTCACTCCCGTACAAGGCAACACTCCACACAAATGCCTTCAGAAAAGACTTCCTTACCCTTAAGTTAATATTCGATGTTAGCAAATTTCTCTTTTTCAAAAATGCTTTTCTGCCCATTGCCATTCTGCATTTTATATCCTCTGTACTGCGACCATCGCATGTTATTTTACTACCCAAGTAACAAAACTCATCTACCACCTTCAATGTTTCGTCACCTAATCTAATTCCTTCAGCATCGCCAGATTTTCTAAGACCGCATTCCATTATTTTTGTTTTGCTCTTGTTAATGTTCATTTTATATGCACTCTTCAACATGCTGTCCATTCCATTCAACTGCTCTTCCAGGTCCTTTGCTGTATCTGACAGAATTACAATGTCATCGGCAAAACGCAATGTTTTTATTTCTTCCCCCTGAACTTTAATCCCTATTCCAAATTTTTCCTTGCTTTTCTTCACCGCCTGCTCGATGTACAAATTGAATAACATTGGAGAAAGGCTACAACCCTGTCTTACTCCCTTCCCAACTGATGCTTCCCTTTCATGCCCTTCGAGTCTAATAACTGCGGTCTGGCTTTTGTACAAGTTGTAAATAACTCTCCTTTCCCTGTATTTTACCCCCGCTGACTTCAGAATTTGAAAGAGTGTATTCCAGTCAACATTGTCAAACGCTTTCTCCAAATCTACAAAAGCTAAAAATGTAGGTTTGCCTTTCCTTAATCTATCTTCTAAGATAAGACGTAAAGTGAGTATTGCCTCCCGGGTTCCTACTTTCCTCCTGAATCCAAACTGATCTTCCCCGAGGTCAGCTTCTACCAGCTTTTCCATTCTCCTGTAGATAATTCGTGTTAAAATTTTGCAACCATGACTTATCAAACTGATGGTTCTGTAATTTTCACACCTGTCTGCGCCTGATTTCTTTGGAATGGGGTTTATTACATTTTTCTTAAAGTCTGAGGGCATTTCGCCTGTCTCATACATCCTACACACCAGTTCAAATAATCTTGTCATGGCTGGCTCTCCCAGAGACTTTAGTAGCTCTGAGGGTATGTCATCTATTCCTGGGGCCTTGATCCTACCTAGGTCTTTCAGGGCTCTGTCAAATTCATCTCTCAGTATACTATCTCCTATTTCATCTTGATCTACTTCCTCTTCCCTTCCTACAACATCGTTTCTAAGTTCATTTCCTTTGTAGAGCTGCTCTATGTACTCTTTCCACCTTTCAGCTTTCCCTTCTTTGCTGAGAACTGGTTTCCCATCTGAGTTCTTGATATTCGTAGAGTTGCTTTTCTTGTCCCCAAATGTCTCTTTTATTTTCCTGTAGGCGGTATCTACTTTTCCCCTTGCTATACATTCTTCTACAGATTTGCATTTAGCTTCTAGCCACTCCTGCTTAGCCAGTTTGCACTTCCTGTCAATCTCATTTTTTAGTCGTCTGTACTCCATTTTGCCTGTTTCATTTACTGCATTTTTATATTTTCTCCTTTCATCAATTAACTGTAGTATTTCCTGTGATATCCATGGATTTTTTGTAGGTCTTGCCTTTCTATCTATTTTGTCCTCCGCTGCCTTCACTATTTCATCTCTCAATGCTACCCATTCCTCTTCTACTGTTTTATTACCTCCTGTTTCTGTCAATTGTTGCCTAAATACCCCTCTGAAATTCTCCAGAACTTCACTTTCCTTCAATTTATCTAAGTCCCATCTTCTTATTTTCCTACCTTTCTGCAGTTTTTTCAGCTTCAGCCTAAAGTTCATGACTAACAAGTTATGGTCAGAGTCTATATCTGCCCCTGGGTATGTCCTGCAGTTTATAACCTGGTACCGGTACCTATGTCTTACCATTATAAAATCTATCTGATACCTTCCGGTGTCTCCTGGTCTCTTCCATGTATACAACCTTCTTTTGTGATTCTTAAACCACGTGTTTGTTACGATTAAATCATGTTCCGTGCAAAATTCTACCAGGCGACTTCCTCTTTCATTCCTCCTGCCCAGTCCATATTCACCTACTATTTTTCCTTCTCTTCCTTTTCCTACTACCGAATTCCAGTCTCCCATCACAATTAAGTTTTCCTCTCCCTTAATTGTCTGAATAATTTCCTTTAGCTCCTCATATATTTCTTCGATCTCCTCATCATCGGCAGAGCTAGTTGGCATATAAACCTGTACTACTGTTGTCGGTGTTGGCTTCGTATCTATCTTGACAATGATAATGCGATCACTGTGCTGCTCATAGTAGTTTACCCGCATTCCTATTTTCTTATTCATTATCAGTCCTACTCCTGTGATACCCCCAACTGATTTTGTATTTATAATCCTGTACTCACCTGACCAGAAATCCTGTTCATCCTGCCACCGAACTTCACTAATCCCCACTATATCTAACTTCAACCGATCCATTTCCCTTTTTAAATTTTCTAATTTTCCTACCCGATTAAGGGATCTAACATTCCACGCTCCGATCCGTAGAATGCCAGTATTGTCCTTCCTGATGACAACATCCTCCTGAGTAGTCCCCGCCCGGAGATCCGAATGGGGGACTATTTTACCTCCGGAATATTTTACCCGAGAGGATGCCATCATCATATTTCCATACAGTAGAGCTGCATGTCCTCGGGAAAAATAACGGCTGTAGTTTCCCCTTGCTTTCAGCCGTTCGCAGTAGCTGTGTGGCAAAGCCACATTAGCTGATGTTACAACGCCAGCTCAGTCAATCATCCAGACTGTTGCCCCTGTAATTACTGAAAAGGCTGCTGCCCCTCTTCAGGAACCACACGTTTGTCTGGCCTCTCCACAGATACCCCTCCGCTGTGGTTGCACCTACGGTACGGCTATCTGTATCGTTGAGGCACGCAAGCCACCCCACCTCGGCAATGTCTGTGGTTCATGGGGGTGTAGATCTTAAAAATTAAAGTCTCTCACCATGTTGTTGATTATCTTTAATCAGGCCAGTAAAAGCTATGGAAACAAGGCAAGGAGCTTACTATTCCAAAATAATTGTTACAAAAGAATATCATAAACAAATGTATTAGACTTATTTTTCTTATGCATTAGAAACTTTTGAAAACATAGTTTATCATTTCGTCTGCAACATCACTTGTTTGATTGGGTGATTTACTTTGTTGTCACCAAGGGTATTTACTTTTATGTTGTGTTTGCAGCAGTTATCATTTCGAATTGTGGAATATTTACTTCGTCTTATTTGATGAAATAATTTCTGAAAATTGCATTTAATAACTCCGCTTTAGTGGCACTGTTTTCAGTAACATTACCGTCGCTATCGCGCAATAAAGGCATTCACCTAGTCTTTTCGCTGCTGTAGGTAACATAGGACCAGAATCTCTTTGGATTTTCTGCCACATTTCTACAAAGAGTTTCGTTGTGAAAAATATTAAGCGACTGTCGCATTGAAGGCCGCGCTAAATTTCTAGCTTCAGTAACACATCGGCAATCTTGAGGATTTTGAAAGTGCCGGCAGCGGTGGCAGAGGAGACTGAGGCGCTCCAGTCACGGTCCGCACGGCCACCACGGTCGGGGGTTCGAATCCCCCCTCGGGCATGGATACCTGTGCCGTCCTAGTTCGTAAGTAGTTTGCAAGTTTAGGGACCGACGACCCCGCAGTCAAGTCCCACAAACTATACAAACATTTGAACATTTGATTTTGAAAGCGTCTAAATTTTCTGCAAAAGCTTTGTGTACCATGGGGGACCAGCTCAGTCTGTTATTAATTTATTTGGCAGGAATCCCTCCAATGTTGTTTATACTATTTCTTTGAATGTAAGCCACATATGGTCTTCACTTACATAGTTAATTTAGAAAAAATGGAGACTGCCTGCTAGGAAGAAGTCAACCGAATTTTTATCTCTTTTTCTTTTTTTAATAGACACATTTAGTGTTTATTTTTCGTGAATATCTTTGTTACGGATTTGAGCTCGCTACAACTCTGAGTTCACTTATCCCTGTATCCGTCGTGATGCTCAGGAGTATTTGTGACTAAGAGCTCAAGCGTGTTTCAGAAACCATTTACAATTTTAATGGTCTCGTGAACTAATTGTTCAAAATAATAATAATAAAAGAAAAACAATTTAGAACAATATCGGAAGATGTATGTGCCACCATTTTTAGAAGGTGTATTTTTGTCAATATACGGATGATAGATTTAAGTCACCGCCAACTATAATTGTATGAGTAGTGTACCTATTTGTGTTGAGACTCAAGTTTTCTATTAAATGTTCAGCGGCTGCATCATGAGAGTGTTGTTTTTGACTCTCACATCGATCGTAGTATCCAAATGATAAATACACTGACATGTCACACGCGGAAAACGATGTTTAAGTAACGACAAGGGATGGGAGACAGACAGAGATTAAAGTAAGATACGCAAGGACAGTAATTCAGAGGGTAGGCGCATTTATAAGCAGGCTGGGATTAACGTGTTTGCTCGGCCTCTAATATATCTTCGTTGCTGCAGGTTCCGTACTGCCAAGCCCGCCGGAATCCAATACCCGCCACCGGGCTTGAGCTGGGTAGACTTAGCGGCTTATACTGGATTTAGGAGCCCTTTGTGCAGCCAAGCCGCCGCTGCTGCCAGCTGTGCTAGGACCTCTGGCTCCTGGCTTACCGTACGCAAACAAGTTAGCAGGCTTTGCTCCATTGCTGCTGTTATTAATTATGACGGTTCCTGGGACATTGATTTTTCGAGACGTTGACGAAATTACATTTTCTGCTCACTTATTTGTGTCATTGACACACAAGTCATCGAAATGGTGTCAACGAAAAAGATTTGCACCGGGCAGGCTGAACAACACACCAGTTGGAGCCATAAGTGTTACAAGATCATCGTCATCCGTGAAGAATTATTACTTCTAGGCAAATCTGCTGTTTAATGTTATGTCACTGATGAAATTTTAGGTGGTATCAGCTGCACCCGCCCACGATTTGCTGTGGATTATTTAAAATTAAATGATGGACAAGAAATAAAGGAGAAAATATACATTTTAATGCATGTAATGACACAATTCTCTGCAAATGGAAATCGGATACTCTCTCTCTGTGCGCGCGCGCGCACGCGCGCGCGAGTGTGTGTGTGTGTGTGTGTGTGTGTGTGTGTGTGTGTTCATCTTCTCTTCCTCCTCTCTCTGTGTACTTTCCCCCTCCCTGTGCCAATTTTCTTCCTCTCTTTTATTCAATGTTATGATTAAAATCTTACATCTACATACGTTCTATACTGCACTGATATTATTTTTCAGAAATTTGGAGAAGGAATTAAAGTTCAAGAAGAAGAAGAAGAAATATAAACCTTGCAGTTTGCTGTAATTCTGTCAGAGACAGCAAAGGACCTGGAAGAGCAATTAAACGGAATAGACAGTGTCATGAAACTAAGGTTTAAGATGAACATTAACAAGAGTAAAACAAGGGTAATGGAATGTAGTGTCAGAAATCTGGCAATGCTGAAGGAATTAGATTAAGTAATGAGACAATAAAAAGTAGTAGATTAGAGTTCTTATTTGTGTAGCAAAAAACTTATAATGGCCGAAGTAAAGGAGATGTAAAATGCAGAATGGCTGTGGGAAGAAAAGTGTCACTGTAAAAGCGAAAATCTGTTAACATCCAATATTAATTTAAATGTTAGGAAGTTCTTTCTGGAAGCATTTGTCTGGAGTGTAGCATTGTATGGGAGTGAAACTTGGATGATAAGGAGTTCAGGCACAAAGATGATAGAAGATTTTGAAATGTGGTGCTACAGACGAATGCAATGAGGAGATGCTCACAGAAATGGGGAGAAGTTTCTGGCATTTTCTGAGACATCAAAAAATTGTCAACTTAGCATCAGAAGGAAGTGTGTAGGGTAAAAATCGTAGAGGGAGACCGAGGAACAAATGCAGTAAGCAGATTCCAAAGAATGTAGGTTTCTTATATGGAGATGAAGAGGCATGCACAAGACATGGTAGCGTGGAGAGCTGCATCAAATCAGTTTGCGGACTGAAGACAACAAAAACACAAAACCATCCAGTATTTCAAACCATTACTCCTTTTTCAAAAACTATAAATGTTAGTACGACAACTAAAGCATATTGATATACTGTTGTTCTTGCGATTTTTTTTTTTTTTTACTTTTATTGCCAACACTGGACCGCTTTAGTCACTATTATGGATTCGGATGCTCCGTTTTTTTGTTGGCCCAAGACTATTTCATTCTTTCAGACCACACCGTTCTCTCCTCATCCGTAATCACCCTTTCCAGACTCTGGCTGTTAATTTTCATGGGTAGTACGATGTGTTAGACGTGAAGTATCTCGAGCGGATCTGTCTTTGCCCTTCAAATTATCCATCTTAATTCGTAATTTCATAATGTTTCACTTGATCTCTGTGATCCATCTAATGCCGCTCTTACTATTCCATACCTTCAGAATTATTGTGCTACTATTTCTGTTTTCTATTCTTCTCATCAAATGTCCTAGGAAAGTGACCTGTTTCTTTTTCATTGCACATGTTACTGGTTCAATTTCTTTGTAAACTGTTTATTTGAAGCTATCCTCCATATTTTTGGTACGTTTTTATTTATGCATGTTCCGACTATCCTTCGGTCTATTCTGAGTCACCTGTCTATTGCTACAGTGCTTGTTGTTCTAAATGTAATTTCATTAGTATATATGTGACTGTTTTGTAGTGTTTCAGCGTTGTGGTTACTGAGACGCATGTTTTGCTATGTGTGTTCTTGGCTACATTGTGTATTTTAACTAGTTTATTCTACTCTGCCGTAACTGTTTCTCATTTAGGTTGTCCGTTATTAATTCTCCCAACTTTTCAACAAATGTATGTCGTGTTCTCTAATTTCTACTTTGTTTGCCAGTGGCATTTAGCTTGGCATTATTTATGTTTTCTTTCGAGAAAGATGTTTTAAGACGAATATCCAGACGTTTTCCTGTAGTGATTATATTTCGTGTTTGTTTGCTTGAATGTTGATGACTAGAATAGCGAGATCTCACACCCAAACTTTCAGATGTCAGACACTCAGATCGATAGAGTATCAAACCGATACCTCTATATAATTAATGCTATGTGCTGCCGTCCAGGAGAACGTGTGTAAACTATAATACTAAGTAACACCTAACCTAAGGAGTAGAGGAAAAGCATAACTGTGAGAGCTTATCAGTTTGCGCTACCGTGGGCTAGTTGATAGAGCCTTAGTTCATCAAACAGACGTTCAAGTCCTACCTCAAGCCGTTTTTTGTTTTTAACTGCAGTACGTTGAAAATTATTAAAGGGTAGTGTCTATAAGGTTCCACGGGTTCAATTCGCAAAACAGCAGTGTCAGCTGCAGCTGTAACGTGCGGACTGGACAGCAACGTCAGCCCCACTTGACGGTGTGGGCAAACACACGGCACTCTAGCCACAACACGGCGGTGCTGCCTATCTAGCAGTCATCTATTACTATTACTTTAATACTTCCGCACATATGGTGCAATTGTTTCTTTCTTCTAGGAATATACTCTACAGGTTCGCTACTTTCAAATAAAACTGCCGATAACACAGTGCTATAAAATCCGAACAGTCATTTTACACTACGGTCGGGGGTTCGAATCCCCCCCTCGGGCATGGATATTTGTGCCGTCCTTGGTATAAGGTAGTTCGTAAGTAGTTTGTAAGTTTAGGGACTGATGACCCCGAAGTTAAGTCCCATAAGCTTAACAAACATTTGAACATTTTTTTAGTCCATTTACATTTCAGCAACATGTTGTCCCATGTAACACTCGGTGTACGTTTGTCGACGTAGAACAATTTGCAACGTCATACAGAATAATAATAATAATAATTCGCGCCACCAGGGTTTTAACCAATGACCCTTGTAACGACAAACATTCGTTCTATAAATTACCACACGGAAGTTCAGCGTGGCAGGCCTCCCCAGATATGCTATTCCTGTGCTCCGTAGGTTAGGTGTTACTTATTATTATAGTTTACGCACGTTCTCCTGGATGGCAACACATAGCACGAATTATATAGAAGTTTCGGTTGATACTCTATCAATATACAGATATACCGATCTGAGTGCCTGACATCTGAAGGTTTGGTTGTCAGCAAATCCTAACCATTTCAACTTTACATCTTCTTTTCCTGTTCCAACCTCAATGTTCTTGGGATTGTTCTTGTACCATTCTCTCACTGTGTATTCAAACGCACAATTAAAAAGAAGTGGTAATATGCCATCTCCCTTCCTAAAACCAATTTCTACCAATAATTATTCAGAAAGTTCCTCTTGTGACTTAATTTTCGAATTTGTATTTGTTGATTAATGTAGGGTCGAGACCGATTATTAGTAAAAAATGAAATAAAAAACTGTTATCATCAAGACCAAACAACAACCGGTCATTCAGAACTAAAATATTGGTATCGGCACTAACGGTCGGCTTTCTCAGCCTTCGACGTAGCGCCTCTCGCGAGCTCTGCAATTGCCTGTGCGGTTCTTCCTCCCGCAAAGCGGCTATCGATTGGCGATAGGGCGTTGCCGGCTCCGCTGCCAGTCCCAGTTCTCTCTCCACACACACACACACACACACACACACACACACACACACACACACACCATCACCAACTCATTCTCTGTAGGTGCAGCTGTTAGCATCGAAGGACGCTTAACAAATGGGTTTTACGTCACTGGATAAGGCATTTCAGATATGCAAGTTCTACTAACACAGCGCTGTGTTGTTTCTGACAGACTGAAAATGTCTGTTAAGCTTAAGGGACTTAACTGCGGGGCCATCAGTCCCTAAACTTACAAACCACTTATGAACTGAACTACTTATACTGAAGACGACAAAAATATCCATGCCCGAGGGGGGATTGGAATAAGGCGACCAACTTTTTCCAAACTCAATGCGGGACATTTCGAGTATGTGAAGGAGGACTAAATCGAGGGGGGATTGGAATAAGGCGACCAACTTTTTCCAAACTCAATGCGGGACATTTCGAGTATGTGAAGGAGGACTAAATCGAGGGGGGATTGGAATAAGGCGACCAACTTTTTCCAAACTCAATGCGGGACATTTCGAGTATGTGAAGGAGGACTAAATCGAGGGGGGATTGGAATAAGGCGACCAACTTTTTCCAAACTCAATGCGGGACATTTCGAGTATGTGAAGGAGGACTAAATCGAGGGGGGATTGGAATAAGGCGACCAACTTTTTCCAAACTCAATGCGGGACATTTCGGGTATGTGAAGGAGGACTAAATCGAGGGGGGATTGGAATAAGGCGACCAACTTTTTCCAAACTCAATGCGGGACATTTCGAGTATGTGAAGGAGGACTAAATCGAGGGGGGATTGGAATAAGGCGACCAACTTTTTCCAAACTCAATGCGGGACATTTCGAGTATGTGAAGGAGGACTAAATCGAGGGGGGATTGGAATAAGGCGACCAACTTTTTCCAAACTCAATGCGGGACATTTCGAGTATGTGAAGGAGGACTAAATCGAGGGGGGATTGGAATAAGGCGACCAACTTTTTCCAAACTCAATGCGGGACATTTCGAGTATGTGAAGGAGGACTAAATCGAGGGGGGATTGGAATAAGGCGACCAACTTTTTCCAAACTCAATGCGGGACATTTCGAGTATGTGAAGGAGGACTAAATCGAGGGGGGATTGGAATAAGGCGACCAACTTTTTCCAAACTCAATGCGGGACATTTCGAGTATGTGAAGGAGGACTAAATCGAGGGGGGATTGGAATAAGGCGACCAACTTTTTCCAAACTCAATGCGGGACATTTCGAGTATGTGAAGGAGGACTAAATCGAGGGGGGATTGGAATAAGGCGACCAACTTTTTCCAAACTCAATGCGGGACATTTCGAGTATGTGAAGGAGGACTAAATCGAGGGGGGATTGGAATAAGGCGACCAACTTTTTCCAAACTCAATGCGGGACATTTCGAGTATGTGAAGGAGGACTAAATCGAGGGGGGATTGGAATAAGGCGACCAACTTTTTCCAAACTCAATGCGGGACATTTCGAGTATGTGAAGGAGGACTAAATCGAGGGGGGATTGGAATAAGGCGACCAACTTTTTCCAAACTCAATGCGGGACATTTCGAGTATGTGAAGGAGGACTAAATCGAGGGGGGATTGGAATAAGGCGACCAACTTTTTCCAAACTCAATGCGGGACATTTCGAGTATGTGAAGGAGGACTAAATCGAGGGGGGATTGGAATAAGGCGACCAACTTTTTCCAAACTCAATGCGGGACATTTCGAGTATGTGAAGGAGGACTAAATCGAGGGGGGATTGGAATAAGGCGACCAACTTTTTCCAAACTCAATGCGGGACATTTCGAGTATGTGAAGGAGGACTAAATCGAGGGGGGATTGGAATAAGGCGACCAACTTTTGTCAAACTCAATGCGGGACATTTCGAGTATGTGAAGGAGGACTAAATCGAGGGGGGATTGGAATAAGGCGACCAACTTTTTCCAAACTCAATGCGGGACATTTCGAGTATGTGAAGGAGGACTAAATCGAGGGGGGATTGGAATAAGGCGACCAACTTTTTCCAAACTCAATGCGGGACATTTCGAGTATGTGAAGGAGGACTAAATCGAGGGGGGATTGGAATAAGGCGACCAACTTTTTCCAAACTCAATGCGGGACATTTCGAGTATGTGAAGGAGGACTAAATCGAGGGGGGATTGGAATAAGGCGACCAACTTTTGTCAAACTCAATGCGGGACATTTCGAGTATGTGAAGGAGGACTAAATCGAGGGGGGATTGGAATAAGGCGACCAACTTTTTCCAAACTCAATGCGGGACATTTCGAGTATGTGAAGGAGGACTAAATCGAGGGGGGATTGGAATAAGGCGACCAACTTTTTCCAAACTCAATGCGGGACATTTCGAGTATGTGAAGGAGGACTAAATCGAGGGGGGATTGGAATAAGGCGACCAACTTTTTCCAAACTCAATGCGGGACATTTCGAGTATGTGAAGGAGGACTAAATCGAGGGGGGATTGGAATAAGGCGACCAACTTTTGTCAAACTCAATGCGGGACATTTCGAGTATGTGAAGGAGGACTAAATCGAGGGGGGATTGGAATAAGGCGACCAACTTTTTCCAAACTCAATGCGGGACATTTCGAGTATGTGAAGGAGGACTAAATCGAGGGGGGATTGGAATAAGGCGACCAACTTTTTCCAAACTCAATGCGGGACATTTCGAGTATGTGAAGGAGGACTAAATCGAGGGGGGATTGGAATAAGGCGACCAACTTTTTCCAAACTCAATGCGGGACATTTCGAGTATGTGAAGGAGGACTAAATCGAGGGGGGATTGGAATAAGGCGACCAACTTTTTCCAAACTCAATGCGGGACATTTCGAGTATGTGAAGGAGGACTAAATCGAGGGGGGATTGGAATAAGGCGACCAACTTTTTCCAAACTCAATGCGGGACATTTCGAGTATGTGAAGGAGGACTAAATCGAGGGGGGATTGGAATAAGGCGACCAACTTTTTCCAAACTCAATGCGGGACATTTCGAGTATGTGAAGGAGGACTAAATCGAGGGGGGATTGGAATAAGGCGACCAACTTTTTCCAAACTCAATGCGGGACATTTCGAGTATGTGAAGGAGGACTAAATCGAGGGGGGATTGGAATAAGGCGACCAACTTTTTCCAAACTCAATGCGGGACATTTCGAGTATGTGAAGGAGGACTAAATCGAGGGGGGATTGGAATAAGGCGACCAACTTTTTCCAAACTCAATGCGGGACATTTCGAGTATGTGAAGGAGGACTAAATCGAGGGGGGATTGGAATAAGGCGACCAACTTTTTCCAAACTCAATGCGGGACATTTCGAGTATGTGAAGGAGGACTAAATCGAGGGGGGATTGGAATAAGGCGACCAACTTTTTCCAAACTCAATGCGGGACATTTCGAGTATGTGAAGGAGGACTAAATCGAGGGGGGATTGGAATAAGGCGACCAACTTTTTCCAAACTCAATGCGGGACATTTCGGGTATGTGAAGGAGGACTAAATCGAGGGGGGATTGGAATAAGGCGACCAACTTTTTCCAAACTCAATGCGGGACATTTCGAGTATGTGAAGGAGGACTAAATCGAGGGGGGATTGGAATAAGGCGACCAACTTTTGTCAAACTCAATGCGGGACATTTCGAGTATGTGAAGGAGGACTAAATCGAGGGGGGATTGGAATAAGGCGACCAACTTTTTCCAAACTCAATGCGGGACATTTCGAGTATGTGAAGGAGGACTAAATCGAGGGGGGATTGGAATAAGGCGACCAACTTTTTCCAAACTCAATGCGGGACATTTCGAGTATGTGAAGGAGGACTAAATCGAGGGGGGATTGGAATAAGGCGACCAACTTTTTCCAAACTCAATGCGGGACATTTCGAGTATGTGAAGGAGGACTAAATCGAGGGGGGATTGGAATAAGGCGACCAACTTTTTCCAAACTCAATGCGGGACATTTCGAGTATGTGAAGGAGGACTAAATCGAGGGGGGATTGGAATAAGGCGACCAACTTTTTCCAAACTCAATGCGGGACATTTCGAGTATGTGAAGGAGGACTAAATCGAGGGGGGATTGGAATAAGGCGACCAACTTTTTCCAAACTCAATGCGGGACATTTCGAGTATGTGAAGGAGGACTAAATCGAGGGGGGATTGGAATAAGGCGACCAACTTTTTCCAAACTCAATGCGGGACATTTCGAGTATGTGAAGGAGGACTAAATCGAGGGGGGATTGGAATAAGGCGACCAACTTTTTCCAAACTCAATGCGGGACATTTCGAGTATGTGAAGGAGGACTAAATCGAGGGGGGATTGGAATAAGGCGATCAACTTTTTCCAAACTCAATGCGGGACATTTCGAGTATGTGAAGGAGGACTAAATCGAGGGGGGATTGGAATAAGGCGACCAACTTTTTCCAAACTCAATGCGGGACATTTCGAGTATGTGAAGGAGGACTAAATCGAGGGGGGATTGGAATAAGGCGACCAACTTTTTCCAAACTCAATGCGGGACATTTCGAGTATGTGAAGGAGGACTAAATCGAGGGGGGATTGGAATAAGGCGACCAACTTTTGTCAAACTCAATGCGGGACATTTCGAGTATGTGAAGGAGGACTAAATCGAGGGGGGATTGGAATAAGGCGACCAACTTTTTCCAAACTCAATGCGGGACATTTCGAGTATGTGAAGGAGGACTAAATCGAGGGGGGATTGGAATAAGGCGACCAACTTTTTCCAAACTCAATGCGGGACATTTCGAGTATGTGAAGGAGGACTAAATCGAGGGGGGATTGGAATAAGGCGACCAACTTTTTCCAAACTCAATGCGGGACATTTCGAGTATGTGAAGGAGGACTAAATCGAGGGGGGATTGGAATAAGGTGACCAACTTTTTCCAAACTCAATGCGGGACATTTCGAGTATGTGAAGGAGGACTAAATCGAGGGGGGATTGGAATAAGGCGACCAACTTTTTCCAAACTCAATGCGGGACATTTCGAGTATGTGAAGGAGGACTAAATCGAGGGGGGATTGGAATAAGGCGACCAACTTTTGTCAAACTCAATGCGGGACATTTCGAGTATGTGAAGGAGGACTAAATCGAGGGGGGATTGGAATAAGGCGACCAACTTTTTCCAAACTCAATGCGGGACATTTCGAGTATGTGAAGGAGGACTAAATCGAGGGGGGATTGGAATAAGGCGACCAACTTTTTCCAAACTCAATGCGGGACATTTCGAGTATGTGAAGGAGGACTAAATCGAGGGGGGATTGGAATAAGGCGACCAACTTTTTCCAAACTCAATGCGGGACATTTCGAGTATGTGAAGGAGGACTAAATCGAGGGGGGATTGGAATAAGGCGATCAACTTTTTCCAAACTCAATGCGGGACATTTCGAGTATGTGAAGGAGGACTAAATCGAGGGGGGATTGGAATAAGGCGACCAACTTTTTCCAAACTCAATGCGGGACATTTCGAGTATGTGAAGGAGGACTAAATCGAGGGGGGATTGGAATAAGGCGACCAACTTTTTCCAAACTCAATGCGGGACATTTCGAGTATGTGAAGGAGGACTAAATCGAGGGGGGATTGGAATAAGGCGACCAACTTTTGTCAAACTCAATGCGGGACATTTCGAGTATGTGAAGGAGGACTAAATCGAGGGGGGATTGGAATAAGGCGACCAACTTTTTCCAAACTCAATGCGGGACATTTCGAGTATGTGAAGGAGGACTAAATCGAGGGGGGATTGGAATAAGGCGACCAACTTTTTCCAAACTCAATGCGGGACATTTCGAGTATGTGAAGGAGGACTAAATCGAGGGGGGATTGGAATAAGGCGACCATCTTTTTCCAAACTCAATGCGGGACATTTCGAGTATGTGAAGGAGGACTAAATCGAGGGGGGATTGGAATAAGGCGACCAACTTTTTCCAAACTCAATGCGGGACATTTCGAGTATGTGAAGGAGGACTAAATCAAGGGAGGATTGGAATAAGGCGACCAACTTTTTCCAAACTCAATGCGGGACATTTCGAGTATGTGAAGGAGGACTAAATCGAGGGGGGATTGGAATAAGGCGACCAACTTTTGTCAAACTCAATGCGGGACATTTCGAGTATGTGAAGGAGGACTAAATCGAGGGGGGATTGGAATAAGGCGACCAACTTTTTCCAAACTCAATGCGGGACATTTCGAGTATGTGAAGGAGGACTAAATCGAGGGGGGATTGGAATAAGGCGACCAACTTTTTCCAAACTCAATGCGGGACATTTCGAGTATGTGAAGGAGGACTAAATCGAGGGGGGATTGGAATAAGGCGACCAACTTTTTCCAAACTCAATGCGGGACATTTCGAGTATGTGAAGGAGGACTAAATCGAGGGGGGATTGGAATAAGGCGACCAACTTTTTCCAAACTCAATGCGGGACATTTCGAGTATGTGAAGGAGGACTAAATCGAGGGGGGATTGGAATAAGGCGACCAACTTTTTCCAAACTCAATGCGGGACATTTCGAGTATGTGAAGGAGGACTAAATCGAGGGGGGATTGGAATAAGGCGATCAACTTTTTCCAAACTCAATGCGGGACATTTCGAGTATGTGAAGGAGGACTAAATCACGTGACTCATTGTGCCAGTTATTCTCAAACTAGGAAAGAAATTTAGGCGAGCAGAATAGGCCTACTAATTTACTTATAAAGTAATATATCAAACATGAGTGACGTTTTATTCTTAATTTTCAATCTTTATTTACAGTTCTTAAATATTTTCTCATGCTCCTATTTTTGAATTTTAGAGTCGGGCACGTATTACATATTCTTTCTCCGTTACGTTTTTCTTGTGTTTGTTTGTTTGTTTGTTTGTATAGCTTATGGGACTTAACTATGTGGTCATCAGTCCCTAAACTTACAAACTACTTATGAACTAACTAAGACTGAGGACGGCACAAATATCCATGCCCGAGGGGAGATTCGAACCCCCGACCGTAGTGGCCGTGCAGACCCTGACCGGAGCGCCTCAGTCCCCTCGGCCACCGCGGCCGGCACGTTTTTCCTATCACCTTAGTTGTCTGTACTAGTTTTATTTGTTCCAAATCTTAGAGCATCGTGCGCCACACATTTTGATAAGTAGCTCACTCCGCCCAAATAATTCTGTTTTGCAATAACCTCGAATTACATTTGATGAAAACTACTTTTTAAAATAATTTGAACTACTCTATTATAGAATTTCTTTCGATGAAGTGCGGAGTTTAATTGTGCTTTACTACATGCAATGCTCACCACTTTTTTATTCCAAATGGAAGTAAGATGAATGCTAATAATGTATTTGCATGTCATCTCTTTAATATGTTTATACAAACTGTGATAATATTACATCATGTTTGCCGCATTGATCACCGAAAAATATTCCATTATACTCATTGAAAGTTATTCAAGAAGGCACAGAAAATATGCTAGAAAGTGAATATTTTTTATAAGCCATCCTATTACCAAATGCAGTACCAGCTTAAAACAAAAACAACTTTCACTGCTAGCGAATTCAGTTTGAAATAGTCAGATGATTTTTTTTTCTTCATTCTTTCTTTCTTTTGTATTTAATGTAACAAGACTGTCACTAATTCGTATATGATGCATTGTCAAATTGACTTCAAACAGTATCACATAGCGTGCAGTACACAAATAGTTTCAGCTTGTACTCTTGGACCAACAATTTTAAAATAATTGGAATGCGGAAATGCCATTGTGTGGCACATTTTCAGTAATCACCCCAATGCGGGACAACAAGTCCAAATGCGGGACTGTCCCGCAGAATCCGGGACGGTTGGCCGCCTTAGATTGGAACCCCAGATGGAACAGCATCGTAGCATAGCGCCTCAATGCGCTCGGCCGCTCCGCCGCGGCTCTGACAGACTGAAGACTTAATACTAGACATTACGGGGATATTGTACGCCCTAGATGTCAGTGCTTAATTATCAGACTTCAGCTTTCAGGAACTTCCTTAAGCTAACTGGAATATAGGAGTGTCTTATTGCTAGTGGTAAATACGAGATGGATTAAAACTTGGAGCATATTGTAACACTTTTACCTATCGTATAATATATGAACTCATATTGAACTACAACTGTACAACTATACAACTGTATAGTTATTTTAAAAAAACTGTATAGTTATTTTAAATGTTAGGAAGTCCTTTCTGAAAGCATTTGTCTGGAGTGTAGCATTATATGGCAGTGAAACGTGGACGATAAGGAATTAGACAAAAAGATGATAGAAACTTTTGAAATGTGCTGCTACAGACGAATGATGAAGACTAGGTGGGTAGATCACGTGACTAGAAGAGGTGCTTAACCGAATCGGGGAGAAAAGGAGTTTCTGGTATATCCTGACTAAGAGAAGGGATAGACTGGTAGGATACATTCTGAGACATCAAGTAATTGTCAACTTAGCATTAGAAGAAAGTGTGTAGGGTAAAAGTAGTAGAGGCAGACCTTAGGACGAATACAGTAAACAGATTCAAAAGGATGTAGGTTGCCGAACGTATTCTCAGATGAAGAGCTTTCACAGGACAGGGTAGCGTGGAGAGCTGCATCAAACCAGTCTGCGGACTGAAGACCACAACAGCAACAACTGTATAATTTTGCAGGTATATATTCATTTGTATACGTGCTGTATGACTGTAAAATCTGTTGCGAATACAGTCAGTAGTAAAGAAGTAATAGATATAACTGGTGCGTGATGGGGCAGTTTTACACGAACGTTACTGTTTTTGTCCTTATATCTTATGAAGCCGCGGCGGAATAGCCGTGCGCGCTGAGGCGCAGTGCTGTGGTGCGCGCGGCCGTTCCACGTTGGGGGTTCGAGTCCTCCCTCGGGCATAGGTGTGTGTGTGTGTGTTGTTCTTAGGATAAGTTAGCTTACGTAGTTTGTAAGTTTAGGGACCGATGATCACCGCAGTTAGGTCCTATAACTTTACAAACATTTGAACATTTGTATAATGAACTGTGTGTTGCACTGTGATACAATTTCGAAGCTACATTCCCTGTTTGTGTGTATACGGCGTGCGACTAAAATTTTAGTGTAGACATAAATTGTATCCTCATACTGAATGCCGTAGTTTTACTCCATTAACCTGAGGAAAATTAGTAAGCGACAACTTTTTTCCTTTCATCAATTTGCTGTGGTTGTCAGCGAAAAGAATTTTGAAATTATGTTCACAGTGTGCTGCAAGTCGCCAAGTACTCTCAATCTCGTACAGTGCATGATAAATGTAGTCTCGTCGCATGATATGGCAGTTTCTTAGGACTCGTATTATTCATGGCGTCATATCTCGTGAACCATTTGTCATATGTGGTTCTTACCTCTCAGCAATTGTTACCTGCCGGTAAGGAACATGTGTACCAAATTTGGTAGCAATCAGTCCAGTGTTTTAGGAGGAAATGTGCAGCATTGTCGCTTGATGGAGCAGTCTTTCGCACATTTCATTGTTTATTACGTTATATCTCCTGAACTATGTGTTCTACGTGATTCTTAGACTCGCGGCAAGCTTCCTCTTGGTTTGAAGGTTATATGTGCAAAATTTCATGATGATTGGAATAAAATTGTAGATTTATATCAAATACAAACACACACAAACACACGAACACACTACGTTATATATAAAGACACATAACACATATACTAGATGGCGTTCCAGTTGGAACTAAAGAAACATAAGTTACATCGAATACAACATTGTCAAAATTTCAACGCAATCTGTGAACAAGTTTTGAAGATTTGATATGTTAAACAAACGAATATCTAAATTTTAAGTCAAACTGGAAAAAGGAGATGTTGTGGCGACACTGGCTTGGAAGCCAGCAGGCATTTCTTTATTTTATTTCATAATTTCATTTACTTGTATGGAACAATAGGATGTGGCATGAGCAGGATAGTAGCCAGCTGATACTGTAAGTACGGTCCCGTGGGAAAACTCCGTCCCTTTCTCTAAGAGGATGTGATCACCAGGAAAGACAACACTGACATTCTACGGATCGGAGCATGGAATGTTAGATCCCTTAATCGGGTAAGAAAATTAGAAAATTTAAAAAGGGAAATGGTTAGCTTGAAGTTAGATATAGTGGGGATTAGTGAATTTCGGTGGCAGGAAGAACAGGATTTCTGTTCAGGTGAGTACATGATTATAAATACAAAATCAGTTGGGGGTATCACAGGCGTAGGACTGATAATGAATAAGAAAATAGGAATGCGGGTAAACTACTATGAGCAGCACAGTGATCGCATTAGCATTGTCAAGATAGATACGAAGCCAACACCGACAACAGTAGTACAGGTTTATATGCCAACTAGCTCTGCCGATGATGGGGAGATTGAAGAAATGTATGAGGAGTTAAAGGAAATTATTTAGACAATTAAGGGAGAGGAAAACTTAATTGTGATGAGAGACTGGAATTCGGTAGTAGGAAAAGGAAGAGAAGGAAAATAGTAGGTGAATATGGTCTGGGCAGACGGAATGAAAGAGGAAGTCACCTGGTAGAATTTTGCATGGAACATGATTTAATCGTAACAAACACCTGGTTTAAGAATCACAAAAGAAGGTTGTATACGTGGAAGAGATCAGGAGACACCGGAATGTATCAGATAGATTTTATAATGGTAAAACATAGATTCCGGAACCAGGTTTTAAACTGTAAGACATACCCAGGGGCAGATATAGACTCTGGCCGTACCTTATTGATCATGAACTGCAGGCTGAAACTGAAAAAACTGCAGAAAGGTAGGAAAATAAGGAGATGGGACTTGGATAAATTGAGGGAACCTGGTATTCTTAAGAATTTCAGATGGAGCTTTAGGCAACAATTGACAGAAACGGGGGGAAATAAAACTGTAGAAGAGGAATGGGTAGTATTGAGAGATGAAATAATGAAGGCAGTAGAAGACAAAATAGGATATCACAGGACGTACTAAATTTAATTGATGAAAGGAGAAAATATAAAAATGCAGGAAATGAAACAGGCAAAATGGAGTACAGACGACTAAGAAATGAGATTGACAGGAAGTGCAAAATGGCTAAGCAGGAGTGGCTAGAAGCAAAATGCAAGGATGCAGAAGAATGTATAAATAGGGGAAAAATAGATACCGCCTACAGGAACGTAAAAGAGACATTTGGGGACCACAAAAAAAGTTCTACGAATATCAAGAACTCAGATGGGAAACCAGTTCTCAGCAAAGAAGGGGAAGCTGAAAGGTGGAAAAAGTACATACAGGAACTCTACAAAGGAATTGAACTTAGAGACAATGTTGTAGAAAGGGAAGAGGAAGTAGATCAAGATGAAAAGGGAAATACTATACTGAGAGATGAATTTGACAGGGCCCTGAAATACCTAGGTCGGAACAAGACCCCGGGAGTAGATGACATTCTCTCAGAGCTATGAAAGTCTCTGGGTGAGCCAGCCATGACAAAACTATTTGAACTGGTGTGTAAGATATATGAGACAGGCGAAATACCCTCAGACTTTAAGAAAAATGTAATAATCCCCATTCCAAAGAAATCAGGCACAGACAGGTATGAAAATTACAGACCCCTCAGTTTGATAAGTCATGGTTGTTCGTTGAATGATTGGCTCAGCTTTTTTTATTACAGATAGCGTTTAGCCCCCTGACCACCTGAGCTACAGCGACAGATGCCGCAACTGTTTTAATTACGGGTACTCACGTGCACTTTTCGAAATTTCAAAGTCGATTTTCTCAAGAATTTCTGAGAGTTGGGTCGAATGGCATTGGCTGATTGTTCGTATACATGTTTGTTAAGCTTAAGGGACTTAACTACGGGGTCATCAGTCCCTAAACTTACAAACCACTTATGAACTACCTACAACTAAGGACGGCACAAATATCCATGCCCGAGGGGGGATTCGAACCCCCGACCGTAGTGGCCGTGCAGACCGTGACTGAAGCGCCTCAGTCCCCTCTGCCACCGCGGCCGGCGGCTGATTGTTATTTAAGTTCTGAACTTCAAGCACCATAAATATAAAGAAGCAACGTAGGAACCCGGGAGGCAATACTCACTTCAAGACTTATCTTAGAAGATAGATTAAGGGAAGGCAAACCTACATTTTTAGCTTTTGTAGATTTGGAGAAGGCTTTTGACAATGTTGACTGGAATACACTGTTTCAAATTCTGAAGTCAATAGAGGTAAAATACAGGGAAATGAGAGTTATTTACAACTTGTATAAAAGCCAGACCGCAGTTATTAGACTCGAAGGGAATGAAAGAGAAGCATTAGTTGGAAAGGGAGTAAAACAGGGTTGTAGCCTTTCTCCGATGTTATTCAATTTGTACATCGAGCAGACGGTGAAGGAAAGCAAGGAAAAATTTGGAGTAGGGATCAAAATTCAGGATGAAGAAATAAAAACATTGCGTTTTGCTGATGACATTGTAATTCTGTCAGAGACAGCAAAGGACCTGGAAGAGCAGTTGAATGGAATTGACAGTGTGTTGAAGAGGGCGTATAAAATGAACATTAACATGAGCAAAAGAAAAATAATGGAATGCAGTCTCAGAAAATCAGGTGATGCGGAAGGAATTAGATTAGGTAACGAAACAATGAAGGTGGTAGATAAGTTTTGTTACTTGGGTAGTAAAATAACAAATGACGGTCGCAGTACAGAGGATATAAAATGCAGAATGGAAATGGGAAGAAGAGCATTTTTGAAAAAGAGAAATTTGATAACAAATAATATTAATTTAAGTGTAAGGAAGTATTCCTGAAGGCATTTGTTTGGAGTGTGAAAGTTGACCACTACAGATGTAATGTGATATTTAGCTATTTTAGCTGAGTATATTCACTGTAACTGTCTGCTAACTAGAATATGTTGATCTTAGTCTCGGTAAATAATCAAAAATGCACTGCTTAAATAGTGTAATCAAATCTGGCATCAATTAATTTAATGAAAAATCACAGTTATAAAATTAGTAAATAGACTCTTGACGAGAGGAGCCAAACCAAGATCAAATTAATTTAATGAAATGATTCTAGTAGCAGAAAACATAGAAGCATTACTTTTGAAAATTATAGTTCTAGGTGTGCAAGCCAGTTAAAAGAGTCATGTAAACTACTTGATGTGCGACTGAAACTTGTTCCCTGGCCCAAATTTAGAACTAGTTTGACCTTAAATTACACTCACAGCCGCAAGTTAGAAAAGCAGCGGTCATATGAATTGTAGCTCACAGGAATCACACTTACTATGAAACGAGCCACCACAAATAAATTACTGTATGAAAGTGGCGGACGAAACAAGAGGCGCAACGGAAATATTAACAATAATCAGCATCTGAATCTGTTCTCAGCACATGTGAAACAATATTTATAACGAAAGGGGTAGGTATTCTCAAACTACTGTATTAAAAATAGGATTAGATTTTACTGAACAAAATGCTTTTATTCAGTGTAAGCACAAGCACGTGGGGGGAACCAATTTAGTTACACAATAAAAATGCATCTCATTGAGACTAGCTCACAAGCACTATCATAGCTTATGCTAAAAATGCCCATAATATAAATTTAAATTTATCTCCACTGAATTGAATTTTAGTTGGGGGAGGATTTACAAATGACAAGTAATCATCCACACACACACACACGCAATGCAAGCGAAACTTGCTAAAATCAGCGTGCTGAACAAGGCAGAAACGGCCGTCGATCCCGTAGGAGAAGATTCAACGAGCCAAGACGAAGGACACAACACAATAAAAATAACTTTCGTACGTGGCTGGTTCTATTCTTTTCTATTCTTTCTTAACTGGAGATGGCACGTATAGCAACAAAATCTGTTTGCATTTGAAGCTAAACCAAGCGCTGGCAAACTAACTGAGGCGCGCACCACGTGGTTCCGAAATCCAGTAAAATGAAGAAAATCAGTCACTAAAATATTACGAAAATTAACTATAGCATGCAACCCATAGAAATGCATGGAATGATACAAGGAAACGGAAGAAACACTGTTCCACACGATCGGAGAACTTTCGAGAGATTGATGAGGTCCGCTCTCATAAATCATCAAAGTTTAATAAATTCAGATTCGCGGTAAAACAAACATAAAATACGGTATGCAACGCATAGAAATACGTAGAATGTTGTAAGGAAACATGAGAAACACAGATATACGCGATAGCAAGAACTTTACAGAGAAGGATGAAATCCCATCTCAAAAATCATCAAAGTTTAATCAATTCGGAGTCGCAGAAATACAAATATGAAATACGACATGCAACTTTAGAAATGCGCAACACTTCATGAGCGGACAAATGAGAAAGGTTGTACAGGGCTAGTAAATAATTTACAAACCGCGGTTGGGAACAGAGTACAAGTTCGAGAATAAAATAGCAATTTACAACAGGCGAAAGAGGGAAGATCAGGCAGTACTACCAGAAAATTGATAGGTACAGTTATTCTAGCCTGAAGGGCATAGAACAAACACGGGTTCCGCTGAAGGCTTTGTTCTGAGAACACACCACGTGGAGTACATGTTACTCGCGGACAGAGAAAATGCACAGTAAAATTTCACACGAGTTACAACAAGCAAAAATCCTGCTTAGTAGTCTCGCATCTTTCGATGCATGCTCGGAGAAACTTACTCCGAAAATGAATGCAGGTTCTAAAACCTAAGTTGAATTAACTCAACAACGAATTGCTGCCATGTCCAGGCTGAAGAGCAGAGCTAACTCACCATTCTGAAGGACAGCCACCAAACGAGTGAGACTTGGGCGGGCCATGTGGGCCTCCGCCTGGAAATCGGCAAGGCCGAGGGAGCCAGGGGTGTTGGGGGAAACGCAGAGATTCACACAAGGACGCGTATAGGCTCACACCAGCCTCTTGCCAACCTAACTTGCAACGAAAGGGTGTGGAAACCTCTTTTGAGAGCATAGAAAGAGAGGTTGGTACTAGCCACCTATCGACGCAGGTCCAGAGAGCATCGTCCAAGGCGGCAGACAGCTGTCTTTTAAATGTTGCCTTGTACAGGAGTGAAACATGGACGATAAACAGTGCGGACATTAAGAGAATAAAGGCTTTTGAAATGTGGTGCTATAGAAGAATGCTGAAGATTAGGTGGGTAGATCACATAACTAATGAAGAGGTACCGAACAGAATTGGTGAGAAAAGAAATTTTTGGCATACCTTGACTAAAAGAAGGGATTGGTTGGTAGGACACATTCTTAAACATCCAGGAATCGTAAATTTAGCATTGGAGGGAAGTGTGTGGGGTAAAAATCGCAGAGGGTGACCAAGAGACACATATAGTAAGCAGATTCAAATGGATGTGGTTTGCCGTTCTTATGAGGAGATGAAAAGGCTTGCTCAGGATAGAGTAGGGTGGAGAGCTGCATCAAACCAGTCTCCGGACTGATGACCAATACAACAACAACAGGTGCAGGGCTATAAATATAAAATCAGGAGTAGGTCTGATAATGAATAAGAAAATAGGAATGCAGGTAATTTACTATGAACAGCATAGTGGTAGCAAAGATAGACACGAAGCCAATGCCGACCACAGTATTACAAGTTTATATGCCAACTAGCTCTGCCCACGATGAGGAGATCGAAGAAATGTATGAGGATATAAGTTATTCAGACCGTTAAAGGAGAAGAAAACTTAATTGTGATGAGGGACTGGAACTCGATAGTAGGAACGGGAAGAGAAGGAAATGTACTAAGTGAATATGGACTGGAGAAAAGGAATGAAAGAGGAGGTCGTCAGGTAGAATTTTGTGCAGAGCAGAATTTAATCATAACAAACACTTAGTTTAAACACCATGAAAGAAGTGCGTCTTCAATTTCTCCAGGCGTATTTCATGATGAAATAGATCTTGGGTGAACAACCTGGTGTATGTGTGTGCATAGAACACAATATTTCGGCAATCGACAATGGTGCCATCATCGGGGATGCAATACAACAGCACACATGATGATGGCAACATGGCCGATTGCCGAAATATTTTGTCCTATGCACACACACACACACACACACACACACACACACACACGTACACACACACACACACACACCAGGCTGTTCACCCGAGATCTATTTCATCATCATGAATGAAGGCTTTATACGAGGAAGAGACCAGGAGACACTGGGAGGTATCAGATTGACTTTACAGTGGTAAGGCAAAGGTTTAGAAACCAGACTTTAAACTGTAAGACATGTCCAGGGGCAGATATAGACGCTGACCATAATTTACTGGTTATGAACTTTAGATTAAAACTTAAGAGACTGCAAAAAGCTAGAAAATTAAGGAGATAGATTCTGGACAAATTGAAGGAACCAGAGGTTGCTGAGAGTTTCAGAAGGAGCATTAGGCAAGGATTGGCTGAAACGGGGGAAAGTAATACAGTATAAGAAGAATGGGTAGCTGTGAGAGATAGGGTAGCGAAGGCCGCAGAGGATCATATAGGCAGAAGGACAAGGATATCACAGGAAAGGATAAATACATCAAGTGAAACGGCAAAAGGGTTTACAGACGTCTAAAAAATAAGGTTGACAGGATGTGCAGATTGGCTAAGGAGGAGTGGTTTGAGGAGAAATGCAAGACCGTAGTAGAATGTATAACTAGGGGAAACATAGATACCGCCCACAGGAAAAATAAAGACATTTGGAGACAAAAAAGCAGCGGCGTGAATATCAAGAACTCAGATGGAAAACCAGTACTAAGCAAAGAGGAGAAAACTGAAAGGGGGAAGTAATATATAGAAGGCCAGTATAAAGGAAATAAACTTGAAGGCAGTATCCTGGAAATAGAGGAATATGATGTAGGGGATACTATACTGCGACAAGAATTTGACAGAACACTAAAAGATTTGAGTAGAAACAAAGCCGCTGTAGTAGAAGATGTTCCGTCTGAACTTCTATCATCGTTAGGAGAGGCAGTCATGAAGAAATTGTTCCACCTGGTATGCAAGTTGTATGAGACAGGGGAAATACCGTTAGACTTCAAGAATAATATAATACCTAAGAAAGCAAGTGCAGACAAATGTGACAGTTACAGATCAGTTTAATAAGTCATGGTTCCAAAATACTAACACAAATTATTTACAGACGCGTAGATCTGGAGAAAGCTTTTGACAATGTTGACGGGAGTACACTTTTTCAGATTCTGAAGGTAGCAGGAATAAAACATGGAGAGCGAAGAGCTAGATTCAATTTGTACAAAACCCAGACAGCAATTATTAGAGTCAAAGGTGATGAAAGGGTCGTAGTGATGGGGAAGAGAGTAAGATAGAGTTGTAGCCTTTCCCAATGTTGTTCAATCTATACAGTGAGCAAACTGTAAAGGAATGCAAGGCGAAATGTGGAGAGGGAATTAAAGTCCAGGGAGAGGGAATAAAAACCGTACGGCTTGTTGGCGATATAGTAATTCTGTCAGAGTCAGCAAAGGACCTGGAGGAGCAAAAAAACGGAATGGACAGTGTCTTGAACGGAAGGTATAAGATGAACATTAACAAGAGAAACGAGTGTATTTGAATGTAATGTAAGAAAATCAGGCGGTGTTGAAGGAATTAGATTAGGTAATTAGACGATAAAAGTATTAGATGAGTTTTGTTCAAATGTTATGGGACTTAACTACAGGGTCATCAGTCCCTAAACTTACAAACTACTTATGAACTAACTTATACTAAGTACGGCACAAATATCCACACCCGAGGGGGGATTCGAGCCCCCGACCGTAGTGGGCGTGCAGACCGTGACTGGCGTGCCGCAGTCCCCTCGGCCACCGCGGCCGGCTGAATTTTGTTACTTTTGGTAGCAAGATAACTTCTGATGGCCGAAGTAAAGAAGATATAAAATGCAGAATGGCTATGAGAAAAATAGCGTTTCTGAAGGAGCGAAAGCTCCTCCTCATTAGTCGCGTTACCCGTATAATCTTCATCATTCGTCTGTAGAACCACATTTCAAAATCTTCTATAATCTTTTTGTCTGAATTCCTTATCGTCCACGTTTCACTCCCATACAACGCTACACTCCAGACAAATGCTTTCAGTAAGGACTTCTGTAACATTTAAATTAATATTGGATGTTGATAAATGCTTTCAGTAAGGACTTCTGTAACATTTAAATTAATATTGGATGTTGATAAACATCCAATATTAATTTAAATGTTAGGAAGTCCTTACTGAAAGCATTTGTCTGGAGTGTAGCGTTGTATGGGAGTGAAACGTGGACGATAAGGAATTCAAACAACAAGATTATAGAAGATTTTGAAATGTGGTTCTACAGACGAATGATGAAGATTATACGGGTAACGTGACTAATGAGGAGGTGCTTAACCGAACTGGGGAGAAAAGGAGTTTCTGGCATATCCTGATTAAGAGAAACCATAGATTAGTAGGACACATTCTGGGACATCAAGGAATTGTCAACTTAGCATTAGAAGGAAGTGTGTGGTGTAAAAATCGTAGAGGGAGACCGAGGGACGAATACACTATGCAGATTCAAAAGGATGTAGGTTGCCGAACATATTGTCAGATGAAGAGATTTGCACAGGACAGGGTAGCGTGAAGATCTGCATCAAACCAGTCTGCGGACTGAAGACCACAATAACAACAACGTGTCGGCCAACCATTGGCTTTGAATACAGTTGTAATTCTTCGAGGAAAAGATTCGTAAGTATCTTTATACTTTCACACAGAATGTTACACAATTTTGAACCAAAAATCCGCCTTTGCTTCAACGACGTTGGAGCTGTAAATTTCGTCCTCACTGTCTGCTCTAAAACTTCCCATAACGGTTCAGTTAGTGTATGTTGAGGTGTGGCGATTTTGCTGTTTGGCGATGTCTGCTAATTTTATGACGCTGCACAAAGCATGACTCACCCAAATGTTTGTAAATCGAAGAGACTATACTTCTGTGGTTATTAGTCCCTAGGCTTGCAAACCACTAAAGTAAAGGACGACACTCGCGCCCATGCCCGAGGTAGGATTCGAACCTCCGACGGCTCCGCAGCAAGGCACCTAAAACACTCAGTCAGTTAACCGCCGCGCCGCCACGCTTCAACCCTTTTGGATGTGTGTGGGGAGGGGCATTACCATTTCAGAAGATAGTAATGTTTGTTACCAACATGTTAATGATAGTAAATAGTTAGCCGTCGAGGATAATGGATATTCTTCTAACGAAGATACGAGCTTATGGAATAGGTTCACAGATTTGTGACTGGCTGGAAGACTTCCTAAGTAATAGAACGCAGTACGCTGTTCTCGACGGCGAGTGTTCATGAGAAACGAGTGTATCGTCATATGGGATCATATTCTGGGGAAATTCAACATTGAGTAAAAAAGTATTCATTGTACAAAAGCGTGTAATCAGAATAATTGTTGGAGCCCACCCAAGAGCATCTGCAGACATTTATTTAGGGATCCTCACTGTAGCTTCACTATATATATATATATATATATATATATATATATATATATATATATATATATATATATATAATTTGTTATTAACAATCTGATCCAATTCAAAAGTAATAGCAGTGTGCATAGCTACAACAGTAGGAGAAAGGATGATATTCAGTATTGAAGGTTAAATCTAACTTTGGCTCAGAAAGGGGTGAATTATACTGCCACAAAAGTCTTTGGTCACTAACCAAGTAGCATCAAAAGTCTGACAGATAGCTAACTAGTATTTAAAAAGAAATTAAAGGAATTTCTGAATGGCTACTCCTACAATGTAGATTAATTTTTAGATAAAACTTAAAAAAAAATAAAAACAAACAAAGAATCCTTAAAATATTGATTGTCAAGTATAGAGAACATTTAATAAACTGACAAGTTCGACATCATTACGCAATGTCGTATATATGATCTATGGAACAAGTATTAATCTAATCTAATCGAGCCGCAAGAGAGTGTGATAGGACCGCTATTATTTTCTATCTATATAAATGACTTGATAGCCAGACTAACTTGTAATTTGCTGCTGTTTGCTGATGATGTTGTGGTGTATAGGAGGGTGTCGTCTTTAACTGACTGCAATAGCATACAGGATGACAGACAAAATTTCTAGTTGGTGCGAAGAACGGCGGCTAGCCCTCAATGTAGAAAAATATAAGGTGATGCGCATGAGTAGGAAAAAGAATCCCATAATATTCGAATACAGAATTAGTATTTAGCTTCTTGATGCAGTCGCGTCGTTCAAATATCTAGGCGTAACATTGCAGAGCGATATGAAATGGAACGAACATGTAAGGACAGTTGTGAGTAAGGCGGACAGCCGACATCGGTTTATTGGGAGAATTTTGGGAAGATGTACTTCACCTGTAAAGGAGACCGCGTATAAAACCCTTGTACGACCACGTCTTGAGTATTGCTCAAGTATTTGGGACCTGCAGCAGGTCAGTTTAAAGGAAGACATAGAAGCAGTTCAGAGGCGAGCAGCTAGATTTGTTACTGGTAGGTTCGAACAATGCGCGAGTGTCACGGAAATACTCCGGCAACTCAATTAGGGATCGATGGAGGAAAGACGACGTTCTTCTCGTGAATTTCTGTTGAGGAAATTTAGAGGGCCGGAATTTGAAGCTGAGTGTAGTACGATCTTGCTGCCACCTACTTACATTTCGCATAGTGATAACAATGACAAGATAAGAGAAATTAGGGCTCGTACGGAGGCATATAGGCATTCTTTTTTTCCTCGTTCTATTTGGGAGTGGAATAGGAAAGGAAATGCCTAGTAGTGGTACAGTGTACCCTCCGCCATGCACCTTGCGGTGGATTGCGGAGTATGTATGTAGATGTAGATCTGTCCGACCGGTGAAAATAAAAATAGAAACAGTGCAAAAGAACAACACAGATGCCCAAGTCATGGCGGGCCTTCCCCCAGGCTTGACTGTAGGAAGCCACCACGCTGTATCACAATCTTCTTTTGCGGTTTCCGATACATGAACCCAGTTGTTCGTAGGAAGCAATGTAAACGATGATTCATTGGACCACACCACATACGCCCAGTCATCAACTGTTCCGTTTATGTGATCACAGCAGCACTTCCTTGGCAGCTGCTGGTTGGCTTCCGTTATAAACGGTTTAGCAACTACACGACTCTCATGAATGCTACGCTCCAGCCACACAATTTGTATCGACACAGTAGAATGAAGTGAGCGTCGAGTTTTGCAGTCGCCTCTGTCGCGGTAATGTAACGCTGTCTGGCTAGAATCGTTCTTAATGCTCTTTAGTCGCTGTCAGTCAACTTCGGGTTTCGCCCACAATCCCTCTTCGACACTGATGCTTCATCGTGTTTTGTGTACGCTGTCATTACCGAGAATACGAGTGACTATGTACAGACCGGGACGTTTGGCTCCCGGTGCGAAGTCGGTTCGTGACCACCCCTCTACTCCCTCCTGGGTTTACTTTTTGTAATTTCCGCCATTTTTGACCCGCTGAATTGTACGTAGCGTGTTTCTGAACCGGATTCTAGCGCAACGGGCCCTCGCATAGTACAGAAATAAATAAATAAATAAATAAAATAAAAATAAAAATAAAAAACTTCCTCTTTAAGCTATACCTGTACTTGAGAGTTAGGATGTCTCCACCATACTTTCAGAGTATTCTTTAAGCTAATAGTTATGAAGAGGAAACAGATCGTAGTAATCGATGGTAAGGCATCAACTAAAACAAATGTGATATCGGGTGTTCCACAGGGTAGTGTTATTGGTCCTCTGCTGTTCCTTATTTACATAAACGATTTAGGGGAAAATCTAAGTAGCTCTTTTAGATTGTTTGCAGATGACGCCGTCATTTACCGTCTAGTAAAATCATCTGAAGATCAAAACCAACTGCAGAACGATCTGAATAAGATATCACTATGGTGTAAAAATTGTCAATTGACTCTAAATAATGAGAAGTGTGAAGTCGTCCACATGAGTACGAAAAGAAATCCGTTAAACTTTGTTTACAAGATAAATCAATCAAATGTGAAGGCCGAAAACTTCACAAAATACCTAGGAATTACTATTACTTCAGACTTAAATTGGAAAGAACACGTAGATAATGTTGTGGGAAAGGCGGACCAGAGACTGCATTTTGTTGGCAGAACCCTTGAAAGAAATCAAAGAAAAACTAGGAATGAACACCATAGATGAAGCAGTTAGAGCGAACAGACTAAGATGGTGTACTTAGATTCGGTGTAGAATGATTTTGAAGTAAAAGGCATAACATTAGAGGAGGTATCAATGTTAGCATTGAATAGGAGATCATGGAGGTATTTTATTAGAGGTACTATGCTCCAGACTGAACGCTGAAAGGCATAATCAGTCCCTAATGATGATAATGATCCCTTAAAAGATGCAACAGAACTACTAAAGAAACTGCATAAACTACGCTTGTCCGTCCTATTTTGGAGCATTGCTGCCCAGTGTGGGATCCTTATCAGGTGGGTTTGACGGAGGACATCGAAAGAGTCCAAAGAAGGGTAGCTCTTTTCCTATTGTCACGATACAGGGGAGACAGCGTTACGGAAATGATACAGGATCTGGGATGGGAATCATTACAACAACGGCGCTTATCACTACGGCGTGGGCTAGTTACGAAACTCCAATCGCCAACATTCTCCTCCGAATGCGAAAATATATTGTTGACTGCCACTTACATAGGTAGAAATGATCATCAGAATAAAATACGAGAAATCAGAGATTCAAGTGTTCTTCCTTCCCGCGCGCTATTCAGGAATGGAATGGGAGATAAGTAGTATAAAGGTGGTTCGATGAACCCTCTGCCAGGCACTTAACTGTGATTTGCAGAGTATCCCAAGTAGATGTAGATGAATCTCTTTATAAGATCTTTATTGCCATAGATCGCTTATTGATTTTATATGACTAGTTTCGACTCGTTAAAGAGTCATTGTCAAATCTGTAACGATTAAAATAAAAAACTGGAGTGAGTGCAAATTGCCTTACTGTACAGTAAATGTGGTACTTTATTAATCTAGATGTTAAGTATGTCAGTTACACAGTCTATAGAAAACAGTCAGGTAAGACAGCTTGTTTAAACAGAAAATATTTGTCATGTTCATAACTTACTTGTCCAGAAATATACTTCAGATGAACCAACATCATAGTGGCAAGTTATAAATGGTATGCACATCATCAATTGAATATGCCTTTGTGTCATGTTGTTCAAGACCCTGTGCTATAGTGTGCCACATGTCTAGGTAGTGTGTTATCGCAATGAAAACTGTAGATGGACTGATGCAATAAGCATAAATACTTATAAGTGATCTATCTGCCACCAGGTGGCAGTAGGCTAAGGGCATGAAGCGATATGTATATATATCCAATGATGCCGGCCGCCGCGGTGGAGTAGCCGAGCGGTCTAAAGCGTCTCGCTGCGGAGCGCGCGCTTGCTCGCCGTGGAAGTTCGAGTCCTCCCTGGGGCATGGGTGTGTGTGTTTGTCCGTAGGTTAGTTTACCTAGGTTTAAGTAGTTTGTAAGCTACGGACTGATGACCATGCAGTTTGGTTCGATAGATTTACAAACATTTGAACTTTTTTTTTAAGCCGGCCACAGTGGCCGAGCGGTCTGCGGCGTGCAAGTCACGGTCTGCACGGCTGCTGCGGTCGGGGGTTCGAATCCCCGCTCCCCCCTCCCCCCCCCCACCCACGGGCATGGATGTTTGTGCCGTCTTTAGTATAAGCTAGTTCATAAGTAGTTTGTAAGTTTAGGGACTGATGACCCCGTAGTTAAGTCCCATAAGCTCTACAAACCTTTCATATATCTAATGATATGCAGCGTTTATACTTGTCACAATAAAACATCTTAAACTGTCATTTTACGTAGGAGATCTGGCCACACTATCTGCCACTGCTACACGTGTTTGTTGTCGTGTTGATGCTTGATATGTCCTCTCTCTATCCAAAATGGATCCGGGTCCGAAGAGTTTGTGTTGCCACTGCAGGATCGTTTGCTTCCATGGAGCTTATCTATGAAATCGTGCTCCAAAATCCAGCTGCACATCTCTGTGTGGTTTTCCCGGTGTGTGCAAGTTTACGATCCCATGAACTTGCCAGAACACCTTGTTCCACAATGTAGGTACGTGTGTCTGCCATCTGAAAAGAAATAAGACACACGTACTATAAATATGCAGGGGGTGACCAAAAAGTGTGGGGGACAATTTGAATACCGCTTTGACAGGCGGAAGGCATATTGAACGCCTATAGGAAGGCATGAGAAAGATCTTTTCAGTTTCCCGTTCTTCAAAAAACATAATGGATTGAATATGTTTATTAGTTACAGAAATCTAGACGTGACAAATCGGATGATCGTTTATTGTACAGCCTGTTTATGTAAGCGAAGAAGAACAGAAATTGTCCACGCAAGTGGATTGTCATCTCCAGAGCCGCGTGATAACAGAACTTATATCACGGGAAAAAAATTCTTTCTCACCAATAAAATTCACTGTGGCATTAGCGAATGAGCGGCGACCTGGCGAGTGACGTCAAAACGATATTCACTTCTTGCTTCCAAGTCACAGATGGTATCTTTATTTGGTGTAATTCTCAGTTTTGGTATTATAACTCACAGTAAGCCGTTCCATGGCAACATCATGTTAAGGATGAATCACAAAACTCATCTTTGCCTCAAGTTCTTATAACTACATGTGAATAATAATACATCTATAGTGAACACCGTGTGACAACTATATTACATATAAAAGTTGAACCATCAGACTCAGCAGCCTAATGGCGTCTGTTCCGAAAGAACAGACGCCACTTCTGATCCTGCAGTTGTTATTCTTTTATATTCATAGAATATATGACAGAAACTGCGAATGGGCAAAGCTGAAAATGTGTACCCAGCCGGGATTCTAACCCGGGCAGTTGCGCTGACCACTACACCACTGGGGACATCTGCAAGCCGGCCGCGGTGGCCGAGGGAACTAAGGCGCTCCAGTCACGGTCTGCACGGCCACTACGGTCGTGGGTTCGAATCCCCCCTCGGGCATGGATATTTGTGCCGTTCTAGTTCGTAAGTAGTTCATAAGTAGTTTGATGACCCCGTAGTTAAGTCCCATAAACTATACAAACATTTGAACATTTTTGAACATTTGACATCTGCAAGGTCTACCTAAGCACGTCTCCCGCCAGACATAAATTCCCAGTTCTACCCTGACCACAGTACTCAAACTCGTAGTTTCGAAACTAATTCCCGTACTCTTCAGAACGCCCTTTCATTTATTTTGGAAGAGAAGCTAGAAATCAAGTGGTTAGGCGCTCATCAACCAAAAGATTTCTTGATGACGCAACTCGACAGAAAGAAGAAGAAACTATCTGCTATACATGGTTCTGCAAAAAGTTTTGACTAACTGTGAGTGAAGAGAAACAAAAATTGTTTCGTTTCTACTGTGTGTTATTTGCTGGTGAAAGATTGTGGTCAACAGTTGGCTGCAAGGATCTAAAGCATTTAAGTGAACGAATTAAGAAACATGAGGAAAGTGGACTTCATTTGGAAAATGCTGGTAAATATAAATGTTTGGCGCAATTAACATTACTGCTCAGATTGATTCGGCGTATAAAATGTCAGTTCAGAAACATAATGAATTAGTTGTTAAGAATGGACACACATTAAACAGTATAGTAGAGTGCTTATTGTTCGGTGGAACTAATGAGTTAGCACTAAGAGCTCACAATGAAAAACAATAGCCAGTAAACCGTGACAATTTCTTAGACTTGTTGACTCTTTTGGGAAATCTTGACAGTGTATTAGATTATCACTTAAGCAGCTCTAGTAATTCCGTGTGTAAATATACGTCACACATAATACAAAATGAGCTTCTGGACTGCATGTATCATGTTTCCATCGAAGAACTGATTAATGATGGCACTTTCGTTTCTGTGCAGGTTGACGAAACAACAGATATTACGTGCAAATGTCAATTTGTCATTATACTGCGGTATATTAAGGGGAAGAAACCTGTTGAAACATTTCTTTCCTTTGAAAACGTTAATGATACGCCAGCATATGGACTCAGTGACATTTCAAAAAGACGTCTGTAACTTTTCAATGTTCAAGAGGAACTCATTTTTCAGGCATACTATGGCGACCTAGTAACGAGCGGCAGTCACAGTGGTGTGCAGACAGTAATGCAGAGAACATTCCCACATGCTATGAGCACCAAATGAGTTTGGTTCTTCAGAATGCTTGCAGTAAAAGCATAAAGTCGATAACGTTGTTCTTCGCAAATATTGCTGATTTTAACGTTCTTCTTCATCTCCCAAGCGAAGTGATTTGTTGTAGACAGTTTGCAACAAGAGAATTCCTTCAGTCTCTTCAACTAGATGGAACGTCCAGTCCCGCATTATAAATACTGTCAAAGAAAACAAATTTCACTTATTGGAATGTTTTGAAAAGATTGAAGAAGAGGATTCCTGGGATGATGTTACAATAAGAGAAGCATTTTCCTTAAGAAATTTACTTCGCCATCCACACTTTTTGTTCTTCCTAATTTTTTATATCATGAAACACATTGATATTTTCCATAACACAATTCAAATGCAGAGTGCAAATGCCGTGAGCATATCCAATGCATTACATCATTTTGAGTGTGCTATACGAGAACATTCAACGGTTTGGACTTTCTGATGATGAGTGTATTGCTCCTCCAAGAAAACGTTCCAAATGTAGCAGTGAACTTAATCTGACAGCAGATGCCAAAGAAGTGTGAGACATTATGACCAACCAACTGAAAGGAAGATTTCAAAACTCTCTTGTATTTAGCAGCTTCGAAATTATTGATCCAAAAAAAGTAAGTATGCTTCCTTTAGATAAAATTTCCCAGCCACATTGGCCAATACTTTTTCATTAAACTATATTCTGTTTATTTGCCACGATAAACTGAAACATGAACTGTCAGTGATTTATCGCAATCATACATTTAGAGGCATTACATCGGTTTGTGAACTGTTTACTTTCTTTGTGGATCATTCCATCGTTCGCTGTTGCACAAAACAATAAAAATCATTTTTATTTTGACATCACCATCAGTACACAGAAGTACAACTACAATATGTACGAACTTCAGCATGAGAAGAGCTACTGAACTTTGGTTCGAATCCAAACACCTCCAAGTCCCCAAGTTCGTCAATAAATAGTGTCACCATAGCATAAACCCCGACACCCACAGAAGTACACGAAAACCCAGCGGAGCTGCTGGACCAGACCAACTACAGTATTACACACACATAACCCCCCCCCCACACACACACACAAATAAGTAATAGTAGTAATAAAATAAAAATGTATATCGTACATTTGTATAAATTTTTATTAGGTACAGTGTTTCGTGGATTATATTAATGATTGGATAATTAGCAGATTTAATATCTTTCGAATGTGTTTAAATGGTGTTATGTAAATGGAGGTTATGTAAAGAACACTTCAGACTGATTCCATTATACTGGGTTGATTGATTTGATTTGATTTGATTCTTTCAGGGAAGCCAAAACAGTCTTGGTCTAACCCGCCACTGCCCGCACCGAAACTAAGTTTATTGTGCGGTATCGCTCCCTGTATGTCTAGTAAAGCCAACCAATGCCCTTGAACAGTGCAAGGAGTCCCTTTACCAGTTCTTTATTAGACACTATTTCTTCGGGTCTGGTTGTCCCAAATGTTCTGTGCCTTTTACTCTCCAATGCAATGCATTCGAAGATCAGATGTGATGCAGTTTCATCACCGTCATCACAGATCGTACATTTAGGGTCCTCTTCTGTTATTCCCATTGTGTGTAGGTGTTTTTGAAATTCCCATGGCCTGTCAGCAATCCAACCATGAGTCTAATCTCTCTCCTGTTCAGACCCAGGATTGCAGAGCTTCTTTTAAAACAAGGCTTTGGCATCATTACCTTGCCATGTTTTTGTTGATGGACTTTGGTCCAATATTCTACGTGCTGTCTTCTGAGCCAGTTATGTAGCTCCAATTTGATCATTGCCTTGGTGATTGTCAGGACAGGTTCCGGTCCAATAAATGGAGCCTCTGCCCCATCCTGGCTAATCTGTCGGCATGTTCGTTGCCACTGATCCCCGAGTGGCCAGGGACCCACAATAAGTTTACTCTATTGCTTTCCCCCTAGCTCCACCAGAACCTTGTGACATACTGCAACAATTTTAGATCTAGTTGCAGGAGCTGCCAGTGGTCTCAGGGCTGCCTGGCTGTCTGAATAGATATAGATGCTACGATCTTTGTAGCACCTACGCAAATTCCCCTCCACACATGCCCTGATGGCAGTGATTTCGGCCTGGAACACTGAGGCCAGTTTCCCTAGAGAGATGACGCCCTCCAGTCTTGGCTGCATCCCGTATACCCCGGCCCCAACGCCTTGGTCTGATTTCGACCCGTCAGTGAACCAGACTATATCCCCCGTACGGTGTCGAACTATTTACTCCCACTGCTCCCTACTTCCAATTGGTATACTGAAAGGCTTGTTGAAGCAGTAAGGGGTTATAATATAGTCGGTTGGCATTTCCCCAACCTTTCCTATATTTACCTCACTCACTATTTTAGTGTGTGATTCTGGATATCCCAAAGAGTTCCAGTTGTTGACAGATTTGAGTCTGTAGGCACCAGCTGACGCCTCCATCTTGACCCAAAGGTGTAATGGGGGCATATCCAGCATGGTTTCCATCCCAGCAGTTGGTGTGCTGCTAATTCCGCCTGTTATGGCTAAGCAGGCTAGTCTCTGCACCTTATCAAGCTCCTTAGCAGCAACCTGCTGTTCTACCTTCTTCCACCACACGACCGCCCCATAGGTGATCCTGGGTCTAATCACTGTGGTGTATATCCAGTGCATACCCTTGGGGCTCAGGCCCCAATTTTTGCCACAAGCTCTCCTGGTACTTTACCTTTTGCCTTGGAACAAATATTCCTAATGTGAGGGGTCCATGTCAGTTTCTCATCTAGGGTAACCCCTAGATATTTCACTGTCCCCTTCACAGGCAGCGCTTCATTGAAAAGCTTTAGATTCCAACTTGAGTGTTGAATATGTTTCCTAGTGAATGGTACAACAACAGTCTTCTTAGGACTAACCCCCAGATCCTGTTTTCTGCACCAGTCTTGCACAATGTCCAGCGCACCTTGTGCCATATTCTTGACTATGTCAGCAAATTTGCCAAGTATTAATATGACAAGATCATCTGCGTATCCTTGGCAAAAGTACTGCCTAGAGTTTAATTCTCCAATGAGTTCATTCACCACTACATTCCACAATAAAGGGGAAAGAACTCCTTCTTGCGAGCAACCCCTAGTGATTTTGATTACCATTTTTGCCTTCATCATGGTAGCCTCTATCTTTCTTCCATTGAGCATGGCCCTAGTCCACCTACATATACTGGTCCCTAGGTCATGTACCTCTGCTGCCCTAACCATGGAATCGAAGGTCGTGTTGCTAAAAGCCCCCTCAATGTCCAGGAAGATACAGAGGGCTATTTCTTGAAAGTGTAGTGCTTTCTCCACCTCCCCAACAAGTTGGTGGAGAGCTGTCTCACATGATTTACCTGGTTGATATGCATGTTGGTTTGAATGTAGAGGAACCCTACTTAACCTCCTTTCTCCAACATGCACATTAACCAGCTTTTCCAGTGTCTTAAGAATGAAGGAGGACAGGCTGACTGGTCTCATATCCTTGGCCTTGGTATGATCAATTCTCCTTGGCTTTGGAATGAAGACAACCTTCACTGCCCTCCAGGCATTGGGAATGATTCCTGCTGCTAGGCTACCCCTGAATAACCTGCATAGGAATCTAATAAGATTTTCTCCCGCTTGTTGCAGGAGAGCTGGAAAGATTCCATTGGGGTCAGGTGACTTCAACGGTTGAAATGTTCCCACCGGCCATCGACCTTACTGAAATCGACACACTCCTTGGCCAGATCCCAGTCCTCTTTGCGAATACCTGAGAACCGTTGTCTCTCAGGAATCGCATTCTGGTCTGAGTTATCCCCCAGAGTATATTGAGGAAAGTGAGTCTTGAGGAGCAATTCCAGCGTTTCATGTGCTGTCTTTGTATACTCCCCATCCTCCTTCCTCAATGTTCCTCCTGGATTAGTTGGTACTCTAGTGAGGATTTTATGAAGTCTCGCTTGAGCAGCTGTGCCCTCCACTTCCTGACAGAATACCTTCCAGGATGCCTCCTTTGCCCATCTGATGGCAAGGTTGTAATTGACAAGGGCCTCACGATACTTTGCCCATTGTCCTTTGCGCCTCGCAAGGTTAAACAGTCTTCGTACCTGTTTCCTTTGCATTTCCAGGTTATTATTCCACCAAGGCACACTCCTATTTGTGCACTTCTTAGTGATTGAGCAGTTGTCCTGGTATGAGGTCACTGTAGCAGAGGTTACGGCCTCTGCTACTTCCTCAAACTCTGCTGGATTCCTTATCGAAGTTTTAATTTCCGATAGGCTGAAGTCAAGGTCTCTCCTATATGTCTCCCAGTCCGTTTTCCTGGGATTCCCATTTCAACCTTGAATTTAATATACATGTGATCTGATGAGGATGGCTCCAGGACCACATGCCACTGTTTGACGTAACTTCCCATCATCATGGAACCAAAAGTTATGTCAATTACTTCTTCCCTTCTACTATTCCTGAATGTAGGTTCATCACCCCTATTCAGGATCTCCAAGTTGTTTGATAGGAGAAATTCAAGAAGGTGCTCACCTCTACTGTTGGTGTCCTTGCTGCCCCACGATAGATTGTGGGCATTGGCATCACATCCCACCAACAGTTCGTCACCTCACTTACAAAAAAGGAGGAGAGCTGTCTTCATAAGGAAGGTATGCCGAGGCAAAAACAATATCCTTCTTGATGCCTTCCTCTGAATCCTGATGGTCACCAAGTCCCCTGGAACAAAAATCCATCATTGGTATGAAAGGTATTCCATTTCTAACATAAATGCATGTTCTGGAGTTTTTTAGATTTCTAACATAAATCAGCTTACCTCCAGTACCACCGAGGCCCGATACACCCCCTTTGTATAAATAGGGTTCTTGTATCAGGGCCACGTCCACCTCCTGACTCCCCAGGCAACGGCTCAGGGCAGCAGTGGCCCCTTTACTGTGCTGCAGGTTTTGGTTAATTACCCTCCAATCCTCTGTCGAGACTTTTGGGTTCTGGACCCTTATTTTCTCGAACAGAGTCTTTGGAGGGACATCCTTAAGGATCTTTGGTGCCCATATTGATACCTTTGTGGTCTTCAGGAGTTCGGTTGCTGTCTTGACCAGCAGCTTCGCCTCCTCCCACGTGGATATCATGGGCACCTTTTCCTTAAGCCATTCTGCTGAGTGCTCCCCCTTGCAGACAAAAATGAGGGCACTGCGATCTAGATAGACCCTCCTGAATTTTGGTCCTGGACCAGCGTGTCCCCCAATCTCTTCAAAGAAGGCCATCTGCACGAGCTGCTCACCAGTGGGTATCCTACTTGGACAACCGCCATTCTAAAGACCGAGACTGCAGTACTATAGGTCTGTTTCCCTATCTCCTGCCTCAGCCTTTTAGGATCACGTTTGTCCAGAGAGGAGGGAGTCTTAGATTCCTCCCTAACCCTCTTGCCACCTGTCTTTGACGTGTGTATCCCCTTTGACCTGAGGCAGTTTCTTTTTGGAGGTCTTAGGCTCAAGCCCTTTTGATTCCCTCCACTTATGCTGAGGAAGCCATTCTTTTCCTTCCTTGAGAAGTTTCCTCCTCTGAGCTCCAGACAAGGCCTTAATCCTAATCTGGTCCAACTTCTCTGTTACGGTTCTCACTTCTTGCTCAGGTCTAGACCCTGATTCAGAAGTAGGCGTGCACTCCATCGGTCCTGATTCCGATGTCTCAGTATCTGAGGTCTCAGATTGCCCCTCAGATTCTTTTAAAATACTTTCTTTCTCCGTGTTCATCTTAGTCCCACGAGATTTGGGGATTTATATGGTCCACACCACGATAACCCCACGTGGGGCAAGGCTACTTACTCAGGGAGATCGCCCGGTATCCCTGAGGCTCCGTTCGAGACACATCTACCCATGTGCCACGCACCCCTCGGCACGGATCGCATCACACCTTGGGTTGGGAAAGGAATTGGGAAAGGACTGGGAGAGGATAAGGAAGACGGGACGTTGTGGGACACTCTTAGTCTGATCCATCAGCTGAGGCCTTTCCGGCAGTAGGTTCTCTACCTTCGGTATAGCCCTCTGCTTCACGCGGATACGCAAGCCTCTCCACCCGCACGGACAGTGCTTCGTCAAGGTGGTGACCCCCGGAGAGGATTATATTGGGTACTTACTCTTTGTCTGGACCCCAGCAACGAAACAGAGCACGAGCCGCAACTGTTCAGAACTGTTGGACTTAGTGCCTTTGAACCAAAGAGAAAGAATATAGACAAAAAGAGGTGGTGACACGATCTTTAGCGCTCCCTGCGGTGCCACTCTGTACTATTAGTCGCCATATTTTCGGAAGTCTGGCAGCGGCTTTCTGAAATCGAGTTTGCGAACCACCGAGATAAGCAGTTCTTTTAGAAATCATGCTCATCGTTTGTAGCTGAAAACCCGGCGTTGCCCGGATATTTATTTATTTATTCCTTCCATTTCTCAGGTATATATTCATTTGTATAAGGGCTGTATGTCTGTAAAATCTCTTGGGGATACAGTTAGTAGTAAAGAAGTAATAGATTAAAACTTGGTGCGGGAAGGGGCGCTTTTCTGGGAACATTACTGATTATGTACTCATATCTCATGAACTATGTGTCGCACTGCAGTACAATTCAGAAGGTACATTCAACTATATGTGTGTATACTATCTGTAAAATTTCCTGTCGCTACAATTTGTAGTGTTCAAATTATAAATTGTAACGTCATACCGAGAGCCGTAGTTTTACTCCATAAACAGCGGAAAAGTAGTAAGCAAGAAACTTTTTTCCTTCATCAGTTTACTATTGTTGCCAGCGAGAAAAAGTTTAATAAAGGTTTGAAAATATGTTTAAAGTTTGTTGCAAGTCGCTAAGTACTGTCATTCTCATACAATGTATTTCGAAAGTCTCGCCGTATTATATGGCATTTTTTGCGATTTCTATTGGTTATGATGTAATATCTTTTGAACCATGTGCCGTATGTAATTCTTAACCATGCAGCAATTGTTACCTCACGGTAAGGAATGTGTGTACCAAATTTGGTTGAAATCGGTCCAATGGTTTAGGAGAAAATGAACAGCATTGTCACAAAATGCAGCAGTTTTTCACGCATCTCATTGATTATGTCTTCATATCTCATCAACTATGTATCGTACGTGATTCTTACACTTACGGCGACCGTTCTCATGGATTGAAGCTTACTTGTATAAAATGTTAGAAAGGTTGGATAAAAACTGTAGATATGTATGCAACACGTACCCGCATACGGACACTTTGCTTTATATATTAGAGAATAACTGTACTAATAGAAGAAACAAAACTGTGAATAATTCTTTTTTCAAATGAGTACTTTGTAAAATCTTATATATAAATTGTTTTTGCGCATTTGAATTGTGTGTTTAACTTAATCAACATTTATTATTTTATCCGTGGTTTGCGTTAAAAAGAAGCTGCTGACGAAGAAATGGGCTGTTGGAATGAGAAGAGAGAATTAGTTTCCGACAGGAACCACTCTTTTTCTCTTTCACATCTTGTGACAAAATTTATGTATGACGTGAATGATGTAAGGATAAATATATTTAACGCACTTTTCGCCATAAATGTGAAACTGGTAGGTAAATTCTGAATATGGACATTCGCTAATAGCAGTTTCCTAGTATTCTCAGCCGGCCGCGGTGGCCGAGGGGACTGAGGCGCTTCAGTCACGGTCTGCACGGCCACTGCGGTCGGGGGTTCGAATCCCCCCTCGGGCATGGATATTTGTGCCGTCCTTAGTCTTAGTTCATAAGTAGTTTGTAAGTTTAGGGACTGATAACCCCGTAGTTAAGTCCCATAGCCTTTACAAACATTTGAATTTTTTAGTATTCTCATGCCGAGGACCGTAATCTGATTCATATGAAAGACGAGCTTAATGTTGACAACTAATTCAATAAACTTACAACAAACGCAAGTCGATATTCTACTAACGGAATCGCTAAAGTATAAAGCTCCAGCGTGGCATTGTATTTCCTTGGTCCGTGCCACAGATTGTTTCGAACACTAAATGAATTGAAATTAACGTAAACTTACTGTAGAAAGTTAGTTTCCGAAACCTCAACTATTCTTCGAACATTTTCTGTTGCAAACGGCGTACAAAAACAATTGTAGATTGGTCTTAAGCTTTCCACATCATGTCGTTTAGTCAGTCGCAAATGCTGCTGATCGTCTGAGGTACTGTACGTAAATGAAAGCTGCTGATATTTCCGAGAAACGATGTATATATTTTATGCACTATGCTCTAAGTTAATATTGTTTCTGGCTAAACTGAAAGGTGCAATCCAACTGTTATGTACCACACCCCTGTTTGCACTTCCGACAACATGGCGGACGGTCGTTCAATTTCTGTTCGCGGTTTTGCCTTTCTACGGCAGTCTATCTCTTTGCTTTCAGCAATGAGCGATTCAATTTCTTTTGCAAATGTATACAGTCACAGACATGTATCAGTAGACTGGAAATGCCGTATACAGTATCATTGGTGCCCATTAAACCTTTGTTGGTGGACATCCACAGCTGAGATGATACATCTTTGATAAAAGGGTCCGCTTCAGCAGTTTGCTTTAAAAAAAAAAAAAAAAAAAAAAAAAAAAAAAATAGTTTACGTCCAGCCACGCCGCTGCCCTTGCCGCCTTGCTATGTCTGATGGTTTGGTCGACGAGTGCGGTTGTCGCCTTGATGTTTCATGAGTGTTCTGACAGCCAGGGTGGTTGTTGTTTGTATTTGGGAGCACCTGGTTTTATGTTTTAATCGTATTTGACCTGAAGATGCGACTTTATGTCGCGAAACCGGTCATCATCTTTTTTTTTAACGTAAACAGCTGAAGCGGGCCCTTTTATCAAAGATCATTGCTGTCACGTAATTACGCTGTCTTTACAGTTTTGACATAATGGTCAATTCCTGTGTGGCTTATGGCTGTAATTTTTCCTATAGAAAACCGAAGATACATACAGTAATGAGCAGCACTGATTCACCGATTTTATTAATCTCTTGCCAATTTCATTAAACCTCGGCATTTCTTTCAGTAGTATGGCCATTCTAAAAGAGCTATTTGTCGTAGACAACACGTATCTTTATTATTTTGAGTTTTCTTACGAATCTCGGTCTGCTTTGAAAAATACAGTCGCGTTAATTTTCTATTTTTATTTATCTGCTACTAGTTTCGATCAATTTCGGTTTTTCTTTCAATAGTATGACCGTAGAAATGTGAATAACACGTATGCGTATTCTTCTGAGTAGTTTTCCTGTAACTTCAGTCTGTCTAAAATGTATGTAACATGTTGTTCTCATAACACGATTCTACAATGTTTGCGTTAAATTTAACTACTACGAAAGTACTAGTTCAAATGCAAAGCATGTTTAAACCAACTGATAAAGCTTACAACATCAATTTCGTAACAAATCGTAGTGCAATACGGTAACTTTTTTGACGCGAGGTGCAACAAGATCGCGGAGTCAGCTTTCAGTCACAGAAGCAAGTCTGCCAGTCTAGTAATATACAGAGGTGGACAAAAGTATTCAGACACTGGGACTAATCAGAGACGTAAACCTTTAATATGTTTAAACTAAAAAATATATTTTATTCTTTAGAAATGTGTAATACATATGTCACTCTGAAGATATGCAAACACCAAGTAAGAAAACAAGTCTTAGGTAAGAAAGAAAAAATAAAATCGAAATACACACCGGGATAAAGTATTCAGACACTCAGCAATCAGCATTGGTAATGCGTCCCTTTCTCTGTATTACAACCCTCAGTCTTTGTGCCGTGGAGTAAACAACCTTTTTTTTATTATATCCGAACCGTTATTCACCCATTCTTCCTCGTATGCACGCAAATGGGTCAAACTAATCACATGTCGTTTTTGTAGTCTCGTTTCCAGTTCATTCCAAATGTTTTCCATAGGATTGAGGTCCGGAAACTGCGGTGGGATAATGAGGCGATGAGACGTGTTGTACAGTATCGACAATTTGACAATTTCCGCCGTATGTTTGGGATCATTGTCTTGTTGAAAATAAGAATCATCTCGAAGATCCAACTTCTCAGCACGTTTCTTCAGATTTTGCTTGAGTATATCAAGGTACATAAATTTTTCCATGGTGCCTTCAATAAATACAAGCTCGCTAACACCTCTTGAAGACATGCATCCCCACACCGTCACACTACTGCCTCCATGTTTGATGGTTATTTGCATGTATCTGGGCTGCCATTCTGTGTTTGCGTGACGCCACACTAAACTGCGCTCATCCGCGTGGCTCGAAGTTCAAATGTTTGTGAAACTTATGGGGCTTAACTGGGGGGTCATCAGTCTCTAAACTTACAGACTACTTATGACGCACCTTATACTAAAGGCGACACAAACATCCATGCCCGAGGGGGAATTCGAACCCCCGGCGGGGAACGGCCTCGCGCATCGGAGCACAGCGCCGCAGTGCACTTGGCCATTCCGCCGCGGCGGCTCAAAGTAAATATGGATTTGTCATTCCACAGAATTTTTCCCCAAAAGTTGACATCCTTGCCGACGAAATCTTCTGCAAAAACCATCTGCTTTTATTTTTTTTATTTATTTTATTTAATTTAATTTTTTTTTTTTTTTTTTTTTTTTTTGGTAGCACTTACTGATGATCGTTTTGCGCCTTGGCTCTCTGGCAGTGTATCCAGTACTGTTCAGGCATCTGCGCACTAACACTACCTCCGGTACCAACACCTTCTACCAGTTCTGCCTCTACAGCAGAGGCCGTTGGCCGAGGGTCTTCTTTCATCATTCCAACTATCTTTCTCTTGTTTCTGTTCGTGAGTTTCTGGGGACGCCCCTGTCGTGGACGACTGACGAGATTATTTTTCTTTTTTTTCCCATTTCGGAACAGTACTAAATATATCGTACTCTTTCGGCTATGGTTGGCGATCTTGCCTATTTCTGCGTGTGATTTTCCCTCACTATGCAGCCGCTACACCCATGACCCACAGACATTGCCGAGTGGGGTGGCTTGCGTGCCTCAGCGATACAGATAGCAGTATCGTAGGTGCAACCACAGCGGAGGGGTATCTGTGGAGAGGCCAGACAAACGTGTGGTTCCTGAAGAGGGGCAGCCTTTTCAGTAGTTACAGGGGCAACAGTCTGGATGATTGCCTGAGCTGGCCTTGTAACATCAGCTAATGTGGCTTTGCCATGCAGTTACTGTGAACGGCTGAAAGCAAGGGGAAACTACAGTCGTTACTTTTCCCAAATACATGCAGCTCTACTGTATGAACATATGATTATGGCATCCTCTCGGGTAAAATATTCCCGAGGTAAAATAGTCCCACATTCGGATCTGCGGGTGGGGACTACTCAGGAGGATGTGATCGTCAGGAAAGACAACACTGGCACACTACGTATCGGAGCGTGGAATGTTAGATACCTTAATCGAGTAGGTAAGTTAGAAAATTTGAAAAGATAAACGGATAGGTTGAAGTTAGACCTAAGTAAGTCCTTTCTGAAGGCATTTGTGTGGAGTGTTGCCTTGTATGGGAGTGAAACGTGGACGATAAACAGTGGGGACAGGAAGAGGATAGAGGCTTTTGAAATGTGGTGCTACAGAAGAATGCTGAAGATTAGGTGGGTGGATCGCGTAACTAATAAGGAGGTACTGAACAGAATTGGGGAGAAAAGGAATTTCTGGCATATCTTGACTAAAAGAAGGGATCGATTGGTGGGACACATTCTTAGACATCAAGGAATTGTGAATTTAGTGTTGGAGGGAAGTGTGTGGGGTAAATACCGCAGAGGAAGACCAAGAGATGGATACAGTAAGCAGATTCAGACAGATGTAGGTTGCAGTTTTTATGTGGAGATGAAGAGGCTTGCTCAGGTTAGGGTATTGTGGAGAGCTGCATCAAACCAGTCTCCGGACTGAAGACCACAACAACAACATATGCAGCCGCACAATATGCCTTTGCTATTCCACTGTCGTTTCCCTGCCTTTACGGGTCATGGCGCTTGTTAGACTTTCTCGGTGAGGCCAGTGCTTTTCTGCAGTACGAGACAGCAGCTTTGCGTACACTGACTGCTTTCTGCCACCGAGTTGCACCTTCATACTGCGGTTACCTTGTCAAGCGGGCCAGTGTCTGAATACTTTTATCCCCCTTGAAACACACGCCTGTGATGGTAACACAAAACTAATCGTCCCACGTAGATGGTGCGGTGACATTCACATAGTCAACGTCTTCTGAAATATTCTCTGCATTCTGCAAATACGCAGATACACATTCCGTGTGTGCATTAGTTACAATTGCCCGTGAGATAGGAATGTGGCTTGTGTATGAATACTTTTGTTCTCCTCTGTATGTCTGTGTATACAGCTCACTCACAAAAGCATCGTGTGCTAGCATTTGTACTTCTAGCGCCCGTAAGCGGACGACTGCGAACAGCGGATAAATTGTAAAGCGCCTCGGCGGCCATTGTGGTGGCAAACTTCCACGCGAACTTTAATCAAGAGTCTTGATTGATTGATTGATTTTGTCAGGCAAGCCAAAACAGTTTTGGTCCAACCCGCCACTGCCCCGCCGAAACTAAGTTTATTGTGCGGTATCATTCCCTGTATATCTAGTAAAGCTAACCAATGCCCTTGAACAGTGCAAGGAGTCCCTTTACCAGTTCTTTTTTAGACACTATTTCTTCGGGTCTGGTTGTCCCAAATGTTCTGTGCCTTTTGCTCTCCAATGCAATGCATTCGAAGATTAGATGTGATGCAGTTTCACCACCATCATCACAGATCCTACATTTATTCCCATTGTATGTAGGTGTTTTTTGAAATTCCCATGGCCTGTCAGCAATCCAACCATGAGTCTAATCTTTCTCCTGTTCAATCCCAGGATTACAGAGCTTTTTTTAAAACATGGCTTTGGCATCATTACCTTGCCATGTTTTTGTTTATAGACCTTGGTGCAATATTCTACGTGCTGTCTTCTGAGCCAATTACGTAGCTCCAATTTGATCATTCCCTTGGTGATTGTCAGGGCAGGTTCCGCTCCAATAAATGGAGTCACTGCCCCCATCCTGGCTAATCTTTCGGCATGTTCATTGCCACTAATCCCCGAGTGGCCAGGAACCCACAATAGGTTTACCTTATTGCTTTCCCCTAGCTCCACCAAAACTCTGTGACATTCTGCAACAATTTTAGATCTTGTTGCAGGAGCTGCCAGTGATCTCAGGGCTACTTGGCTGTGTGAATAGATGTAGATGCTACGGTCTTTGTAGCACCTACGCAAATTCTCCTCCACACACGGCCTGATGGCAGTGATTTCGGCCTGGAATACTGACGTCAGTTTCCCTAGAGAGATGACGCCCACCAGTCTTGGCTGCACCCCGTATACCTCGGCCCCAACGCCTTGGTCTGATTTCGACCCGTCAGTGAACCAGTCCAATGTCCCCCGTACGGTATCGAACTATTTTCTCCCACTGCTCCCTACTTCCAATTGTTGTACTGAAAGGCTTGTTGAAGCAGTATGGGGCTATAATATAGTCGGCCAGCAGTTCCCCAAACTTTCCTATAATTAACTCGCTCACTATTTTAGTGTGTGATTCTGGATATCCCAAAGAGTTCCTGCTGTCCCTGATTTGAGCCTGCATGCACCAGCTGCTGCCTCCATCTTGACCCAAAGGTGTAATGGGGGCATATCCAGCATGGTTTCCATCCTAGCAGTTGGTGTGATGGTAATTCCGCCTATTATGACTAAGCAGGCTAATCTCTGCAACTTACCATGCTCCTTAGCAGCAACCTGCTGTTCTACCTTCTCCCACCACACGACCGCCCCATAGGTGATCCTGGGTCTAATCACTGTGGTGTATATCCAGTACATACCCTTTGGTCTCAAGCCCCAGTTTTTGCCACAAGCTCTCCTGGTACTTACCAGAGTACCTTTCGCCTTGGAGCAAATATTCCTCATGTGAGGGGTCCATGTCAGTTTCTCATCTAAGGTAACATCTAGATATTTCACTGTCTCCTTCACAGGTAGAGCTTCATCGAAAAGCTTTAGATTCCAACTTTAATGCTGGATATGCTTCTTCGTGAATGGTACAACAGTCTGCTTTGGACTAACCCCCAGATCCTGTTTTCTGCATCAGTCTTACACAATGTCCCACGCACCTTGTGCAATATTCCTGACTGTGTCAGCAAATTTGCCAAGTATTACTATGACAAGGTCATCCGCGTATCATTGGCAAAAGTACTTCCTAGAGTTTAATTCTCCAATGAGTTCATTCAGAGCGCCTCGGCGGTCGTTGTGGTGGCAAACTCCCGCGCGAACTTTAATCAAAAGAGTCTTCGGCACATTTAGAGAGAGTACTCATTTGAGTTAAGTCGCGAAAACTCTGTCTAATTGAAATATATAACTACAAAACAGCTTCAGACTCCTTGAATATACAGCAAATATCGGTTGTGAGTAAATTTATTGCACATAGGCTACGGTGTAGAAATTGGCCAACAGCGTCTCCTCTTCCTAACGAAACCAAACTATATCATTTAGTTCATTAGCGTTCTAAGTGCAGCATATGAACGGAATTTATCGTCAGGCACGACTTTTTGGCACTTCCTCAGTATTTCTACGATTGTCAAACTTCTGTACAAATATTAGTTTCGGAAGAGTTTCACCTTTACGGCTTTACTTTAGTGCTGTTTTCTCTCCAATATTTAGATATTTCATAGCATCAAAAAATGAAACAGGGCTGCCTGAAACAGCTATTGTTAAAAATCGATTGTGAAAGTGAAATATACCATCAGATACATAACTGAAAAATAGCGTCTTTACTTTGTGAATACAGCAACCAGCCACTACCAAATTCTTTTAACAACACGAAGTATGCCATAACTTTTTCTTAACTAATGCATCTAACATTAGCATTATGGTATCTAGCAAAAATATTAGCATTTTTTAATGTTGTAAGCCAAATACCTTACATTAGCGTGAACTGTTCAAAAGTCAACATCTATTGTCATAGAGTTCAACTTCACAAAGTGCATCCAGAGAGGCTATGTGTCATTCATATATGGAACTATACACAGTTCTACAAACCCCTTTCAGTTGTTATATAAAGCAAATGCCATTTATATTCTGTGCTACAAAGTTGCTAATATTAATTTCATAAACAAAAATACGAACTGCAGTGAGGCAACTAATCTCGTGACCCTAATAGTTATTTTATACAATCATAAAATGAAACTTTTAGGCCGGCCGCGGTGGCCAAGCGGTCTGAGGCGCGCCAGTCACTGTCTGTATGGCCACTACGGCCGGGGGTTCGAATCCCCCCTCGGGCATGGATATTTGTCCCGTCCTTAGTATAAGCTAGTTCATAAGTAGTTTGTAAGCTTAGGAACTGATGACACCATAGTTAAGTCCCATAAGTTCTACAAACGTTTTTTGTGACTTTTTGAACTTCCTGTCCACCAGTACTGCCTAAAGTATCTCCTTTTTAAGAGCTGTCAGTATTGTAAAAGCCTGTTATTTATTTCATTCAATCCTGTACTCTCTTGAATAACAACCTGTTAAGCAAGAATAACTATCTCTGAACACAAGCAGTAGGGCTACTTGTATTCCTGAGAAATGTAAATGGGAAGACAGTATTTGATCTTTTTGTTCCTTTCTTAAATTGATTTATGCATTTAAATGCTGAGCAGGTCTTCACCGTCGTGCTTCATCTACACTCCAATAGTCAAACAGTACAGACGTGACTTAATTGTACCCATAATGGAATGTATTGTGTATATACCCCGCAGTAGCTATTTAATACACGATTTACCTGCTAATAACACTGGTATTTATGTGACGCTTGCCACTACCATGGCGGCCGGTCGAAGCTTCAAATTATCCCGCGACAGCAGCGCCGTTATGCCCGGTTTCTGGAAAACTACAGTTACCATGTCGTTAGCTACCGTCATGTTATAATTTAACAAGCCAGATACCTTCCTTGGGTTTTCCATAGCTGATTTCGACGACCGTTAGTTCACTATGAGGTAACTACTCCTTCTGTCGATGCTAATAGTTCGTCTCAACAGATCACAGATGCCACTACTAACGAAACTCGAAATTACTCGAAGTTTATCAATTATTAAGAGAAAAATCGAACACACGTCATATTATGTATAGCTGTCACGAGATTTCTGCTTCAGTTTTGAAACGCAATGGGCGACAACCGAGGAAAAAAAATTACTCTATATGAGAATAAACTTTTTGAACGACCTAGTTTTAGAAAGGAAATCAGTTATAGAAAATAGAACGATATATGGCTCGACAATTTTGGAAAAGCGAAAAGCGTTGGAAGATATCACAAAACTGTAATATAATTCCTTAAATCAGGAGAGAGAACGGTAAGATATCTCAAAGCGCTGCATTCTGTTTTAAAAAGAAAAGCCAGGACAAACAGCAAAGATAGGGTTAGTAATAAAAATCACAAGTATTATTTCTGTTGCCAACATCTATTTTTATGAATTTAATTTTTCCTCTTTCCATTGTTCTGTGAATGTGACAATACTATTACACTACCAGCTGATCAATTTATGTGCACCCATCTACCTACCCGAGCCCTATGTTTTAATGAAAAACACTAATCACTTGAAACATTGTTCGATCATAATGGCAATTGCATGGCAGAACACTATTGCAAAGGGAAGTATCTTTATGGTTAACTGAAAGCTTTATTATGAGAGCATGGTTTTGTGATTTTACATCCAGATCGGCGATCGCGAGAGATAATGTTGGCCACTGTTGCTCAGTGTCGAGTTGTTGCTTGATAATCACGACGGAGATGCAGCTAATGCATACGTCACCCGTTGCCAACATTATCTGTGGCGACCGCCGACTACGATGTAAAATATAACCCGGAATGTTGTTTTCCGCTGTATTTCCTTTTTAGTATGACCCCCGGCAATGACGTCATTGGTCAGATTTTTTTTAAAGCCTGAAACGCATATGAAACTCGCTCTCGTTATATAGATCAAATGTTTGTTCTAACACATAAAACGCGTAGTGGTCTTTCAACATCGCCGAGTAAAGCTAATTTTTTTCTGAAGACCTGTCCTTAGCATCAAAAGAAGAAGACGACGGTGGTATCGACGACGAAAGAATTTCCACTCTTCAGCTTGAAAACTTTTAAAATTGTGCGAAAATTACACGGAAACCAGTCATAAAAACAAATAACAACTGTTAAATAATTTATGGACTTGAGTTTGGAGGCCACTAGCGCTACGTAGCGGATATAGTTAAAACTAATGTTAACGTGTAGGTAACCCCAGGGGAACGCGCATTTATCTTTAACGGACAGGTAACTACGGCTGTGACGGTAACTATTGTCCCGGAAACCCATTTTGTACTTAACGTTCAGGTAACCCACAGATAACTATGAAGGGATAACTGTTTCGGAAACCGGCCATTAGTGAGTCTACTTATTTTACAAGGTCTCTGCTCTACTTCCGTACTGCACAGGCATGTTAAATCTAACAGGTATTATCTCTGGCCGGAAACACATATATTTTTCTTGTTATTGCCTGTGATATAAGCGCACGTGTCGCGTGACTGGCCGATATGTTTGCGCGGCGCTGGGGACACCAGGCACAGGCAGTGTGAGTTAGCGGTGTTTGGCTTGGCCTGCCTGCCGTGTCCTTGGTCCCGCGGTGGTGTCTGGTGACGGAGCGCCAATCGCCAGCTATTGAGCTCGTTAGTTCGGCCCGCTCTGCTCCTACAGAACTAACCGCCAGCCAGCTCCCATTCACAGCCACTCGCACTGTTCTTACATCACCAATTCTACTAGCGGCTCTATAAGATGGCTTGCATTCGTTACTGGCCGATTTCGTCAAAATTTACAATAGGAGGTCCGATCAAAAAACTCCGTAAATTCCGCGCGGGGTGGCCGTGTGGTCTAAGACGTCATGCTATGGCTTGGGAGGCCGATTCCGTCGAAGGTTCAAGTCCTCCCTAGGGGACATATGCGTGTTGTCCTTGGTGTAAGTTGGTTTAAATAGTTTGTACGTCTAGGGACTGATGGCGATAGCGGTTTAGTCCAATAGGTTTACAATATTTGAACATCTGACTCCGGAAGTTTGTGCACTTTTTTCTTTTTTTCTACAGTTTTACGAGCTGTGCATGGTCTCTTTCGGAACAGACTTCCCCCACAACTAATACACCTCTTCCAAAGCCGTTTCCATTTCGGGAAGTGGTCTTACAAGGAGACTACATAGGGCTCGGATTTTAGAATTGTTTGATATTTATGGTACGTGAAGTTCACAACTGAAACAACTATCAGACAAAGCCATTCGACGCAACTCTAAAAAATTATCGAGAAAATCGACTTTGAAGTTTTGGAAGTAAGCGTCAGTATCTCTCATTAAATGAATTACAACACCCGTCGGTGTAGCTCACGTGGTATATATATATATATTCGCTGTATCGAATAGTTACAAAATTTTAATGTCTAATAGTAACTTTTACAAAAGTTCACATATTTTCGTTTATTCGTCACTAAAAGACCTAGTTACCTACTAATATAAACCATATCACATAATATGTATTTTAGACCCAGTAGCTTTATAAAGGCATCATCAGATAGTCTAAGTATCGGCTCGACAGTGGGCGGAAAGAGTGCGCAAATCATGCACACGTGTCCAGGCTAATGATCATGTCACATTCGTGAAAGTTCAGGGAACATCATCCTGCATATTCACCGCTGTATTTTAAAGCTTTACAATGTTGACATTTCCCCGATTTTAACAGATTTATCGGCACTATAATCTATTTCCGGATCGTAAGAGAATGCTCCTCGTTCCAGGTTCACTGTTGCATTGCGTCTGCGGAATCGATCCATTTCATATTCCCGTGCTCGCTGCTGTTGTGATCGATGTGCCCCAACTCGTTCCATTCTATACCGATCTACTTCAATGTAATTCACTCTAGAACGCAAATCTGCCATGGCAATAATAAACTATGTGGCAATTGAGTTTTATTCATAGAAAAATTAGCTTTCAGCTTTTCCTAATTTTTTCTACTTTCCGGGCGACTTTTCCAAATTTTTATTTGATGCGAACATCCTCTTGCTTTCCACATGAAATATACAAAATTTTATCGCAATTGGACAAACGGTATTGATAGCTCACTGGAAAAAGCTGTTTTAGTTTTTCACGATTTTCCTCTTTTGCGGACAACTTTTCCATGTTTTATCACCGTTTAAACCTTCCCCGGACTTACACGAATATTTCAAGACTAAAATTAGCCAAATCGGTTCAGCCGTTCTCGAGTTTTAGCGAGACTAGCGCCTCGGTTGCACAGTGGTAGAGTGCCAGACTACAAATCCAAAGGTCGCGGGTTCGATCCCCGCCAGGTCCAAGGATTTTTATCTGTCACTTTCCACTTCTTTCACCTCTGGCAGTATTGCTCATGTGAAAAATACCGAGTAGCACCGTGGTTCGGAACCCACGTTAAACTGTAGGTCCCCCTATAACTGGCTGTGTAAGGTCGGAGGAAGGCAACGGCATACCACCTCCAAACAGGACCATGCCTAGTAAAGCACTTTGTGTTCAAACCAAACTTCGGATTGTTGACTGCTTTACCTTTAACGAACAGCAATTCATTTATATATATTATAGAAGGTTTTTAATAATGATGTTATCAATCAAAAAGAAATAAGTTACATTGTTTACAGTATTGGCTTCACAACTAGATGACGACGGTAGTCTTTGATTGTTCAGTTTGTGAAGAGCTACGACGCTTTTTTTGGAAAGGCAACTCTATAGCTACGTTTGGCTTTCCAAGTAGCTAACCTACTCAACCATCGCTTAACGTAGCTACAAGGTCTTCAGCTCGTCTACAAAATGTTCAAATGTTTGTAGAACTTATGGGACTTAACTACGGGGTCATCAGTCCCTAAGCTTACAAACTACTTATGAACTAGCTATGACTGAGGACGGCACAAATATCCATGCCCGAGGGGGGATTCGAACCCCCCGACCGTAGTGGCCGTGCAGACCGTGACTGGAGCGCCTCAGTCTCCTCGGCCACCGCGGCCGGCAGCTCGTCTACATACACATAAACAAAAACTGACACAACACACTGAATTACAGACCCCAAAAATTTTCATATAACTAAGCTCGAAAACGGAAAGTAAATATCTGTCACAGTGGAATTCGAACCGCCGACTCTATGGTTGCGAAGCCAAAACGCTACCTCCTGAGCTACACCTACAGATGCTGCGACTATTTCAATGGTATATATTTTTGACGATTTTACAGTGATCAATGACTGAAATAAATCGCAATTTGCGATCAGTTATGACTTGCACTGTACTAGGTTTAGATGGAATACCAAAGGGTGGCGAATGAAAATTTGTGCCCGAGTTCGAATCCCGGCCGGGCACAAATTGTCATTCGCCACACTTTGGTTTTCCATCCAAACCTAGTACAGTGCAAGCCATAACTGATCGCAAATTGCAATTTATTTCAGTTTCATTGGTACTTACGTCTATTTTGCGAAACTTCAAAAGTCGATTTTCTCGAGAATTGTCGAGAGTTGCGGCGAATGGTTTTGGCTGATTATTATTTAAGTTCTGAATTTCACGTACCACAAATATAAAGAAATTCTAAAATCCGATACACATTTGGTCTCCTTGTTATAAACCTGTTGCTTGATCTCGCGAAGTGGCGTCTGCCTATATCTTTCCTCTCTATCATCGCAAATTCAAAAGTTCAAATGTTTATAAATTTAAGGGACTTAACTGCTGCGGTTATCAATCCCTAGGTTTACAAACTATGTATAACTTATGCTAAGGAAACGCACATACACATGCCCGAGGGCGGACTCTAACCTTCGACGGCGAGCAACTGCGTACTCCGCAGCAAGACGCCTTAAAGCGCTCGGCCGTTCCACCGCGGTTATCGTTGCAAATGGTCATCCATTCAACGGGGTTTCCAACTTCGGCAATAGAAAAAAAGTCCTTAGGACCTGGTCTTTCTCATTTGAGGTATCAAAAACCTCTTCACACATTGGGAACCAATGGTTTTAACTAGTAAGACGTAGGACGAACTTGGCGGCAAAACGATGCTTTCCAAGATGCTGGCTCAGGATTTAAGTGGCCGCGGTGGAATAGCCGAGCGGTCTAAAGCACCTCGCTGCGGAGCGCGCGGTTGCTCGTCGTGGAGGTTCGAGTCCTCCCTGGGGCATAGGTGTGTGTGTTTGTCCGTAGGTTAGTTTACCTAGGGTTAAGTAGTTTGTAAGCTACGGACTGATGACCACGCAGTTTGGTCCGATAGATTTACAGACTTTTTTTTAATTTGATTTCACGATATTATCCAAATGACAGTTATATTTTTCTGCAATCTCTCGAACGGTCAGTCTTCGATTGGCAGGCACAGTTTCGTTGATGTTTCTGAAATGACCATCGCCGATGGACGTCAAAGGCCGTCCAGAACGAGGGTCATCTTAATTAACTTACGTCTGGTATGGTTTAATCACTGCCGCGGCAGATTAGCCGTGCGCACTAGGGTGTCGTGCTGCGTTGCGCGCGGCCGTTCGCTGTCGGCGTTCGAGTTTACCTTGGTTTGAGTAGTTTGTAAGCTACGGACTAATGACTAAGCAGTTGAGTCCGATAGATTTACAAACATTTGATTTGTTTTGCTTAATCACTCATCACTGTCCTGCATCAGTTGGTCTCTCTCTGTAAAAGATTTTCCAGAGTTTCACGAAAACTTTAATGTAGACACTTACGGTAGCTCCTCCATCTGTCAAACATTAGAGACTGATTATGCCTTTCAGCGTTCAGTCTGGAGCACAGTATCCCAAAAAAAAATTCCTATATGAATTCCTATTCAAAGCTAACATTAATTCCTCGTCTGGTGTTAAGCCTATTACTTCAAAACAATTCTTGACTGAAACCAAGTACTTTCTCCTTGGTCTACCTCGACTCCTCTTACCCTCTACTACTGAACTCATGAATCTCTTAGGTAAACGTACTTCACTCCTGCGTGTAACATGACCCACCCTCGCAGCCTGTTCGCTCTAACTGCTTCATTTATTGTGTTCATTCCCAGTTTTCCTCGATTTCCTAGTTATGGACGTCCTCCCGCTATCGTTCCCATCTATTAGTACATACAGTCATCCTTGCTACTTTCATATCTGTAACCTCAAACTTATTAGTAACTTGTGTATCCACCCCGTTTTCACTCCCACTACAAAGTTGATCGAAAAATAGAGCTGTGCACTGCTAACTTAGTCTTGGTACTGACTTCCGTCTTGCAGAATAGAGTAGATCCTAGTTGAGCACTCAGTGCATTAGGTTTGTTATACTTTGATTCAAGTTCTTCCACTATGTTGCCGTCCTGCGAGAGAAAACATCCTAAGTACTTAAAAATGTCCACCTGTTCTTTTGTCCCCCTATTTGGCACTCAATCTGTTTAAATGTCTTTCCCACAGACATTACTTTCGTTTTGGAGACGCTGATCTTCATATCATAACCCTTGCACCTCTGCTCTAGCTCTGAAATATTAGATTGCAACCTTTCAATCGAATCTGCCATCACAATTAAATCGTCTGCGTATGCAATATCAAATAAGTCGAAAGCATGTATTTCGTGTATCTGGGAACAGCATAAATACGCGATTTACGTTCAACATGAACGGACGCATATAATTACGAACTTTTGCGTTAATATAGTATATAGGCGGGATATTTTGTGACTTACATATTCAACCGTGATCTTGTGCCAATAAAATAGTAGTGTACATAGTTTAAAAACTTAACGCTTAATCAGTAGCATATCAAAAAGTTACAAAGTTTTTATCTTTTTCATTTCAAGTGTGAAGACGAGTTTTTCGTAACCGGAAGAAATGGCAGATGCATATGTTTATCAAGCTATCATTACGTTTGTAAAATACAAACATCGAGAGACATTTCAAAATTGTGCACCTTATGTGTGAATGCTGACTTTCTTTTAAACAGTGAATTTAAATTAAAAAAATAATAATAAATAAGAGAAAGAAAAAACCCTTAAGATATACTTGACTAACAGTGAATGTAATGTAAACATCTCTACTTTGAGGGATTACATCAATCACCGATTTTCAGACGTTAAAAAGATTTCTGCGGTAACCCAGTTTTTTTATCCTTTCCTAACCAACCTTCAACTACTCAATATATTGAAAATTAGTTACATAGGGCGGTCCTTGAACTTGAAATAATATTTACAAAGTGGTTTGTATCTCAAAAGTATTGCAGAATCCAAAAACAACTGTTCGCCATTTTCACAGGAGAAATACCATGTATTAGTTAATGTTGGATTTAGAATTAAGGCTTTCATTACATCTATGTTCTGTTCAAATGTTTGTAGAGCTTATGGGACTTAACTGCGGGGTCATCAGTCCTTAAATTTACAAACTGCTTATGAACTACCTTATACTAATGACAGCACTAAAATCCATGCCCGAGGGGGGATTCGAATCCCCTACGGGGAACGGCCTCGTGCATCGTAGCATAGAGCCTCAATACGCTCGGCCGCGGCTGTGTTCTTTTGCGAATCATTGTTTTAAAATATGAATTTTATTAAAAATATACACAGAACAAGGTTGACTGACTGCCCTTAACCTTGCCGCTTGTATTCGACTAAGTTATAAATTTTTATGTTTTAAAGAAATAGTAAAGATGTAAAAGTTTTATTGTTAAATAGGGTAAGGTGGTACAAATTCGATATAGGTACAATTCCGATCAATATAATTTGTCAGTCTCATAGTATTGGTAGCACATGTCTTTGTGTGGCGTTGTAGTGTAGCAGGTTTCTACAGCTCCTCCTGCGTTTTCCAAGTATACACCACTTTGCGCTAAGGAGATATAAATTTCCTGTTAAGAGGTACGTGGAGCAACTTCGTCGAATGCGCTCTTATAAATTATCTAGTTTCCACACGGTTGAAAATTCTATAATATGCAATGTTTGTTACCTCTAAGTATGCGTTGGTGCCCAAGGAAAAAAGTGCTTTTTATGTGGAAAAAGCCAGTGATCAAAATTGTACGAGGAAGTGATCATAATTGTACCTAGTGTGGTACATTTTCGATCGATTTTTAACACTTCTGTAACCTTTTTTTGTGTTTATACCAACATTTGTAATGGTCTAGTATTTGTGTTACATATACTTTAAACATCCAAGAACAAGTTCCATAGTTAAAATTATCTCTTTTCTCAACATTTTTTCCAGTACCAACAACATTTGTCCGAAATGATCGCAATTGTACCACCTTACCCTATTCTTGTCTTACAGTATTTCAAAAATAAAAATGTTGTAAATCCTGTGTTTCTCAATAACGTAGATCACTTTATATGATAGAATCAAACAGTAGATCTTCAAGGCATTGGTGTTGCCTACCCCTGATCTAGGTCATAAGTTGCTTCAAGGGAAGTAAAGTTTTCTTCTAATAGCGCAGACCTACCTTACCGAACACAACTATGCAGCCTGGATCAAATGTTCAAATGTTTGTAGAGTCTATGGGACTTAACTACGGGGTCATCAGTCCCTAAGCTTACAAACTACTTATGAACTAGTTACGAACTAGGACGGCACAAATATCCATGCCCGAGGGGGGATTCGAACCCCCGACCGTAGTGGCCGTGCAGACCGTGACTGGAGCTATGCAGCCTGGCTCAGTACTTCTGCTTGGCAGTGTTTGCACCGGAATGCCGTTTCCGGCCACCGTACTCTCAAATTCTAAGAAATTTTTCGAATTTTTTTACGAAATAGTTTAAACATCAATATTAACAAACGCCATATCACTATCTTCTCAATATCTATCAAATACGGTTACAAACTGTGTACCAGGTTGATGCATTCAGTACCGTTTTGCGACAATGTAATAGCCGACAGAAAGAAATGAACTCGACGATCAAGCTCGTCACAGAAGACCCTGCGAGAAATTAACGCGAAGGACAGAACGTTATTCGCCGAGCAGGAGTGAAATGGAATTTACTATAACGACAGTCGCACATTGTGACAGGAATTCTCCACGCCGAACATCCATTTGAAAACCTAATTCTGAAATTCCAGCATTTTTGTTTAAATGATTACAATATTTCAAAATTGTGAGTAGATTTCGAAATTAGAATACTGCACACAGGAGGTAAAAAAGTTACAACATTATAAAAATCAATGTTGTACATCTACATACACGTGTATGGCGGGGGTACTTTTTGCAGCAGTGTCACTTCCTTCTTTTCCTGGTTCAGTCGTGTATGCTTCGCGGGAAAAAAAGAAAAATTAAAATGTTTGTTAAGCTTAACGGACTTAACTGCGGGGTCTTCAGTCCCTAAACTTACAAACTACTTATGAACTACCTTCTACTAAAGACGACACAAACATCCATGCCCGAGGGTGGATTCGGACCCCCGAAGAGGAACGGTCTCGCGCATCGGAGCATAGCGCCTCAACCCGCTCAGCCACTCCGCCGCGGCTAGGGCTTTACATCAGGAAAACAATCGAACCAGCATAATCGAATAATATAGATTTGACCATCTCCAGCAAGAAAATTAGGATTCTGTCAGTGTATTCACCCTGTGAAAGGACAGATCAGGATGAGTTGCACAGATTATACAACGCACTTAGTGATGTAGTTGTTAGAGTGAAGGACAAGGATAGTGTTTTGATCATAGGTGACTTCAATGCCAGAATAGGAAATCGAACAGAAGGGAATGAAAAGGTTATGGGTAAGTTTGGAGAGGATATGGAGGCCAACAGGAACGGAAAACATCTCTTGGATTTCTGTGCCAGTATAGGCTTAGTTATCACAAACTCCTTTTTTAAGCATAAGGACATACACCAGATAACAGATGAGGATTTCATGAAGGCAATCAAGGACCCAAGTGTTTTCAGAGGTTTCTTTGATATTACTGATCAGTATTTAATCTCCAGCGAAATTGGTTTTGTGAGGCCAAAAGTGCAGAAACTCAGGTCCAAATGTAGATGGATAAGAGTGGAGGCGCTTCTAGACACGGAAATAAGACACAAATACATAACAATGATCTCAGGAAAGTATCTGATAAAAGAATGTGGTCATTTAGTCATTGAAAGAGGAATGGACAAGGTACAGGGACACACTACTGAAGTAGCTAGAGAATGTCTTGGAACAGTAATGTATAAAGGCAGGAAGAAGCAGACAGCTTGGTGGAATGACACAGTCAAGGCAAACTGTAAAAAGAAAAAACAAGCCATTTCAAAAATGGCCCCGTACTAGAAATCGGGCAGAAAGAGAAAGTTATATTGAAGAAAGAAAAAAAAAAACCAAACGGATAATTGCAGACTCCAAGCAGAAACCATGGGAAGACTTTGGAAACAAGCTAGAAACTCTGGGTCAAGCTGCGGGAAAACCATTTTGGAGTTAATTAGCAATCTTCGAAAGGGAGGGAAGAAGGAATTAACAAGTGTTTTGGACAGGTCAGGAAAGCTGCTAGTCAATCCTGTGGATGCCTTGAGCAGATGGAGGGAATATTTTGAAGAATTGCTCAATGTAGGTGAAACGTTCAATGTTGTGTCAGATTTTGAGGTAGAACGAGTTAGGAATGATGATGGAAACAGGAAGTGGAGAGAATAGTCAATAGGTTGCAGTGCAATAATGCGGCTATGGTAGATTAAATTAAGCCGGAACTCGTCAAATATAGTGGAATGTCAGGTCTCAACTGGTTACACAGGATAAATGAGAAGGCGTGGGAGTCGGGACAGGTTCCGTCTGACCGGACGAAAGCGGTAATCATACCAATTTTCAAACATGGAAACAGAAAAGACTGTAGCAACTATCGAGGTATCTCTTTAATTAGCGTTATAGGTAAAATATTTTCAGGTATTGTTGAAAGGAGAGTACGAGTATTAGTTGAGAACAAGTTGGATGAAAATCAGTTTGGGTTTAGGCCTCTTATAGGCTGTCAGGGCCAGATCTTTAGCTTACGGCAGATAATGGAGAAATGCTATGTTTTATAGGTCTCGAAAAGGCTTATGACCGTGTCCCTAGGAGGAAGCTATTATCAGTTCTAGAAGATCATGTAATAGGTTCAAACTTCTGCAGGCAATTAAAGGTCTTTACCTAGACTGTCATGCAGCAGTTAGAGTAAACAGCAAATTAAGTTCATGGTTCAGTGTAATTTCAGGGGTGAGGCTGTAACCTGTCACCACCGGTGTTAATACTATTCGTGGATCGTATGTTGATCACAGTAGACTGGCAGGGCGGGATTAAAATAGGTGAAAACTAAATAAGCAGTCCCGCATATGCAGGTGACTCAGTGTTGATGGCAGATTCGATTGATAGGTTACAACCTAATATTTCAGAACTCGATCAGAAGTGTAAGAGTTATGACATGAAGATCAGCATCTCCAAAACAAAAGTAATGTCTGTGAAACAGAGATTTAAGCAAAATAGGAGGAACAAAGTTAAAACAGGTAGACAGTTTCAGGTACCTAAGATGTATTTTCTCACAGAATGGCAACATAATGAAAGAACTGGAATCAAGGTGTAGCAAAGCTAATGCAGTGAGTGCTCAACTAAAATCTACTCTCTTCTACAAGAAGGAAGTCAGTATCAAGACTAAGTTACTAGTACACCTCTCTATCTTTTGACCATCTTTGTCGTATGGGAGTGAAAGCTGGGTGGATACAAGTTACCTTATTCGTAAAGATTTCAGGTACCAATAGATGGGAACAATGGCAGGAGGGTGTTCATAATGAGGAAATGAAAGAGAAACTGGGAATGAACACCATAGACTAGACGAAGCAGTTAGAGCGAACAGACTAAGATTGTGGGGTCATGTTACACGCATGGGAGGAGCAAGGTTACCTAAAAGACACATGAGCTCGGCAGCGGAGGGTAACAGGAGTCGAGATACACCATGGAGAAAGAATGATTTTGGCGTAGAAAGCTTAACATCAAACGAGGCATCTATGTTAGCATTGAATAGGGGAACATGGAGCAATTTTATTAGAGGTACTATGCTCCAAACTGAACGCTAAAAGGCATAATCAGTCTCTAACGGTGATAATGGTACTATAAATGAAACTATGCGACATTCCTGTAAACATCGTACTTATGCTAATGCTGTTTATCATTGTTTATAGCCGGCCGCGGTGGCCGAGGGGACTGAGGTGCTCCAGTTACGGTCTGCACGGCCACTACGGTCGGGGGTTCGAATCCCCCCTCGGGCATGGATATTTGTGCCGTCCTTAGTCGTAGCTAGTTCATAAGTAGTTTGTAAGTTTAGTGACTGATGACCCCGTAGTTAAGTCCCATAACCTATACAAACAAAAAACAGCATTGTTTATACTGAATTAAAACAACAATAAAATCAGTATAACCATATTTTCACGACAAATGAGATGACAGAGAGAGTGCTATCATTATTATATAAACCATCCTCCTTAAATTTGGTAAGCAGCCACAGACAGGAAGACGACAAAACGACGGAGTATCGATTAATTTGGAGAGGGATGGAGGGATCGGATTAATAGCTACCTTAGGTAGATAAAATTCTTTCCCAGTTTCCCCAGAAGAAAAATGTTGTCTCAAAAAATTTTCCCAAGGCTTCCGTTTCCCCAAAAGATATTTTTTCCCAAAATTGCGAAAAAATTCCTCAATCTGGAATCACTGGCGCAGTATCTGCATATATTTGGAGTTAGTTTGTAGCCATTGTTACACAGTCGTCGCTTGTCGAACCAGTGCGCAATCTTTCCTTGGACAGCCGGCCGCGGTGGCCGAGGAGACTGAGGCGCTCCAGTCACGGTCTGCACGGCCACTACGGTCGGGGGTTCTAATCCCCCCTCGGGCATGGATATTTGTGCCGTCTTTAGTATAAGGTAGTTGATAAGTAGTTTGTAAGTTTAGGGACTGATGACCCCGTAGTTAAGTCCCATAAGCTTAACAAACATTTGAACATTTTTTTCCTTGGACATCTATGGCGAACTAATGAATCTACGTTTGGAGTAGGAAGCTAATGAGGAAATGGACATTCTAATATTATATGAAGCTTCAAAATGTTAGAAATCAGAATGGATAAACAGTTACATTGACAAGAGGAGTATCCAAGGCAAATTATTCGCTTTGACATCAGAGTTTTATGATAAACAGCATACGAACTGCTTTCATTTAGGTTCACTAGCTTTAGAGGAAATAGCAGTGGAAATGATGATAATGCTGTAATGGCAAACAATCAAATCCTTCCATTAAGACATAACAATAGTAGGAGTGCTGTAAACGATTTTGTTGTCAGGGAGGATTTTATGAAGTGTATCTTAGGAAGCAGACAGCATTTAAAAAGGAAAATGCTAGAGAAAACAATAGACATTTTTACGACTGTCCTTTGGAGTAGATAACTATGTCTTTAGTCGTAACGTGCTGTAATTCTGAGTTTGATATTGTCACTCACTGTGATAATTATGTTTTATTATAATGACATAGTGCATCTATGCACTGTAAATTGTTATATAACAACTGATTGACATTACAAGATTATGGCCGTGTAAAATATTTTATTTGACCAGATGATGGTGACATAGTTCAGCGAAACCGGTCGTCGTAAATAAAAATTGATGACAGCGATCTTGGCTTTTTTATATCTTTATTATAAGTCGATCGCCTCCTAAAACGTAAACCAACTTAACACGATGTATTTGATACACACTGAAGCAATAAAGCATATACTGTACGTACTTACCGTTCTGCTTATTCAAATCATTTCGTGACAGCATCCCAAGCTTATTGTTTTAATTTGGATTTGATGTAGTCATTGGTATCGTAAAAAAAATCAGCCGCGAGGGAGTAGCCGAGCGGTCTGGAGGGCCACGTTGCGGATCGCGCGGCCTCCCGCATCGGAGGTTCGAATTCTCTCTCGGGCATGGATGTTTGTGTTGTCTTTAGTATCAGTTCATAAGTAGTTTGTAAGTTTAGGGACTGATGACCCCGCAGTTAAGTGCCATAAGCTCTACAAACATTTGTAAAAAAAAAAAAAGAAATCCTAGTTCGGGCGAACTGCTTGTTACTCTTTCCTCCATTTGAAAAACAAACCAATGAAAACTCTGTATGTGGAGTTGGAGAAGACTCAGCAAGCGGGCAATGGGGCAACACCAACGAGCTGGGCAACACAGAACACACCCTTACCCCCACCCACGGACATACATTACTAGACTGGCAAACTTGCATCTCTTACTGAAGCCTGATACCGCCATCTTGCCTCACCTCACGTCAAAAAGTTTCCATACGATAATATTGTGATCTCCTGACACGATATGATGTCGTAAGCTTTAGCCTACTAGTTGGTTTGAACATGATTTGAATTTGAGATAACACATCCGCAATAGTTGAATTTAACGCTTAAATTTTACTTACTGTCCTGGCGGCCTCACGTGATTATGTTGTCAGTCGTGTGACGTTGGCATTAGCACATAGAAAAACCTGTCAACCGTAGAGCACGAACATTATTTATTTACTTCATCATCTGTACGAAATACTAATCAACTTACACTGTCTGGATTACTAAGAATATCAACATATTGGTTAGGGCTTTCTACCGTTTGTTGATGTTGCCAGCCGGCCGCGGTGGCCGAGGGGACTGAGGCGCTCCAGTCACGGTCTGCACGGCCACTACGATCGGGGGTTCGAATCCCCCCCTCGGGCATGGATATTTGTGCCGTCCTAGTGCGTAAGTCGTTCATAAGTAGTTTGTAAGTTTAGGGACTGATGACCCCGTAGTTAAGTCCCATAAACTATACAAACATTTGAACATTTTTTTTTTTTTTATGTTGCCAACAAAATCACACGTGGCCACTGAGATAGTAAGTAAGATTTTACCGCCACATACATTTAAATCAGATTGTAATTATGGGAAAAACACTGACACGAATAAAGATACCTGTTATCCACGACAAATAGCACATTTATAACGGTCATACTATTGAAAGAAAAGCCCGCAGTTGGTCGAGCCTGGTGACTTTAACAAAAAGGGCAAATTAATGTATTACTGTATATGTCAAAGTAGACTGTGGTTTTCGTCAGAAAACTCAAAAGAATAAAGATACGTGTTATCCACGACAAATGGCTGTTTTATGACATTTGACATGAGCATTTCCAGTATTAAACTATGACTTTGTACATAAAATATTGCCACTCATAAACTAACTTTGAAAATCGGGTATTAGGATAACGAAGTGACGTGATGGACAGTGTGAATACAATGTGACGTGACGGACAGTGAGAACTGGCCTTTTATCTTCGGTATGCTGTACGAAAAATTACAACTATACACAACACATGAATCAACCAATATGTCAAATCTCTAAAGACAGCGTAGATACATGGGTTCATCCGTATTGTTACGAATGTTTTCTGTAAATACACATACGATTGCTCACACGTTTGTAGTACAGAAATATGGCGGCGAGATTTCAGTGACACCAATGATACTGTATATGGAATTGCCAGTCTAGTAATATATCATCCCGTTTACATGGGCTCCCAAAACCGGATTTGGTAAACCGATTTCCCAATTCCGCTTTTCGTTGGTCATGTAAACACTCCAAAATCGATTCTGGAAATCCGCTTCTCTAAAGCGGTTTCCCAGTTCCACAATCGATTTTTGTGCCCATATAAACGCAACCGTTTTTGAAGCGTTCTTGGCTTGTCATATTGTGTTTTCTTGTTAAGAATTTTCGGCACATATGGAAAGAGTGGTATTTTCTAATGTGAAATACAATTATAAATATTAGAGAGAACATAAATCTGTGTATTTAAATAAAGAAAAATAGCGATTGTACAGACTAAATAAGGAACTGAATCAGCTGTTTTCCAGCCGCCATTTTAAGTGAGCTACGAAATCCGATTCAGGCTGTGTCATGTACACACGACAGCGAAAAACGGTTTACGAAAATCGGTTTTCGTCTTCCGGAAGATGTGTTGCATGTAAACGTAGTGTGTGTCTGCGTCCCCACCCCAACCCTGCGGTATCACGTGGCCACTTGTGGGTTTGCCCCCGGCGCCAATGCTGCGTGCCACTCGCGCTGTTTACTATGCGTCACCTTTCTGCCCTAGTGCCCTGCGCAGCTGCTTTTAAACCAGTGTCACAGAAACCTGTGCCGCGCTACCCTGTCCTGCACTGCGTCTCAGATCATTACGTTTACATGCTACGTATCTTCTGAAAGACGAAAACCGAAACTCACAAACCGTTCTTCGCAGTTTACATGTTAAAGCCTGAATCCGATTTCCTGGCCCACTCAAATACGTCGTCTAAAAAAGGATCTGTTTCAGTTCCTGATACAGTCAGCACAATCGCTATTTCTCTTTGCTTAAATAACACACATTCATGCTCGGTTTAATATTCATATTTCTCTTTCACTGCAGAAAAGCCACTCTGCCCATATTAATTGAAACTTCTGAACTGTAAATCGCAATCAGACAAGCCAAGCCCGTTTCGAAAACGGTCGCGTTTGCATGGCTACGAAAGTAGATCGCGGGAATGGAAAACCGTCTTATAAAAGCGGATGTCCAGAATCAATTCTAGATTGTTTCCATGGCCAACCATAAGCGGAACTGGAAAATCTGATTAGGAAATTCAGTTTTGGAAGCCCATGTAAACGGGGAGAGACTGTGCAACCAGCCTATACTCTGCGTCTGCAACATATCCTCTTCACCACTTCAAACGCTTTACTAACATGTTTCGTATTTTTTATGTAAAGCTGGGCCAGGATTAGTGAACCCTTATTGTGTGGGCTGCCTTTAATTACAGCATATAAAGTGCCTAACAGTAAATTCAACAGCACTCGTACAGTGCACGCCCGAAAACTTAACAATGTCTAAAATACGTAAGAGAAACATAAACATGTTCAAACGTTTGTTAAGCTTATGGGACTTAACTGCGGGGTCATCAGTCCCTAAACTTAGAAAATGCTGATAAACTATCTTATATTAAAGACAACACAAACAATAATGCCCGAGGAAGGATTTGAAGCCCCGACGGGGAACGACGTCGCGCATCGGAGCATAGAGCCTCAATGCGCTCGGCCACTCCGCCGCGGCAAGAGAAACAGAGGACGATTTTGTCGCAAAGAAGGTTATGTCACGTATTTGTCACCACACTTCATGTTATTTTTTTCCTTTTAACTTTAAAAAACCTTTTTATATAATGATATGATAAAGGATATAATGCGAAAATCTAGCAACTTCATCAAATAGGTTTTCAGATGATATTTGCACTCTGCAGCGGAGTGTGTGCTGATATGAGACTTCTTGCAAGATTAAAAATGTGCGTAGGTATCGGGTTTCGAAGTTCGAACCTGTTAATAGCACTTGCCCGCGAATGGCAAAGGTCCCAGGTTGGAATTCTGAATCAGGCACACAATGTTAATCTGCCAGGAAGTTTAAAAATTAATCTTGTGCATCCTAGGTCAGTGAAACTGTAACAAAACAAAATGAGGCCCCAGATGGATAGCATATCAACTATCTGAACATGGATTTGTAGGGAAAAAATCCGAAACCGGTGATGCTTAGAATAAACAAATATTTTGTTTCTATACTTGTAGCTGGTCGCTGTTTTCTTTATATACATGGTGATTCACGAAGATATGCACATATTTTGATATGTTATTCTACAAGTAAAACTAAAGAAAACAGTTCATATAAATATAGGCCCGAAAATGTTTAGTTACAGCTAATAAAATAATTTGCCTGAAATTTAAGCAAGTTCGCTAATATGCAGACATCGTAAAACTGTACGAGGTTAAAGTAATACACGATTTTCAGTTGTTTTGTTGTTATTGATCTGGTGAATCTAATAAAACGTGCCCCAGACATTTATCTGCAGTAGTACAGCTTCCTTAACACTGAGCTTTGTTTCTCCCGGTTTAACATGAATTCACATGTGCTATGGTATTGATGAAAACATATTATCTGAAACATTAACACAGTTTTAGTTAACTTTATTACTATCATTTTCCAAAAATAAATTCCCTACAACTTCTGTTGAAAACGTCGTGCAATTTTCTAGAATTAAAAAAAAAAAAAATAATGGACCAAATAGTTCATAAATTATAAATTATTTCTTTGTTTCCTGGAATATCGAGAAAACTACTACGTGTGGGACATGTTTTATCAGAATCACCGCCTCAATAACATCAAAATAAATGGAAATCGTGTTTTACTATAATCTTGTACAGTTTTTCGATGGCTTCATATTAACGAGGTTGCTAAATTTCTGGCATAATCTTATTAGCCGTAACTCTATAACTAAACATTTGCGGTCCTATGATACATGAACTTCTCCTTTAGTTTTACTTGTGGATTAACGTATTAAAATATTTGCATATTTTCGTGATTCACCCTGTATAAAGCAGTGTGTACATGTGTTTGAGTGTTTGTAGCGAAATCTACAGTTTTGTTCCGATATTGATGAAATTTTGAACACTTGACCTTCAAACCAAGAAGAAGGTCGCCGTGGTTTGTAAGGTTGACATACAACACATAGTTCATGAGATATGACATCGTAAACCTTGGACTGAGAGGAAAACTGCTGCATCACGCTAAAATATTACACATCTCCTAAATCACCGGAAAGATTTCAAACCAGATTTGGTGCACACATTACTTATGAGGTATTATTTTCATTATGGGTAAAGAACCACCTATGACGTTCGGGAGGTATGACGTCATAAGAGAGGCAAGATCAACTGCCCACTCACGCAAAAGTTTTTAATTTTTAACGTCTTCACTACAAATTCTATTCGCAAAACATTTTACTCGCAGTTTCCTAATAGTCAACTCTACATCCGCGGAATATTACTTTTTGTTCATAAGAAATGACATCATAAGGATTGAACTAGGTGAAAGCGAAACTACAGGATAAAATTCACTACAATTGAAGATTAAATGAACAGAGGGGGGCAAGAGGTGATGGAGAAAGGTGTAAAAAAGGGATGAAGTAACATAAAAATGGAACAAATACGAGGCGTATTTTTTAAGTAAGTACCGTTTTGCCACACGACGTTCTGCGCATGCACACTGGGTACCTACATCTTTTATCTACGTACTGACGCCACGCCATTAGTCTGATTTTTCCTTGTTTACGTTGTGTATTGGGCTACTTGGGGTTTCCTACAAGAGTGCTGCAAGTAGTTTAGCTGTCCCGACCGACCGGTTCCTGAACAAGGTGTTTGCGAACAGACCCGCCCCCACTGCCAGTCTTCCCCAGAGGCCCAGACGCGCACCGTCAGTACAGATCACAGACATACATTACTAGAGTGGCAAACTTGCATCTCTGACTGAAGCCTGATACCGCCATCTTGCCTCACCTCAGGTCAATTAGTTTCCATACTGTAATATTGTGATCTCCTGACACGATATGATATTGTAAACTTTAGCCTACTAGTTGGTTTGAACGTGGTTTGAATTTGAGCTAACACATCCGAAATAGTTGAATTTAACAAATAGGCCTACATTGTCGAACCGTGTTTTGAGAAGAACGTGTTACGTACGCTTAAATTTTACTTACTGTCCTGGCGACCTCACTTGATTATGTTGTCAGTCATGTGACGTTGGCATTAGCATATAGAAAAAACTGTCAACCGTAGAGCACGAACAGCATTATTTATTTACTTCATCGTCTGTACGAAATACTAATCAACTCATACCGTATGGATTACTAAGAATATCAACTTCTCGGTTAGGATTTTCTACCGTTGGTTGATGTTTCCAACACTATCACACGCGGCCACTGATATGGTAAGTAAAATTTTACCGCCACATACATTTAAATCAGATTGTAATTATGGGAAAAACATTGACACGAATAAAGATACCTGTTATCCACGACAAATACCACATTTATAACGGTCAAACTATTTAAAGAAAAGCCCGCAGTAGATCGAGCCTGGTAATAGATGAACAAAAAGAGCAAATTAATGTATTACTGCATATTATATCAAAGTAGACTGTGGTTTTCGTAAGAACACTCAAAAGAATAAAAATACATGTTATCCACGACAAATGGCTCTTTTATGACATTTAACATTGTTGTTTGCGCAATTCCAGTATTAAACTATGACTTTGTACGTAAAACATCGCCACTCATAAGCTAACTTTGAAAATCGGGTATTAGGATAACGAAGTGACGTGATGGAAAGAGTGAATACAACGTGACGTGACGGACAGTGTGAATTGGCCTTATATCTTCGGTTTGCCGTACGAAAAATAACAGCTACATACAACACATGAATCAACCAATATGTCAAATCTCTAAAGACAGCGTAGATACGTGGATTCATCCGTATTTTTACGAATGTTTTCTGTAAATACACATACGATTGCTCACACGTTTGTAGTATAGAAATATGGCGGCGAGACTTCAGTGACACCAATGATACTGTATATGGCATTGTCAGTCTAGTAATATATGTCTGTGGTACAGATAATGTCACCGTTTCTCAGACAGTGTCGTCACCGATAGCTTTTGCTCTGTACATTTTCGTACGCGATTTCTGTTCTGTGAATTGTACACGATGGAAGTGATAATATCGAAAGGGAGGCCGTGACATGTCAAGGGTGGTCATCGCTACCGTATTTTATAAGAAAACTGAAGAATATACCAACTGGATGTGCGTCAATTGCGAACGGAGTGTGTGCGCAGAGATCGTCTAAAAATCGCAAATGGTGAAATCGTTGCTCAACAGCAACATTCTTGTCCACTAGTAATAGTGTAATGTTCAATATTCACAGGTCGTGAAACATGCCTAACAAGCAATCCTCCGTAAGGACCTGTGAGTGTTTTGAACAAACAAATATGGCTGCCGACTACGCCTATCGGCTTCAAACAAAAGTACAGCAGACGCCCGTAGTGACCTCCCCCCTCTTTTTACCTCAATGCCTGCAGGTGAGCTACTTCGCAAACCGGCGAGATCGCTGGTCAAATAAGTCCAGGCAGAGTTGCCAGGTTTTTTTATTGCTCTGTTGCCAAATTTTAAACAAAAAGTAGCCAAAATATCGCCATCTTTTCATCAATAAAATGCCAAAATATAACCATCTTTTCATCTGTAAAAATTGCTCAATATCGCAGCCTTTAATCTGTTTACATTATTATCCTATGGTAATTATGGCATGTTACTCGACAATAATAATCCTGAAATTCAGGGAGTAAGCTGGTTACTGAGTAAAAAGTAACACAAACTATGGAACTTTCACATTCACAGACATCAGACTGAACTTTCCAAGGAAACTCATACGTCACAGAAACATTTATCTGAGTCCATCCAAGAACTGAACCCAGACACACCACAAACTGAGAATGAGGGCAGTCAAAATATTGTCACATTGTAAATATAATAGACTCCGGAAACTCAGTTACATCTAACTACCACATCTTTTAATTTCATAACTTATAAAAACTGTTCAAGAATCATTCTATCAAACTTACATATGGGATGTTACATGCATAGGTTCGATTACCAACCACTTCCATCTCCTTAAAAACAAATATTTACAGATGTTAAGTACGAGTTATTGAATCTTTCAAACATTTCTTTAATACCCACCAAATCATTACATTTTGAGGTGAGGTAATCTATAAGAATGCACTAAGTATTTCATACTTTGAGGTGGGATGGACTTTAATTCGTAATAATGAGTCATTATGACACACTGAAAAATCAGCCATGAGAACGACTGGGCAATCACCGCGTGTTCTCTATCGACATTTATACTCTGTAAACCATTGTTAACCACTGCGAAGTGCGTAGCAAAGGCCTCGCTTCATAGTAGCAGTTGTTACGAATTTCTGTTGTGTTGTCGTATGGAACGCGGAAAAAATACTGTTTAAATGCCTCCTTTCATGCTGTAATTTATATAATCTTATCGTTATGTTCTCAGTGGGTGCCATACATACGGTGTTGTAGTATATTTCGAGATATCGTTTAAAGGCTGTTCTTGAACCATCGTAAGTAGGGTACATGAGGTGGTTTACGTCTATCTTCAAGAGTCTGTAAGTTGAGTTTGTTACATCTCTGTGACATAGCCATCTCTGTGACACTCTCCCACACATCCATGATACATGAAAACATTTGTGCTAACTGGTGTAGGTTGATTACATTTACCCAGCATTCTATCGAAGTTTAGCCGGTTTCATTGACGCAATGTCTAAAGAGTGATTCTTTATATTCGTTGTATTTGAAGTAAAATGAAATAGCCATTAAGTCGCCAACGAATTCCTTTAATAGCCAAATTTTATCGCCAGTCGCCAGACTGCTAGAATGGCTACTATTATAAGAAAGAGATAGCCAAGAATGCGAAAAATCGCCACACCTGGCAACCCTGAGTCCAGGACGCAGTGATCGGCTTATGTGCCTATGTGGCGTGTGGCCGGTAAAGGAAGGGGCGGGGATTGTGCGAAGCGGGAGAATAGGGCAGCCAGCTGCAGTTGTGGGGACTGGGGTGGGTGCACGGCCCCCCTTCCCCTCTGCCAAGGTCATGCCAGGGCAGCGCCGTGTTGCCTGCTTTCGCGCTCTCATCACTTCTCACAGCCCGTTGCCGCCCTCCAGGAAACCCTGCACCTGGCCGGGCCTTCAGCCACTGTCCAGTGTCCACTATATAGAGCTGGGCAACACGATTCTTTTTCAGGAATCGATTCTTGCGATTCAATCCCACCTTGTGAATCGATTCCTACCATTCGTTCGCGATTCTTTATGATCTGCAATGACACGATTCTTACTTTCTACATCTTGCTCAAAGATAGCATTGGAATCTAACCTTGTGAACAAGGTATCTACAGAATCGTAGGCAAGTTGTTTGCATAGGCAAAGAAATGTCTAGTACAGAACAAGTCAAGGTAGGTGTTCCACAGGGATCTGTTCCTTATAATGATTAATGATCTGCCATCATTTATTAAATCCAGTACAGTTCTATATGCAGATGATACAACATTTCTTCATAGTAGCAATGATCTAAGTAGTCTCAAAATGTGTGTCGCAAAGACTCTTGATCAAGCATCCTACTGGTTTAAAGCAAATGGTTTCTTATTGGATGAAACCAAAACACAGCAAATGGTTTTACTCTAAAAGACAAGCTTCTATTGGATGATCCAAGTTACGTTAAGTTTTTGGGGGTATATCTAGATGATAAATTATCTTGGGGTCAACATGTGAAATATATTAGTGTTAAGTTGTCAAGAGTGATTTATTTGTTAAGGCGACTTGGATTATGTACCTGAAAAATATGTCAGAATAACATATTTCTCATTCTTCCAAAGTATTATAACATATGGTATAATTTTATGGGGTAATTCTAGCTGTATCCAGGACATCTTAATACTACAGAAGAAAGCCATTAGGGTAATCACTGGATCTCCACATAAGGAACACTGTAAACCCCTGTTCTGTAAACTAAAGGTCATGACAGTCATAAACTTATACATATACTATGTTTTAATTTATACAAAGAGGAAACTACCAGAAACAAAACTCCGGGGAAACGTACATTATTACAACACTAGAAGGAATAAATGCATATTTACTTCATACCACATATTGTCAAAATCGCTCAACAGCTACGAACTTGTAGGGCATAAACTATTTAATAAGCTGCCACAAAATGTACAAGATTTATCCGAACAAGCATTTAAACAAACACTGCATGACTGGTTAGTTGCCCATCCATTCTACAATTTAGAAGAATTTCTCAACTGTAATATAATATTGTAATATTATTGACAAGCGTCTTATCACTTTTAATTAACAATTTATCTTATCTATGTGACTTTGTCTATTGCTGTAAAGGCCTAATGACAATAAAATTATTATTATTATTATTAATAGAGGACAGGTCTGGACACCAATGTTCCTTACGGAGTCGCCATTTTGGGTCTAGAGCGCAGTATCGCTAGCAGAGAAAACAGTCACTTTCGCAAATTATTATTATTTTGCAGCCGGTTTGTGTACCGTTTGAGTCAGAAATTATATTCTTGTGTTTCGTAATAAGACACTGATAATTCGAACGGCCTATATTCTCAGTCTTACCAAAAGCGGTCACAAGACGATTCTTACAGATTTGACTCCAATTGTGTGAGAAGAATCGGCTAGATGTACGTTTTAAATTTCTGAAATAAGTGGCCTGAGTGGACCGTAGGAAAAGAAAAACTCCCATGAAAGATTTCCTATTTCAGAATACAAGAAATATAAGTACGTTTGGATGACGAAGTATGATTTTCACTAAAGCATTTTTCGGAAAAATGTCTTGGCGAAAAATGCTTTCGTAACATGTGACTGGTGTAAATATTATGTTTATTAATGATGATTACCCACAATAACTGCTAGATTTTTATAAATGCTTTTTTTTTTTCACCTGGGACTTTTACCTTTCGCGGGTAAGCAGGAGAGCTTCTGTGAAGTTTGGAAAGTAAGAGGCGAGGTACTGGCGGAAGTAAAGTTGTGAGGCGGCATCATGAGTCGTGTCGGGATAGCACAGTCGGTAGTGCGCTTGCCCGCGAAAGGCAATGGTCCCAGGTTCGAGTCCCGGTTCCGACACACAATTTTAATCTGTCAGGAAGTTTCATATCAGCGCACACTCCGCTGCAGAATGAAAGTTTCATTCTAGATTTCAATTTCGTAATTTCTCAGTTCACATAATTTTTCAATTAAAACAATAGGATCTGCGTTACGGTAGTCTGACACAGATCCAGTATGTCGAAATTTCTTCCAGTTACGTAATGTCGAATCACTTGAAACGAACACACCAGGAAAATTTCAAGTGAATGCAAGCCGACATCACATGTAACAGTCTGTTCTCGGATAGTTCACCACAAGAAGCTTTTGTTTCTCCTTCGTCTATACCATAACGAATGTAAACTTCAAGATAAAAATAAAGAAGTGAATTAAAATTTGTGATGCGACCAGTAATCGAAGCCGGACCTCCATGCTTATAGAAAGACGTCTTACAGCTAGACCACCGCACCTATAGCGATTAAGGCGCATCGGAATAGTCTAAGCACGATTTCCTTCACGTCACAAACTTTAATTCAGCTTCTGTGTTCCCATGAATTATTAACACTACTAAATTTCGACTTATGTTGGAAACTTGACAATATATATGTATATCAGAAGAAAAGACGTACTTCATTATGTTACACACATACCATTGGGGGGAAAACAGAATGTTGTTAATGAAAAGGCAACTTTTTCCTCATAATTGTGGTTGTATCGTTAGTCATAACACATATACATTGCAATGAGAATGGATACAGCCACATTCTCTGTAACCTACATACTTCGTCGCAATTTTACATCCACTGCTTTATGAAACTAACATTTTCTAGTGACAAAAGTTATCCGAATACGGTCTGCTACAGCCGCGTTTTAGAACCAAAATGGCCGCCACCGCAAGGGATCACGGTAGTGTAACCAGACCTATCCCATTATATAGATCTTACTTGTGAATCTTTTCCTACGATTCGTTCACGATTCTTTCTGGTCTGCAATGGCACTATTCTTACAGAATGCTAAAAGGGAGACAATATGGATATCGGATTTTTAAACATTTATGGTGCGTGAAGTTCAGACTTAAAATAATAACCAGCCAAAGCCATTCGATTCAAAACTAAAAAATTCTCGAGAAAATAGTCTTTGAAGTTGTGCAAGCGGATATAGATACATATTACGACACCCATTATTTCTGCTGTCAGCGTAGCTCATTCGGTAGCGTTGTAGATTGTAAAAATCATGAATATAGGTCACGTAGTTCGATTCTTGTTGCAATCTTATAATATTTTTCGTTCTGTGGGAATACTTCAGCCACTGAAATATAAATTTCTTTAAATTTATGATAATTAACACGTATCTAATCGTTATAAAATACTGATTATGTAAAATCACGTAGTTTCAGGAAACTTTAAAAATCAAAATCCATCTTTGAATACTAAATTTTATTCGATATACAAAACAATTGCGATTTTATATAAAACGTTTCTTTATGTAAAATCGGTTACTCTAGGGAAAGATAAATATAAAAAACGTAAATGGTAAAAAAAGATTTTACGAGATGTTAAAAAACATTTAAAGTCGCGTTTTTATATAAAAAGAATGTTTTTGTAAAATTGAGTATTTACAAAAACTGCAAGTATGTAGGTGATCTCAAAACGCCAAAACCTCTCTAAACACAAAATATAATCCAAATCCTTAGAGCCGTTTCCGGAAGAAGCCAAATATGAATGTGCAGGAATTGCTCGTTTAAATATATTATGGTACGGTACATGTAAATTGTGTAAACGACGTGTGTGTGTGTTTGTTTGTCTGTGTGTTGCAGTGCATCTGCAACGCATAAGAAGTATGTAATTTTTCATCGTACTTAGATTTCTTGCAGGAAATCGTGTGTATAGTACCTGTGTATTTCGCTGCGTTTCGTTTCTGTCACCTGTAATTCGTGAATAATAATTTACGGCTCACGATCTTCGTTCTGTGCTTCCTTTGTTCCATACGCGCGTCCTCCTCCTTGACAGATTTCTTGCTTTCGTAATCATTCGATACGATTCGCCAGTTGCCTTCGAATCATGAATCGTTGAATCTTGGGATCGCCTTACACAGACGATTCTTTTGAACGACGATTCATCCGGATCACGATTCGATTTTTGCGGTTCTTTATTTGTATTCGTTCAAAAGAACGACTCATTCACGAATCACCACAACTCTACTGTCCACCATAGGCGTAGCTAGGATTTCATTTCGGGAGGGTTTTTCAATAAATGAACACCGTAAAAAAAAATTACATGGTTCTATAGAAATATAACCAGACATCAATGTCTGTCGATTTCCTTCAGACGAAGATGTGCACTGTCTTGTCTCATAATGGGATAAATCTATTTACAATTATGGCGATTATTTTCTAAGTAATGAACAGTTTACTAATGCTTTCTCCATCTGTCTCTCTGTCCTTTTATTGCCCGCTGTGTATCGCCTAGTTCGATCTACAAAAAGAAAATTAAATGTTTATTAAATGTGTGGTCATCAATCCCTACGCTTACACACCACTTAAACTTACACACACACACTATTGTGGCTATTTGTACCATGTTATTCATTTCTTTCTGGTACTTATCTGTGTCTAGTGGGATGGTGTTTAGTCTGTGGAGCATTATCTATGTGCTGCATGATTCTGTGTACCTGGGTGATAAGATATGTGGTGTATAATTGTGTCCGCTGTTGTTGGTTTTCTGTGTATGTTAAATGTATGCTTGTTGTTCTGAATCTTTATGGTGACATCTAAGAGGTTTAACTGCCTATTATATTCTCTTTCCACCGTGAAAAGGATTTTGTCATGAAACGGAAGAAACTCCACAAAAACAGGCGAAAAGTGCCGTACAAAACCGGAAAACGCACATCAGGAACCAACCAACTCCGGCCAACAAGACAAAGGAACAGCAGTGAGATGTAAAGAAGCGACAGCACCACAATGAGTAGACTGAATATCAATTTAAACACACATAGGCATAACGAGCAAAAACTTTTAAAAAACTGTTTCTAGTCTATGTATATAAACAAACTGTACAAACCTTTGTATCATTTACAGACCAAAGAAGATGCTTTTAAAATAAAAAGCGAAACGCGTCTAGTGTAATACAAATATCTTTAATTACAGTCAACATAAGACCGATTACCTATTATAGTCAATTTTAATAGCTTCTGCAGAATATGAGCACATAACTGAACATAGTAAATACGAGATGTATGATGGCCCAGTTTTTACTAATAGCCCTATATATTTTGAAATAAGGTGTTTTAAGTAATGTACAGCTTGACCAAATGGTGAACAAATGTGGCCATAATCAGACAATAAAGAAAATAAACTTTAATTGAAACTGAATAAGGCACGATTTTTAAATTTCTTTGGTTGATATTGCGTAACGCCTTCACGTGGCGTGCAGCTTTACCAACTATAAAAAATTCAGTCATAAATCACCCATTTTACGTCATGAAAACATTTAATGGGGATTAGCTCAAATATCATCTTCTTTGAAAGTGTGTTTGGGAAAACCTTACATCTTTAGTAGATGTTTGATGAAAATATTTTGTAAGGAAGATCAACATTTTGAGGAAGTTAACCATGTGCAAAATATAAGAGAAAGTGTGTTAATTGGAGGCTGAGCTCACGCTGAGATTTTTAAAAAGGATGGGATAAGGAAATCGGCCGTCTCCTTTCAAAGCAACCATCCTATTTTTACATGATTTCCGACAGAAAAATATATTTCGCTTCAAGACAGTTTCGCATTTCAGGCAAGACTCAGAAGCATATTATACTCATTAAGAAATGTTCCACTGTATAGACAATTTGTAAAGAAAGAGATTCTTTTTTTTTTCAAATTTTTCAGAATTATTTCATCAAGTTGTTATACCTCTCCACAGGTTCCTGAAAACAGTTTTTAGACTTTGTGCTTATTCATCATTAACACACTGTACTACAAAACAGTCTGTGATCAATTCATAAATTAATGTTACACAAGGAACTCCGTAATTTTAACGGTAAATATATTTCCCTTTGGCATACGTTTTTGTATTACTGAACCGTGTGAGATTACCGCCCAATAGAAATACTGGTAATTAATAGCATTTGATAATTAAACAGTATGAAGTTCACTGCAAACATTGACCATGCCAATGCACTAAATGTTACAAAATTTTAATCTTATTAATTATGGTAGCAATGTATGTACACAGTTGGGTGACAACATTTATAGTTAGGCCATAGGTAGAAATTCTCCACGTTGAGATTTGCTGTGTGCTTGTAGCTGACGGGAGGCCAGCGAGCAGGCCGATGTTGGTGGCTTGTTCCAACTTAGGATTTTACAGTTCGTTTCCGGTGAGGGGAGAGAGGGACAATGGCGAGTGCCAGGCACAGTGCAGTGCACAAATATTGTAATACTACTGGCATTTGAAGTAATACGATGCAGTTAGGAACCTTTAAGGCCCTCATTACAAAATAGCCTGTTGATAAATAAACAATACATTAGCTGATATAGTCACATCTAACGTAATATGTTTAATTGACAATGAAAAGTAATAAATTACCAACGAAGACAAGACAGTTACACAACTAGCATGGCAATGTTTCTTTATAAAAATAATATATTAACTATTTTTCATTTTATTTTCAATCAATCTTTTGTATTTTACCTTGAAATATTCAGTTAAATCAGTTATCTGTGATATAAGAAATTGCACGATTATGATAAACAGTACAAAGGATGTTTATACTAATATAAAAACGTAAGAAAATATTTGTGTAATGTGTAGTGTAATTATTTTGATTTTAAGTAAAGTTTTAGAAATGTATTGGCTGAGCGCTGTACGTTGGCAAATCGGTTAGTCGGTTAGAACAGTTCACATGGGGAAGTTGATGACGTAGGGGAAAAAACCCCGGCAGTTGAGCTTTTGGCACGCGCGCCTGGGCAGGAAGTAAGGACTCGGGACCACGTGGTGTGGCTGGCCGGGCGGCGTCGCTCTGCATCAGTCGGCATGTGGATCTCGAGGTGGTGACTTGAGATTTGTCTGTGGCAATCGCCACGTGTGGTTGCTCGTCATAGACTGCACCAAGTTAAATCGAGTGCTACTGTGTGTTTGTGAATATTTAGCCGGTGGAACAAGGTGTGCATCGCATTGAATTAAAGTGACTGTGATTTGTTAATGTAACACGTGTCGTCGCATAGGCATGAACATAAACGATGTTTGAGACAGCCACGTGGTGTGAAAACAATTCGCGACAAATATTCATTTTGTCTGGGGGCTCTCGAGCTATAACTTTATTTGATAAATGTGCCGACGTACAGACGTATCAGCCACAGGGTTCAAGTATTGTGAAATAAACAACATAAAGTGAACTTTCACGTGTTTTCAAAAATAGTAGTTAGTACACCCTTTTCTCTCATGAACTTGAATTTATTATGAACTTGTTTTGTTAATCATATGCAGGGAAGGAAAGCTGCGAACGTGTGATATCATCCCCTAGAAAACGAGTCAAACAGTCGCAATAACAGTTCCAGTGTTTTTGCATGTTTAGGAATTTGGTTCGCAGCTGGTGGTTGTGAGTTTCAAAAATTAATCTTTCCCTATTTTAAACTCTCACCCCGACCTTCACGCTCGCAACCGCTAGTTATTTTAAGGTGCAAGTATTTCGTCCTGTGACGACGACCGTCCTGGGCGTCGCGACCCAGAGGCTGAAAAACACTGCTCTAAGGGACAACAATCGTGCTGATGACGCCGCAGATAAGGGCAACATTTGGTTTCACTGTTGTGGCGTAAAGTCGGCGCCACACGCCAGACTTAAGAGAACGATCGTGGAGAAGGCAGCGACCGACCGAAAGCCAATCGCAAACAGGCGCCGCGCATCCTGGAGGGAGTACCCGAAGATGCGCGCCCTCTACAAGCGGCTATATCTAGGCCGACATACGTCTGGACAGCCCGTCGTACGAGCAGGCAGTGGAATTTCCACGGAGCGTCAAGTATTCGCGGGTGTACCACAAGGTTCGGTCATCGACCCGACCCTCTATTCGGCCGATATAGCGCGCCCAGCAAGAGTCAACATCGCTCTGTATGCGGACGACACGGCCGTGTACACTCGCAGTTGGTCACCAGTCCACTTACAGAGGCGTCTGCAGGCTGCAACCGATGAGCTGACCGTGTGGGCAACCAAGTGGCGGCTTGCTTACAACAGGGAGAAGAGCCAGGCCATCATCATCAGCAAGTGGCCGGCTCCTCCAGCGACGCCAACAATCGCAGTTCGCGGCACAGCCGTTCCCTGGAACCGCACAGTAAAATATTTAGGGGTCACCATAGATCGCGGCCTAACATGGAGACCCCACATGGAGGAAGTCAGGGGAGCAATCCTGGGCAGACTCAGGTTATTGTATCCGATACTAAACCCATCGTCTACAATAGACAAACAGCTCGGCCTGACCCTCTTCAAGGCTGTTTTGGGGCCAAAAATGGAGTACGCATCCATCGTCTGGGGCAACATCGCTCCAACAAATCTGCAGCGCCTCCAAGGACTCCAAAACAGGACTCTCAGGATGGTGCTGCATCTCCACGAGACTTCCCCAGCTAGCGAAAAGAAACTGCGCCAACGCTTTGAGGACGCGGCGAGAGTCTTCTATGAGAGGGCCACTGCAGCAGAAAACCCTCTCATAGCAGAACTGGGACAGAGACCACCATCGCGCATCCTTGCGCTGGCCAGACTTGCTGCGCCAAGAAGAATAGCAGCAGCGAAACATTACCAGTAACACATGCCTTACAGCAGGCAAACACATAGACAACCAACACACTTATTCCACTAAGAAACACACGCAACATAAGCTAAAATAATATATTATTGTGTCTTCACATTTTAGCCGAAACCTAGGAGGTTTCCGAATAATGCTGACAGTGGACAGCCCGTCAGTTACTAGTGAGAACTCGGACGGTTACTAGGCAGCTACGAAGTCAGGAATAGGACAGTACCAAGTCAGAACACGGCCACGAACTTAGCGGTAACTAGGTGCAGCGCAGCTAGTATCATACGGACGAAGCCACGAGAAGCAAGAAGAGAGAAGACACAGACATTTGTTCTGAAGTTGAGTATCATAAATTTCAGTCAATAAATATCTTGTAATACGTTAGTATCAATGTTTTAGATGTCGAAGGATCATGCGCCAGTACCTTTATTGACAACCAGACCGGGACGAGAAACAAAAAGGCTACGAGGTCACAAAATCCACAATCTTCGGTTCCCGCATGTGTCTCGTATTTTTATTTTGAAATCTGGTCACACTACGCCAGACATGTGCGCCCATAACTGCCAGTAACTGCTTGGCAGCAGTTGGTGTTGGCAAATCAAGCTTTACAAATCGTCTTGTCTATGCCGCGGTAGCTTTACAGTATTCAACTGCTGCCCTTACAATACGACGACTCAGCGGACGTCTGTGCTACATCTACATGGAACACTCTGCAAATCACATTCAAGTGCCTGGCTGAGGGTTCATCGAACCACCATTATCCTATTTATCTCCCATTCCATTCTCGAATAGCGCGCGGGAAGAAAGAACATCTGAATCTCTCCGTTCGAGCTTTGATTTCTCGTATTTTATTCTTATGATCATTTCTACCTATGTAATTGGTAAGTCAACAACATATTGTCGCATTCGCAGGAGAATGTTAGCGATTGGAGTTTCGTAAGTAGCCCACGCCGCAGCTATAAACGCCGTTGTTGTAATGATTCCCACGCCAGATCCTGTATCATTTCCGTGATGCAGTTTTCCCTGTATCGTGACAATACAAAACTGGCGGCCTTTCTTTGGATCCTTTCGATGTCCTCCGTCAAACCCACCCGATGAGGATCCCACACTGGGCAGAAATACTGCAAAAAAGGACGGGCAAGCGTAGTGTATGCAGCCTCTTTAGTAGTTCTGTTTCATCTTTTAAGTGTTCTGCCAGTAAAACGCTGTCTCTGGTTCGCCTTTCCTACGACATTATCAGCGTGTTCTTTTCAGTTTAAGTCTGATGTAATAGTAATTCCTAGATATTTTGTGGACTTTACAGTCTTCGCATCAGATTGATTTATCTTGTAAACAAAGTTTAACGGATTTCTTTTCGTACTCGTGTGGACGACTTCACACTTCTCATTAGAGTCAATTGCCAATTTTTACACCATACTGATATCTTACTTAGATCGTTCTGTAGTTGGTTTTAATCTTCATATGACTGCAAACCAACTAATAAAGCTGTTCAGATTTTCTCCCAAATCGTTTCTGTAGATAAGGAACAGCAGAGGACCAATAACACTACCCTGTGGAAAGTCGGATATCACGTCTGTTTTAGTCGATGCATTGCCAATCGATTATTACAAACTGTGGCCTCTCTGACAGGAAATCCCGTATCGAGTTGTAGCAGCAATATCTTGGGCTACCTAACTACTGAAGGAAGGCAGATGCAAAAGACAGATAGTCCAGCCCTGTGACAAAGGGAGAGTGCCGTAATAAAATTAATCCCGTGATTTTGACAGCAGATTCGGCCCTTACGGGAAATTACGAACAGAATGATATCGGTCGTTGGCTGATCGGCCCAGTACTTTACAAGTAGTAGAAATTAATTGCAAATTTAATCTCATAATGTTAATTTTTTCCGAAATGTAAGAACCTCCACAAGTTTGGCTGACTCTTTGACTCCATACTGGCGGAGGATATATAATTTTGTCAAGTCCCATTTAATTAATACGGAAATGAAGCAATATGGCGTACTCTTAAAAGGCCCGTATGACCGTTAGTTTAAATTCGCTTCTTCCTCACCAACGGCAGAGGGACACACGGCCACACGCCTTCGCGCCGTTTGGCTTAAGAACCGCTAGTGCAGGTGTCCCAGCCGCCCAGGGCGCCGACCCTGCCCGCACGGGCCGAGGGAAGGGCGCAGAAGGCGCGTTGTCAGGTTGGCTGCTGAGCACCACTTCTCGGCGGAGCGATACAGTGTCCCGGAGTGACGGACATAAAAATGACGGGAGACGCTCCCGACGTCCCACTGCTGCAGGACAGCAGGGAGTTCACAAAAAAGCAAATTGTCAAATTCAGAGCTGGTATACGAGCCTACAAAAGCAAAATTCAGTCGTGAATCTCCGCTAGCGGAGCACAGGTCCCCACACTAGAGCCACGCTGCAGAGTCACTCTGCCCCCCTAGATGGTAGGGAAATTACGTGCCAGGGCCGAGGCACCCTACCCCCGAACCAAATAAGTTTCGGCGGTACTGTCTGGCCTCGTTTCCGCGCACGCCAGAATAGGAGAGTCCCAGAGCGTGGACACACACACACACACACACACACACACACACACACACACACACACACACACTCTCACACCAGTCAACATGGGGCCCCCCACGACAAAGAACAACCTTCCTGAGACCCCTAGGTCACCCTCCCCGGACGACACTGAGGCGAGCCCACACAGGCCACCCTCACCAAACGGCAGCACATCGTCAGGTGCACCCATGGCGCCCCTAAGCGACTTCCGCCTAAGCACGTACGTGATATCGCGACTGCCGATAGACATTACATATCACCAACTGGCGACCACAATCAAACAATACGTCCCAGCGGACATTAAAAACAAAATCAAAAACCTAACCATCGATAGGTACAACCGAGCGTTTTTGGAGGTCCACAGAAACGGAATCGAAAGACAGCTAAAGATCACACTTAGGCAGGGCGGGTACCCAGAAGTAGAAGTCAGATGGCAAAAACCGCGCGCAACTAAGCCAAGGCGCAGAAATATCGCCATACCATCCCTTTCAGTAGTCCTCAAAAAGATTCCCACTGACACACCTGAAGAATCAATAAAGGAACAACTCATAGAGCAAGGCCACAGTGTAACGGCGGTTACGAGACTTTTTTCCGACAAGCTCTAGGACCCCACAGAGAAAATTCGTGTGCTCACCCTAGACCCACAGACAGTCGACAATATTCTGTCGAAAGGAGTACAGATCGACTACAAACAAAGGCGCGCAGTACCCCCACCCCAGCCGGCCCAGTGCGGTAGATGCCTAAGTTTCTCGCACACAACCGCAAAGTGCAACGAACAGGTGAAGTGCGCCAGGTGCGGCGAAAATCACAGCTTATTGCAGTGCAACCTCCGAAAAGTGAAGTGCGCCAATTGCGGAGGTGACCACTCCGCACTCTCCTTTGTCTGCGAGAAGCGACCAAAGGAACCCGCGAGCATCGAACTGAGGGCCAAAATCAAGACCATAGATGGACCAGAGCCCATCCCAACTAATGGGGACGGCGCACACAAAGGTGACACCACAACCATCGGGGACGGCATACCCGTGAGAGACATTACCCTCAAAAACGATCTCATCAGATGGCTGACGACCATACTGATCGATCTCCTCCACGAAAGACGGGAGGACGTGAAGAAGGCAATAGATAGGCGTCAAGATCGATCCTTGAAAGAGGCGTGATCACTACACAAATCAGGAACACTATCCACACAACCGTCACTGAAGAATGGGATCCTGAAAGGCTCTTCACAGAACAATACCACACTGAACTAAATGACACAACACCAAACCACCACTCAACGCCGCACCACACAAACAGGGACACACCAACAACACAACAGTAAGACACCACTCTTCCTACACAAAGCACACTTAATCCTCCAACAAATATGGCAAACGACGACAACGAAACACAGCTCCTTAACGTAATGTACGCAAATGTACAAGGAATCAAAACCAAAAAGACTCTATTTAGGCACACCTTACATACAGAGAACATCCACATAGCGGCAATAACCGAAACATGGCTCAAACAAAATGACAAATGCGACTTCGCAAAATACACCACTTACCGAAGAGACAGGCAAGATGGCAGAGGAGGAGTCGCCATCTACATACACGACAAACTAGCGGCAAAAGAGATACCACTCCGGCGGCATTCGTCAATACCGAAGCCATTATTCTAAAAATAACAGACAAAAACAGACATACACTTCAAATCGCCTGCCTATACAACCCGCCCGACATAGCACTGCAAATCAACACTCAAAAATATGGCCAAGATCGTTAATTATTAGCATTAGCGATCTTGCCATATTTTGTTATTGCAATATACCAATGCTTCTAACTTTACATCGATGCCATATTATGAATTATAGTGTAATTGCAACTACTGTTACACAGAATTACAATGCAGGACAGTTTCCAATGAATATTCGCAATTCTAAATTTTAATTTTGATGTTACCATATTTGACAAAAATTATCTCTTGTAGTAATTTATGTGCAATATCTTTTCAATCTCCTGTTGATGGCACTCAGTGCCGAAACCGGTAGAGTGTAGTAAATATAAATTTATAAATTTTGTTCAGTTGTTGGCGCACGAATTATTTTTTCCGAGTTCGAGTACATTGCGGCTGCAGATCGCCACTTGAAAACAACCTTCAAATTAACAGGTAAAAAGCCTTCTCTCTCCATAAATCTGCACTTGCGTGTCTAATTTCCATGCAAAACGTTGCATTCTAATCAAATGGCATTTTATGAGACAGAAACAAAGTAAGAATTCGACGACGTCACTGTACCATTACATTAAGTGTATCCACAGGTAAAGCTTACAAGGAAAGCTAACGGAGGGCGCAAGAAAATGTTGCTTTTGCTACATGGACTAGCAGTCCAGCAGTATGCCGTTACCATTAAACTGATATTGACACCAACAACAGGTCAAGGTTTAGGTGCAGGAGGACAAACAACTTTAATGTGTTTACTTGATTCTCCGTCAGTGTCAAATAAAATTGTCTTTATTCCCGTTGGCTGGTTTCGGATTCTATATCCCTAAATCATATTCGCTATTTTGTTTGATTTAAAACAATGCAATGCGTTTCGAGCATGTTCTACTCATCGCCAGGTGCTATTTACATGCAGAAAAACTATTATAATGTCACATTTTATATTCTTCGTTGTTGGGGTGGTATCTGGGGCACTCAGGAGAGGGACGAGCGGCACCCATAAACATCACACCACTGCTTTAACAACAGGGGTTCCCACGTCCCCCAGGGGGCTCACGGTTCTTCCTGAGTACGTGCGTGGCGAGCACGGGGCTCCGAGCTAATGCAGTCTGTCTTCCTTCTTTCCCCTCCACACTATACCAACCAGCCAACCAGTGTCGAATACAGGATTAGTCCAACGTGTTTATTTTTCACTGGCTACACGTACTGTTTAGGCTCTGGTCTCGTGATTGAATCCGAAATCGGTTCTCAGTGATAAAAACAGCCCTGTTTGAACTGTGACTTACAATCTAATAAAAGGTCTAAGTTTCTTCCATAGTTCATCCCCCCCCCCCCCGCCCAAAAAAATCACATTTAGGAAAACTATATATGTCAGTTTTACAATGATCAGTGAAAAAGAGTCAACGTTTTTTTACAATGTACCCTTTGCCAAGAACCATACAAAAATTTATTTCTTGGTTTAAACGTCAAGTATCCAAAAACTCAAGATTAGAGCAAAACAATGGATTCTGTCAAGGTCCGTGAGTAAAACACCCACCTCCATGCACCATACGAAATTTTATGTAGACAGTGAGCTTTCTCTGTGAGCATCAGTGAGCATCGACTAAAACAGAGGTGATATCCGGCGTTCCACAGGGTAGTGTTATTGGTCCTCTGCTGTTCCTTATCTATATAAACGACCTGGGAAAAAATCTGAGCCGCTCTCGTAGGCCGCCGTCATTTACAGTCTAGTGAAATCATCTGAAGATCAAAACCAACTGCAGAATGATCTCAATAAGATATCAGTATGGTGTAGAAATTGGCAATTGACTCTAAATAATGAGAAGTGTGAAGTCGTCCACATGAGTACGAAAAGAAATCCGTTAAACTTTGTTTACAAGATAAATCAATCAAAAGCGAAGGCAGTAAACTGCACAAAATACCTAGGAATTACTATTACTTCGGACTTAAAACTGGAAAGAGCACGCAGATAAAGTCGTAGGAAAGGCAAACCAGAGAATGCGTTTTATTGGCAGAACACTTAAAAGGCATACACTACGCTTGTCCGTCATCATTTGGAATCTTGCTGCCCAGTCTGGTATTCTTATCAAGTGGGTTTGACGGAATCCATCGAAAGAGTCCAAAGAAGGGCCGCCCGTTTTGTATTGTCACGATACAGGGGAGACAACGTTACAGAAATGATACAGGATCTGGAATGGGAATCATTACAACAACGGCGCTTATCGCTGCGGCGTGGTCTACTTACGAAACTCCAATCGCCAACATTCTCCTCTGAAGGCAAAGATACCGGGTGATCAAAAGGTTAGTATAAATTTGAAAACTTAATAAATCACGGAATAATCTAAATAGTGGGGTAAAAGTTGACACACATGCTTGGAATGACGTGGGGTTTTATTAGACAAAAAATAGAATATAATAAAAATTTTAATAAAGTATTGCTCGACACGTGAAAGATCTCTTGCGCGCGTCGTTTGGTGATGATCGTCTGCTCAGCCGCCACTTTCGTCATGCTTGGCTTCCCAGGTCCCCAAACCTCAGTCCGTGCGATTATTGGCTTTGGGGTTACATGAAGTCGTAAGTGTATCGTGATCGACCGACATCTCTAGGGATGCTGAAAGACATCCGACGCCAATGCCTCACCATAACTCCTGACATGCTTTACAGTGCTGTTACAACATTATTACTCGACTACAGCTATTGTTGGGGAATGATGGTGAACATATTGAGCATTTCCTGTAAAGAACATCATCTTTGCTTTGTCTTAATTTGTTATGTTAATTATTGCTTTTCTGATCAGGTGAAGCGCCATCTGTCGGACATTTTTCGAACTTTGTTTTTTGTTCTAATAAAACCCCATGTCATTCCAAGCATGTGTGTCATTTCCACCTCTCTATCTACATTATTCTGTCATTTATTAAGTTTTCAAATTTATACTGACTTTTTGATCACCCGGTATATCGTTGACTCCCGCCTACATAGGTAGAAATGACCATCAAAATGAAATACGAGAAATCAGAGCTCGAACGAAGTGATTCAGATGTTCTTTCTTCCCGCGCGCTATTCGAGAATGGAATGGTAGATGAATTTATGTAGTCTGAGGGCACTTCGCCTGTCTCATACATCTTACACACCAGGTGAAACAGCCATGACAGAACTGTTTCATCTGGTGTGTAAGATGTATGGAACAGGCGAAGTGCCCTCAGACTTCAAGAAAAAAATTATAATCCCCATTCCAAAGAAAGCAGGCGCATACAGGTGTGAAAACTACAGAACTATCAGTTTAATAAGTCATGGTCGCAAAATATTAACACGAATTATTTACAAAAGGACGGAAAAGCTGGTAGAAGCCGACCTACGGGAAGATTAGTTTAGGTTCAGGAGAAATGGAGGAACACGGGAGGCAATACTCACTTTACGGCTTAGCCTAGAAGATAGATTAACAAAAGGCAAACCTACATATCTAGATTTTGTAGATTTGGAGAAGGCTTTTGACAATGTTGATTGGAATAAACTCTTTCAAGTTCTGAAGTAAGTAGGAGTAAAATATAGGGAGCATAATGTTATTTACAACTTGTACAGAAACCAGACAGCAGTTGTCAGAGTTGAAGGGCATAAAAGATATGCAGAAGTTGGGAAACGAGTAAGACAGGGTTGTAGGCTTTCTCCAATGTTATTCCATTTGTACAATGAGCAAGCTATAAAGGAAAGCAAGGAGAAATTTGGAGAAGGAATTAAAGTTCAGGTTGAAGAAATAAAAACATTGCGTTTTGTCGACGAGATAGTAATTCTGTCAGAGACGGCAAAAGACGTGGAAGAGCAGTTGAACGGAATGGACAGTGTGCTGAAAGGTGCATATAAGATGAACATTAAGAGCAAAACTATGGTAATGGAGTGTAGTCTAAGAAAATCAGGTGATGCTGAAGGAATTAGGTTAGGTAACGAAGCAATAAAAGAGGTAGATGAGTTTCGTTACTTGGGCAGTAAAATAACAAATGATGGTCGCAGTACAGAGGATATAAAATGCAGAATGGCAATGGGTAGAAAAGCGTTCTTGAAAAAGAGAAATTTAACATCGAATATTGATTTAAGCCTAAGGCAGTCCTTTCTGAAGGCATTTGTGTGGAGTGTTGCCTTGTATGGGAGTGAAACATGGACGATAAACAGTGCGGACAGGAAGAGGATTGAGGCTTTTGAAATGTGGTGCTACAGAAGAATGCTGAAGATTACGTGGGTGGATCGCGTAACTAATGAGGAGGTACTGAACAGAATTGGGAAGAAAAGGAACTTCTGGCATACCTCGACTAATAGAAGGGATCGATTGGTAGGACACATTCTTAGACATCAAGGAATTGTGAATTTAGCGTTCGAGGGAAGTGTGTGGAGTAAAAACCGCAGAGGAAGACCACGAGATTGATACAGTAAGCAGATTCAGACAGATGAAGGTTGCCGTTCTTATGTGGAGATGAAGAGGTTTGTTCAGTATAGGATATTGTGGAGAGCTGCATCAAACCAGTCTCCGGACTGAAGACCACAACAACAACAGGCATGGGTGTAGATATGGCGGGGAGCGGGTATTCTAAATGTTTAATAGCCACGAAGTCCTCCCCCACTTATTATTTATTCCTGTCCTACCCATAGAATTTAAACTATGTCATTAGAAGTATATATCATTCCCTCAATAAATGTACGATAATTTCGGTGCTACTGTGCGATTCGGTGTCGCTGAAGGGTCGGCTACGCTAATCCGAACTCATTTCGTTACAGCACGGTCGAGCGGTGTGGTGTTGAAGAAACCAAGTTCTTGAAGCGTCAACAAACAAGGCTGAGTGATGCAGCTGTTGCGGCTCTGGGCAATATTCACAGCTTTGTCGGCCGACACGGACTTCGAGACGACAACAGAGAGACGTTTGTTTTAAGCGATAACAGACTCCGTCGGCAAACTTCTGAAGAGGGCCGCGTGCATTGTGGTCTTAGCGTTGTTCATTCAACCACTGCCGTTGAGCAAAGCTAAAGACAGTTTCCACAGATTGAACTACATACACATGGTGTCCCGAACTCCAAATTGTTCAAATGTTTGTATAGCTTATGGGACTTAACTACGGGGTCATCAGTCCCTAAACTTACAAACTACTTATGAACTAACTAATACCACAGAGTAACATATATTTGTCTGTGTATTTGTCTGTGCTAATACTAAGGACGGCACAAATATCCATGCCCGAGGGGGCAGTGGCCGTGCAGACCGTGACTGGAGCGCCTCAGCCCCCTCGGCCACCGCGGCCGGCTCCCAAACTCCGTATCTCGTTAAGTAAAGCAGACAAATATTTCTTATGGGTAACAATTCAGAAGGCAGTGAAAAAAAACTTCGTTATCATTTGAAGAATGGAAATGGAAGCTAAAGTGTTACTGAAAAAATGACTATTTGAGTTATTGGCGATATTAGATTCTTGGTAATAAGGCCGTTCACACCTAGTTGGTTTAGCAAGCCGTACTGTTTCCATGTAAGGGTCGGTACAGAACTCCTAAAAACACAGGCTGGCGCATCCGCCATTTTCATTCCTGCGAATGCTAAACACAGCACGCAGCTTATACGAACAGTGTTGTTTTATTTAACTTTAGTGAAATATTTTACAAGTGCCCAGCATAGAGCTTTAGAACGTGCTGATTTGAGCTTGTATACCATTCTTGTTTACATCGATATTTGGATTAGATACAAAAATCTCTCGTTTTCTTTACTTATTGCTGCTTCTGTCTAAATACAGAAAAAAAAGCAAGAAACATTTCTGTGATAAAAATCGCATACTACGTTTAATGCTGCCGAAACTGGTCATCTAGATAAAATTTTTAAGCGATCTTGGCTTCTGTTTGAATAATGACTGTCAATATGCGAGGTTTGTTAGCCGTCTTGCAGTAAATGTTTGTTTTCTGCTGTGACAAATTCACCACAGCGGATTTTTGTACTCAAATTGCTGAAAGTACTTCTATTATGTTACTGAGATAGTTTCAGAATGTACTACAAACACAAACTAAAAAGAATATTAGTGTACAAGATCTAAAGTTTTCGGTCGTAGAGGTACACGGTGCCGATGTTGGAAACGACCTTGGAATGCTATTTGAAAACTTACAGTAATCGTATAGAATGTGTTGACCATGAAATAAATAAATAATTCTGTTCCTTCTCTAAGGTTGACAGGTTTTAGTATGTAACAGTACCCTTGTCTTGTCAGTAATTTAACAATCCTTATAAAGCAAACATTTCGTTGCCAATATTAGCACACTACGCCGCCGCAGCCGTAAGTAAAATTTACCCAGTATTCTTTGGTAGTTATGTTACAGCCTCTTATAGATAGCCGGCCGCGGTGGCCGAGGGGACTGAGGCGCTCCAGTCACGGTCTGCTCGGCACTACGGTCGGGGGTTCGAATCCCCCCTCGGGCATGGATGTTTGTGCCGTCCTTAGTCTTAGGTAGTTCATAAGTAGTTTGTAAGCTTAGGGACTGATGACACCGTAGTTAAGTCCCATAAGTTCTACAAACATTTGAACATTTTTTTCTTATAGATAAGCGTCAATATTGGCATTTACTTTTTTTTTTAAAGAGTGGAGCCCCTCCACGCTCGCACTAGCATGGTGACCAACTCAGTAGTTCTACTGTCACCTCTGCATGTGTTAATGTTTTTAATATGGGAGTCACAGAGCGGGTACTGTGATGTATGCCGTACGTGTGGGTAAGATTACCCATTAATACGGTCCATCTGGATGATAGAAGTGGTCGAAAGCTTTTGAAACAAGAGCGGTTTTAAGGGCAGAGGGAAAAAAGTGCCAAGGCAAGTGCCAAGGGAAAAAAACCTCTGCGACAGTCAGGAGCGGGTAGTAAGAGCAGTAGCGGATTCTTGCTATCTGCGACAGATCATGCAAGGGTTTGGTTATGTTTGTTTTGGGTATCGTGAAAGCTCGGTACCATTTTCATTGCGTGTTTGTCATAAGTTTGTCAATCCGGTTTGATGAGCCGCCCCTCTGCAGCTGGCACTGCTGGTCCATCATCAGCGGCGGCTGGCTGCAACAATCAAGATTGGCAGGCAAGTGGTCGATTTTTGGGATCGGCCTCTACGTGTATGGGTTAGTGTGGGATTTGTTTGTGTTTTGTGTTTGTTCACGTTCCCTGCGGCTGCCGGTTTGTCGGCGGTAATTGCTCATCTGGCGTTGCCAGTCAGTTTTGCTGCGAAGCAGGGGTTCTGTGAGCAATGATTTTGTTTGTGTCTATAAGGCTTACCATTGGTGTTTATCTATTCCTGACAAAGAGTGTTTTTGGTCGGTTGTGTTTCCACCTATGGTTGTGGTCGTAGTTGCCCAGATTGAGGATGAAGGGTTTGTTCGAGTGTCTGGCATTTACTAATAAGAAATTGAATTGAGGGTGTATTTTGTGATAAAACATCAGGTACCGTACTATTCTGTCAATTTGCATACTACAAGTTATGACGCTAAAACTTCGAAATACCACAAATAGCATTCAACGGTAGTTGCCCGTATCAGCACAGTACGCTGCCACAGCCGTAACGAAAGTTTTTGCCCAGTATATTTATATTTTCCGTTTTAGTGTTTGTAATACTTTCTCGCAATAACGTGACAGAAGTATCTTCACCAATTTGTGCAATGTCAGTACTAAACTTTTTGATGAGGTGTATTTCTCAATATACTATATAAGACACACATTGTGCTCTAAAAACACTGTTCTGGGAAGCTTTGCTGTAATATGATATTTCGCGGCTCCTAATTCCCTACAGGCAGCTTCCCTATTAAGCGGTAGTACTTTCAGAAGATCTAAACAAAATCGTAAGTTCAAATATCACAAACTATTTTTACTTTTAAATATTGCTTCAAGTAATAACTATTTACTTACAATACATAACTGTTGCCTCGGTTCGGGTCCCCGTTTTTGCGCCGACATTTAATGATCCATTTTTTCTTCTGTTAGAATCTCTCGGGAAACTAAACGTTCTGTAGCCACCTCTGGAATTATATGAGCAGCTTATGGCAACAGAACAACCCGTAATGTCGTGCTAAAGTGCCGTGACGCAGATCCTATAGCATCGCAGTGTGTTTAACTTACGAGCCACGAGATTGAAATTTTTTTTTATGGGACTTAACTACGGGGTCATCAGTCCCTAAGCTTACAAACTACTTACGAACTAGCTAAGGACGGCACAAATATCCATGCCCGAGGGGGGATTCGAACCCCCGACCGTAGTGGCCCCGCAGACCGTGACTAAAGCGCCTCAGTCCCCTCGGCCACCGCGGCCGGCGAGAATGAAAATGGCGGATGCGTCAGCTCGTACCTATAGGAGCCTTAGGTCGGTTTGTGACGTCATAAGAACACTGTCTATGATCGCCGAGTTGAACAGACGTAACTATAGCTTGTGGCGAAGAGTTGGTATTATTTATTTTTCACTGTCCTTTCTACTGAAAATGTTTTTCTGCTTCAGAATTTCGATAGCTAATCAGTACATTCTACAGAATCGCGGTGTCAGAGAATTTGGAGTAACCGGTTTTGAGTTACAGGCGTTGGAACCGACTTCTTAACCGAGTTTTGACAACGGATTGCGGCCAACGGCTGCGCTGACTTCGAAATGTAGGTAGGTCATTGGACGCGAAACTTAACGCTTTTTCATTTTGATAAGGGTAACATTCTGACTAGGATGCATACTTTACGAGTAATAAGCAAAAATCTGTAAAAAAGATGTCAAAAATTGTCCGAAAAAAGTTGTTCCGGCGGTTTTGAAGGTCAAAAACTTTGATTCCATATACTCTCAGTCATATACCCAAGGCAAAAAATTAAATTATGTACCTACTTTGTGACGTCCTTACTGTACTACTAACGCTTTCGGCCAAGTATGCATATGAATTACGAAAAGGAGCAGTAACATCCGCTTAAGGAAACGCAAGAATAATTGTCGCTTACGCAAAACGAATAAATCAGCTGTAGCAGAATATGCACTAGCACCTGAAACCATCAAATTCGATTCTCTGGTTCTAGCAAGACCAAATAATTACCATACTGTGACATACACAGAAGCTATCGAAATATTAAGGCACAAAAACAGTTTCAGTACAAAGGAAGGAAAACGTAAATTAAACAAATAATTGATTTTGATATTTTAGCGAGATCCAGGGGTTCAAAGTCGCTGTTCTTATACACAAAATCCGGTTTTAGTCATTTTTGGACCGTATACCACTACTGTGTAAATAACCGTATCAAATGGCTCATATTTTAACACTATTTTCTGTAAACATTTGTGCAGATAGGTTATTTTTCTATTTTCTAACATGTTTATCCGTTATTAAGATACAACTGAAAAATGAATTTGATGGAGACCAGAAGAGCCAATGATGCCGAAAAATGAGTTTCTGGCCAATATGAAAGTATGTGTCCGAGATATACAGGGTGTTACAAAAACGTACGGCCAAACTTTCAGGAAACATTCCTCACACACAAAGAAAGAAAATATGTTATGTGGACAGGTGTCCGGAAACGCTTAATTTCTATGTTAGAGCTCATTTTAGTATCTCTCTTTAAATGTAAATTGAAATAAAATTGTAAATTTTCACAATCAACATGTGTGGCCTGACGAGAATCCGCACGCAATTGTGCAATCGCGTCATCAACACCGATTTTCTGTGAACATTTGGGGAGGAATTGTTGGTGATGTCTTGATTGGGCCTACGCTCACTGGAGCACGTTATCATGATTTCATACGGGATACTCTACCTGTGCTGCTAAAACGTGTGTCTTTACAAGTACGACACAACATGTGGCTCATGGGCGATGGACCTCCTGCACATTTCAGTCGACGTGTTCGTACGCTTCTCAACAATAGATTCGCTGACCGATGGATTGATAGAAGCGGACCAATTCCATGGCCTCCATGCTCTCCTGACCTCAACCCTTTCATTTATGGGGGCATTTGAAAGCTCCTGACTACGCAACCCCGGTACCAAATGTAGAGACTCTTCGTGCTCGTATTGTGGGCGGCTGTGATACAATACGCCATTCTCCAGGGCTGCATCAGTGCATCAGGGATTCCATGCGACGGAGGGTGGATGCATGTATCCTCGCTAACGGAGGACATTTTGTACATTTCCTGTAACAAAGTGTTTGAAGTCACGCTCGTACGTTCTGTTGCTGTGTGATTCCATTCCATGATTAATGTAATTTGAAGAGAAGTAATAAAATGAGCTCTAACATGGAAATTAAGCGTTTCCGGGACACATGCCCACATAACATATTTTCTTTCTTTGTGTGTGAGGAATGTTTCCTGAAAGCTTGGCCGTACCTTTTTGTAACACCCTGTATATAGTGGGCATTGGTGATGGAGACAGTAAACTGTTTTTGTGTGTGGGGGGGGGGGGGGGGAGAAAAATACGAATGTGGCATAGAAGAATTCAGTAGGAAGGAAGATCGAGGGAAATGAATGAAGACAGTGATGGGAGGTAGACGGGGAGGAGCGGGGGGTGGAAGATATATGTATGTGAAAGATGCTGTGAATGAAAACTTCACTTTTCTATTACGAGAGGATACGACAAAGTATTTAGCACTGTACTCGTTATAAGAGCGTGAATATGTTCGCATTTTAGTGAGAACTGAGGCAGCTGGATCCACCTTTCTGTCAGTCTTTTAAATGGAAACGTACCTGCTATGTTTGTGCTCCGATAGGAGAAAATCTCTGTTTGTTTTGTAACTTGTATAGTTTTCCTATTTCCGTTAAACCAACTTAAAATTTTGGAGAACTATTAGTTATACATTCTTTTTATTTTACTTTTACAGAAAAATGTCTCTGTTTCGTTTCTCGGAGCTATGAAAAAAATTTCACTCACCATTCTTTGGCGTTTCCATTTAGACAGGGTGTTTGCCATAAAAACTTTCCAAAGAAGTGAGTTTATTTTTTTCTTCACTCCACCCGTAAACTACGAGAGGCGTTTGAAACGTCCGCACAAAGTCGGTGATATGGTACCACCGGTGAGTATTAAGGTCATGTTTAGTTAGTAGCATCTTTGGAAAAAACGCACACTACGTTTCAATCACATTGGTCTATTTCTTTGGGTTTGACATTCGTATGAACCAAGGATGTCGAGTGCTTGTCAAAGAATGGACGAAAAACAATTTCGTGTGGTGATTAAACATTACATTATGAAAGGCAAAACGCCTCATGAGAGTAAAGAGCAATTTGATAAACATTGTGGTGACCCTACACCTTCGATTAGAACAGTTTACAAGTGGTTTCAAAATTTTCTGAGTGGCCATATGGGCACATGTGACTCTGAACGTTCTGGACACCCTGTGGAGGTTACGACTCTAGAAATTACAGAAAATCCATGATATGGTGATGGATGACAGAAGATTCATGGTGCCTGAAATTGCTAATGCTGTGGGCATCTCGAATGAAGTGGTAAAGAATATTTTGCATAAACATTTGGACATGATACAGCTGTCCGCAAGATGGGTGCCGCGATTGCTCATGGAGTTTTTCGATTGTTTATGGAACCATGACCAAAAACCGAATCTTGAGTGTTGCAAGAAAGGTTTCCTGCTGTTCAGGAAGAATCCGCAGGACTTTAAGCGTCGTTTCGTGACTGGATGAAACATGGATACATTACTATACTTCTGAGACCAAAGAAGAATCTAAACAAAAGGGTTACCAAGGGAGAATCTGCACCAAAATGGCGAAGACCGCTCCTTCGACCGGATAGGTTTTGGCGACGGTCTTTTGGGATTCGCAAGGAATAATCCACATGGACTACTATCTAGAACAGGGTAAAACTATTGCAGGTGCATACTATTCATCGTCATTGGACCGTTTGGAAACTGAGCTGCAAGAAAAACGCCGGCGATTGGCCCACAAAAATGTCCTTTTCCATCACGACAATGTATAAGCACACATCTCAGCAGTTGTGGTCGCAAAATTATTGGAAATAGGATTGCAACTCGTTTCACAGCCCCCAATTCTCCAGATATGGCTCCCTCGGACTACCATTTGTTCCGCAATTTGAAGAAATGGCTGGCGGGTCGAAGATTTCATTCAAACGAGGAGATGATGCAGAAACTTGTGGTGTCGCACAAGTCTGAAGTGCGCGCCACGTACTTTCGCCGCGCGCCGCCATGCACGCACGGCGCGGTGTTTTTACGACGTCGGCCACGAGCGCCCTCTGCTGCAACCCCGCTTGGCCGCCACTGGACTGCATCGGTCACTTGGCAATAGGACAGGCCCTAGAACAGACTCATCAGTAGGCAGGTCTCTGCCTAGTGAAACTAGGTATCAGCATTACACCAGTCTGCTGTCATGAAACGTGTAAAAGTCAAGCATTATAAAGTTTCTACGAAATACATATCTTGTACTAATGTAGCTTAGTGTTTCTAGTTTCTGCTGTCCCTCTGGCTGGTCACCTCAGACTCTGCACCCGCAAACGCGTGCATCCTATTTCCCTGTGTCGTCTCTCTCTACTCGGTCACCGACACCTAGGACTACCGGCGGCAACGAGACACAAGAAAACTAATAGCTATTTTCAGGCCAGGACAATTCCGATTACTCGGATGGGATCAACAAATTAGAACAGCGTTGGACGAAATGTGTAAAAGGAGGCTATGTCGAAAAATAAAAATGGTTTCCCCAAACACGTTAGTAGTTTTTATTTGTCACGGACTTTTTAACGCCCCTCGTATTTCCTCTCCTCATAGCAATACACAGCAATGCAGCAGCATTTAACAAATGTGTTTGCAGTCGTAATCTTTCTTATGTTAAAGACAACTTTCTTTACCAGATACAATATGAAGACTGTAGATTCCAATATTAAATTTATTCACGTTTCGTATTTTTTTTATACAATTACAATACTGATTGTTGCAGGACAATAGAACGAAACGGCGGTACACATCATCTGGCAGTCGCTAGCAGTTGTTTGAGAGTGAGGCAATGGTCCAGTCCCAACCAAGTACGCACGGCTGAGTGCTCCGATCGCCACTCGTTCACCATGAAACACACAAATACATAACAAAATAAACAAATCCTTATTTAACAATGTTAGGAACAAGTTTAAAGGGATACGCTTGATTAATTTACATCAATTTTTTACACAATAGTCAGCCTGTAATGAACATTAAGACAGAAACTGTATAGTTTTTAAACAATGTATTGACAAAGATTTTTGTTATACACTGCGACAGCGGCACTCCAAGCGGGCAAGCTACATTTCTGAATACGATATTGACGACGGAGAATGGTATTGTTATATTGATTTTAACATACCGGGTGATCAAAAAGTCAGTATAAATTTGAAAACTTAGTAAATCACGGAATAATGTAGATAGAAAGGTAAAAATTGACACACATGCTTTGAATGACATGGGGTTTTATAGAGACAAAAATAAGTTCAAAAAATGTCCGACAGATGGCGCTTCATCTGATCAGAGAAACAATAATTAGCATAACAAATTAAGACAAAGCAATGATGATGTTCTTTACAGGAAATACTCAATATGTTTACCAGCGTTCCTGAACAATAGCTGTAGTCGAGGAATAATGTGTGTCAATTTTTACCTCTCTATCTACATTATTCCGTGATTTATTAATTTATCAAATTTATACTGACTTTATTGATCACCCGGGACTTTTTTCATTATAGAACATATGTAGTGTCATAAAAAAGGTAATAATAATAGCGCCATATTTGTCTTTATTATGTTTACTAAGATCCCTGACAAGGTACGAAATGCTACATTACAGGAAAGTTTACTTACAATTATCTAGCAACCAACAGGCTTTTCTATTAAAAAATGAACAATGACAAGTAAACACCAGAAGACCTGTCCTTTGTCAAGACGCTGCTTTTCCACTCGGGAACGTTAACGTTTCTTCACTACAATTTCAGTAAAATCTGTGAGGATGGAACGTTGGAAACGTGTACAGAATGTAATAACTACAGTAATTAACGTGCCAAATCATCGACCACAGCTGTAGTTGAAGGAAAAACGTCACAGACTTGGCAATTAAACGGCATAAGCAATCACTCAGTCTCCCAACACAGAAGAAATCAATTCCACAATTATTGCTACAGATCAACCACAAACGTCAAGAATCTTCAAAACACAGACGTTTTAAGTTAAAACAATTACACTCAAAAGGATATGCGCGTATAAGAAAGACGAGTGAAGTGTAAAAATGTGCGAATCATTCACCATAAGAGTAAAAAACTGCCTGTGATAGTAAGAACAGACCATAATAGAAAGTTATGTTTGTCTTATATTTATATTATACTTACTGTCAGTGGAATAACCTGCAAATAAACATATATTCGTAAGTATTTGTTCATGACGAAGTTATTCTTTACACAACTGACTCAGTGAAATTCGTCTGTGTTTACATGAATTTCCCGATTATGTATCTCTCTTGATATTTTACTAACGCTTGTAACGCAAAAACAGTAGTAAATGTTTCTTTAATTACGTACAAAAATAATTATAAACAAACATCACTACTACTGCGGCTTGCCCACCGCTAGGAGCGCTAGTAAGGTAAGGTAGCCATATTTCGGATACCATTTACTTTTTCACAAAATTTGCCAATAATGTTTCAGAGAAAATGAAAATTCGTTCTTGAACTCACTTTTCTAGATCCTTCAAGGATCCATGCTGAGAATTCGTGTATTCTTTGACAACTACTGAAAAAGGGTTCCTAATTTAAGATGGTAGTGGTCCCTAATTTCGGATGGTTGCTATTAATGAAAATACATTGCTTTTTGAAAGATAAAAAAGAAACAGCTTTATTTCAGCAGCATAACTGGCATATTACATTATTCGAAAAACAGAAATGACATACATATGTTTTCCACCCACGTTTTTCTGTACCCGTACACAATTCGTGGGTCCATTGGAGACATTTAATCCACTTTTCAGCACGTTGATCATTTTTGAAGGGCTCAGAACGGTAGAGGCATGCCTCATCTGCACTATCTTCATCGTCCGTACTAAACAAGACTGGTTCGGAGGAAGAGTCATCAGAGTAGGTATTTCTCTTTCTGAACGATAGAGATGCCAACTTATATATTGGGTGTCTTTTGTTTTAAATTTCTTCCTTTGCAATTTGTAGAGGCGATGTTCAGCGTCATTCGTTTTTCCTCAGACCTCGCTTATGAGTCTTGTAGTTCCAATTTGTAATGAGAACTCGTAATCACAGCAGTTTTTATCTCCCTTGCTCAAATTTGAATTACTGGGCAGAGCATTGTAAATTAGTTCTTATTTAAAACGTATGTCCTCTATAGTAATAATTTCTGCTTAATTTAACTTGTGACACACAATACTTGAAATACATCACAAAATAGTTCCTAATTTCGGATATCCGAAAATAGGCACCGCCAAGTATCCGAAATTTGGAACTTTACAACACTGCATTCAACATGGCCGATTCGAATGTGTAGGTTGTGTGATCGTAACTTCACTTACACACATTAATATTAGAGTAAATATGTTGCTTAGACAGCAAATAAAATGTAATAAAGCCTTACCTTCCGTAAAAAACTTGGCTCAGAAAACACGGCAAAGAAACTCGTAACTCAATAAAACACGTTCGAAGCTTCCAACTACAATGAATCTCAAACAACAATTGCATAACTCCCAGAATGCTCTCCTACTACAAACAGAAGATAACTGAAATGATTTTCAGTAGATAACAGCACCTACTAAATCCCCATATCCGAAATTGGGAACCTATCCGAAATGTGGTTCCCTTACCTTATCGTTGCAACTATCAGTTGGTAACAACTTTCACAGCAGCGAATGTAAGCGACTGTATGTGTTGGGCTGTGGTATAGCTGTCCTGTTAAACCTGAACGCGATAAAGAAAATGCTAATCTGTGAAAATGTTCGGCTTCGTTGTCTTTCTCCTCACAGTCAACTACTACACGTGCGATCGTAAACGATTAGACAAGTTTTTATCTCCTCAACTGTCAACTTCCCTCAATCTTCCGATCTCCTACTTCCCCCTTCTCTGTTTTTCACTTCTTTACTTTCATGATGATCAGTGAAATTGTATCTAAATTTATTGCAAGACACCTTCACCCATGCAACTTATCTTAGGGAAACTGTGATGTTCCTTTTGTTTTGAAGGTTAAGTGTACAGAATATCAAACATCGAAATAAAATCGTAGATTTTGTCTAAATTCGTAGGTAAACTACGCGCTGCCATACTCAATACAAAATTTGATGTGGGCAGTGACGAGCCTGTTTAGGTGAAGTATGCAAAATTTTTTGAAGATAGGAACAAAACTGTAGATTTTTTTATGCAATTCAAACAAGTACACTATATACAGACGATTTCAAACAAGAAGTATAAGCACAACAATGGGTAGTTTATTTTCCTAAGGGCGAATAGTGGGGAGCGTGTTGTATAAAGAGCGATGGTTGGGGGGGGGGCATAGTGTAGGAAAGTATTTCTCAATCTGTTCTGCAAGAGCGAAACTGTGGTATTCGGAAGAAGTGAAATTTCAAACTTTTAAATAGGGATGAGCAAAATTTTAAAAATAACGATATATATCGTATCGTTATTTATAAAAAAATACCCATTTTATCAGAATAAAAATATCGATATTTTGATACATCGGTGAAATCAAAACCACAGAAATTATCAACATACAATTAAAAATTGACAAATATTTTATAATTTTAAACATTAATCAATAAGAAAAGCACAATGTATAATCAATAAAAAAAAACGCAATGTAGAGTAAGATATTTATTTGAAAAGAATTGAGCCAGTAGTCATCAATAACAGATAGAAGAGGCTTGGCATATCAGGTACTTCTGTGCAATATCTGGTAAAATGGGCGTAAAGTGTCGAGTTTCAGCCCAGAACTTCAGAGGATCACTGTTACGCTCTAAATAGGGTTGTATGTATTATGTAAGTACCGGTACTCTATCTTAAAAATATTTATGTAATATTCACACTGACGAAGCCAATAGTATGGAAAACATACCAAAAGGCCATTAAAGAATCTAATCTAATTTTTTCAAAAAGGGTGGCTTTTAAAAAATATCGCCTTAGATATTCAAAATTTAATATTGATATATCGGAAAATAAAATATCGGCGATAAATATCGATAAATTTACAAATAATATCGATATTTCTATGTATCGATATTTTTTGCCCATCCCTACTTTTAAAATGAATAAAAGATTTATTCCTTGTTACGTGGTCAGTCAATTGTACTGTGTCTACGAAACTTGACAACATCACTAGTGATAAATGGTTAACATCGGTACCATTTGAAATGTATGCGTCTCCCAGTATTGTGAACGTTCATTGAATTCTACAATCATAGAAACTGTAAGAACAAATCTGAATGCTTCCTCTTCAACAGTTTTGATGTCAAATGGCAAAATTATTCAATAACAATCCGGAAATCGACTTCGTCTTACGATTTTCTCCATGACTAAGTTAACAAGGTTTTCCTCTTTAAAAAATGCAGGAATCGATTAACGTTAAGTGATGATATGCGTATAGCTTTGAACAATAGTATTAGCCTTAGAATTACCGAACTTCAAAAAGAAAAAATCGAAGAAATAAAATCACATTGCTGCAAAGCGTATTTAATTTTCTACCAAGAGTTTGTTATAACATTACTAACAATACATTTAGAGTTCAACAGATATGTTAAAAGTTTTGGTAAAGTTTACTTTTCGACTGACGGTTATTTTTCATTAATCTTGTGGTCCCTGCTAACAAAAACAAAAAGTGCTATCTGGCCTAAAAAAGGTTGGGATCCACAGTTTTAGGATATATAACTAATTCCCATACATTTCATGTTCTCTTTTTGTTCTGCAGGAGGCACAATCATGTATTTTTTTAAAGGTTTCTCCGCCTTTGGCTGTTTTAGTGTTCTTTTATTACACTAGCAAGATGTCGGCCTCAGGCCATTTTCAAGTGTTACAATAGGACAAAAGTTTACAGACTTAGGTATTACTCAAGTCACTGTCGAAAATACTGAAGTAGTTTCATATATGATTCAAGTAGGTGCGAGAACGCACAGTATACATGCAGCCTTTACTCTCGCTTGTTTTTACTTGCATGCTGATGTTTTAGTGCATGTTGGATATCAAAAACAGCTAAAAGTACAAGCCGCTTCTATATTGTGCGTTCTCGCACATTGCAAGTCATATATGTAACCACTTCAGTATTTTCGAGAATGACAAATTGTAGCACTTGAAAATGGTGTAATGCCGAAACCTAGGTTGTGTTATAAAAGAACACAATAACAGTAAAATGGCGGAGAACTCTTAAGAAATTCACATACATGTTTAGCTACTGTGAAGCATTGCTGGATTCGCTAGTTACGAGGCGCGTCCAATTTTCTTTTTTTTTCCAAACGCATCGTTACCTAAACAACTTTATTGGCAACAGGTAGTGCTGGGTTTGAAAATGCCTAACTGTTCAAACAATTTAGTCACAGTTCGGGAATCCAGGGATATGTTCGAACATTCGATGAGGATACTATCTAGCAATGACAGGAGGTACCATCTCTACAATTACGGCGATGGCATTGATAAATCTTTTAGGCGCTGTACAGTAAACAATATCTAACTAAGATAGTGTCATTAATGGCGATTAATAAGTGTGGATCATAATAATAATTCGTGTGGCTCATTGGCCTTGTGGAAGTCTTTCAGTTGGACGCCACTTCGGCGATTTGCGTGTTCCTATCCTACCACAGTTATCCAACCGGGGAAAGGGGGGCGACTTCTCACATCGTTGTGCAGACTGTAGTAGCTTCTAGGGTGCAGGTCATAACTGAAAACAGTAACATAAACGATAGCAATCGTGATTTAAAATTCTAGTGCTGCGATCTAGCGACGCCTTTTGGTACTACGTACACATCAGCTCATGCACTGTTTACTCCGTGGTTGCTATTCTACTTTACTTTTGGATGTCTTATTTCCGTTGTTGGGTATTAAATTTCTAATTTTTCTCCTATTTCATCTCTTTTAATCTTTTTTCAAGGCGATTAAAATTTGGTAACATTTTTACCTGTTACTGTACAGTATGAACAGAGAATGGAATGGTCATTTGCAACCTATATCTTATAATCAAATTATCGTAATTACTACTTACGAAGGATTCACAGTAATGTAACATGCTTCCAGAAACTACCTTTGAGTGTTAGCTTTGCAGTAATTTGATGCAGTAGTTCTGTTGTAGCAGCAGATATTTTCTCAATGGATCATATCTTGCAGTTGTATCAGATAGGTCACGTATGTAAAATATACAGTTTTTCACAGTGACGCTTTTTCTTTTACCACAGGTTAACATACGTTAGACAGTGCTTGTACTTCCTATGAAACTAATTCTGAGGAAAGCGATAGCCCATTAACTTCAAAATTTTCCGCGCATCTTTTGGAGTTATGAAGCGGGAGTCCTTTCCCATCTGAGTGTTCGAACAGTTCGATACTGTATCGAGTTTTCCGTTGCATCGGGAAATCTCTAGCATGTTCGAACGCGAGTATCGTTTGCCCAGCTCTAGCAACAGGTATAGGAATGTTTAAGCTCTTTATCGACAGTCACAAAAATGAGACGCTTGTCATATCGTAGAATCAACTTTCTTATTCCTGTGTCGTTAGTCTGCAACCCATGAAAGGAACCAGCATGTGACCGTCGTCTTCAGCTCTTGTGAAACAATGCGGAAATTGCGACATACGATTGAAAACCAGACCTTTGTATGCTTATTGCAGGTGTTGTGCTGCTGCATGACAATACGTGTCTACATATACTACTGGCCATTAAAACTGCTACACCAAGAAGAAATGCTGATGATACATGGTTATTCATTGGGCAAATATATTATACTAGAACTGACATGTGATCACATTTTCACGCAATTTGGGTGCATAGATCCTGAGAAATCAGTACCCAGAACAGCCACTTCTGGCCGTAATAACGGCCTTGATAACCTGGCACTGGGTCAGAGCTTTTATGGCGTGTACAGGTACAAATTCCCATGCAGCTTCAACACGATACCACAGTTCATCAAGAGTAGTTACTGGCGTATTGTGACGAGCCAGTTGCTTGGCCACCATTGAACAGACGTTTTCAATTGGTGAGAGATCTGGAGAATGTGGTGGCCAGGGCAGCAGTCGAATATGTACCGTATCCAAAAAGGCCCGTACATTACCTGCAACATGCGGTCGTGCATTATCCTGCTGAAATGAAGGCTTTCGCAGGGATCGAATGAAAGGAAGAGCCACGGGTCGTAACGCATCTGAAATCTAACGGGCACTGTTCAAAGTGCTGTCGATGCGAACAAGAGGTGACTGAGACCTGTAACCAATAGCACCCCATACCATCACGCCAGGTGATAGGCCAGTATGGCGATGACGAATACACTCTTCCAATGTGGGTTCACCGAGAGCCTTTTTTTTTTTTTTTTTTTTTTTGTAGTTTTAGGGCGCACAACTGCTAATGTCATTAGCGCCCAGATAAGAACGGAGATTCGCTAGAACTCGAAAAAATTAGTAACTACCAGATAGAGTATCAAAGGAAGGCTAAAAACAAAGATAAAAACAATTAAAAGGGCTAAATAGCTTTGATAGATTGGCCATGTTGATAAAACGAAAAACTCGAGCAACTGCTAGTGTGTCATCAGCTAAAAGTTCCTCCAGAGTAGACGGAAAGTGAAGGGCTACACGGAGATGATTAAAATTGGGACAAGACAGTAAAACATCTCGCACCGTCAGCAATTCACCGCAGGAGCACAGCGGTGCAGGGTCGGCGGTTAGCAAATGACGGTGGCTGAAACGGCAGTGACCGATCCGCAACGCGATGTCGCCAGACACGGATTCGACCATCATGATGTAAACAGAACCTGGATTCACCCGAAAAAATGACGTTTTGCCATTCGTGCACCCAGGTTCGTCGTTGCGTACACCATCGCAGGCGCTCCTGTCTGTGATTCAGCGTCAAGGGTAACAGCAGGAATGGTCTCCGAGATGAAAGTTTATGCTATTGCAAACGTCGTTTAACTGTTCGCGGAGATGATTGTCGTCTCGCAAACGACCCGATCTGTTGACTCGGGGATCGAGACATGGCTGCACGATCCGTTACAGCCATGAGGATAAGATGTCGACTGCTAGTGATACGAGGCCGTTGGGATCCAGCACGGCGTTCCGTATTGCCCTCCTGAACCCGCCGATTCCATATTCTGCTAAACAGTCATTGGATCGCGGCCAACGCGAGCAGCAATGTTGCGATACGATAAACCGCAACCACGATAGGCTACAATCCGACCCTTATCAAAGTCGGAAACGTGATGGTAGGTGTTTCTCTTCCTTACACGAGGAATCACAAAAACGTTCCACCAGGAAACGCCGGTCAACTGCGGTTTGAATATGAGAAATCGGTTGGAAACTTTCCTCATGTCAGCTGTTGTAGGTCTCGCCACAGGCGCCAACCTTGTGTGTATGTTTTGAAAAGCTAATCATTTGCATATCACAGCATCTTCTTCCTGTCGGTTAAATTTCGCTTTTGCAGCATGTCATCTTCGTGGTGTAGGAATTTTAATGGCCAGGAGTGTATATCTCGGCGCAAAACAACTGTTTCCCAGAAGTTGGGCTGGGAGCTGACTGATCATCCAGCACACAGTCCTGATCTTGCCTCCAGAGGTTTCCGTATTTTCTTGCACCTCAAGAAATTCCTGTCCGCCGGCCAGCGTTTTGACGACGACTAACAGCTCAAGACTTCGGTGAACGCTGGTTCCACCCTCAGGCGGCAAATTTCTACGACAAGGGAACAGAAAAGTTGATCCCACGATCTGACAAGTTTCTCTGTTCTTTTGGTGACTCTTGTTGTTGTGGTCTTCAGTCCGGAGACTGGTTTATTGCGTCTCTCCACCATACTCTATCCTGAGCAAGCCTAATAATCTCATAAGAGCGGCAACCTACATCCATTTGAATCTGCTTACTGAATTCATCTCTTCGTCTACCTCTGCGATTTCCTCTCCCCCACCACACACACACACACACACACACACACACACACACACACACACACACACACTCTTCCCTCCAATGCTGAATTTATGACAATCGATCCCTTCTTTTAATCAAGATATGTCAGAAATTCCTTTTCTCCCCAATTCTGTTCAGTACCACCTCATTACTTACGCGATATACCAACCTAATCTTCAGCATTCTTCTGTAGCACCACATTTCAAAAGCCTCTATCCTCTTCACGTCCGCACTGTTTATCGTCCATGTTTCAGTCTCATACAAGGCAATACTCCACACAAATTCCTTCAGAAAGGGCTTCTTTAGGCTTAAATCTTTATACGATGTTAACAAATTTCTCTTTTTTAAGAACGCTTTTCTACCCAATGCCACTCTGCATTTTATATCTTCTGTACTGCAACCATCATTTGTTATCTTACTGCCCAAGTAACAAAACTCGTCTACCACCTTTATTGTTTCGTCATCTAATATAATTACTTCAGCATCGCGTGATTTTCTTAGACTGCACTCCGTTACCCTTGTTTTGTTCTTGTTAATGTTCATATTATACACACCTGTCAATATACTGTCCATTCCGTTCAACTGCTCTTCCAGGTACTTTGCTGTCTCTGAAAAAATTACAAAGTCATCAGCAAAAAGCAAATTCTTCACCAGATCTTTAATTCCTTCTCCAAATTGCTCCTTGCTTTCCTTTATAGCTTGGTCAATGTACAAATTGAACAACATTGGAAAAACGCTACAACCCTGCCTTACTCCCTTCCCAACCTCTGCATCCTTTTCATGCCCTTTAACTCTGATAACTGCTGCCTGGTTTGTGTACATGTAGTAAATAACTCTCCGTTCAAAAAATTTTACTCCTGCTAATTTTAAAATTAGAAAGAGTATTCCAATCAACATTGTCAAAAGCTTTCTCCAAATTTACAAAAGCTAGAAAGTAGGTATGGCTTTCCTTTATCTTCTAAGATAAGCCGTAAAGTGAGTATTGCCTTCCGTGTTCCTACATTTCTTCTGAATCCAAACTGATCTTCCCCAAGGTCGGCTTGTCCAACTTTTCCATTCACTATGTCGAAAAATAGCGCAAACATTGCGGTCCTGTTGCCAATAAAGTTCTTCGTGCAACTATATTGTCTTAGTTTTTAAAACATGGGGAAACTTTCTTCCTGCATGCGCCTCGTACTTCACAAAATGGTATAAAAGCTTTTTATATTCACTGACTGTCCCGCCTGTTCCCGACAGAATATTTTATACATTATGAATGAAAATTTCTACGCAATGGTAAAAATAGCCCTCCAGCCTTGGAAAAGAGTGGAATATACAAGATTACTTGAAACTGTGGCAAATTCTACATTGGCCCGTCAGACAGAGCAGGAACACTACAAAAGTTGGAAACTTCGGCAAGGAAATTCTACATTTGCAGACCATCTGCTAAAAGAAGGCACAGTTATAACATATAACGTCCTACACTATATACACAAAGGAAGGCACTTTAACGTCTTTGAAATAATGGAAATTAACCGTTTAATGCGCAGTGTAGCTGATCAACTATATACCTAATTTTTTCGATTATCTCTCAAACCGATCAACATTTTACTACAAATTCATTTGTAGCTTCTTGTATACGTAGTGTTACATATGCAAGAAGCACCTCCCAGAAGTTATAAGTCGCAGAGTGTTAGTGAATCACTTCGACAGTTAGCTGCAAAGAGTTACTCGTAACATGTGCGTTTGTTTACTTTACTATGCCTCCTTTGCCATGTAAAAGAGTTCATTAAGAGTTACGTTATGAAAAGATCAGCAGCACAATAGCGACATTTACTGCATCTTGTAAATCATGGAAGCACTATAGAGCTGACCAGCTATGAGGTGTTTGTTGCTAGTAGTGCATAGAAATTTTAAGGAAACTTTTTAAAATATAGTTTTCTCAGTATATACTCACTATATATTAATCGTGGTAATTTTTATAGCTTCAAATGAAAAGTCATGCATTGAAGGGTTAATAAACATGTAAATTTCCATAAATCTGAGGAGTTGATGACGTAGATGTTTAGTCCCCTCAAAACAACAACATAAACCTGATATTGAATTGTCAGACACTTTCCATACTCACTACTTCTGACTGCAGAATCTAATCAGAACCCTGTGCGGACAATGTAAACTACCATCTCCTATGCACTTGGGTAATGCCTCTGCTACTGTTTCATAGCCATATTGTAAAATCCTTGTGTAATCACAACTGTTTGGCTGCTTACATGATGCAAATGGTAATGTCTTTATTTTCCTAGTAACCATCGTTTAAGTTAACCAGTTACAATATTAACATATATTCACAGACTAGATGACCTGGTGAACTTCGTATCACTTACCTCTTAAAATAAACCATATTAATTTAAATCGTGTGCGTTTTAGATGCAGTAGCTTTATAAAGGCATCGTCAGAAAAGAGCTCTTTCATTTTTCCACAAATTTTCCTATTTTCTTGCCAACTATTCCAAACTTTTACTTCACTCAAACCTTCCTCTCGCTTTGAACGTTGAAAGTGCAAAACTTTGCACTCATTAATGGTATTGATATTTCTTAGAAAAATTATTTTTTCTCTATTTTCCCATTTTCTGGGAAACTTTTTTTAATACATAAGAACGTTACTCTTGATTTGAACGTCAAATATGCAAAATTTTATCTCAATCAGACGAATGATATTGATATCCCATTGAAAAAGGCTTTTTCAGTTTCTCGCGAATTTTTAAATTTTCCGGGTAACTTCGCAAATTTTTGGTTCATAATAAGACATTTGTTTAGTTTAATGAAGTAACTATTCATTTTAAGTTCTTGATTCCACTCCAAACCTGGATTTACAACTGTCATATGCAACACCATCTATAATTATAGTGCAGAATTATTAACAAGGCACTTATATATATTTATTTATCAGCATTATCAGTTTGTTTGTAATAGCAGGTAGTTTCAGTTCCCAGGTTATATTCAAATTTATTCCTTGTTTTATACTCCACACACTGTATATTCTTGTATTACAGTTTAGTTTTTCAGTTCATAACTGTAATAACACAACGTCAAAGAAGTGTTATACTATGTATGTCGATCTAAGTGTAGTCATTTGTCATCTCTTCCCATACTGCATCTAAACAATGTAACCTCTTTGCCACAGCAGTAAATACTCTGAAGATGGCCTAATAAGCCGAAAACCGGTTAAGTAAGCAAAAATAAACTTGTAGAACACACACATTCATCTTTCGTTGAACGTCAAATGATCAAAATTTTATCGCAATCTCGTGAAGGATTCTCAACTTTGTGTTGAGTACATTTATAAACACATCGATAAAGGAACTTGGTTCGAATTTTGCGACTTTACTTTTTAACTTTCCCTTTTTTTACTGAAATCTTTTCCATCGCTTTCGGTTTTTCCTACATTTTCCTACTTTCCGGGCGAACTTTTCCAAATTTTTATTTGATGTGAACCTTCCTATTGCTTTCAACATTAAATGTACAAAAATTTATCGCAATTGGACGAACGGTTCAGTTCTTCCCGATTTTCCTCTTTTCTGGCAACTTTTTCATATTTTATCACCATTTAAACCTTCCCTGAACTTATGCGAATATTTCAAGACTAAAATTAGCCTAATCGGCTCAGCCGTTCTCGAGTTTTAGCGACACTAACGAACAGCAATATATAATTTCATCGAGCTGAGTCACTGGACCTGTAAGTTTCTTTTTCAAATTTTCAGCCAATTTCTATTGTTTCTGTTGTGGCGTAAAGTCAGCGCCACACGCCAGATATGTGGTGTCGCACAAGTCCAAAGTGCGCGCCACCTACTTTCGCCGCGCGCCGCCATGCACGCACGGCGCGGCGTTCTTACGGCGACAGCCACGAGCGCCCTCTGCTGCAACTCCGCTCGTGGCCACGACTGAACGACATCTTTCACTTGGGACTGAGATAGGAACCAGTTAGCACTTCGTATTCAGATAGGCACCAGTGAAGACTTTGCTATCGGATAGGCACTAGGCAGACCTCTAACTCAACTATCAATCAGCAGTCTGCAGTACTGAGCTATGTAAAAGTTAAGTATTGTATAAATTCTGCGCAATATATATCTCGTTCTAATTTACTCTAGTGTTTCTAGTTTCTGCTGTCCCACTGGCTGCTCCCCTCCGTACCTGAACAAGCGTGCTATCTTTATTCCTGTGTCGGACTTCCTACTCGGCCACTGACACCTACGACGGAAACGAGACACAAAGCGGCGACGAAGCTGGGACACAAAAAGATGCAAGAGAACGATCGTGGAGAAGGCAGCTTATGACGTCCGGCAGCCAATCGCACGCTAGCGCCTCGCCTCTTGGAGGGAGTAACCTAGATGCACGCCCTCTACAAGCTGCTATATCTAGGCCGACATGCGTCTGGACGACCCGTCAGAACTCGGCTACGAACAAAGACAGTCACCAGGAAACACCGCAGCTAGCATCGTATAGGAGACGATGACGCGAGAAGAGAGAAAGATAGAAGTTGAGTATTGTATTCTTTAGCAAATAAAACTTGTATTAATAATCTGAAAACATGTTCTAGATGACTACGCATCCTGCACCGAACCATTCCTGAAAGTTAGACCGGGGCAAGAACTCAATGAACAGCATCGAGGATGACTCAACAGTTTCAATTAATATTTCTTAAGATAATGTCATTTATTATATTGTTATACTTTATCACTGTCAGGAATTTACACCATAATTTCCCTCAGGTTAGTTTTAAACCAAAGCACTAGTCTCTGATGAAAGTTACATATCTACCAACTTAAGATCTTTGAAGACTTGTTTATCTGATGCTGTAACAGCCGAAAGCCGGTTTGTGAAACTAATAAATCTGGAGAATATCTCACAGTTATCTTGTGTTTTCATTCATAACAAAAGCTTTTTACATTTTGAAAGATAATTGTCCTTTCTCCGCTCTGGTTGCAAAGGTATCAGTATGCTCTAAAATTCTGTCACATTAACAACCTACTTACCTTTATCCAAAATAATGAGACTGTCATGTCAAATGTAAAACATATATTTGATTACGTCTGCAGTCTAATGTTCGTGTTAAGGCTTAATCCTGGGATATTACAGGTGTAATCTGTGCTACAATTTATTTTCTTTATATTCTTTATAGACATGAACACTGACAAGAGAGGAAGAAAGAAGATTAGAAGCATTTGACATGTAGTCTTGGAGACGAATGGAAGGGATTAATTTGGTAGACAAAGTGAGAAGTGTTCAGAAGAATGAAGTGAAAAGGAAACTTAATTTGTTTGTGCATTTGATGAGAAGAGATTGTCTGCTGATGGATGCTGTGCATAAAACAGTGAATGGAAGAAGATACCAGGTGGTTGACAATATAAGTACGGGAAGCAGTTATGAGTACACATAGAGGGCAGCAAACTACTGGACAGTAGGGAGAGCTGCATGTGGAGACCTGGCTTAGGGCAGAACAGTGGTGGTGGCGGTGGCGGTGGTGATACTCCCGTAAGTCAGCTGCACGGAGACGTTTCTGAGTTCATGTGATACAGTAGTTGAAGCTGATAACTATTTTCTGCATTATACGAAAGAAAAGTTTCCGAAGTAGCTTTTGAAGAACAGTCCAGTTATCAAGTTAGAATAACGTATTTGATGGCATGATCTTTTAGTCTTTTGTGCTCAGTCGAAAGTCGTGGCTTATTCGTTCACACCTCTATCAGTGCGAATGTCTTTTGTCAACGTTCCACTTGTCACAAACATTGGTACCTGGCGGTGATGGATGATAATGTTGAAAAAGTCTTACCTCAAAATAACCTCGAGTTCTTCCATTTTAAATCATAATACTAAATCTCTGCCAGTAAAATTGCTTAAGAGCATAAACACCCTTTAAGAAATAATTTTTATAGTATTTCTCCAGTTCCACTTTAGTGCGAGCTTTTATTTACGAATTACCGTGTGCCATTTTATTTATATGACACTGGCAAAACATTGTTTTTATTTTATATGTAACTGGCTTTATACTAGAGAATACAGCCGTTTATAATTTCACACAATGTAAAGTGATATGCACACTTTTTGTGTGGAGTAATTTCAGTACGATCTAATACGTATTTCCTGTGTCGTATGTCGTTTCTGGATTCCGAAAACAACATTTATATGGAATGCAGCTCGCCCTATTCGTCCACAAAACCCAGAAGTAGATACATGTTCCCAGGTATATACCATGTTTGTTTTTTTGTAAGGATTCTCTATACGGTTCAGCATCGTCGACTATTCAACAAGACATGCGCATTCGGAACATCACACAAACTGTATGACTGAATTGAAGTGCTTCTCGCTAACAAAGTAGCATGTTATCAACGTAGATAAATTAAGTGATTTCAGGCGTTCTCAAAGGGTGTGTTGTACGTCTGTTATTTTTCATAATCTATACAAATACACTGGAGAATCGTAGCAGGGCGAATGAGGATCTACAGCGTATAGACGCTTCATGAAGGGAGTGGTAAAACGACAAACTACTGTATTGCATTGAGAATATATAGCAAGATCTTTTATTATATATCAAAAACAATTGCAGAAGGAGATGTTTTGCCATACGGCACAGGCTTCTGTCCACGGGCGTCTGAGGATTTTTTCCTCAAAGATGGGTAAGCTTCGAAACTTGCAAATTTTACAGAGGAAAAGGAGTTTAGTATATACTAAACGTTTTGCATATCAAACGATTTCAATTTATTTCTTAAATAGATTACTTTGATACGTAAAACTTAAACATACTTCATTGTATACAGTATTTCTCTGTTCAGTATGAATATTGATTCCACCACTTCGATCTAACAGCAATAAGTTTCATCCCACAAATCTAACGAGGTAGAAAAAATTAGATATATTCACAAAAATATCTTTGTTCACATGCCACTAATGTTTTACCTTGGAAATTAACTACGTAAAACACAAATGGAGTCTTAAATCGACCGCGCGGGAGTAGCCGAGCGGTCTGGAGCGCCACGTTACGGATCGCGTGCGGCCTCCCACGTCGGAGGTTCGAATCCTCCCTAGGACATGGATGTGTGTTGCCCGTAGGTTAGTTTAACTTAGTTTAAATAGTTTGTAAGTCTAGGGACTTAGAATTACAAACATTTGAACAATATTAGTCTTAAATCACAAATTTCTGTACGTTATGAACAAAACCTAGATCCCAGCAGAAATATCAGTGATTTCTACTCATAGAAAATGAAAAGCAGGATGCAAAATGCGGAAAAAATTATGCAACTTTTACGTGAGCCTCGAAAATTCGTTTGCACAAGCCAAAACGAAATCGCAGAATGTTGAAATGGACCCTTTTTGAAACTCTGTAAGGGGTGCACACGGAAATGATTGAGAATATGTTCGGGACTACTGTATTGTGTTAATTTTCTGCAAATTCTCGCATTTCCATGACTGTAGGACAGCGCAGAAACCGTCACACAAAGTCTTTATCTGTACTAGCCCAACTACCAGATATAACCAATACATTATGATCCAAGTATATCAACCAACAGCCGTGACAATAATGATTTTAATATCTGGCAACCAGTTTTCAACACCTCATTAGAGCCATCTTCAGGCACTATGTAAATAGAATAAATAACACCAGTCACATCTCTAAATCCCATTACACAATGTATCATACAAAAAGTGAAGAACAAGCAAAAACAAAAATAGATGGCCGTGAAGTAATATAATGTCCTAATGAATGGCATACAATAAATACAAGAATTTAAGTAAATGGCATAGAGACAAAATTACAAAAGGATGTAACTTCAGTCAGAAAGGATGTTGGTCGCCATATATTCAAATATATATTTAGTTTTTTTGTATTTATATTTAATTAATTGGGAAAAATAATCTATGAAACAAAACAGCAGGCCATAGAAAAACGAAATGGTGAGAGTAGGTACCAAACTGCATTGCTCGCTTGGAAAGAAGAACAAAGAATAGTATGTGGACCAAATACCACTGGTATTTGGTCCACATAGCATTGTTTGTTGTTCATTCCAAGCGAAAAACGCAGTTTGGTACCTAACCTTACCATTTCGTTTTCCTGTGGACTGCTTTTTTGGATCATAGATCACTTATTTTGTCCCAATTTATTAAAAATAAATACAAAAACTAGATATATATTTGAATATATGGCAATAAACACCTTTCCTGACAGAAGTTACGTCCTTTTGTAATTTTGTCTCTATGCCATTTAAGTAAATTCTTTTATTTATTGTGTGCCATTAATTAGGCCATTATATTACTACAGGGCCACTTATGTCTATTTCTGTTTTTGTTTGTTCTTCACTTTTTGTATGATATAATGTCTAATGGATTTGGAAATCTGACTGCTGATTATTTGTTCTATTTATTTAGGGCCTGAGGATGGCACTAATGCGGTGCTGAAACTGGTTGCCAGATAATAAAATCATTATTGTTACAGCTGTTGGTTTATATATTTTAATATACTTTGATCATAATGTCAACCAGCCGTTGTCCCACTTTCCACATTAGCATGGAGTTACATCTGTAGCTAAGATAGGTAGCCACTGCTAAAGCTGTAATACTTCACGTCGCCCTGGGCAGTGCTAGGTCTATGATGTAGTACATCATAGATAATCATTCACAGAAAGGTATAAGAATTCTGCATTGAATAAAGAAGAGTCTGTACTACTCAATTCCACCGGGGGAATGCCCCTCTTGACAGGCTACGTGGGGTTTCCTACAAGGGTGCCGCAGGTAGCTCAACTGTCTCGACCAACCGGTTCCTGAACAAGTGTTTCCGAACAGAGCCTTCCTCACAGCCTGTCTCCACCAGTCGCTCATAGCACAGACAAATATATACAGATGGGAAACCTTCGTAAGGGCCCGGTCCTACGCTCAGGGGTGTGGGGAGGGTGGGTTTCCAGCAGTTCCGTAAGATGTCCCATGATGGCACTGCTGTTAGAAGCTGCCCTTTAAACTGGCCAGAGCAGGCGGCAGGTAGCGGCTGCCCCCACCACCACCTCCCCTCAAACGCCAGCAAGCTGGACACAGCCGCGGCCACGTGGCAGGAGGCACAAGCTCTCCCCTCAGCCTCCCCTCCACACTACACTCTGACGTGCGAGAGGCACCCTAAGCCAGCGATCCGCCTGACACCTGATAGCATCTTACGGAACTACGAGGGGAGCGTAGGACAGTGGTTTAGGTGTGGCTGCTCCTCTGTATATGTTACTCTGTGCTCATAGTCAGTGCAAGTGTAGTCACTGTTTCTCAGACAGTGTCGTCGCCTATAGCTTTCGCTCCGTGTATTTTCGTACGCGATTTCTTTTATGTGCAATGTACACGATGAAAGTCACAACAACAACTAAAGGGAGGCTGTGTCTTGTCAAGGATGGTCATTGCTACCGTAGTTATAAGAAAACTAAACACATGACGCAGTATGAAGTTCGTGGCCCATACCTCTGGAAAATATACCTACCCAAGTCCCTATTATCACGTTATGACGTCTGTAGATGTGTTCAGAATTTTCAGAATGTTTGTAAAACTTTGAGTGACACATAAGTAGCGTAGAATAATTACCAGTTTTCTGCTAGCCTCAACTATTCTACGTGGGACTTTTTTTTAATACTTTTACTACCTACACAGATGTGCTGTAAGTACAGTATAAAAATAAGCACATATGCGCATTGAAGTGGTTGCCAGTGATTTAATTTTTCAGCTTAATTATTAACTTCCAAAAATTGCTTCTTCAAAGGTCATACATTATTATGGAGTTCATTCTATAAAGATGAAATTGCTTCCTCCTACGTATATCTCGGGGAAAGACCACAAGGATAAAATTAGATAAGAACCCACACGGAGGTAGTCTTTTCTCCTCACGACCCATAGGTTTTAGGCCTCGTGAGTTCCTGTGACAATGAGGAGTATTTCCGGTGTTGGTCACAGCTGTACTGTACTCATCTTCAACAGTATTGGAGGCGCCATTTTGAAATGGATCTCATGAAACCATACCATTTGAAGTTAACGTCACATTGAAGATTTATATGAAACACTCACTCCTCTTTGGTACAATTAATGTAAGTAAATAATGTCAACCAGTGTCGGTCTTAGCCATGTGCAAAAGGTGCAGATGTACAGTGTGATGATACTGCCGGCCCCCTATCTCAATGTTACCGTACGATACCGTCTGCGTCGGACCCAGAATTGTGTGGTTCAATAGTGATATATATGGCGTGTGAAGTTAAAAACGAAATAGCCAGCCTAGGAATCAGTGTAGGACAGTGTCTCGGTGATACTGTGATTAAAACAAGTGATAGATTTCATTAATTAAGAGATCCATATATTTTCTTTCCAGACAGTTCTATAAACAATAGTTGTGTCATTGTATGTTATTTCAAGACTCAAACAGACGAATTGTAAAATCTTTTGTAAAACAAAGAAATGAAAATAAATAGCATTGTATATATGTTAGGCTCATAAACAAGTTGTGTTGACCAGCTAATTGTGTTATTTCGACTATTACATTATCAATATTGAATTCTTTGTATATATTGACTGACGTGAGATTTTGAGTATTGTGAATGGCCATGAGATTTGATAGTTCAATATATGTTAGGAACATGTATAATGTACTCATTAACTAATTGACATTTAATATTTTGGTTTGTTGTCAAACAAAAAGTAGCTGGATTAAAACTTAAAAAGATATGTGCAAGCTAAAAATTATTGTATGTATAATTTTTATTTTATAATGTGATTATTTTTGTGTACATGAAATGTTTTCTTTGTGCGTTTGTTAATTGTAAATTAGTATATTCAATTGTTATAAACAATTGATAATGTAACGTCATTATTGTGAATGTTATATATTTGCCTCACCGCCTTGCGTGGGGGAGTTCGAGTTTTGGCTTTTCTAAAGTGCACTGGAAGCTATGTCAGTTGTCTTAAAATGGAAGTACTACCGTTCTGATGCTTAGTATATGTTTTAAAGTTGTAATGTTTTTGTGAAGAAAAAGTTTGCTTTCAAATTAGAGAAGAAGTGAAAAATTGTACCTAAGTGTATTTATTTATACCACGACGCCCCAGGAGAATATTTTGCAGCGAGCAGAACCCCTATACATCGTAATATTGAAAAGATGAGTATAGGTTGGAAGCTGTAGAAAGGAACTGTAATTACTTTAAAATATTATAACAGGGACCCGCGCAAAACGTTAGAATGTAATTTGAAAACTGTCATGCGTAATTTTGTTTCAAATGTTCAAATGTTTGTTAAGCTTAAGGGACTTAACTACGGGGTCATCAGTCCCTAAACTTACAAACTACTTATGAACTACCTACAACTAAGGACGGCACAAATATCCATGCCCGAGGGGGGATTCGAACCCCCGACCGTAGTGGCCGTGCAGACCGTGACTGAAGCGCCTCAGTCCCCTCAGCCACCGCGGCCGGCGTAATTTTGTTTCTGCAACTACTTGCAATGTAATGTAATTCAAGCATATGCCCATTGTGACACGACTATTGGCATTGGAGTACGTCTCAGACAGACAATTATGCCTGTATCGGAGTAGAAGTAATTAGGGGTTATAAAACTGATATGCTATATTAATATCCAGTGTCAAAACATTGCTCATGCTACTAAGACGTACGCCATTCATTGTTTCTCAGCGCTTCTCCTCGCTCTGTTTTGTGATTAACAATCAACATTACATTTGTCCGTTAGCAGATGTTTTCCACAAGGCAGTAGAGCTGTGGTAAACCGTATGTATTCGGTACCGCGTAACGAATGCTTTGTTTGCTCAAAGTACTCAATCGTTACTCAAATGCATTTCGTTACTCGCATCTACCGTAACGATACGAACTTACTCATGAATACATTTCATTACTTGCATACGAAGTCTGTTACGAAAACCAATATTGGAGAATGTACTGCGATGCAGCAACGGCGAATGTGATACAAATCATATAGATATGAAACGAACAGCTTATAGAAACTAAGTACCTTTCCAAGAAAATAGATGGAACATCTTATAGCTGTATTTTATGTAAATGAGTAGCCTACTTAAAGGAAAGTTAAATTCAAAACAAGAAATAGTGCAAAACACTGTCCATTTTTCAAAAGAAGGGAAAAGTGTATGTGTGGGAGTGGATGTCGTTTTATTGAAATATTGTAATAAATATTTTTATAAATGACGAACTTTTAATAACTGAGTTTACCACATGTAGAATTGTAAACATGGACATGTCCAATATCATTGTCAAGTACGCTCTGCTGACAAAACAGCCGAATAAAACCGAGCGAGTCGATCCGATCCTAAAGTAGGGTGCCATAACGTGACTAGACACATACGTACTCGTTACGGCATCCTACTCAGCTGTTTTAGGAAGATTTATGGATGTACGCTCATCTGGAGAGAATTGTTTTGTGGTGCACAAGCTCTGTTGCGCGTCTCAATTTAGTTTCATTTGAAATAATATGTTTTGAGTAATTGGACTATTCTGTGATATTTATTCTAAGGTGAATTACATAGACATCCGTGAAGATTATTAATCGCGTGTTGCGTAGCTCTACGATTTTAGATGCTTATTTCTGTTGTTAAACATTTTAGATTATAATTCCTGGTCGTGTTTTCAGGTTAATCCTCGATGATCTGACGTCCGCTTTTAATGCAAATACACGTTTTGTTACATTTCTTATCTGTAAAGGTTTAGGTTCACCGGTTGATTATCTGTATTTAAGCTGGTCTACTAAAAGTATTCAAAAGTTTTCATGTATGCAAGTCATGCATATTCATTATACCCACAATGGAATGGCAATAAAAGCCCTAATGAGACACTGTCACTAGTAATCACCGCCATCCTGCTAGTGGTTAAATAAACTGTTTGATCCCTTTGACGTTCATAAAGGCGCGTGTCCACTGACAAGTAACTTCTGCAAGTTTTTGCCTATGTATTTTTGTATTTACACTAGAAAAAAAAAAAAACTTGCACAAGTTTTCTTGTGCAAGTCGCTTTGGCAAGATTATTTTAGGAACTACCTGCAAGTACTTGAAGTGTTTAAACTAGTTTTCACGTTGTGATATGGGCAAGTGGTAGTTACAATGTCATGCCCGAAAATCAGAGCAAGTGCCACCGTTATTGGATTATAATTACTGAAAAATAAATAATAAAAAATAGAAAAAACTAAGAAAAGAACAAGTATAGGTGAAAAATGGGCACAGAGACGTACATGTTTAAGCTTTCAAAAAACATTGTTAAATGAACTAAAATCAGAGGACGCTAGTCAGATTAAATATTTTCTGAGAATGTCATATGCAAGTTTTGTACAACTTTTGTCTCTTGTAGAAACAAGTATTCAAAAACAGGACAAACAAATGCGGCAAGCTATTGCACCAAGACATCGTATTTTAATTACCCTTCTAGTTTTAGCAAAAAAAAAAAAAGGTAAAGCAGTTAACAATCCGAAGATTGGTTTGAACACCAACGTGCTTTACTAGGCATGGTCCTGTTTGGAGGTGGTATGCCGTTGCCTTCCTCCGACCTTCGAGCTGACTTACCCAGCCAGTTATAGGGGGACCTACAGTTTAACGTGGGTTCCGAACCACGGTGCTACTCGGTATTTTTCACATGAGCTATACTGCCAGAGGTGAAAGAAGTGGAAAGTGACATAAAAATCCTAGGACCTGGCGTGGGTCGAACCCAGGACCTTTGGATTTGTAGTCTAGCACTCTACCGCTGTGCAACCGAGGCGGGTAAGAAAATAAAACACTAAAATAGCAAAGAAATGATATTTATTTTGTTATCATAATCGGATTGTACACCATTTTCTTTTTGTGGTTCTTGAGTGTCTCCCGGCGTATTTAATAATCAAAATATCCACAGGTGTACTGTCGGTCTATAGTGTCCAACGTCCACAATATTTCGGCGATCATACATGTCGCCATCATCAGGTGAACTGACGGACTCAGCTCCTGGAAACGCGCCGGCAGTACACCCGTGAATATTTTGATCATTTTCCTTTTGGTTATATCGAGGAGACTCATTTCATTCCCTGGTGCATCTCTTTCGAGTTCCTGTATGAATTATCTCATGGATCGTTCTGGATTGTTGACAGGCTCTATGTCTATACTGTCTGAAAAGAGAATATTTAAAGGTTAGTATTCTCATATTTCATAAGCTCACTCAAATAAGCAATTAAGCAGAACATTGGCAAAACAATTACCTTGTGTATTATCTACTTCAGAAGTATCAGAAAGAATTATCACTTCCTCTAAAGGTGGATATACCGTAGAAATAAAATTTGTATCATATCTTCAGACGATACTTGTAGATTTTTAGTTTTATTTTTAGTTTTTTGCAGGCTGGTTTGGACAAAGCCCTCAGCTCTACAGCAACGTAATCGCCAAATATCTGATATTCATCATTTGGTTTCTGCATTAGCTCTAAGGCATTTTTTAAAAGAGCATCAGTGTCCGATTTTTTTCTTCTCTTCCTGCTTGGTGTCTTTATAGTTTCGTTTTTTATGCAGATATCAGCAGAAGTTGTACGTCTATTTTCCAGGACATTCTCTTTATTTTCTGTGTCTGCTACCTGAAACATAATGTATTATGTTTATACTGTTGTTGTTGTTGTTGTTGTGGTGGTGGTGGTGGTCCGGAGACTGGTTTGATGCAGCTCTCCACAATACCCTATCCTGAGCAAGCCCCTTCATCTCCACATAGGAACGGCAACCTACATCTGTCTGAATTTGCTTACTGTATCCATCTCTTGGTCTTCCTCTGCGGTTTTTACCCCACACACTTCCCTCCAACGCTAAATTCACAATTCCTTGATGTCTAAGAATGTGTCCTATCAATCTATCCCTTCTTTTAGTCAAGGTATGTCAAATTTCGTTTCTCCCCAATTCTGTTCAGTACCTCATCATTAGTCACGCGATCCACCCACGTAATCTTCAGCATTCTTCTGTAGCACCACATTTCAAAAGCCTCTATCCTTTTTGTGTCCACACTGTTTATCGTCCATGTTTCACTCCCATACAAGGCAACACTCCATACAAATGCCTTCAGAAAGGACTTCCTTAGGTTTAAATCAATATTCGCTGTTAACAAATTTCTCTTTTTCAAGAACGCCTTTCTACCCATTGCCATTCTGCATTTTATATCCTCTGTACTGCGACCATCATTTGTTATTTTACTGCCCAAGTAACGAAACTCATCTACCTCCTTTATTGTTTCGTTACCTAATCTAATTCCTTCAGCATCACCTGATTTTCTTACACTGCACTCCATTACCCTAGTTTTACTCTTGTTAATGTTCATCTTATATGCACCTTACGCTCCCTATATTTGACTCCTGCTTGCTTCAGAACTTGAAAGAGTTTATTCCAATCAACATTGTCAAAAACCTTCTCCAAATCTACAAAAGCTAGAAATGCAGGTTTGCCTTTTCTTAATCTATCTTCTAATGTTTATACTATTCATGTGGATATATCTTAGATATAATTCTAGTTTTCTGCACTTCAAAAGACGAAGAATAGCTACAAATTGCTAATGATTTTAAAAGTAGGTGAGATTTTCCAAACTATTGGTGCTATGGACGGGGAACAGGCTCCCAAGGAAGAAGGCAGTGTATACTTTAATTATAAAGGCACTCATAGTATAGTGCTATTAGCACTGGTTGCACCAGACTGCAGAGTTCTGTACTTAGATGTAGGCAGTAATGGCAGAATATGTGATGGAGTTTTTAACAACTTCAAACTGTCAGAATATGTTCAAGATAATACTTTGAATTTACCGGCTCCTCGAATTTCACCAGGTAGAACTGTGCAGTCTCCATATGTAATTGTTGCTGATGATTCATTTGCCCTAAAAAATACATTATGAAGCCTTACTCTTTTAGAGGTCAACCAGTACAAAATCGTGAGTTCAATTACAGGCTCTCTAGAGCAAGAAATGATGTTGAAAACTTCTTTGGATTTATCTCCATATGTTTTTCAATATTACAAACAAATTCTTCTCAACCCAGAAAAAAAAGAAAAACTGTCAGTTCACTTGTGCTCTCCACAATTTTTTTAATGAAAGAAGAAAGTAGCAATTCTTTCTATGCACCACTTGGCACATTTGATGCTCGAGATTCGCAAACTGAAGGAGAATGGCGTAGAGAGTGATGGGTGGAAACAAATGTGCTAAGGGAGTGCGAAGTGAATTTACTGATTATTTCGTATTGCCTGATGGGGAAGTGGAATGGCAATACCGACGTCTTTAAATTTTAACCTGGAGCACACACATGTATTTGTAAAGATACTAATAAATACTATTTGTAAAAAGTAAAATTCGTTTAACGTACCAAATTATCTTGTTTCCTTGGGTGTGCAGAAACGTATCAGAAATTGCAATGAATCAAAATAGTCCCACTTGCTCTTGTATACGGCGTCTGCATTTTGGCCATTTTTCCTAATTTTATTGATTTCCTGACCATAGTGTGTTCTTAAATTGTGATTTTTTTTCTGTATTTCGGCATCGGTTGGGCCGAAATCTGCTGCAACACTTTCGAGTGCGTCCTGTTTTTTAAAACTATTTTTAGAATCCACGTATTTTATGTCCCACAGTTCAGGGACGCACTCAACTTTTTCGATAAGTAGCTGAGTTTTCTCGTAATCCCACACGAATTTCGTCACTGACGTTGACATGTCTGCTAAATCCACAAAACTTGCTGCAAGCAGAAAAAACTCAACAACTGTCAAGCTCTGCAAGTACTTGCTGCAAGTCGCACTGCACTGTTTCAAGTAACTTGCGGAAGTTACTTCTGCAAGCTGCCGAAACTTCCAAAAGTTGACTTTCTGTGTGTGTGTGTGTGTGTGTGTGTGTGTGTGTGTTTTCACGCGAAAAAACTTGCACAAGTAGCTTCTGCAAGCGGCTTTCACAAGTTTTCTTGCTAGTGGACACTCGCCTTAACATTCTAGGACGTTATCAATATTGGTCTTCTGCAGAATATGTCTTTTTTTCTTCTTTTCCGTACAAGTCGCGATTACCCACTGTGTGGTTATGCAGGAACCCAAGAAACGGCTAACATTACTGCGACCGAAAAGAGTAGTGGCGTTATTTACATTATTTTCTGTCGCAAATAGTTTGCAGTTCGTTTCCAAATATGTTCAAATGTTTGTAGTGCTTATGGGACTTAACTACGGGGTCATCAGTCCCTAAACTTACTTACTACTTATGAATAAGCTACTACTAAGGACGGCACAAATATCCATGCCCGAGTGGGGATTTGAACCCCCGACCGTAGTGGCCGTGCAGACCGTGACTGGCGCGCCGCAGTCCCCCAGGCCACCGCGGCCGGCGAAATATGCCGCTATTTCAGAGCTTGTGGTTAGGCGGAAACCTAGATTGCTACGGGTGAAACGAGCAGTAGTGCTTAGCCAATCTATCTGGTGAGCTATTTCCGGACAAAGATATCTTTTAATATCTTGGATAAGAAGGAATTAGATTAGAGAACGAAATAATAAAAGTGGTAGATGGGTTTCATTACTTGGATTTTAAAATAATATAGGATAGTCGCAGAACAGATATAATATAAAATGCAAAATGGCAATGGGAAGAAAAGCTTTTCTCAAAAAGATACCTTTGTTAACATCGAATATTAGTTTGATAAAGAATCTTTTCTCTAGGCATTTGTGTGGAGTATTACTTTGTACGCTAGCGAAAGATGGACGACAAACAGTTAAGAAGAGGATAGAAGCTTTTGAAATGTGGTGCTACAGAAAAATGCTGAAGATTAGGTGGGTAGATAATATAACTAATGAGATGTTGTTGTTTGTTGTCTTCAGTCCACAGACTGGTTTGATGCAGCTCTCCACACTACCCTGTCCTGTGCAAGTCTCTTCATCTGAGAAAACGTTCGACAACCTACATCCTTTTGAATCTGCTTATTATATTCGTCCCTCGGTCTCCCCCTACGATTTTTACCCCACACGCTTCCTTCTAACGCTAAGTTGACCATTCCTTGATGTCTCAGAATGTGTCCAACCAATCTATCCCTTCTCTTAGTCAGGATCTGCCAGGAACTCCTTTTCTTCCCGATTTGGTTAAGCACATCATTAGTTACGTGATATACCCATCTAATTTTCATCATTCGTCTGTAGCACCACCTTTCAAAAGCTTCTATCGTCTTTTTATCTGAAATCCTTATCGTCCACGTCTCACCCCCATACAATGCTACATCCTGAACAGAATTGGGGGATTCCTTGGTTAACAGAAGGGATCGGTGGTAGGACACCTTTTTAGACATCAAGGAATCGTCAATTTAGCACTGGAGGGAAGTATGTGGGGTAAGAATCGCAGAGGGAGAACAAGAGACGAATAATTACGCATGTTTAAATAGATGTGGGTTGCCGCTCTCATAAGATGATGAGGCTTGCTCAGGATATAGGTAGCTGCAGGAAACCAGTCTCCGGACTGTAGACGACAACAACGTGGTTATGCAATCGTTTTCATCGTTTACTGCGGTAAGGTTCTTTTTGGGCTTCAATCGCAAAGCATAGAGTACTCTGTAGATATGTTTGATGTTGGCAGACAGCTTTTCTGGAAACATACTTGGAACCACACGAAATACTGCTCGTGCGCGCCGACGGCCAAGTGGGTGCAGCTGTATGGTCAGGACAGTGATCGGAAGGGGGGGGGGGGAGGCGGACGCGAAGAGAGAAGGGGGCCAAGACATTTTTGTATGTGTGTGGTGCGGACAAAGGACCGAAACCGTTGAGCCAGGACAGGTTCCGGGGCAGGGAGGGATATTGGAAGCACGAGGGAACTTCTGCGAAACTTTTCTGTTGCAGGGCGAGAGAGGATGACACTTGCTGTGTACGTAATATAACATTACGACCAAACGCACTTAGTTTTCCCACAAACATCGATCTACGATTATTACATGCTACGTTTTATTGCGGCAATGCAGGAGCAAACACGAATCGCCGCTGAGCCGTGCCCGGAAGATTCAAATCGCTATCGTCCTGCCACCTATGTGAGATAGCTAGAACTATCAGCTTCGCGGCAGATTATCATACGTAACCGAACATTACAGCCAACATAACAGACCGGTAGGCCTTTATTTCCTAACATTCACCTTTTCAAAATATGGTGCTCCACACAATATTTTTACTAGTTGTCTGAGACGCAAGGAACGTTCTTGGCTGACGAAAAACTAACAAACTCTCCTACTTTTATAATCTGAAGTACTTAAAGTACTTCATATCTGTCAACTGCTTGCGGTATACTGACCTCTAAGATTTTGTCACAGAATTAGTAACTTATTTTTCCATCTTTTGTCAGTTTATCATTCGTCCTGTAAATCTCATCTTTAAGTAGAACCTGAAACGCTATAGAACTCTTACATTAAAAAACAGCTACTGTTGGCTAATTCTGAAAAATTATTAATAATCGGTTATGTCTAGTTTTAATCTCTTCATGGCCGGCGCAAGCCCAAGTGCCGCCCCGTGCGAGCTGCTAAATTGCCGCCCCCCCCCCCCCCGTTTATTTATTTATTTACAGAATCTTTGTGGAATTTAAATTAAACAAATTTGTAGCCGGCCGCAGTGGATGAGCGGTCTGCGGCGCGCCAGTCAAGTCTGTACGGCCGCTACGGTCGGGGGTTCGAATCCCCCTCGGGCATGGATATTTGTGCCGCACTTAGTATTAGCTAGTTCATAAGTAGTTTGTAAATTTAGGGACTGATGATCCCGTAGTTGAGTCCCATAAACTATACAAACATTTGAACATTTTGATAAGTCCCTTAAGCTTAACAAACATTTGAACAAATTTGTAGGAAATGTCAGCAATCAATCGCAATTTTTGATTTTACTTTTCAGATCTGCCTAGGTTTCGGCCACTCAGTGGCCAGGCTCAAAGCTTTTAATATGTGCTTACCTCCAAACCGCCATGTTGACAGTTATTTTAACATGACGGTATAAGATGTTGAGAATAGCCACAGTGTGCCCGAAATCTACGTAGACCTGCAAAATCAAAACAAAAATTGCGACTCATTGGTGACATTTTCTACAGATTTGTACAAAACAGTCGCTGGGCACCAGCTAAAAAATGAAGTCAAACTTGATTGAAGAAATCTTGCTAATTTTAATAAGCCTTGTGAATTTACAAAAATGTTCAAATGTGTGTAAAATATTATGGGGTTTAACTGCTAAGGTCATTTGTCCCTACGCTTACACACTACTCAACCTAAATTATCCTAAGGACAAATAGACTCATGCCCGAGGGAGGACTTGAACCTCCGCCGGGACCAGCCGCACAGTCCATGACTGCAGCGCCTTAGACCGCTCGGCTAATCCCCGCGGCATGAACTTTCAATGGTTGTGAACAGATAATGTATTCAACGGGAAACAGTATACAGTAAATAAATGTTGTCAAAGTGATAGTTTGCGAGTTGTATAGTCGAGCAAAAGTGCCGGTCATAGTTGAATTATTGTTCATGCAGGCGGAGACGTCTTTCATGGCTCAAAATCAAAACGTCCGACTATCACTCAGAAACTGATAGCAAAAATTTTGAAGAATACGTCGAAACCCAACTTATGCCAGGCTTACTACCAATGTCTTTATCCCCTGTAATTACTGGCAGCGTATTTACCCATTCGGAATACTTCTAGCCATTATAAGTGTTGGACATATTGGCTGTAATAATGTTCAACGATTTTTTCCATAATGCGGGAAGAATAAAACACTAGGAAAGTGCGGTTGAAGAGCTTAGCAACATTGCTTCAGGCTTAACACATAATCGCAGTATCGAACATTGCATTCGAATTTCCAAATTAGACTTGGCCTTCGCCTTCTAACCTCAAGGAGGTTGGACAGCAACCATCCCTTATCCTCATAATGTATTGGCCTCATACTGTTATTAACATTGCCCAACGTTGGGCCAATACATTATGAGGATAAGGGACGGTTGCTGTCTAACCTGGGGGTTGATATTTTTTGTGCATTAAGAAAAGAACCGAATAGCACATTAAATGAACAGACGGAATTATCTAAAGGACATTTCTGGTCTCATTTTGGTAATGACCTTCTCGATAAACAGTGAAACTTCACCTCGCATTCGGTTCCTTGGGGTTGGGGTTGGCTGATTTACTGTTAGAAGTTTTTTGGACACATTTTAAATTTATGTTTTTAGACGGGTTTATTTTAGATAGTAGCAATACGATAGGTTTATCTTTGGTAGTGGGTAGCGTTTGGATTATCTCTAACAGCAGATAGCTGTCCACAACTGTGCCCCAACTAGAAACATGTTTCACGGTGAGGAATGTTTATCTGCTGACGTGGCGCATATGCCGCAAACATTTTACGATTGACGTTGCCTTGGGGCAGATATATTTTAGAAGTCAAGGTAAGCCTGTCTACGATGAACACACTTGGTTATATTGACTTGGATCGTATTTAAGGTTTTAGTGTCTTCGTTTTAATTTACGTTTTCCTTGGTTTTCTCCTTTTAGAACTTGAGAATGGGCTAATGTAGGCCCGAAACATGTCGTTCGGACACTTTTAAATTGTGACAAGTGGAGCGGAAACTTTAGTGCGAGTATCTTGTTCACTAGCAAAAGTGTGATCACTGCCGAGTGCAAGATCGTCTATTTCTCCGTCTATATCACATCTCTTTCCATCCATTAACACGTTATCAAAATCAGGACCGTTAAAATTGAACTTTTCTGCAAAATATGTTGTGATGCACTGATGACAGAAGGTACGTAGTTCTCGAGGCGCGGTCTGGGAGCCGGCAACCAGGGTTGCCAGGTTTTTCCATGGCTCTGTCGCCAAATTTTAAACAAAAAATAGCCAATATATCAATAAAAAGCCTAAATATTGCCACCTTTGCCTCAGTAAAAACAGTCAAGTAGGCCTATCGGAATTTATAGTCAGTTAACGTCATTGTGCTATGGTATTATATCGTGTGTTTCAACAACAATAATCCTGAAATTCAGGGAGTACGTTGGTTACTGATTAACAAGTAACACAAACTATGGCGCTCTCAAATTCATAGACACCAGACTGGACATTCCAACAAACCTCGTTCTTAAAGGAAACATTTATCTGAGCCCAGCCAGGAACTGAACCCACACACACTGATCAACGAATGCAGTCGAAATATAGTCATATTGTATATGTAAGATAGAGACTCTAGTGATACAGTGGATACTAAATTTAAACACAGTTACATTTAACTATCATATGTTTTAATTTCAGAACTAATAAAATCGTAACATAAAACAATTCAAGAATGATTCTGCCAAACTTACATAAGGGAAATTCTGTTCCATAGCTTCGATTACTGATCACTTATATCTTCTTCAAAACTGATATTTATAGGCCATGAGAACTACAAGGAAATTACTGAGTGTTCTACAGTGTCATTTATATCTGAAAACCATTGCTAACTACTGCGAAGTGTGTAGCAAAGGGCTTGTCTCACAGTAGCAGTTATTAGGAATTTCTGTTGTGCTGACATGGAGCGCGAAAAAAAATTACTGTTTAAATGCCTCTGTACATGCTGTAATCCTCGCGATGTCTACGGCAGCCATACATATGAGGTTGTAGTATATTTTAGGAGTCATCGTTTAAAGCCTATTCTTGAACCTTTGTAAGTAGGCTCCTCGAGGTATTTTACGCCTATGCCTGCAAGTTTAATTTCTTTGCATCTCTATGACATTCTCTCACAGATCAAAGATACGTGCAGACATTTGTGGCAACTTCTATAGTGTGATTTCCCCAGTATCCTAGCGGTGTTCAGTCATTTTCATTTATACAATGTCTCAAGAGAGATTGCTTTAAATTCGTCTTATTTGAAGTAAAATAAAATAGCCTTTAAGTCGCCAACTAATTATTTTACTAGCCACATTTAATCGCCAGTCGCCATAAAGCTAGAATGGCTATTATTCTAAGAAAAAGATAGCCAAGAATGCGAAAAATCGCCTCGCCTGGCAACCCTGCCGGCAACACGTCACAATAAACAACGAAGGCAAAAATGCAACCTACCATAACACATTGTTGGACTGGCAAATTAATGAGGATAGGAGTGGCACAGCAGCATTCCGCCAAAACTAATAATTGAAAAGCGAGTCCGAAAATTCACGTGCGGTCTGGGAGAGCGCACCTCGTGACTCGTAAGTTAAAGGATAAACCAAGGGTTTCGCCAGAAGGAATACAAAGTTATTAATGAACTGTTTTTAGAATTTTCCAAGATAATAAATAGAAAAAAGAGTAATTATATTTTAACTGATGTCGATCAGCGTTGCCATGCGTACGAGGTTCCTCGTACAAATACGATATTTGTGGTCTACTGTACGAGGTACAAGTTCAGCATCGTACACTTATGTACGACATTGGAATACATTTTTAATTTTTATTTATTTTTTTATTTACTGTCCGCATCCGAAGTCTAGTGGTCAGCATGCTGGATTGCCACGCAGGGGGGGGGGCAGGGTTCGATTCCCGGTAAGGTTGATGTCTGTATTTTGTTCCGCAGGACTTGAGCAAGATTCCATGGTCATGGAATAAGTCAGTACCTGAAATTTTAACATCAGTGATATTAGAAAAAATTTAAAGTAGTGCTATGTACATGTCAGTCTTAAGCCCAAGTAAAAAGACTTAACAACGAAACAAAGGAACAAAATTTTTAATTTTTCCAGGAGTTCCTTGACAGAATAAAAGGAGTGATCCATGAGGTAACTCTTCAATTTTAATACTAAGATTTTTGAGTGAGTTATTGTGACAGCTTATGGAAAATGGATGCTGCAGAATACTGCAGACCATTCTACACAAGTGCCAAGGGTGATGCAAATGTAATTCAACTTCTGTCTAGTATTCACCGAGTGAAAGCCTACTAACTCGTGGGAATAAGCTGATAATATTAACAACAAAGACATTAAAGAAAAATATGTAGTTTGACACCAATGTCACAATTCCGTCTACTGAAAACGGATTGACACGACGTTCGCGAACTTACACCACATATTTCTCGAACCGCCTGCTTCTGAACCAAAAACATCCTTTTTGAATGAGTATACTCCAAAAAATAAAACCATACGCCATAAGTGAATGACGTTAAGCATAGTAGACTACTTTTCGTGTTGAAAAATTATTTATTTCAGATACTATTCTAATGGCCACCGTAACATTTTATTTAATTCAAAATTGGTAAATTAACAAATGCCTGTTAAATTCACACTCATTTAATATGTCTTACTTTTGGTTGAATAACATTACAACATTTTAAATGCTGGATATTATACAATGCAGTGTTCTGCCACCCCCCGGACGAAATGTACGATAACTGATTTCATGCAGCTCACCATGCTGCCCTATCCTGTGTAAGAATAAGAAAGGCAACCTGCATCCTTTTGAACCTGTTTACTTTACTGGGACTTCCTCTGATTTTTACACACACACACACACACACACACACACACACACACACACACACACACACACGTATCCCTCCAATGTTAAATTGGCGATTCCTTGATGTATCAGAAATTGTCCGACCAATCGATCGCATCTCAGACACGATATGCCAGAAATTTCTTCTCTCCCCAATTCTGTTCAGTATACCCTCATCAGTTACGAGATTTGTCCTAATCTTCAGCATTCGTCTGTAGCACCACATTTCAGAAGTAATCATTTTTTGTATTAACTCCTTATCGTCCACTCATCACTGCCGTACAATCCTACACTCCAGACAAATGCTTTCAGAAATGACTTCCTAATATTTAAATCTGTTCTTGAAAAATACTTTCCCATAGCCATTCTATTTAACATAATTTCTTTAAATTTTTCTAACTCGTAAAATTTGATTGTTTACAACTTTTTTCATTAAACAATTTTCCTGCAATACTGAACAATGTATGATAGGGACGGACAAAATCGACTGGTTGAAAGCTAAACCTAGAGGTCTGCACGGATAAGAAGCGTTTTCCGCATCCGCACCACATCCGTGAGGCCCATATCCGCAAGCACATCCACGGCATTTTATCGGCATCCGCAAGTTCGTTATCCCCACCCGCAGATATTAAAGTTTTGAATGGGCAATACTAATAGATACCAGTATTTAATACCATGGTATGTAATGATATAATTATTGTTAGAGTATCATTTCTGCAACAACTTCACTACTTCTGACTTCTCGAATCACGATAACTCTTCCATACCTACTCCAAAACAGTAGTGATGGGAACAACCGAATGAAAACAATCGATTCATTCGGTTGTTGGGAAAAAATCGATCATTCGGTTGTAGTTTCTCGTATCGGTTGAATTATTCATTCATTCTTCTGAGTGAAACCAGTCGGTGGGACCAACCGAATGAAACAACCGATTCAGTCGGTTGGACTATTCATTCGTTCTTTTGAGTGAAACCAATCGGTGGGATCTACCGAATGAAAAAATCGACGCAGTCGGTTGGACTACTCATTCCTTCTTTTGAGTGAAATCAGTCGGTCGGAGCAACCGAATAAAAAAATCGACACAGTCGGTTGGAACATTCATTCCTTTTCTTTTGAGTTAAATCAGTCGATGGGACCAACCGAATGAGAAAATTGACACGTTACGTTGGCCTCTTCATTCGTTCTTTTGAGTGAAACCAGTCAGTGGGAGCAACCGAATGAAACAGTCAATCGGTCGTAGTTTTACTATGTTGGATTTATATTCGGTTTTTTTTTTTTTTGTTTTCGAATGAAAGTAGTCTGTGGGAACAACCGAATGAAAACATGCGATACTTTTGCAGTTTTGTACATTGACTGAATTACTCATTCTTTCTTTTCGAGTGAAAAGAGGCAGTAAGTTTTTCTGTCGGTTGAACGATGTAATCATTATCCCAACTGAAACGACTCAGTGTTTTAGCTTACAGAGCTATCCATTTATTCCTATGAATGAAACTGACATGCACATCAGACAACTACAGCAGTGCTACATTATACCGCTATGTAAAAGGGGTATGCCAAAGTTAAATTGCGTATTACAATATTCATTTAATTATGTACCGAATGAAGTAACTTTTCGTTTTATAATACACAGTAACAGTGATTCATATTTTGTTGTAGATTAAATTGTTCGAGATGCCATCAACGAGTAACTAATTAGATGTCATATCGCTGGAGCAGGCCTGCGATCACTTTCATTGCCTACCACAGACCTCAAAAACGCCGTAGCCCGATCAGATTACTTTCGCAGACACCCACAATCTGTAGAAGATGAGTGGCCAATGACCACGAAGTACCGCGGGGAGCGGGGACACGAGACTGCCTCGCTGACAGGGCTAGTCCAGCAGGCGCGCGCCAAACACCACACAACAGTGTCTAGCGGGCGGTGCGTGCCATCGCCGATTGTTGTCGCTTTCTTACTGTCTCAATAAAGAAGCGTGGAAACTACAGGGTGTTCCAAAATGATCGCTACAAAATTTAATCTCGCATACTGTATCTCCGAAGTGGAAACATGTAGAAACGTGCGGTTTGCGGCTTATTGGTCATACATATCTAAGGTACTAGTAGGACAGAGTTAAGTATTTAACTTTGAGCATATTTGCTAGATCCAAATTCGAAGATCACTAAAACATTAGGTATCGTAAAAAAAGTTTATTAAAGTATTTTGTATAAAAATATTTCTTATAAAAATATTTTTGTTAATTCCATCTGATTTGAAGGAGTACGAGAAGACGTACAACATTTATCAGTGCTGTAAATTTTCTTCAGCGCGTCTGTATTCGTCAACAGTGTATGAAAACATTCATCTCAAGTTTCATAATTATTCACTCTTGTCACAAATATTTCTGTGGTTATCGGTGAAACGGTTTGGAGGTTTATTCCATCCCTCCGCCATGTACCATACAAAATCTTAGATGAACAGTGAACTGCCACTTGTTTTGAAAGTCAAATGTGCAAAATTTCAACAAGATCGGAATAAAACTCTATATTGGCGTCGAAGTCTGGAATACCTTCTTTCATGCATCAAACTAAAGTAGATGTAGACCGTGACCATTCTCTTTCTTTGAAGGTGAAGAGTGAAATATATCATTAAAATTAGAATAAAAACGGAATTTGTCGAAGTTAGAATGTAAGGTACCCTCCGCCTTGCACCTACGAAATTTATTGTACACAGTTACTTTCGCCTTGTTTTAAAGGTCAAGTGTGCAAAATTTCATCAAGATCGCAGCCAAATTGTGGTTTTTGTCGTAGTTAGTATGTAAAGTACCCTCCGCCATGCACCGAATGAAATTTGATGTAGACAGTGACGTTCCTCTTGCTTTGAAGGTCTAGTGTGCAAAATTTCATCAAGATTGGAACAAAACTGCAGATTTGCATGCAATAGAAACACACACACGGACACACTGCTATATTTTTAAGATTTGTCTCTAAGAATGTTTCATGCTGAATCACGGTTCATTTATACCGGAAAAGGCAGAAGGCGTATGCGAATAAAGTCACAAAGTCGATGAATTAATAAAAACATCCATATAATTGCAGAAACCGACAAAGACTTTTTCCAGTCGGTTGTATCGCATCAACTGAAACCACTCAATGCGGAGAACATTCATATAAAGGACAGAGACTTGTTTCATTCGGTGCTCGCGCATCGACTGAAACCACTCAAACCCACTGACTGAGTGAAAAGATTCATATAGCGGCAGCAACCGACAGAGACTGGTTTCATTCGATTGTTTCGCATCGACTGAAACCACTCAAACCCCGCCAGTGAGTGAAAACATTCATACGGCCACAGAGACTATTTTCATTCGGTTGTTTCATTCGACTCAGAAAACCGACTGAACGAAAAAACAACCGATTGACCAATCGGTTGTTAAAAACAGTCGGTTGTCCCATCACTACAAAACAGGCTATTCCAAACAGGAAAACATTGATGCTCAGGACACACACAGTAGCGCTTCAAAGCCCGTGCAGTCGGAGCACTCAAATGTTCAAATGTTCAAATGTTTGTAAAGCTTAAGGGACTTAACTGCGGGGTCATCAGTCCCTAAACTTACAAACTACTTATAAACTAGCTAATACTAAGGACGGCACAAATATCCATGCCCGAAGGGGGATTCGAACCCCCGACCGTAGTGGCCGTGCAGACCGTGGCTGGCGTGCCGCAGTCCCCTCGGCCACCGCGGCCGGCGGTCGGAGCACTACATCAGGTGTTTAATACAGGCATCATCTTAAATTTCAGTGGTTAAAACTGATCGGCATAGAGATTTTACTGTGTTTACATAAAACAAATGTTCTTTCAGAGTTTTACAAGAGGGACATTATTTACCTCATATAAACGCACAAGAGGTTACGTGAAACAAAGCAAAGCATGTAACTTCAAATGTTAAAACCGCCATCTACTTCTAATTGGTAAATGTCAACAAAAAGAGAATGTCGTCTGCATCTACGGCCAGCCTATACAGTCTAACGTTGTGTACGTTCCTAAATGCGTTACTTTCACTGTACACCGTATCTGATTACGAAAGTTGCTATAAAATGCTATTGTCAATCTTTATTACTTCCGTCACCATTTACCTAATACATCAACATCAATGTATGTATGTATGTTCATATTTTATACGCGGCTGTACCGTCCATTCGGTTGTGATGAAACTTTGCCCAACATATTGCTTGCACTTTCGCGACGGTTATTGACAAATTAAATGACTGTACGACACATAGTTCAGGAGATATGAGATAATAATAAAATGCGCGGTAAATTGCTGCATAGCCAAAACGAGCGGACGAACTAAAATGAGCGACCTACTTCGCGGCCGAGCTGCGAACTAAAAGAAGAGCTACCGGTCCCGAACTAAAATATGCGCGATAGGTCGCGAACAGAATTAAAATTCACGTGTTTGCCTTCTGCTGATGAGAGCCATTTCGAGATTAGCGTCTGCCTTCTAGATTACATAGTTCAGTGCTACAAAATTTATGCTCTGCAATATGTGGCTAATAAATGCCATAATGCCAAGATATAGAGATAACTCTAAACTTAAACGCGAGAAATTATCCACAAACTGTTTCTTTTGGTTTGCCTGATATCGTTAGCGGCTAAAGCAGCTAGGTGCGGGAACTTCCCCCTCCAATTGCATGCGCAGACCACGCCGCTCAGCCGTCACTGGGAGCGGACGAACTAAAAGCCCAGATTACATGATCTGAGCTAAAAGAACGAACTAGTTCGCGTCGCGAACTAAAGTGAGCGCTCCCGATCACGAACTATTAAGCACAAGTCTACACTGGACCGATTTTAACCAAATTTGGTGCACGTATCTCCCAGGGGTCGCGACCCAAAGGTTGAAAAACAATGATCGACCTGTAGCTTCCAGAGCTGTGAGAGTAACGAAAAGATGTGTGTCCGTCACTAAAAGAAACATTACTCGTTACAAACGTATCGTACTCGTTACTCTCGTTACTATTGCCAGCCAGGAGTATGGCCGCTACACTGTCTTTGAAACGGCGGAAAATTTTTAACTGTTACTGTTAATACTACTTTAAAATTTAAATTTGCCATGTAGATAATGTATGCCTGATTTTTCAAGCAATTATACTACCGAGGAAAGGATCAGTACCGTACAGTCCATTTCCATCGTGATTAAAATTGTCATACAAATTGACCAAAATTAGCGAGAATCACCCGCGACGTAAGTACTGTCCCGCACTCTACTTAGAGGCTTGGAATATCAGAATCAATCGGAATGTTTCGTGCCGAATACTAATGTGACATATGTTTGCGAGCAGCGGAACTATAATGTGTTATGTAACATTAACCATTAAGATGCTATTCCGTCTGAACTGCCGATATCGTTAGGAGTGCCAGTCGTGAAAAAATTGTATCACATGGTATGCAAGATTTATGAAACAGGAGAAATATCCTCCAACTTCAAGAAAAATATAGTTATTCCAATTCCAAAGAAAGCAAGTGCAGACAAGTGTGAAAATTACAGAACCATCAGTTTGATAAGTCATGGTTGCAAAATTTTAACACGAATTATCTACAGGGGAATGACAAAGCTGGTAGAAGCTGACTTCGGGGAAGATCAGTTTGGATTTAGGAGAAATGTAGGAACACGGGAGGCAATACTCTCATATCTTAGAAGATAGGCTAGGGAAAGGGAACCCACGTTTTTAGCGTTTGTCGATTTAGAGAAAGCTTTTGAGAAATTCTGAAGGTAACAGGGGTAAAATATAGGGAGCGAAGAGATATTCAATCTATACAAAAACCAGAAAGCGGTTATTAGAGTCGAAGGAAAAGAAAGGGACGCAGAGGTTGGCCTTTTCACATAAGAACGGCAACCTACATCTGTCTGAATCTGCTTACTGTATCCATCTCTTTGTTTTCCTCTGCGGTTTTTACCCCACACACTTCCCTCCAACACTAAATACACAATTCCTTGATGTCTACGAATGTGTCGTACCTATCGATCCCTTCTTTTAGTCAAGGTATGCCAGAAATTCCTTTTCTCCCCAATTCTGTTCAGTACCTCATTAGTTATGCGATCCACCCACCTAATCTTCAAAATGTTCAAATGTTTGTTAAGCTTATGGGACTTAACTACGGTCATCAGTCCCAAAACTTACAAACTATTTATGAACTACTCACGAACTAGGACGGCACAAATATCCATGCCCGAGGGGGATTCGAACCCCCGACCGTGGTGGCCGTGCAGACCGTGACTGAAGCGCCTCAGTCCCCTCGGCCAGCGCGCCCGGCACACCTAATCTTCAGCATTCTTCTGTAGCACCACACTTCAAAAGCCTCTATCCTCTTCCTGTCCGCATTGTTTATCGTCCATGTTTCACTCCCATACAAGGCAACACTCCACACAAATGCCTTCAGAAAGGACTTCCTTAGGCTTAAATCAATATTCGATGGTAACAAATTTCTCTTTTTGAAGAACACTTTTCTACCCATTGCCATTCTGCATTTTATATCCTCTGTACTGCGACCATCATTTGTTATTTTACTGCCTAAGTAACAAAACTCATCTACCTCCTTTATTGTTTCGTTACCTAATCTAATTTCTTCGGCATCACCTGATTTTCTTAGACTGCATTCCATTAACATAGTTTTGCTCTTGTTAATGTTCTTCTTATATGCACCTTTCAGCACACTTCATTGCCCTACACTGATACGATTTTCGCAAAAACATGAAGTAGAATATTAGCAAACTGTGTGCTAAATGTTTTACGAATAGTCAGTAGTAAACAATGAACTAAAATCTTAGGCGCAATGAGGCTATTTTCTAACGCGTCTCACCGTTTATGATACTTTGCGCATGAACGTGTCTTACTATACCTTTATAGATACATTAAGTGATTC